>JARUPY010000461.1:0-616273 GCA_029817715.1 Melastoma dodecandrum
GTCGATATCCTCGACCGCTTCGCCGCCGCCGTAGACCCGCTGGGCCAGTGAGGCCTCCATGAACGTGGTCGAGGTCGCCGTCCGAGCACCTCGTCCGGATCGGTGGACTGCCGTGCCGGTGTCGCAGGTCCTTCACCAGCTGGGTTACGTAGCTGGAGGACATAGGACCGGATCTGGTGGCCCCAGCCGATATCGGTCTTGGCCGCCGCTTCCGTCTTTGGCCTCTCTTCCCCGCGCTTATCCTTCAAGTTCGGCCTCGTAGAGGCGCGATCGCGGAGCATGTTCCACGAGCGGATTCGGCGCGGGTTTCTGAGGAGCTGCGAGTCGCTCCTGCTGGCACGCCACCACGATGCCTCGTCGGGTTGTGGGTGATTGCGCACCGGCCGAGTCGGTGGTGTTGACATGCTGGGCCACTCCGTCGATCCCGACGATCGGTAGGGTGTCGATCTCTGCAATCGGATTCCTTGATCTCTAATCTCGATCCGATCGTCGATCACCGGATAGACCCAGACGCTGGCGAAGCTGGTCTGCCGCCGGGTCTTTGAATCATAAGGGCGAGATGCGCACCAGCTCTATTGCACGCCGGTACTCGGTCTTGAGCCAGCCATAGGCGTTGTGTGGCCCCTGATCAGGAGACGTGGCGCCCTTGACTGCCCGGCCTCTTCGCCGGTCGGTCCACTCGACGATATCGACCTCTAGAACTCCCAGCCGCTCGGCCCAGCGGCCATAGCATGCGATCTGGAGCATGTTGGCCCAGTCCTGGCTCTCGGTGCCGCCCGCGCCGGCATGTGACTTCGACAATAGGTGTCGAACCCGTCGCCTTCGCCAGAGAGTATCGTCCTCCACTAGGTAGTCCGCGGCCTCCTTCTCGACTATGCAAGGATCTCTGGCTGCTCGCCCTCGGTGATCGAAGGCAGTATCGCCCTCCAACTCACCGAGTTCGATCAGCGTCGCCCCGTCCTTCGAGGTCACGCATTCCAGCTTGCGGATGGAGCCTGGCTCGGATTGCATCGAGCTGCTGGCGCAGCCCGCATGACCTTCTCTGCGCGGCCTCGTCATCGTTCTCCAGAGGTCTGTGAGTCCTCCTGAGCGGCGTGTCCAGCTCCGCGAGGCGTTCTGTCGGATGTATCCCAGTCTCAAGTATGCCTCCTCAGCAGTCCCTAATAGACGGCATTGGCGGCATCCGAGGCTTGCTCGATCTCGGCGCGACATCTGGGAGTGTTTCGGAATGAGGGAAAAGTCAGGGCCGGGGTGATACCGGCGGTCGTCCGGCGGTGTAAAATTCCGCGAGGGCAGAGCGTACCGATAGATAATACCACTGTTGTACCGGGTGGGTGCGGGAGCGCGGATCTCTGTCGGGAGCGGCGGGCTCGCCTCTCGGCCGGCCCGCCAGAGTACTGATTATCCGAGCTCTGACGCGAGAAGGATCAGGTTTTCCAGCTTTGTTACCTCCGCACTCGGCGAAACTGATCACACACACACGCATGGATGCGTTGGAACGAAACCACATCATCGATCGTCGCATCCTTCAGTGATCTCGAGCGATGCCGTCGCCCCGCAGGTCACCGCGGCGGCTCACCGGGAGCACGTATAGCCTGGACCACCCCGGTACGTTTTTCGCTCCGATCCACAGGAAAATCGTCGCACACGGCCGAGGTGAGGCCTCAATGAAGCTTGGCCTTTTTATATGCCATTGCGCCTCGGACCTAGAGGTTCGTCGGACCAATTGGCGCGGCGTGCGCGTTCCCTGCCGCGGCGGATTCATGTCCCGGAGGGCCCCTCACTGCATGATAGACGGTGCTGTCGAAGGCGAAGACCGGCTCGTCGCGCCTGGGTTCATGCCCGTGTTGCGGGCTAGAAGGCGATGCCCCAGCCGGGGCGCGATGGCCGACGGCGCGCTTGTCGTAGAAGCCGCCGTGGCGAAGCGGATCGTGTCGCGAGCATAGACCGGCCGAGTTATCCAGCGCTCATGTTCGAGAAGCCCGGCGAGGACCCATTCTCCGGCCCCGAGCCCCCGGGCGTAGCGGTGAAGGCCCGGTCGCGGGCGCGGGTGGTTGAGAGAGGCGGTTCATGAGAAGGCCGCGGCCGTGGGCCGAGCCCGTACAGGCGCAAAGGCCCGCCGCAATGCGTTCCGCCGGGCGCTGCCGCGTCGTCGAAGATGGAAGGCCTGCGGATCCGGAGGCGCGCGCGAAGGCGACGATGGCCTCCGCAGCGAAACTGTAGGGGCCGAGCTGCCGGGATTAAGGCCGATCTCCCGCCTGCGCCCAGGAAGGGCATGATCTCGGCGTCGTCGGGCTTCGGCAGCGTGCTGAGGCGCGCGCCGATGGTGACGGGGCGCGGCGGCAGAGGGTTCGGTGTCCCCGTCGGGCGAGCATGAAGGTGAAGCGCTGGGTCATCACCGTCTCCGGCTCGCGGCTGTTCTCCAGCGCGAGGCGAGCCGCCGACGAAGCCGAGGCCGGGCTTCGAGGTGGAGTTCTCGCAGTGCATGGTGATCGGTCATCACCTGCACGCTCAAGCTGTCCACCCGGCAGGACGGGGGCGAGCCAGCGCAAAGTCGTCCGAATCCCGGAGCCCACTAGCGAGCTGAGGAACCCGCCGTCGGAACGGGCCCCGCCTGGAGCAGGCCGCATCCCTGAACGGGAGGGCGGTGTGCCAGCCGGAGGCGATGAGCCCGTCCGGGCCCCGCGGGAAGGATGGCTCCTCCTAGCCGCCGCCTCCTCGAGGTGAAACGAAGCTGGAACATCGAAGGCCCTGGCTGATCGAAGTGTTTGTGGTGGGGGACGATCTCGTCGCGGGTCACCGTCAACCGGCTCACCGTGGCAGGATGTCTCCGACGGAGCAATAATTCCTCAAAGGCCAGTTCGGATGCATTCGGTCTATCCGGCTTTCGGAGCCAAATCAGTTGGCGAAGCGGAAATGCAGCACGTCACCGTCCTGCACGACGTATTCCTTGCCCTTCTAAGCCTGAGTTTTCCCGGCGTCCACGCGCCCCCCCGCTTCACCATTGAACTTGGTGTTAGACTCCTTGAAGGCCGATGGTTTTCGGCGCTAGATGAAGCCCTTCTCGAAATCCGAGTGTATCACCACCGCGGCGCCCGGGGCGCGGGGTGCCCTTTGGTGATCAGTCCAAGCGCATGTCGAGGCCGCTGCCCTTCGGGCCGACGGGTGAAGTAGGTGACGAAGGCCGAGTCAGGTGTCGTAGCCCTCGCGGATCACTCCGGTTGATGGCCAGGCTCGGTGAGCCCCACGGCCTTCCAGGAACTCGGCCTTGGTCGGCCCTGGCGGCATCACCAGCGATCTCGCTCTCTTCGATCATTGGCCCGAGATCGCCCGCACCACCGCCACGGCGCCCTCTGCCTTGGCGCGGGCAAAGACGGCCCTGCGAGTGGGCGTTGCCTCTGGACGGCGTCACGCCTCTTCCCACGTTGCAGACGTAGAGGACGGTGCTTGAGAGTGCGGACATGAAGGCGCGAAGGGTTCCTGGAACAGGCGCTCCTACCTCGGGCTTGCGCTCCACCAGAAACGGGCGGGCTTGCCGTCGCGAAGAAGCGGCACGGGCGCGGTTGACGAGGTCGAGCGCCTCCTTGGCCTCCTTGTCGGAAGCCCTTGGCCTTCTTCTCCAGCGCGGTGGCCCGGCGCTCCAGGCTATCGAGGTCGGCGAGCATCAAACGCGTCTCGATCGTCTCGATGTCGGCGGCCGGATCGACCTTGCCCTCGACATGCGTGACGTTCCCCATCCTCGAAGCATCGGACCACAGAGGGCGATGGCAATCGACCTCGCGGATATTGGCCAGGAAACTGGTTGCCGAGGCCCTCGCCCTTGGAGGCGCCGCGCACCAGCCCGGCGATGTCGACGAAGGTCAGCCGGGTCGGGATGATCTCCTTCGAACTGGGCGAATCCGTCGAGGTCGTCCAGCCGCGGATTCCGGCCACCGACACCTCATCAACCGACATTGGGCTCGATGGTGCAGAACGGATAGTTCGCCGCCTGGGCCGCCGCCGTCTGCGTCAGCGCGTTGAAGAGGGTCGACTTGCCGACGTTCGGCAGGCCGACGATGCCGCATTTGAAGCCCATGACGTGTCCTAGTGATCTGCGCCCGACGGCTTCAGGGCCGACAGAGAAGGGGTTGATGATCGTGACGCCGTGGAGCGTACGACCGTGCTGAAAGTCCTCCGCGTCAGGAGATATCGGCATTCCTTTCCGGGCGCGGACAGCCGCTCCGAGGATGGCACAATCCCACCATTGGAATGGCCGTCTCCTGCCGGAGCGACCATGCGGGGTTCGAATCAATGTCAAGATCGACCACGCCCCGGCGAGTAGAACTTTACGAACTCAAGTGTCTGCCTGCCACGCTTCGTCGGCCGTCATTCGGCAATTTTCCCCCGCAATGCATACGTGCAGGAACTCGCCGAGCACCTGAGGGCTCGACGACGAGGCCTTTCGGCTCGCCAGAAATTTCAGCCAGCCAGCCCGCAGCGTATTGTTTTGGAGGGTTCGCGATCGTCACGACGGGCATAGATGAACACATTCGTATCGACGAAGACCAAGTCAGTCGTCATCGTAGATTCTTGTCGCGAAGTGGGAGCCTTGCCTCGTTCTCATCAAGAAGATGAAGGGGATGGACCAGCGAGAAACCGCTCGATTGCTTCGATCTGCGACATCGTCGGCGCCCGACGCGCTGCTCGACCGTCTTGGCAATGAGATTCCGGACACGCTCGTTCCCTCGCGGGCCGCATCTTCCAGCGCCCGGAGAAGCACCATGTCGTCCAAGCTCACGTGGATGGTTTGCATCGCTCACTACTCCACGGCCCACGATATACGTGGTCCCCCCGCCGGCACGAGTCAATTTTTTGGCGCCGAGCGGCTTCACCTCGTCCCAGCCGCGCCCAGCCATGAGGTCGAGATGGACCTTGTTCTGGAAGCTCGCATCTTCGCCCCGCAGCCAGCACGGCGGCGTGGTCGGCCACCGCGCGGGCCATTGGTCCTCGACCCAGGGCATCTCGGCCATTGCCGAAATCGTTCAGCCACGTAGGAATGCAGCCAGCCGCCTTGTCGCCGGGTATGCACCGATTCCGAGGCGCACCCGTCGGTAGTCGTTCCCTACATTGGGCGGGTGATGGAGTCGCAGGCCGTTATGCCCGGCATTGCCGCCCCCCAGCTTTTCACGCGGAGCTTCGCCGGGGGGCAGGTCCAGCTCGTCGTGGAGCACGATCACGTCAGTCGAGCGCGATCTTGTAGAAGCGCTGCGCCCTCGGCGACGTATCCGCCCGGCCCGAACTCGTTCATGAAGGTCCTGCGGCTTCAGCAAAATGGCGCGCTCAGGCCCGAGCGTCACCTCGGCCTCCTCCCCCTGGAAGCGCCGCCGAACGGGGGTCGCCCGGTGGACGCGGGCGATCTCGTCGATGGCGAGGAAGCCGATATTGTGCCGGTTGGCGGCGTAGCGGGGGCCCGGATTCCCGAGGCCGACGATCAGACGCATCCTGTCCCGGAGCGCCCATGAGGGGCGCCCCGTCCTCCTATGGGCACTCAGCGAAGGAAGCCAGCACGCGCGGCGGGAAAGGCCCGCGCATAGCAGATCGCCGCGTGGCCCGACAGGTCGGCCCGCAAGCCTCCCTCCGCCATGGGCCGGGGCTTCCCCCCGCCGTCGCCCCGGCGACCGGCGCATGACGCTGCGTATTTCGCGCCTCCCAGCCCTGCGCCACGTTCACGCCATCCTCGGGGTCCATCCGAGCCGTCGCCGCAGGGGCCAGCCCCGGCGGCGGTCAAGAGAAGGAAGACCGATGTTGAAAGTCCAAGGCGACCAAGGCGGCGTCCAAGGGCGGCCGTTTCTGAACACTCGCCCCTCAGGCCTGGTCCCCGCTGCCGCGCTGGCCGAGTCGTCGCCCGCGCGGGAGGCCCTGAAGCGGTTTCTGCACCGGCGACTATATGGAGCATTGCATCGCGCCTACGCGGGCCGTGCGGGCCCGAGGTCGAAGCGTGCTTTCCGCGCCCAACATGAAGAACATGTCACCCCGACTGCGCCACGGCGATCACACCGCCTACAAGAAAGCGCAGAAGGCCACCCGCCGGGTCAGCGAGGCTCACTGATCCTCTCACCGCCGCGCCGCCTTCCGCCCTTCGGGCGGATGGGCGCGGCCGGGGAAATGTCGGTCCGCGCCTCAGGACGCGCGGGCGAGAGGCGATGGAACTGTCACCCAAGTTGAGCCCGGGGAACCTCGATCTCCCGCACGGACGGGCCGTCGTGGAGGGGGGCCTCCTCCGCCGCCATTTCCGCTAGGATGTCGTCCATCTCGGCTTTCGGCATGGCCCGGCCGAACAGGTAGCCCTGTCCGAAGTCGCAGCCCTGGTCGGAGAGCCAGTCCACGCTCGCATCGGTTTCGATGCCCTCGGCCGTGGTGGCGAGCCCGAGGCTGGAGCCGAGCTTGATGATGGCGTCGACCAGCTTCGCCCGCTCGTCGCTCATCGTGATGGCGTCGACGTAGCTGCGGTCGATCTTCAGCTTGTCGAACTTCAGTTCGCGCAGATGGTACAGGCTGGAATAGCCGGTGCCGAAATCGTCCAGCGCGATGCGCACGCCGAGGCGCTGCAGGGAGGTGAGCGTCGCCCGCGTCGCCTCGAGATCCTGGATCAGGGCGCTTTCGGTGATCTCCACCTCGAGCCGCTGCGGCGGGAAGCCGGTCTCGGTCAGGATCGCCAGGATCCGCTCGGCCAGCCACGCATCCTGAAACTGGTGGGGCGCGATGTTCACCGCGAGCACGAGGTGGGCGGGCCAGTCGCGGGCGTTCGAGGCAGGCGCGGCGGATCAGGCTGTAAGCTCAGTTCGGCGATCATCCCCGTTTCCTCGGCGACGGGGATGAACTCGGTCGGCGGGATCAGCCCCCGCTCGGGTGGCGCCAGCGCGCCAGCGCCTCGACGCCAACGATGGTCTTCTCGGGCAGCGAGACGACCGGCTGGTAGAACGGCTCGATCGCCCCCTGCTCGATGGCGGTGCGCAAGCTCCGCCTCCAGGCGGGCGCGGGCGCGCAACTCTTCGTCCATGGCGCTGCGGAAGAAGCGGTAGGTGCCCCGGGCCCTCCTTCTTGCCCTGGTACATGGCGAGGTCGGCGGCATGGAGGATGGCGTCGGCATCGACGTAATCGCGGGTCACCGCCGCGACGCCCACCGTCGCCCCCCCACCTTCAGTTCGTTCTGACTCCAGTGGATCGACGCCCGCGATGGAGGCGATCACACTCTGCGCGGCGAGCCGGGAGAGCCCCTCCGTGCCGTGGGAGAGCGGAACGAGCAGCGCGAAACTCGTCGCCGCCGAGGCGTGCCGCCACGCCGCCGGGCGGCACGAGTTGTTGCAGCCGTTCGGCAACGGCGCAGAGGACGGCGTTGCCCGCCGCATGGCTGTAGAGGTCGTTGACCGGCTTGAACCGGGCGGGGGCGATGAGGAGCACCGCCGAGGGTTCGGCCGTGGCGTGCTGGCGCACCCGCTCGACTTCCTCGAGGAAGCGGCGGCGGTTGGCGAGGCCGGTGAGGCCGTCATGCCGGGCGATGGCCTCGGCGTTGGCGGCGGCGGCGTCGCGCTCCAGCATCAGGCGGCGCATGATGATGGACTTGCGGATGCTCGCACCGCAGATGGCGACGCCCATGCAGGCGCCGAGGATCATGAAATCGCCGAGGCGGTAGGTCTGCACCATCTCGTGCAGGACATCGAACGAGCCGAGCGCGATGCCGACGAACCAGATGCCGGCGCCGATCAGGAGCAGGCACAGGGTCTCGTACAGCTCACCCTTCTGCCATTGCTTGATCGTCGCCTTGGTCATCACCGTCCCCCGCCGACGCAGAATCGGCCCGGTGGAATCCCGCCGACCATCCTGCTTAAGTGGCCTCACCCCCCACCCGGGACTTGCGGGCAAGTCGGGGAGGGGATCGGCCGAGGGCCTTTAGACCATCGGGAGACTAAAACCAGGTGAAGATGCGACCCCAGAAATTCTAGAGATCGAGATTAGGATACGGTCATGATTGACCGAAACATAATGCCTCTGGTGTCGAACCGTTCACTCTGCCGCTATTCGATTCACTATTCCGCGCGAATTCCGGTTCCCGAGAGCGTGGCCTACCAGACCAGCCGCTCGATCACGGCCGTCGGGTGGACGGGCTGGGCGGCGAGCCACTCAGCCACATCGCCGAGGCGATGATGCTCGGCCGAAACGCCGAGTTCCTCCGCGTGGATGCCCCGGGCAACGAGAAGGCTCGCAATGCCGAAGCCGCTCGCCCCGGCAATGTCGGTGCGGATGGCGTCTCCCACCGCGATCACTCGATCCTTGTCGTCCAAGGGACCGCCGTCCAGGGCGGCGGCCTTCGCGAGGGCCGCCTCGTAGACCGGCCGGTGCGGCTTGCCGGCATAGACCACCGCGCCGCCGAGATCGGCATAGGCGGCGGCGAGCAGCCCGGCGCAGGGGATCAGGCGGTTGCCGCTCTCGACGACGAGGTCGGGATTCGCGCAGATCATCGGCAGTCCGCGCCGGACGAGGCGGGTCAGCTCGTCCCGATAGTCGTCCGGGGTCTCCGCCCGGTCGTCGAACAGGCCGGTGCAGACGACGAGGTCGGCCTCATCCTCCGGCACGAGGGTGATTTCGAGGTCCTTGAACACGCCGAGGTCGCGCTCGGGCCCGAGATGCCGGATCCGCGCGCCGGGCCGGGCCGCGATCAGCTCGCGGGTCAGGTCCCCGGAGGTGAGGATCGCGTCATAGGCCTCGCGCGGGACGCCGAACCGGTCGAGGATGCGTCCGACGCCGTCCCCCGGACGGGGCGCGTTGGAGACCAGCACCACCCGGCGGCGCCGGGGCCCGGCAGGGCGCGAAACCGCATCAGCGCCTCGCCCGCCGCGACATGGGCCTTCTGCCCGTCATGCAGCACGCCCCACACGTCGCAGAGGATGAGGTCGCGGCCCTCGGCGATGTCGGAGAACCCGGCCAGGGTGGGGATGGATGCGGTCATCAATGGTCTCTGGTTCGAAGAAGCCCGCCAACTCTCACCCTCACCCCCATCCTGAGGCGCCGGAGCGCAGCGAAGGCCTCGAAGGAAGGCTCCAGAAGCCTCCGCGATCCCTGGAGCCCTCCTTCGAGGCGGCTTCGCCGCACCTCAGGATGAGGCGATCGACGGGATAGGTCGGTTTTCTCGGTCGATTATCAGGATGAGAACGGGCGTGGGAGGGTCGGGACGGTGTCGGTCAGACTCTCCGGCTGTCCTTGCCGAAGGTGCGTCCGCTCAAGCTGACTTGGCGAGGCGATGCTCGGCGAAGAAATCGAGCATCGCCCGCGAGGCGTCCGGCCCCTCCGGGTCGGTGTAGGAGCCCTCGGGCCGCCCGCCCGACCAGGCGTGGCCGGCGCCCCGGATGCGCCAATCCTCGATGACGACCCTGCCGCTGCGGTCGGCGTAGCGCGTCCGCTGGTAGGGGTGGCCGCCGCCCGCCGCCTCGACGGATTCGGCGATGGCCGTAAGTCCCGAGGCCTCAGCCTGGGCGAGGATCTGGTCGGCGTTGCGGACGCTCACCGTGCCGTCCTCCATGCCGTGGAAGATGATCGTCGGGATGCGCTTGGGCGTGACCGGCGCGCCGAAATGCGGCCCCGTGCCGAAGCCCGGCGCGCCGACCTGCATCGCCATCAGTGCCGAGCCGAGGTCCCGGGCGCAGCCCGCTGCGAGCCCCGAATGGACGCCCACCGCCGCGTAGAGGTCGGGATAGGCATGGGCGATGTTCATCGCCGCCGCGCCGCCCGCCGACATGCCCGCGATGTACACCCGTGCCGGATCGATCGGATAGGCGTCCATGATCGCGCGGGTGATGCCCGCGATGATCGCCGGCTCGCCGCTCTCCCGGCTCTGGTCGCCCGGATCGTACCACTTCCAGCACTTCTGCGGATGGGCCGACCGGTTCTGGGCGGGATAGGCGACATAGAGGCCTGCGCGCTCGGCCAGCTCGTTCATCCCCGTCCCGGCGGCGAAATCGTCGGGGTTCTGGGTGCAGCCGTGGAGCATCACCACCAGGGCGGCGGGCGCCTGCGGGCGGCTCGGCACGAACAGCTTGTAGTCCCGGGAACCGGAGGCGCCGGAGAAGGTGCGGGCCAGGAAGGCCCCGCCGGACGGCTCGCCCCTGGCGGACGAACCGGGGCGCTGCGGCGCACCCTGCGGCGGCCGCAGGGGCTGGCCGAGGCCCTTCAAGACGGGGGTGATGCCCTTCACCACCGTATCCATCACCTCGCGGACCCGCTGAACCGGCGAGGCCTCGCCGCCGTGGCGGGGCGATCCCGCATTGGCCGCCGGTCCCCGGCCGAGGAGGCTGCGCTGGATGAGGGCCGTCGCCTCCTCCAGCCGGCCGAGGCCGGTCAGCCGGGTGGCCTCCGCCATGTCCGCCAGCGGATCGCTGGAGCGGGCACCGGACGCCGGGTCGTGCTTGCCGAAGACATCGGACATGGGGGAACCTCGTCTCGGGGGGAGCATCAGCGAAGGCGGTCGGCGAGGGCCGCCCGGACGGCGGGGCTCGCCTGGAGGCTGCCGAGCACCGTCAGCGCGCCGATCGTCTCGCGGGCGAGTTCGGGGGTGACGTCGGGCCCGATGGTGGCGAGCCCGAGGACGCGGATGTCGAGCATTCGCCCCTCGGCGCGGGCGGCTTCGAGATCGGCGCGGCCGATCCGGCACAGGCCGAGTTCGACGCTCCGCCGCACCACCGACTGTTTCGTGATGTCGGAATGGCGCCCGATCTGATTTCGGATCGCCGTGCGGATGAAGTCGGTACGGTTGGAATAGAAACCGTCCTGCACGAGCAGATCGACCTGCCCGAGATCGACATGCCCGAGATTGATCGTGACCTTCTCGCTGTCCGGCACCCGCGTGACCGGAAACCCCTGACCCTGCGCCATCAGCCGCCCCACCATCCGTATGGATGGCATATAGAGGGCGTCTTTCGCATTGCAATAGATTTTATTGCGATGCGAAATGGCGCGTTGCCTCAGCCCTCGGCCGCTGGGATGTAGTCGGCCCAGATGGCCGCCGCACCGAGGCTGGCACGGAAGGCGTCATGCCGCTCCCGTTCGGCGTCGCTGAGGCGGCTGCGGTAGGTGCGGGGGGCGATCGCGCCGTCGCCGGGCAGGGCCGCGTCGGCGGGAGAGGCGGCCTCGGCCACGAGGAGGCCGAGGCTCGTCTGCTTGCCGCCGAGCAGCTCGACATAGACCTGCGCGAGGAGCTGGGCGTCGAGCAGCGCGCCGTGCTTGGTGCGGCGGGAATTGTCGATGCCGTAGCGCGAGCAGAGGGCATCGAGGTTGTTGGCGGCGCCGGGATGCTTGCGCCGGGCCATCGGCAGGGTGTCGACCACGTCGTCCAGCACGATCGGCGGCGGCCCCCCGGCCCCGAGACGGGCGAACTCCATGTTGAGGAAGCCCACGTCGAAGGCGGCATTGTGGATCACGAGGCGGGCATCCCCGATGAACTCGAGGAACTCACCGACCACGGTCTTGAAGACCGGCTTGTCGGCGAGGAACGTGTCCGAGAGCCCGTGCACGGCATAGGCCCCCTCGGAGACCGCCCGCTGCGGGTTGATGTAGCAGTGGAAGGTGCGGCCGGTGGGGATGTGGTTGAACAGCTCCACGGCGCCGATTTCGATGAGCCGGTCGCCATTCTTGGCGTCCGTGCCGGTGGTCTCGGTGTCGAGCACGATCTCGCGCAGCATGCGGGCGGGTCCTGGAGTCCGGGGGCGCTGAGCCTACGCCGTTCCGGGGCCTGGGGTAAGCGGGAGGCCGCGCGTCCTCCCGCATCGCGTCCATGCCACCCGCTGTCATTCCGGGGCGCCGTGAGGCGAACCGAGAATCCAGAACCGCCGACGGTGCCACGGACTGCGCCGGCAGCGCGTCTGGATCCCGGGCTCCGCTATGCGGCCCCGGGATGACGGAGAGTGTCGCGGTCCTCAGAGTCTGGCCATTTCGGACCGGGCCAGCGCGTCGCTAAGTCAGCGCCGCGACGATCCGGGCCACCTCCGCCTCGGCGACGGCGAAGCCTTGCCCAGTGTCGATGACGTAATCGGCCCTGGCGCGCTTCTCAGCATCGGGCATCTGCTTGGCGAGGATCGCCGCGAAGGCGGCCTCGGTCATGCCCCGCCGTGCGAGGACCCGGTGGCGCTGGGTCTCGGCTGGGGCACTCACCACCGCGACGGCATCGCAGCGGGCCTCACCTCCGGTCTCGTAGAGCAGGGGAATGTCGAGCACGACGAGGGGGGCACCCGCGTGGTCGGCGATGAAGGCGTCGGCCTGCGCCCGTACCAGGGGATGGACGAGGGCCTCGAGGGCGGCCATCCGCTCCGGCGCGCCGAGCACGGCGTGGCGCAGGGCCGTCCGATCGACGGCGCCGTCCGCGTCCAGCACGCCGGGAAACTGTTGGCCGATGGCCTCGGCCGCCGCGCCGCCCGGCCCGTAGAGGGCGTGGACCGCCGCGTCGGCGTCGTGCACCGGCACGCCGAGCGCCCGGAACATCGCCGCCGTGGCCGATTTGCCCATGCCGATCGAGCCGGTGAGCCCGAGGACGAAGGGTTTTTTCGCGCTCACGGGGCGAGGTCCGCCACGATGGTGGCGCGCAGAGCCTCCGTCACGTCGGGCCTCGTGCCGAACCATGCGGCGAACCCCGGCACCGCCTGGTGCAGCAGCATCCCGAGCCCGTCGACCGCCGCGAGCCCCCGTTTCCGCGCGGCGGTGAGGAGTTCCGTTTCCAGGGGTGCGTAGACGATATCGGCCACCGCCGCCCCTGCCGGGAGGGGGGCGAGATCGAGGACCAGTGGCGGCTGGCCCTTCATGCCGAGCGACGTCGTGTTGACGAGGAGCCCCGCCCCCGCCATCGCCCTCGGCAGATCGGACCAGTCGAGGGCCTCCGCCACGCCCGGCGCCAGGGCGGCGACCGCTTCGGCGCGCCCGCGCGTGCGGTTCGCGACGCGGATGCGGGAGACGCCCCGCTCCGCGAGGCCGACCACGATCGCCCGCGCCGCGCCGCCGGCGCCCAGGATCACCGCCTCGCCGCGCTCCGGCCAGTCCGGCCCCAGGGTCCGGTCGAGATGGGCGCAGAAGCCCGGCGCGTCGGTGTTGTCGCCGAGGATCCGGCCGCCCTCCCCCACCACGAGGGTGTTCACTGCGCCGATCGCCCGCGCCCGCTCGGTGAGGTCGTCGGCCAGGGCGAAGGCCGCCTCCTTGTGGGGGATGGTGACGTTGCCCCCGGCGAAGCCCGAGGCGGGCAGGCCGCGCACGAAATCCGAAAAGGCTTCCAGCGCCACGTCCAGGCGCTCGTAGGAGCCGGGGATGCCGTATGCGGCGAGCCAATGGCCGTGGATCAGCGGGGAGCGGGAATGGCCGACGGGGTGGCCGATGACGAAGGCCTTGATCATGCCGCGCAGGCTCCGGCGAGGCGGCAATCGGGCCCCCCGGCCTCCTCGATCTGCAAGGTGGCATGGCCGATGCCGAACCGGTCGCGCAGGCCATCGGCGGTCGCGATCAGGAAGGCGTTGCCGGGGTGCCCCGCCTCCATCACGAGGTGGGCGGTGAGGGCGACGCTGGTTGTGCTCATCGGCCAGATGTGCAGGTCGTGCAGCGCGGCGACGCCGGGGCGCCCGCGCAGGAAGCCCTCCACCGCCTCCGGCGAGATCTCCGGCGGGACCGCATCGAGGGACATGGCGACGCTGTCGCGCCGGAGCCCCCAGGTCGCCCAGACCACGAGGCCCGCCACGACGAGGCTGACCGCCGGATCGATCCAGGCGAGGCCGGTGGCCCAGATGGCGAGGCCCGCCAGCACCACGCCCGCCGAGACGGCGGCGTCGGCAGCCATGTGCAGGAAGGCGCCCCGGATGTTGATGTCTCCCTTGGCGCCGCTCACGAACAGCCACGCCGTCACCCCGTTCACGAGGATGCCGATGGCGGCGACGACCATCACCGTGACGCCCGCCACCGGCTCGGGGTGGACGAGGCGGAGTGCGGCTTCCCAGATCACCGCCCCCATGGCGACGAGGAGGAACACCGCGTTGAACAGGGCCGCCAGGATCGAGGAGCCACGGTAGCCGTAGGTGAAACCGCGCCGTCCGCTGGCGCCGGACCAGCACCGAGGCGAGCCAGGCCGCCACCAGCCCGAGCACGTCGCCCAGGTTGTGCCCGGCGTCGGCCACGAGGGACATGGCGTTGGCGGCGTAGCCGTAGCCGGCCTCGATCACCACGAAGGCGGTGTTCAGGGCGATGCCGATGGCGAAGGCGGTTCCGAAGTGCTTCGGTGCATGGCTGTGGCCGCCATGGGAGTGGCCATGGCTATGGCCGTCGTGAGAATGGCTCCCGTGGGAGTGACTGTGTCCGCTCACGCTGCGCAACCTCTGCGGCCAATGTCCGGGATTTCAAAGGGATCATCCCTTTGGTGGGGTCCAGGGGCAAGGCCCCTGGGAATGCAGGGCCTTGCCCTGTCCGCTCTACAGGGCTCGCCCTCTGGACATCCCCTTATGGGGCTAGAACCGAAGGAGGCCGGCGGCGCGCAGGCGGGCCAGGAGCGGCAGCAGGGGTAGGCCGAGCACGGTGCTGTGGTCGCCCTCGACACGCTCGAACAGATGGATCCCCGGCCCTTCGAGCTGGTAGCCGCCGACGCTTGCGCAGACGCGCTCCCGCCCGGCGCAGACGAGATAGCTCTCGATGGCTGCCGCATCGAGGGGTCGCATCGTCATCCACGCCGTCTCGACGAAGACCTCCGTCACCCCATCCCGAACCAGAGCCAGGGCGGAATGGAGGGCGTGGGTGCGGCCCGCGAGCCGGGCAAGATGCGCCCGCGCCGCATCGAGGCTGGCAGGCTTGTGGAAGATGTCTTCCCCCAGGGCAAGCACTTGGTCGGCGCCGACCACCACCCTGTCCGGATGGCGGCGGGCCACGGCCTGGGCCTTCGCCAGTGCCAGTGCCTTGGCGAGGTCCACGGGCGGAAGGCCGCCGGCGGCGGCTTCGACCGCGCGCTCATCGACCCCGGGGGCGAGGGTGTCTACGGGCAAGGCCGCGCTCTCCAGTAGGAGGCGCCGTGTCGGGCTGGTGGAGGCGAGAAGGAGTGGCGCCGGGGCGGCCCCAGGGGAGTCCATGGCGCGGGGTTATCCCCGGAGCCGCCCTCACGCAACGGACGGGCACGCAGGCTGTGCCGCTCGCGAAAACGCGTGCGACGCGCCCTGCCGTCGACTCTACGCTCGGCAGGGCTGTCGCTGGGGTCGGTACGCTACGTGACCCCTGGAGACACCTTGGCAGCAAACGGTTAGCCGAAGGTCAACGGGAGACTACTTCGCGGTCGGACCGGGCTTCCCGCTGACGGTGGTCCGAGCCGCAAGTGCCGTGTTGATTTCGAACAGGAGCAGGTCAGCGGCAAGGCGCAAGGCGCCGTGACCGCTGCGGCCGAGCGCGGTCCGCACCTCGATCCCCAACGCTGCCGCTTCCGCCAAGGGATCTTCCGCCAAGCGATCGCCACGCACGAGGTTGTGATTGTCCGCACGCTGGGAGGCGGGGGTGGGGAAATGGGCCGTCGGCTGATGGAAGTCCGTGGTATCGATGATGATACCGCGTCCCATCATGCGACCGCGCTCGTCCCAGGCGAAGTAGCCCCGCAGCTGCACCCAGCGATAAGTGCCGCCCTTCGACCGCAACCGGAATTCCAAAAACGTCGGACCACCCGTGGCCAGAATCCGCGAGGCATATGCGAGAGCGGCTTCGCGGTCGTCATCGTGGATCAATTCCGCGCCTTCGAAGATCGGGAGCGCCACGCCCCCGAGTTCCTCGTTGTCGTAAATGAACCGTGCGCCGGCTGCATCGAGCGTCGCAGTCCGTTCGACCGCGTCGATGGCCCACTCGCCGACGACGCCGGCGGCGGCAAGGGCAGAGGCCGAACTGGAGACTGTGGTGGCCATGCAATGCCCTTGCGCCCGCAAAACCGGGCGTCAACAACATATGTGTGGAACCACCGGTCTTTTCAATCAGACAAAAGTTGCAGTCCGAGTGATCAGGTGTTCATCGAATCGAAAAAGTCGGAATTCGTCTTGGTCTGACGCAGCTTATCCAGCAAGAATTCGATCGCATCCTGCGGACCCATCGGGTTGAGAATACGGCGCAGGACGTAGGTCTTCTTGAGGGAATCCGGCGGGACCAGCAGCTCTTCCTTCCGAGTACCGGAGCGGGTGATGTCGATGGCCGGGAAAATCCGCTTGTCGGACACCTTCCGGTCGAGAATGATCTCGGAGTTACCTGTGCCCTTGAACTCCTCGAAGATCACCTCATCCATTCGTGATCCAGTATCGATCAGGGCGGTGGCGATGATCGTCAGCGAGCCGCCTTCTTCGATGTTCCGCGCGGCGCCGAAGAAGCGCTTGGGGCGTTGCAGGGCGTTGGCGTCGACACCACCAGTCAGGACCTTGCCGGATGACGGCACGACGGTGTTGTAGGCGCGCGCCAGGCGCGTGATCGAGTCGAGCAGGATCACCACGTCCTTGCCGGTCTCGACGAGGCGCTTGGCCTTCTCGAGCACCATCTCGGCCACCTGCACGTGGCGCGTCGCCGGCTCGTCAAAGGTCGAGGCGATCACCTCGCCCTTTACCGTGCGCGCCATATCCGTGACTTCCTCCGGGCGCTCGTCGATCAGCAGCACGATCAGGTAGCACTCGGGGTGGTTGAGGGTGATCGACTGGGCGATGTTCTGCATCAGCACGGTCTTACCCGTGCGCGGCGGCGCCACGATCAGCGCGCGCTGGCCCTTGCCGATGGGCGCCACGATGTCGATAATGCGCGGGCTGAAATCCTTCTTGGTCGGGTTGTCCAGTTCCAGCTTGAACCGCTTGGTGGGAAACAGCGGCGTCAGGTTGTCGAAGTGGACCTTGTGCTTGATCTTCTCCGGGTTCTCGAAGTTGATCGTGTTGACCTTGAGGAGCGCGAAGTAGCGCTCGCCGTCCTTGGGGCCGCGGATCGGGCCCTCGACGGTGTCGCCGGTCCGCAGGCCGAAGCGGCGGATCTGGGTCGGCGAGATGTAGATGTCGTCCGGACCCGGCAGATAGTTCGAGTCGTTCGAGCGCAGGAAGCCGAAGCCGTCCTGCAGCACCTCGACGGTGCCGGCGCCGATGATCTCGACATCCTTCGAAGCGAGCTGCTTCAGGATGGCGAACATCAACTCCTGCTTGCGCATGGTCGAGGCGTTCTCGACCTCGACCTCCTCGGCGAAGGCGGTGAGCTCGGTCGGCGTCTTGGCCTTGAGGTCGGAGAGCTTGACCTCGCGCATTCCGGCGAGGGCTTCCACGGTGACCTCGGCCGGTTCAACGGTCTCGAGATCGGCGAGGGCGTCGGATTCTGGCGTCATGGAATGTCTTGGACCGACGAAAGGACGGGAGAGGGGAGGTCGGTTTCGCGCCAAACGCCCGGGGAGGGCGCCGGAGGGCGGGCTGGGCCGCGGTGCGGAGCCCGAACAGCGACTGTTGGCGAACCGTTTGGCAGGACCCTGGCGGCCCACGGGCGCGCTGTGGCGCAGACCTTGTGGGGAGGGCCCGTGTTCCATACAGCGTTTCGCCGACGGGCTCAAGGGGACCCAGAAAACTGAAGCACCCTGGGGTCTCGCAACGCCTTCCGGGGGTTGGACCGCACGGGCCGCGGGTGGAACCCGGGCGGGGCAGGCCCGTTCCCCCTGCCGTTCACCGCGCCGCAGCGCAACCGAGATTCCGCTCATGCGAGACGATGCCACCGGCCGCACCATCGTCGCCCACGAGCCGCGCCGGATCCCGTGGCTCGACCTCGTGTTCGGCTTCGGGCCGATGGTGCCGATCGCGGCGGGCGCCGCCGCCGCGTGGTGGCTCCAGGGCGAGCCCCTCGACTACCTCGCGATCCTCGTGACGCTGCTCTACGCGGCCTCGATCCTGTGCTTCCTGGCCGGCGTCCACCGGGGCGTCAGCTTCCGCACCGAGGGGGGGCCGCGTCTGTCACAGATGGTGACGATGCTCGTGCTGTACGGCCTCGGCCTCGGCAGCCTGCTGGCGGCGGCGATGGGCAAGGCGGTGCCGAGCCTCGCGATGCTGATCCTCGGCTACGCGCTGGTCGCCGTGCTCGACCCGCTCCAGGCGCGGACGGGCGCCGTGCCGCTGGCCCATGCGAGGCTGCGCCCGATCCAGATGCCCCTGGCGATCGTGAGCCTCGCGGTGGTGCTCTGGATCAAGCTCAACGCCCCCTACTGACGGGCCGCGCTTGCCGCTTCCCGACCGCCTGCGCTAGAGCCCGGCGAGGGCGGCCCGGCCGGGCCGGCCCCGGAATGCGGCCGTCCCTCTCGAGGAATGCCCGCGAACAGCGAACGATTGTCGTCATGTCGAAGGCCGAGAACCGGGCCGAGAGCCGACCCGAGACCCTCAAGCCCCGCCTGCCCCGGGGCTTCGTCGACCGCCGCGCCGGGGAGATCGCCGCGCAGCACCGGATGCTGGAGACGATCCGCCAGACCTACGAGCGCTACGGCTTCGAGGCGGTCGAGACGCCGCTGATCGAATATACGGACGCGCTCGGCAAGTTCCTGCCCGACCTCGACCGGCCCAACGCCGGCGTCTTCTCCTTCAAGGACGACGACGACCAGTGGCTGTCGCTGCGCTACGACCTGACTGCCCCCCTCGCGCGGTTCGTGGCCGAGCATTTCGATTCCCTGCCCAAGCCCTATCGCAGCTTCCGCAACGGCTACGTCTTCCGCAACGAGAAGCCGGGGCCGGGCCGCTTCCGCCAGTTCATGCAGTTCGACGCGGACATCGTCGGCGCGCCGACCGTGGCGGGCGACGCCGAGATCTGCATGCTGATGGCCGACACCCTGAACCGCCTCGGGTTGGCCGGGCAGTTCGTGGTGAAGGTCAACAACCGCAAGGTTCTCGACGGAGTGATGGAGGCCGCCGGCCTCGCGGGCGCCGACAAGGCGGGACAGCGCCTCACCGTGCTGCGGGCCATCGACAAGCTCGACCGCCTCGGCGTCGATGGCGTCTGCGCCCTCCTCGGCCCGGGCCGCAAGGACGAGAGCGGGGATTGCACCAAGGGCGCCGGCCTCGACGAGGCGGCGGCCGAGCGCATCCTCGCCTACGTCTCCCTTCAGGCAGATCCGGGCGAGGGCGCCGACCGGGTGGCGTTCTGGGAACGGTTCTTCGAGGGCTGGCACGCGGCGGTGGGCGAATCCGAGACCGGCCGCGAGGGCATCGCCGAGCTGCATGCCATGATGCGTCTCTGCGGGGCGGCGGGTTATGGGCACGACGTCATCCGCGCCGATCCGAGCGTGGTGCGCGGTCTCGAATACTACACCGGGCCGGTCTACGAGGCCGAGCTGACCTTCCCCGTCACCAACGAGGATGGGCAGACCGTGCGGTTCGGCTCCGTCGGCGGCGGCGGGCGCTACGATGGCCTGGTGGCGCGCTTCCGCGATGAGCCGGTTCCGGCGACGGGGTTCTCGGTCGGCGTTTCGCGGCTGCTCTCGGCCCTGCAACTGATCAAGAGCCCGCTGCTGAACGGGGCCGAAGCGCCCGGCCCGGTGGTGGTCCTCGTCCTCGACCGGGAGAACATGGCCGACTACCAGCGTCTCGTCGCTCTGCTGCGGGCGGACGGGATCAAGGCTGAGCTCTATCTCGGCACCGCCGGCATGAAGGCGCAGATGAAATACGCCGACCGCCGCAGGGCGCCGGTGGCGATCATCCAGGGCTCCAACGAGCGCGTGGCCGGCGAAGTGCAGATCAAGGACCTGATCGAGGGAGCCCGCGCCGCCGAGAGCATCGCCAGCAACGCCGAGTGGAAGGCCGCCCGCCCGGCCCAGTTCTCCTGCCCGGAGCTGGACATGGTGGCGCAGGTGCGCGCCGTGCTGGCACGGCATTTCTGAGTCGCGTCTTTCACACGCTCCGTCAGCGCGAGCGCAGCGAAGCGACCCAGGACAGCGGGCCGCTCCGAGCGAAGGCGGCGCCCTGGATTGCTTCGCTGCGCTCGCAAGGACGACGAGGGGACGGACCATGGCCGAGGCTTCATCGATGACCGACCGCATGCCGGAGCTCCCAGCCGACGCCCTCACCGACGCGCAGCGGGAGGCTGCCACCGCGTTTCAGGCCGAGCGCGGCGTGCCGGTCTTCGGGCCGTTCACGCCGCTGCTGCGCAGCCCCGAGATGATGCAATGCGCGAGCCGGATGGGGCTCTACCTGCGCTACAACAGCGTGCTGCCCCTGCGGATCAGCGAGTTCGCGATCCTCGTCGTCGCGCGGGAATGGAGCCAGCAGGTGGAGTGGCACATCCACCACCCCATCGCCCTGAAGGGCCGGCGTCGCGCCCGAGACCGCGCAGGCCCTGGCGGAGGGCCGCCGCCCGACGACGATGAGCGAGGACGAGGCGCTGGCCTACGACTTCTCCATCGAATTGCAGCGCAACCGGGGGGTGAGTGATCCCACCTACGCCGCCCTCGTCGCCCGCTTCGGCGAGCAGGGGGCGATCGATCTCACCGGTATCAACGGCTACTACGCCCTGCTCGCCATGACGATGAACGTCGCCCGCACCGCCCTGCCCGAGGGCGCGCCGCGCCCCCTGCCGCCCCTGGTGCCGTGACGCCGGGGATCCCAAAGGGACGGCCCCCGCTTGTGGCGGCGGCCGCTTCGGTCTAACCCCCGCCATCCCTTTCCCTTCGGCCGGACGAGAGCCATGGTCGCCCATAATCGCGCCGAGTCGGCGCGCCGCCCCGCCGACCCGAGGGTCGCCGGCGGCCCGCATCCTCGTCGTCGAGGCCCGCTACTACGAGGCGCTGGCCGACGAACTCCTCAAGGGCGCCCGCGCCGCCATCGAGGCGGCCGGAGCGACGGCCGAGGTCGTCACCGTGCCCGGCGCCCTGGAGATCCCCGCCGCCGTGGCGATCCTGTTCGAGACGGGCACCTACGACGCGGTGGTGACCCTCGGCTGCGTGATCCGGGGCGAGACGGGCCATTACGACATCGTCGCCGGAGAGAGCGCCCGCGCCCTCATGGACCTGTCGGTGGACCGCAAGATCCCGCTCGGCAACGGCATCCTCACCGTCGAGACCGAGGAGCAGGCCTGGGCCCGTGCCCGCGTCTCCGAGCAGGACAAGGGTGGCGGCGCGGCGGAGGCGGCGCTCGCCGTCCTCGCCATCAAGCGGGCGGTGCGATGACGGAGAACCGCATGGCCGAGGCTGAAGGGACGCCGGTGGACAAGTCCTCCGAAGGTCAATCCTCCAAGGGCAAGTCCTTTGAGCGCAAGTCCTCGGAGGGCAAGCCCGCCGCGATCAACCCCCGCAGCGGCGCCCGGCTCGCCGTGGTGCAGGCGCTCTATGAGATGGACATCTCGGGCAAGGGTGTCCTCGACGCCGTGGCCGAGTTCGAGGCCTTCTGGATCGGCCGGGAGGTCGACGGCATCGAGCATCCCCCGGCGGAGCCCGCCTTCTTCCGCGACCTGCTGCGCGGTGTCGTCGACGAGCAGCGGGCGATCGACCAGCAGCTCGATGGCGCCCTCAGCGAGGGCTGGCCCCTGCGGCGGATCGAGACGGTGCTGCGGGCGATCCTCCGGGCGGGGGCCTACGAGCTGATGTTCCGCCCCGACGTGCCGGCGCGCGCCGCGATCTCGCAATATGTCGACGTCACGCACAGCTTCTACAACGCCGACGAGCCCGGCCTCGTGAACGCCGTGCTCGACCGCCTCGCCCGGCAGGTCCGGCCCGCCGAGGTGGCCGAGAAGGTCGCGACGGGCAAGCCCGGCCCGAAGCGGGCCTGAAGGATGGCCGGGGGCCCGCCCCGCCCGAGCGAGGACGGGCTGATCGCCCGCTACTTCGCCCCCCTCGCCGGGCCGGGCGCCGACGGGATGCGGGACGACGCCGCCACCCTCACGCCCTCCCCCGGCTGCGACCTCGTGCTGACGGCCGACGCCATCGTCGCGGGCGTCCACTACTTCCCCGACGATCCCCCCGCCTCCATCGCCCGCAAGGCGCTCGGGGTGAACCTGTCGGACATCGCCGCCAAGGGCGCGGTGCCGCGCGGCTTCCTCCTGACGCTGGCCCTGCCCGACGACTGGACGGAGGCATGGCTCGCGGCCTTCACGGCGGGGCTCGGCGAAGCCTCGCGGGTGGCGGGATGCCCGCTTCTGGGCGGCGATACCGTCCGCTCCGGCGGGCCCGCGCTGATCGGCGTCACCGCCTTCGGCGAGGTACCCCAGGGCAGTATCGTGCGGCGCACGACCGCCCGGATCGGCGACCGGCTCTGCGTCAGCGGCACCCTGGGCGACGGTGCCCTCGGGCTCCTCCTCCGGCGGCAACCCGCCTGGGCCTCCGCCCTCGACGGCGCGATGCGCGACCACCTCGCCGACCGCTACCTGCATCCGCGCCCGCGCCTCGCCCTCGCGCCCCTGCTGCGCCGCCATGCCAGTGCGTCGATGGACATCTCGGACGGGTTTGCGGGCGACCTCGCCAAGATGCTGGGCGACGGGCGCAGCGCCTTCATCGAGACGGCGGCGGTACCCCTCTCCCTCGCCGCCCGGGCGGCGCTCGCGGCCGAGCCTGGCCTGATCGCGCCGATCCTGACCGGCGGCGACGATTACGAGATTCTCTGCGCCGTCCCGCCCGAACGCCTCGACGCCTTCCTGGCCGAAGCCGCCGCCACCGGCATCCCGATGAGCGCCGTCGGCACGGTGGTGGCCGGCGACGGGCCGCCCGCTCTCGCCATGCCGGACGGCACGCACCGCGTCTTCGCGGCGGGATCCTTCAGCCACTTCTGAAGCTATGGCTTCCCCTCGCCCCGCTTGCGGAGAGAGAGCCGCGGCGACCTCGTCGTCGGCGCGGCAAGGCGGCAGCCGAAGGTGAGGGGGCGTCCCGGAGAAGCCTCGTCCGGTGAGCCCCCTCACCTCCGCTCCGGCTTCGCCTGCGCTTCCCCCCGACACGGCAAGGTGTCGGGGGGCCTCTCCCCGCAGGCGGGGAGAGGGGAACTGGCCCATCCCAAGTTCTCAGCCGTCGCAACTGCGAAGACATCGCGCCAGCTAAGGGGTTTTATTTCGCATCGCACCATAAACACCGATAACCCGAAGGTCTCGTTTGCGCTCTGCGGCGAAGTTTGGCAATCAATGCATGGTTCTGGGAAGGAAAGCCCGAATCCGAGCGTCTCGTCCCGCGGCCTCGACGGCCGAGCTCGTCAACGATAAGCCCCAGCCAGGCACCGGAAACGCAAGGACGGTCGAATGCTTTCGCTGATTTTGATCATCGTGGGCGGGCTCTGTGCCATCGCCTACGGCATCGTCACGATCACCGACGTGATGAAACGCGACGCGGGCACGCAGCGCATGCAGGAGATCGCGGGGGCGATCGCCGAGGGTGCGCAGGCCTATCTCAAGCGCCAGTACCTCACCATCGGCCTCGTCGGGATCGTGCTGTTCGTGGCGCTGGCCGTGTTCCTCGGCCTAAAGGTCGCCATCGGCTTCCTGATCGGTGCCGTGCTCTCCGGGCGGCCGGCTACATCGGCATGAACATCTCGGTGCGGGCGAATGTGCGCACCGCGCAGGCCTCGTCCTTCTCGCTGGCGGGCGGCCTCGACGTGGCGTTCAAGTCGGGCGCCGTCACGGGGATGCTGGTGGCGGGCCTCGCGCTGCTGGGCGTTGCCCTCTACTACCTCGTCCTGACCCGCGGCGCCGGGCTCGAGCCGTCGAGCCGCGAGGTGATCGACGCGCTGGTCGCGCTCGGCTTCGGCGCCTCGCTGATCTCGATCTTCGCCCGCCTTGGCGGCGGCATCTTCACCAAGGGCGCCGATGTCGGTGGCGATCTTGTCGGCAAGGTCGAGGCGGGTATCCCGGAGGATGATCCGCGCAACCCCGCCACCATCGCCGACAACGTGGGCGACAATGTCGGCGACTGCGCCGGCATGGCCGCTGACCTGTTCGAAACCTATGTGGTGACCTCGGTGGCCACCATGGTGCTCGCGGCGATCTTCTTCTCCGGCCCGACCGGCAGCGGACGCGCGGTGCTCGAGCCGATGATGCTCTACCCGCTCGCCATCGGCGCATCCTGCATCGTCACCTCCATCGCCGGCACCTATGCGGTGCGGCTCGGCGCCAACCAGTCGATCATGGGCGCCCTGTACAAGGGGCTCATCGCGGCGGGCGCGCTCTCCATCGTCGCCATCGCCGCCGTGACCTACGCCATGTTCGGCGGCTTCACGACGGCCTTCACCACCTCCACCGGCGTCACCTTCACGGCCGGCGGCCTGCTCGGCTGCGCGGTGATCGGGCTCGCCATCACGGCGCTGATCGTGGTGATCACCGAGTACTACACCGGCACGAACTTCCGGCCGGTGAAGTCCATCGCCGACGCCTCTGTCACCGGTCACGGCACCAACGTGATCCAGGGGCTCGCGATCTCGCTGGAATCCACCGCGCTGCCGGCCATCGTGATCGTGGCCGGCATCATCGCGACCTACGCGCTCGCCGGCCTGTTCGGCATCGCCATCGCGGTGACGGCGATGCTGGCGCTCGCGGGCTTCATCGTCGCCCTCGACGCCTTCGGCCCGGTGACGGACAACGCCGGCGGCATCGCCGAGATGGCCGGCCTGCCGAAGGAAGTGCGCAAGTCCACCGACGCGCTCGACGCGGTCGGCAACACCACCAAGGCGGTGACGAAGGGCTACGCCATCGGCTCGGCGGGCCTCGGCGCCCTGGTCCTATTCGCGGCCTACACCTCGGACCTGAATTACTTCATCGCGAATGCGAGCCCGACGCAGTACCGGTTCTTCCAGGGGGTGAGCGTCGATTTCTCCCTCTCGAACCCCTACGTCGTCGTCGGCCTGCTGCTCGGCGGCCTGATCCCCTGCCTCTTCGGGGGCATCGCCATGACCGCCGTGGGCCGCGCCGCCTCGGCGGTGGTGGAGGAGGTCCGCCGCCAGTTCCGGGAGAAACCCGGCATCATGCAGGGCATCGACCGGCCGGATTACGGCCGGGCGGTCGACATGCTGACCCGCGCGGCGATCAAGGAGATGATAGTCCCCTCGCTCCTGCCGGTGCTGTCGCCGATCGTGCTGTTCTTCGTGATCCAGCCCATCGCCGGAAAGTCCCAGGCCTTCGCCACGGTCGGCGCGATGCTCCTCGGCGTGATCATCACCGGCCTCTTCGTCGCCATCTCGATGACCACAGGCGGCGGCGCCTGGGACAATGCCAAGAAGTACATCGAGGACGACCACTTCGGCGGCAAGGGATCGGAAGCCCACAAGGGTGCCGTGACCGGTGACACCGTGGGCGACCCCTACAAGGACACCGCCGGCCCGGCGGTGAACCCGATGATCAAGATCATCAACATCGTCGCGCTGCTGCTGCTGGCGGTCCTGGCGCACGCGTAAAGCGAACAAGGTCGCGGGGGCGACCGGGACAGCGCCCCTCTCCCCGTTTTGCGGGGAGAGGGGGGATGATCCCGCCGAAGGACAACGTCACCCCGGCAGCATCGCCAGCGAGACCCCGGCGAGGCGCTCCAGCGTCTCGCGCGAGGCGCCATCCCGCGCCTGGGCCGACATGCCCTGCAGCACCGCCGCGAAGGCCGCGGCCAGGGCCTCCGATATTCGCCTCGGGCGGCAGGTCGCCGGCGGCGCGGGCGCGCGCGAACCGCGCTTGAAAGCCCGCGCGGCTGGCCTCCCGCAACTCCCGCAGAGCCTCGCGCACCGCCTCGGACTCCGTCGCCACGCTGCCGGAGGTCTGGACCACGAGGCAGCCGCAGGGCACGTCGCGCGACGACAGGATCGCGGCCGCCTCGGCGAAGAAGCGCTCCAGCCCGCCGCGCAGGTCCGGCGCCTCGTCCAGGGCTTTCCACGGGGCGGCCCAATAGGTGTCCTCATAATGCCGCAGGGCTTCGAGGAAGAGGGCATCCTTGTTACCGAAGGCGGCATAGAGGCTGGGCGGGTTGATGCCCATCGCCGTGCAGAGTTCGGCCACCGTCGCCGGGCCGTAGCCGCGCGTCCAGAAGACCTCCAACGCCCGGTGAAGCGCTTGGGTACGGTCGAAGCTGCGGGGACGCCCCTTCCCTCGAACCGTTGTGGTCGCGTCCATTTCCTTCTCGTGTGTCGAAGCCGTGTGTCTTGGCGCACATCGGACGGCGAGGCGCCGAACCGGCTCCGCTCCTCCGCTTGACGTCATGTAGCGCGCACTACAGATATAGGATCCGTAGCGGCCGCTACAATAATCCAATCGCGGCGGGACGGCGAGGGGCCTTGCGGCCGGCGGGGTGCGCCCATTGTGCACTGCGCCCTGGCGCAAGGGCGATGCCGCGCCATCTCGCCCCCTGACACCCCTCACAGCCCGGCCCTCTCGGGGCCGTCCAGCAACGAGACGAATCCAGCATGCCCTCTCTGTTCGATCCGATCCGCATCGGCGCCATCGAGGCCAAGAACCGGATCTTCATGGCCCCCCTCACCCGTGGCCGCTCCACCCGCGAGCACGTGCCGACGCCGCTCATGGCGCAGTACTACACGCAGCGCGCGGGCGCCGGGCTGATTCTCACGGAGGCCACCGGCATCAGCCAGGAAGGGCTCGGCTGGCCCTTCGCGCCGGGCATCTGGTCCGACGCGCAGGTCGATGCGTGGCGTCCCGTGGTGAAGGCCGTCCACGACCACGGCGGCAAGATCGTCTGCCAGATCTGGCACATGGGCCGGATGGTCCATTCCGACTTCCTCGGCGGCAAGCCCCCGGTCTCGTCCTCGGCCACCACCGCGCCGGACCAGGCCCACACCTACGAGGGCAAGAAGCCCTATTCCCAGGCCCGCGCGCTCGAGGTCTCCGAGATCCCGCGTCTCCTCTCCGATTACGAGAAGGCCACCGCCAACGCCCTGGCCGCCGGGTTCGACGGCGTGCAGATCCACGCCGCCAACGGCTACCTGATCGACGAATTCCTGCGCGACGGCACCAACCTGCGCACCGACGAATACGGCGGCTCCATCGAGAACCGCGTCCGCCTGCTCCGCGAGGTGACGCAGGCCGTGGTGAAGGTCGCGGGCGCCGAGCGCACCGGCGTGCGCCTTTCGCCGAATGGCGCGATCCAGGGGACGAACGATTCGAACCCCGAGCCGCTCTTCGTCTCCGCCGCCAAGGCGCTGGACGAGATCGGCATCGCCTTCCTCGAAATGCGCGAGCCGGGCTACGAGGGCACCTTCGGCAAGGCCGACCACCCGCCGATCGCTCCGGCCATGCGCAAGGTGTTCCGCGCGCCGCTGATCCTCAATGCCGACTACGACGGCAAGAGCGGCCAGGAGGCCCTGGACCGGAACGAGGCCGACGCCATTGCCTATGGCCGGACCTTCATCGCCAACCCGGACCTGCCGGAGCGCTTCGCCAAGGGCGCCCCGCTGACCAAGGACAACGCCCAGACGTGGTACTCGCAGGGCCCCGAGGGCTACATCGACTACCCGACGTTGGAGCAGCAGAAGGCGGCCTGAGGCCGCCTTCTCCGCCACGCACCGGATCCAGTCGTGCCGTCCCTTCAAACGGGGCGGTACGACTGCGTCTTCCCCGCGCGTGACTGCTGAGTGTCGATTTAGACAGTCCTTTCTAGTGGCGCGGTCTAGGCAGGAACCCGGGCCGTCTCTATGTGGGAGGCTCATCATGAGTGAGCCGAAGCCCGGCGCCAGCGCCCCTCCCGAATCGTCCGACTCCCGGAAGGAAGCTGCGGACCGCGCGGCAGAGCTGTGCGAGCTCGGCATCCTCGATTCCGCGCCCGAGCGCGCCTATGACGACCTCGCCTCCCTGGCCGCCCATGTCTGCGGGGCGCCGGTGGCGCTGATCAGCCTCCTCGACACCTCCCGGCAGTGGTTCAAGGCCGAGATTGGTCTCGGCAAGAAGGAACTCGGGCCGGAGCGCACCATCTGCACCCACACCGTGGCCTCGGGCGGCGAGCTGACGATCCCCGACCTCGCGGAGGATCCCCGCACCGCGCGGAGCCCCCTCGTGACGCAGGACGGTTTCCGGTTCTATGCGGGCGCGGCGATCCGTGGACAGGAGGGCGTCGCGCTCGGCGCGGTCTGCGTCCTCGACCGCGTGCCGCGACCGGAGGGCCTCAACCCCGCTCAGAAGGCGACGCTCGCGGCGCTGGCGCGGCAGGTCTCCACGCTGTTCGAGCATCGCCGGACGCTGGCCCGCATCGCCGACCGCGAGGCGGAGATCGCCGCGAGCGAGCGCCGCTTCCGGGTGATGACCGCCTCCATGCCGCAGATGGTCTGGACCACGCTGCCGGACGGGTTCCACGATTATTACAACGACCGCTGGTACGAGTTCACCGGCGTCCCCGCCGGATCGACGGATGGCGAGGGCTGGAACGGGATGTTCCACCCGGAGGATCAGGAGCGCGCCTGGGCACGCTGGCGCCACTGCCTCGCCACCGGCGATCCCTACGAGATCGAGTACCGCCTGCGCCACCACAGCGGAGTCTATCGCTGGACCCTCGGGCGCGCGATGCCGATCCGCGATGCGGAGGGCCGGATCGAGCGGTGGTTCGGCACCTGCACCGACATCGATGACCTGAAGCGCGCGGAGGGCGAGGCCCGCCAACTGGCCGCGATCGTGGAGGCCTCGAAGGACTTCATCGGTCTCGCGGGGCTGGACGGAACGGTCGATCACCTCAACGAGGCGGCCCTCGCCCTCGTCGGCCTGCCCGATCTCGCGGCGGCGCGCGCCCTGACCATCCCGGACTTCTTCACCGCCGAGAGCCGGATGATCGTCGCCGACACGGTGATGCCGGCGGTACGGCGCGACGGCTGGTGGGAGGGCGAGCTGGCTTTCCGGCACTTCCGGACCGGCGAGGCCATCGCCGTCCTCTACACCATCTTCACGGTCCGTGACGCGGCCGGGAGCGTAGCCGGCTATGCCACCGTCACCCGCGACCTGCGGGAGGCGAAGCGCTCCGAGGAGGCCCGCGACCTGCTGATCCGCGAGCTGTCGCACCGGATCAAAAACATCTTCGCCGTCGTGGGCGGCCTCGCTGCGTTGACCGCCCGGAGCGATCCGTCGGCGAAGCCTTTCGCGGCCGCCTTCCGGGAGCGGCTCGGGGCCCTGGCCCGTGCCCACGAGTACGTTCGTCCCCATTCCCCTGACAGCGCTCCCAAGGTCGCTGGGCAGACGGTGCTCGGCTGGATGCGTCTCCTGATGGCGGCCTATGTCGAGGGCGGGCGCGAGCGGGTGGCGATCACTGGCGACGACGTCGAGATCGGCGAGCGCACCGCCACGGCGCTGGCGCTCATCATGCACGAGCAGGCGACCAACGCCGTGAAGTATGGCGGCCTCTCCCGCACCGGCGGACAGGTGACGCTGACCGGCAACCGGCGCGAGGAGCGCTACACCCTGACCTGGACCGAGACCGGGGGCCGGAGGTCACGCAACCCCCGACTCGCAAGGGGTTCGGCACCGTGCTCGCCGAACGCAGCGTCGCGGGCCAGCTCGACGGGGTTCTGGAGCATGATTGGGCGCCGGGCGGCCTCGTGATGCGCCTCGACATGCCGGTGAACAACCTTCGCTATTAGCCGTCGGTCATGGTTCCAAAAGGTCCGAGACCTTTTGCGGATGCAGGGCAGCGCCCTGCCGCCTACGCCCTCGTCGTCCTCGACTTCGACGGGACCCTCGCCGACAGCTTCGGCTGGTTCTGCTCGGTTCTGGACGGCGTCGCCGACCGCTATCGCTTCCGCCGGGTCGCACCGGAGGAGGTGGAGGGCCTGCGCCGCCTCGGCGCCCGGGAAATCCTGATGCGTCTCGGCATTCCCCGCTGGAAGGTGCCCCTCATCGCCCGGCACATGCACGGCCTCGCCGCCCGGGATGCCGGACAGCTGCGCCCCTTCCCGGGGATCGCGACGATGCTCGCCGCGCTGGAGGGAGCGGGTGTGTCCCTCGCGGTCCTGTCCTCGAACCGCGAGGACGTGGTGCGGCGGGTGCTCGGGCCGGATTGCGCGGCGCGGATCGCCCTCTGGGCCTGCGGCGTCTCGGTCTTCGGCAAGGCGCGCCGCCTGCGCCGGATCGTGGCCGCTTCACGCCTGCCGCCGGGGCGGGTGCTCTGTCTCGGCGACGAGATCCGGGATGCGGAGGCCGCCCACGCGGTCGGCTGCGCCTTTGGTGCGGTGGCCTGGGGTTATACCGACGCGCAGGCGCTGGCGGAGACAGGGCCGGACCACCTTTTTAGGGAGCCGGAGGAGGTGGTGAGGACTGTCGGAGCACGGTGAGGAGCCAAGCCGCCCCCCTCACCCCGCCCGTGGGGAGAGGGGATGGATTCGACTCTCCGGGGTCTCCCGAAAGGCCCTTACTGCCCGCGGCCGGCGCCCGGGACGATGCTGGTGCCGGAGCCCGAGCCGAAGGGCTCGTAGCGGGTCAGGCCGCGGAAGAGCTGGCTGAGGAAGGCGCGATCGGCGCCGCTGGTCGGCGTCGAGCGCTCGATGAAGTCGAACACCCGCCCATCCTGCAGGCCGTAGAGCGCCACGCGCTCGACCTTGAAGCCGGGGGTGAAGTAGACGGCAATGACCTTCTGGTCCTGCACGGACTCGCCGAGGAACAGCACGGTGCGGGTCGATGTCTGCGAGATGTAGTACCAGCTCTTGTTACCCACCGTGGAGACCGTGGAGGGCGTGCCCAGGATTTGGAGCACCTGCTCGGGACTCATGCCCGGCTTGACCGTGGCGAGCGCCGCCTGATCCACTTGGTAGCCGTGGCGCAATTCCTCGCCGATACAGCCGGCCAGACCTGCGCCGACGAGGCCGAGCAGGGCAAGGCGCGCGAAAGACGAGACGCGACGGCGCCGCATCGGCCCCCCAGGATCGTTGTTGACGGCCAGCGCGGCGCGGATCGACCACACGGAAATGCGGCCACGCTTGCGCCCTGGACGGCGATTGGCCTACCGCGTGGTCATGGCTTTGACAAGGCAAGCTTGGCCACAGTCCCGTGGTGACGTGAGCCCCGTCCAGCGGGAGGCACGGCACTGATGTGGGGATTCTTCCGGCGCGGCGGGGAACGCCGCCGCCTGATCGGGGGTCTGCACGGCGCGATCTCTGCCGCCGGCCCGGCATCCGGCCTCTGTACACGGACCTGCATGTGCCGGACACGGTGGAGGGGCGGTTCGAATCCCTCAGCCTCCACGTCTACCTCGTGCTGCGGCGCCTCGACCGGCTGCCCCCGCCGGCCGCCGACGTGGCTCAGGAACTCGTCGACTCCGTTTTCGCGGAACTCGATGCCAGCCTGCGGGAACTCGGCGTCAGCGACATGGGCGTCGGCAAGAGGATGAAGAAGCTCGGCGCTTCCTTCTATGGGCGGGTCTCCGGCTACGAGGACGCCTTGAAGGCGCCTGCGGCGTCGGGCGACGCAGCGTTGCGCCACGCGCTGTCCCGCAACATCCTCGGTGCGGGCGGCCAGCCGACGGAGGATCTGGCGGCGGCGCCGCTGGCCCGGTATGTGCGCGCAGCCGAGGCGACCCTCAAGCAGGCCGACCTCGATGCCCTGCTGACGGCCGGGCCGCCCTTCCCCGATCCGGGCGCCTTCGCGGGCGCCACCCTGACCGAAGACCGACCGGCATGAACCCTCGCCCCGCCTCCCCCCTGTCGCGCCCGGTGGATGTCGGCCGCCTGCCCCGCGGTCGCGCCGAAGTGACCGTTGAGGCGACGCCCGAGGAATGCGCCACGCTGGCCCGGGATTTCGGCGTCCCGGCCCTGCGCAACCTCGTGGGCCGCTTCGTCCTGTCGGGCACGACGACCCGCCTGACCGTCACCGGCACCGTGGAGGCGCAGGTGACGCAGATCTGCACCGTGACCCTCGAATCCTTCGAGGCGCCGTGCGCGAGCCGGTCGAGGTGGTCTACAGCGACGTCCCGCCCTCGGAGGAGCCCGAGGAGGACGCGGCCGAGAACGCCCCCGAGCCGCCCGACCCGATCGTGAACGGCCGCATCGACCTCGGCGCGCTCGCCGCCGAATTCCTGGCGCTCGGCCTCGATCCCTATCCGCGCAAGCCCGGCGCGGTCTTCGAGCCCGTCGCCTCGGGGGAGGAGAGCGGCCCGTTCGCGGCGCTCGGCCGCCTGCGGAACGGGCAGGACTGACGCATCGTCCGGCACACGACGAACCTTTCCCGCGCCGAATTCGTTTGCCCGCGCGGCGGGCATCGCTATGGTCCGCCGCGCCCGGCCGGCCCTCGGCCGCCGGTTTCCTTCCCGCCGAGGCCGCGAACACCCCACCGATGTCCGACCGCGTCCGCATCTCGCTCGACGCCATGGGTGGCGACCACGGCCCCGCGACGGTGGTGCCCGGTGCCGCCATCGCCCGCGAGCGCCACCCCGGCATGACCTTCCTCCTGTTCGGCGACGAGGCCGTGCTCGCGCCCCTCGTGGCGGCCGAACCGCGCCTGAAGGATTGCGTCGAGATCCGCCACACCACGATCTCCATCGCCATGGAAGACAAGCCGAGCCAGGCCGTGCGCCAGGGACGGGGCAAATCCTCCATGTGGCAGGCGATCCAGGCCGTGCGCGACGGTCAGGCCGATGCCTGCGTCTCCGCCGGCAACACCGGCGCGCTGATGGCGATGGCGAAGTTCTGCCTCAAGACCATGTCGGGCATCGAGCGCCCGGCCATCGCCTGCCTGTGGCCGACGGTGCGCGGCGAGAGCGTCGTCCTCGATGTCGGCGCGACCATCGGCACCGACGCCGAGCACCTCGTGGAGATGGCGGTGATGGGCTCGGCCATGGCCCGCATCGTCTTCGACCTCGACCGGCCCACGGTGGGCCTGCTCAACATCGGCAGCGAGGACATGAAGGGCAACGAGGCGGTGAAGGAAGCCGCCCGGATGCTCCGGGAGATGGAGGCGTCCGGCCTCGCCTATCACGGCTTCGTCGAGGGGACCGATCTCGGCAAGGGCACCGTCGACGTCGTCGTCACCGAGGGCTTCACCGGCAACATCGCCCTCAAGACGGCGGAGGGCACGGCCAAGCAGATCGGGACCTACCTGCGGGCCGCGATGACCCGCACCCTGTCGGCCAAGATCGGCGCCTTCTTCGCCCGGCATGCCTTCAAGGCGTTGAAGGACAAGATGAACCCCAGCCGCGCCAATGGCGGCGTGTTCCTCGGGCTCGAGGGCATCGTCGTGAAGAGCCACGGTTCGGAGAACGCGGCCGGCTTCGCGGCGGCCATCGACCTCGCGCACGACATGGCCCGGCAGGACATGATCCGCACCATCCGCGAGATGCTGGACCAGACGCCCGCCCTGGCCCCGGCCTGACCGGCTCACAGGAGACGGGCGGGCCATCGAAGGGGCCCGCCGGAAAGGTACGAGAGATGTCAGCCCTGCGTTCCGTCGTCGTCGGCACCGGATCCTGCCTTCCCGAGCGGGCGGTCACCAACGCGATGCTCGCCGAGCGGGTCGAGACATCGGACGAGTGGATCGTCGAGCGCACCGGCATCCGCCAGCGCCACATCGCCGGCGAGGGCGAGACCACCGTCAGCCTCGGCACCCAGGCGGCCCGCGCCGCCCTCGACGCGGCGGGCCTCGGCCCCGAGGCGATCGACCTCGTGATCTGCGCCACCTCGACGCCGGACCACACCTTCCCGGCGGCGGCGACGGAGATCCAGGCGGCGCTCGGCATCGGCCAGGGCGCGGCCTTCGACCTTCAGGCCGTCTGCGCCGGCTTCGTCTTCGCCGTGACCACCGCCGACAAGTTCCTCTCCACCGGGGCCGCCCGGCGGGCATTGGTGATCGGCGCCGAAACCTTCTCGCGATTGATGGACTGGGAGGATCGCACCACCTGCGTGCTGTTCGGCGACGGCGCCGGCGCGGTGGTGCTGGAAGCCCGCCAGAGGAGACCGCGGCGACCGGGGCGTCCTGTCCTCCTCGCTGCGCTCGGACGGGCGGCACCGGGAGAAGCTCTGCGTCGACGGCGGCCCCGGCTCCACCGGCACGATCGGCCATCTCCGCATGGAGGGCAAGGACGTGTTCCGCTTCGCCGTGGGGCAGGTGACGGACGTGATCGTGGACGCCTTCGCGAAGGCGGGCGTCACCGCCGCCGACCTCGACTGGTTCGTGCCGCACCAAGCCAACCGCCGGATCATAGACGCCTCTGCCGACAAGCTGGGCATTCCGCGCGAGAAGGTGGTGGTGACGGTCGACCAGCACGGCAACACCTCCGCCGCCTCGATCCCGCTGGCGCTCGGCGTGGCGGTGGGCGACGGCCGCATCAAGCCGGGCGACCTCGTGATGATCGAGGCCATGGGCGGCGGCTTCACCTGGGGCGCGGCGCTGATCCGCTGGTGAGGCGGCCGGGAATCGCAGGCCTCGAACGCAGGCTGCGGTTGACCACGCAGACGCGGCGGATTAGCGTGCGGGATCATAGAGATACGTCCCGATCGGCCGTGGCGGCTCAGGCTGCCCGTTGTCTTTTTGCGGGATGCGAGCCGGCGAGGGGACGAGGCATGGCAGGCAAGACGGTGACGCGCGCCGATCTGAGCGAGGCCGTCTACCAGCGGGTCGGCCTGTCGCGCACCGAATCCGCCGCCCTCGTCGAGACCGTCCTGTCGGAGATCTGCACCTGCCTCGCCAACGGCGAGACCGTGAAGCTGTCGTCGTTCGGCTCCTTCATGGTGCGCAGCAAGGGCCGCCGCGTCGGACGCAATCCCAAGACCGGCGTCGAGGTGCCGATCGAGCCCCGCAGGTCATGGTGTTCAAGCCCTCGAACGTCCTGAAGGCGCGGATCAACGGCCTCAACGGCGAGGCCGACGACGACGAGTGAGGCGCTCCGCCGCGAGCCGCCGCACCGTCCGTCGTCGATGAGGCTTGAGCGGAGCCGGTTTGACGCCCAGAACCTCGGCCGAATCACGATGCCGCCAAGCCCTCGCCGCCCTCGACGAACCCGCCGCGGCACGGGAGAAGAGCGCCGGCGCCTTCCGCACGATCAGCGAAGTGGCGCAGGAACTGGACGTGCCGCAGCATGTCCTGCGCTTCTGGGAGACGCGGTTCGGCCAGATCCGCCCCATGAAGCGGGCCGGCGGCCGGCGCTACTACCGGCCGGAGGATGTCGACCTCGTCGCCGGCATCAAGCACCTGCTCCATGTCCGTCGCTACACGATCAAGGGCGCGCAGCGGATCATCAAGGAGAACGGCATCCGCTTCGTCCAGGCCGTCGGCCGGGGCGAGGTCATTGCCGCGCCGCCCTTGTTGCAGGACCTCGAGCTGGGCCAGGAGGCGGGCATCGACGCGCTGCCCCTACGACCCCGCCACGGCGCCCCTGCCCGCCACTGACCAGGCGGCGCTGGAGGACGCCCTCCACGAAATGCGCGCCTGCCGCGCCCTCCTCGACGCCGTGCGCTTCCCGCCGGACTGACGGCGCTCCGCGCGCCGGCCTTCGGCCCCCGGCCGGGGAACTGGCCCGAACTTTGCGGCCGCCGCGGCGTTGATCGCCCGCATGGCCTCCCCTCGCCCCAAGCTTACGCCGAGCCAGGAACTGATGGCCCGCATCCTGCGGATCGTCCGCGCCTGCCCCGATGCGGCCTCCGAAGTGCTCGAACTGATCACCCTGGTGAGTCAGGTTGAGGCCGCGACGGCGGTGGACCCCGCGTACCGCGACGCCCGCCGGATCATCGCCCGGTTGCGCATGCCCCTCTGGGAGATGGGCCCCGCCGACCGGGAGAGCCTGCTCGCCGCCGCGGAGACGATCCGCCGGGTCTGCCGGCTCAAGGAGGACGAAATCCCGGCCTCGCCCATCGCCGACATCGGCGAGCGGGAGCGAATCAGTGAGCGCCTCGCCCTGGCTCTCGGCAGCGAACTTTCGCCGGCCCAACTCGCGCGGGTGACCGGCGTGGTGGCGGCCGCACTCCAGGAGTGATTCCGTCCGGCGCCCGGTCGTCTCGCGACCCCCGTCGAGGTGAAAGCCCCCTCGACGCGGCCTGTCCACGTCCCCACATCCCTCCCATGCGCCCGCCCTGCCGGCCGCGACTGGAGAGATGACGCCGTGACGATCGCTTCCGCCCTCCCCTTCGGTCGCGCTGCCGCGCTCGCCGGTGCCCTGCTGATCGCCGGGTCGGCCACCGCGCAGACGACGGTGACGCGCTCCAAGCCGGTGGCACCGGGCCAGACGGTGCGGCTCGAAATCGCCCCCAACCTCAAGAAGGACTGCTCGCCGGGCCCGATGCCCGAGTTCAAGGTCTCCGGCCCGCCGAAGAACGGCTCGGTGATCACCAAGGTCGGCAAGCTGAAGACCCCCGCGAGCTACCGCTGCCCGAACAAGGAGGCCGCCGTTCAGGCACTCTTCTACCAAGCGAATTCCGGTTTTACCGGTACTGATGAAGTGACCTTCGAAGTCAAGACTTCCGACGGACAGGTGCAAACGCAGACGTTAAGATCACCGTCGGCGGCGCCACCGCCAAGCCATCGACCGATGCCAAGAAAGAAGGCACCGATCTCTGAACAGGAGGCAATCGAAAGCCTGCCATGCATCGTTTTTCGGCGATTCACGCCGCATCTAACGATAAGATCCAGCTCGGTAGTCTAACTAGCCTGGTATTCAGGCTCGAAGAGTGTTGCACGCAATCACCATGATTGCGTCGTCGTCGCCGCACTGCGACAAATGGCGGACCTGTCGGTTGCATCCGAGCCGGGACAGGATGAAGCTGTCCCGGTCTGAGAGGGTGACGCGAATGCCTATGCAAGCGACGAACGACCTCTTCCAGAGCTTCGCCCGCGGCTACGAAGCGCGCCGCGACACGGAGATGAGCCTCTCCGAGTACCTCGAAGCCTGCCGCGACGAACCGCTGATGTACGCCTCCGCGGCGGAGCGCATCCTGGCGGCGATCGGCGAGCCGGAATTCGTGGACACCGCCAAGGATTCCCGCCTCGGCCGCATCTTCATGAACCGGACGATCCGGACCTATCCGGCCTTCCGGGAATTCTACGGCATGGAGGAGACGATCGAGCGGATCGTCTCGTTCTTCCGGCACGCGGCGCAAGGGTTGGAGGAGCGCAAGCAGATCCTCTACCTCCTCGGCCCGGTCGGCGGCGGCAAATCCTCCCTCGCCGAGCGGCTGAAGCTGCTCATGGAGTTCCACCCGATCTACGTGCTCAAGGCCGGCAACGAGGTCTCCCCCGTCTTCGAGAGCCCGCTCGGCCTGTTCGATCCGGAGGTGATGGGCGAGGAGATCCAGCGCCGCTACGGCATCCCGCGCCGCCGCCTCACCGGCCTGATGAGCCCCTGGGCGCTGAAGCGCCTCGACGAGTTCGAGGGCGACATCTCCCGGTTCAAGGTCATCAAGGTGCGCCCGTCGCGCCTGCGCCAGATCGGCATCGCCAAGACCGAGCCGGGCGACGAGAACAACCAGGACATCTCGTCCCTGGTCGGCAAGGTCGACATCCGCCGCCTGGAGACCCTCTCCCAGGCGGACCCGGATGCCTACAGCTTCTCCGGCGGCCTGTGCCTGGCCAACCAGGGGCTTTTGGAATTCGTCGAAATGTTCAAGGCGCCGATCAAGGTGCTGCACCCCCTGCTGACCGCCACCCAGGAAGGCAATTACATCGGCACCGAGAACATCGGAGCCATTCCGTTCACCGGGTTGATCATGGCACACTCCAACGAGTCGGAGTGGCAGAGCTTCAAGACCAACAAGAACAACGAAGCCTTCATCGACCGCATCTACGTGATCAAGGTGCCGTACTGCCTCCGGGTGACGGAGGAGAAGCTGATCTACGAGAAGCTGATCCGCGATTCCGAGCTCGCCGGCGCGCCCTGCGCCCCTGGCACGCTGGAGATGCTGGCGCGGTTCGCGGTGCTGTCGCGCCTGCGGGAGCATTCCAACTCCAACTTGTTCGCGAAGATGCGGGTTTATGACGGCGAAAGCCTTCGCGAAGTCGATCCGCGCGCCCGCTCCATGCAGGAATACAAGGACGTGGCCGGCGTCGACGAGGACATGGACGGCGTATCGACCCGTTTCGCCTTCAAGGTGCTGGCTGCGACCTTCAACCACGACACGACCGAGGTGTCCGCCGACCCCGGTGCACCTCATGTACGTGCTGGAGCAGTCGCTCCGCCGGGAGCAGCTCCCGCCGGAGACCGAGAAGAAGTACTTGGAGTTCATCAAGACGGAGCTCGCGCCGCGCTACGCCGAGTTCATCGGCAACGAAATCCAGAAGGCCTATCTGGAATCCTACCACGATTACGGGCAGAACCTGTTCGACCGTTACGTCGCCTACGCCGACGCCTGGATCGAGGATCAGGACTACAAGGATCCCGATACCGGGCAGATGCTCAACCGCGAGCTGCTGAACCAGGAGCTGACCAAGATCGAGAAGCCCGCCGGCATCGCCAATCCCAAGGACTTCCGCAACGAGGTGGTGAAATTCAGCCTGCGCGCCCGCGCGCAGCACGGCGGGCGCAACCCGAGCTGGACCTCCTACGAGAAGTTGCGGGAGGTGATCGAGCGGCGGATGTTCTCCCAGGTCGAGGACCTGCTGCCGGTGATCTCCTTCGGTTCCAAGAAGGATGGCGAGACCGAGAAGAAGCACCAGGACTTCGTGGAGCGCATGGTGAGCCGCGGCTACACGGAGCGGCAGGTCCGCCGTCTGGTGGAATGGTACATGCGGGTGAAGCAGGCGGGGTGAGGCGCACCGCGCCGAGCCCTCAGCCGCCACAGTTTCGGACGAACGGCAGGCGAGACTTCTCTCCGGCCGGACATGCGGGCGAGGGTTCACGCACCTGATGCATATCGTCGACCGACGCCTCAATCCCGGGGGCAAGAGCCTCCCGAACCGTCAGCGCTTCCTGCGCCGCGTGAAGGACGTGGCCCAGCGGGCGGTGCGTGAATCGGCCCGAGAGAACGACATCAAGAACCTCGGCAAGGACGGCCGCGTCACCGTGCCGGCGGATGGGGTGCGCGCGCCGCGCCTCAGCCGCCAGCCCGGCAGCGGGCGGCACGACCACATCCTGCCCGGCAACAAGACCTACGTCGAAGGCGACACGATCGACCGGCCGCCGGGCGGCGGGGGTGGCGGCGGCTCCGGCGAGGGTGGCGACGGCAGCGAGAACAGCGAGGACGCCTTTCCAGTTCGTCCTCACCCGGGACGAGTTCCTGGAACTGTTCCTCGAAGACCTCGAACTGCCGGACCTTGCCAAGCGCCGCCTGTCGATCGTGGAGACGGAAGGCCTGCGCCGGGCCGGCTACACGGTGACGGGGTCGCCGGCGAACCTCGCCCTCACGCGGACGCTGCGCAACTCCATGTCCCGGCGCATCGCCCTCAAGCGGCCGAAGCCCGACGAGGTCGAGGCCCTGGAGAAGCGCGTCGCGGCCCTGCACGAGGGCGACCCGCCCGTGCCGACCTCGAAGCAATCCTCGCCATGCTGCGGGAGCGCTCCAAGCGCATCCCCTACGTCGATCCGATCGACCTCCGCTTCCGCCGGTTCGAGCCCTACCCGCGCCCCATCGCGCAGGCGGTGATGTTCTGCCTGATGGACGTGTCCGGCTCGATGACCGAGCACATGAAGGACCTCGCCAAGCGGTTCTACATGCTGCTCCACATCTTCCTGACCCGGCGCTACCGGCATGTCGAGATCGTCTTCATCCGCCACACCGATCGCGCCGAGGAGGTGGACGAGGAGACCTTCTTCGGCTCCCGCGAGACCGGCGGCACGCTGGTCTCCTCGGCGCTGATCGAGATGAAGCGGGTCATCGCCGAGCGCTACGACCCGAACGACTGGAACATCTACGCGGCGCAAGCCTCCGACGGCGACAACGTGTCGAGCGACGGGCCGACCGCGACGGACCTGCTGCGCGCCGACATCCTGCCGGCCTGCCAGCACTTCGCCTATCTGGAAGTGGGCGACGAGAACGGCCCGCGCGCCGGCTTCGTGGAGCACCGCACCACCCTGTGGCGGACCTACGAGGCCATCGCCAAGGCCGGCGGGCCCATCGCCATGCGCAAGGTCAACCACCGCCGGGAGATCTACCCCGTGTTCCGCGAGCTGTTCAGCCGCAAGGACAAGGCGGAGGCGTGAGGGTGGTGAGCACTGTCCCTCCTCAAGCCAGCGCACTCCCCTCCCCCTCTGTGGGGGAGGGTACCCTGCGAAGCAGGGGGGAGAGGGGCAGCGCGACGGTCCAGGATGGAACGTCAGTCGCGGCCTTTCCGGATCGTCGCGCTCCCCTCTCCCGACCCCTGCTGACGCAGGGGCCACCCTCCCCCGCAGAGGGGGGAGGGCATCCTGTGCGATCCTTCGGGAGACGCCATGACACGCCTCGCACCCCCGCCGATCGCCCGCGCCGACAAACCCCTGTTCACGGGCAACGACTGGGATTTCGACACCATCCGCCGCATCCATGATGCCTGCGAGGAGCAGGCGCGGTTGCTCGGCCTGTCGTGGTACCCGAACCAGATCGAGATCATCACCGCCGAGCAGATGCTGGACGCCTATGCCTCCATCGGCATGCCGCTGTTCTACAAGCACTGGTCCTTCGGCAAGCATTTCGCCCAGCATGAATCGGGCTATCGCCGGGGCCTGATGGGGCTCGCCTACGAGATCGTCATCAACTCGGACCCGTGCATCTCCTACGTGATGGAAGAAAACACGGCGACGATGCAGACGCTCGTCATCGCCCATGCCGCGTTCGGCCATAACCACTTCTTCAAGAATAACTATCTGTTCCGGCAGTGGACCGACGCCGAGGGCATCCTCGACTACCTCGACTTCGCCAAGGGCTTCATCAGCCGCTGCGAGGAGCGCTACGGCCATCAGGCGGTGGAGCAGGTGCTCGACGCCGCCCACGCCCTGATGAGCCAGGGCGTCCACCGCTACCCGCGCAAGAAGCGGCCCGACCTCGCCTCCGAGCAGCGGCGCGAGCGCGAGCGCGTGGAGCACGGCGAGCAGATCTACAGCGACCTCTGGCGCACGGTGCCGACCAAGCCCGGCGCCGCCCCCTCCGACATGGCCGCCGAGCGCCGCAAGGCGCTGCTCGAACTGCCGCAGGAGAACATCTTGTACTTCCTGGAGAAGGCCGCGCCCCGCCTGCGCCCCTGGCAGCGGGAGATCCTGCGCATCGTCCGTCTGGTGGCGCAGTATTTCTACCCGCAGCGCCAGACCAAGGTGATGAACGAGGGCTGCGCCACCTACTGCCACTACCGGATCATGAACGCCCTCTCCGAGACCGGCCAGATCACCGAGGCGGCCTATCTCGAATTCCTGCAATCGCACACCAACGTCATCCGCCAGCCGACCTACGACGACCGCTCCTATGGCGGACACAACCCCTACGCGATCGGCTTCGCGATGATGCAGGACATCGCCCGCATCGCGGAGAACCCCGACGGACGAGGACCGGGAGTGGTTCCCCGACATCGCCGGGCCGGGGCGACGGCATGGAGATCCTGCGCGACTGCTGGGAGAACTACCGCGACGAGAGCTTCATCGCGCAGTTCCTCTCGCCCAAGCTGATGCGCGATCTGCGCCTGTTCCACGTGGTGGACGATCCCGACGAGCAGGCCCTGCGGGTCGAGGCGATTCACGACGAGCGCGGCTACCGCCGCCTGCGCCGCTCCTTCGCCCGGCAATACGACGTGGCGTGGCTCGATCCCGACATCGAGGTGGTGGACGTCGACCTCGAAGGGGATCGCCGCCTCGTCCTCCACCACAAGGTGCTCAACAAGATCACCCTGCAGAAGGACGACGCCCGCCGCGTGCTGCAGCACCTCGCCGACCTCTGGGGCTACGACGTGGTGCTCAAGGAGATCGAACCCGCCACCGGAACGGTGCTCAGCGAGATGAGCGCGAGCGCGCGGCCGATCTTTTTTTAGGATTTCGACCTCGCGGGGAGCATCAGTCCACCATCGTCGGGTCCCTCCGTCAGTGCGAGAGCAGCGAAGCAATGACGGCAAGGGTGGCAATACCCATTGCCCCACCCTCAGCAACCGTGCTGCATGGGCGCATGACGACGCTCATGTCCCTCGCCGAGACGGAAGCTTTCCTCGACCGCGAATTCCCGCAGATGCAGGCGGGCGGCCGCGCCTACCATCTCGAAGAGGTCGGGCCGCTGGCGGCGCGGATGCGTCTGGAAGCCCACGAGCGCTTCCTGCGGCCGGGAGCCACCATCTCTGGCCCAGCCATGATGGCGCTCGCCGATTACGTGCTCTACGCGGCGATCCTCGCCAATATCGGTCCCGTGGCGCTGGCGGTGACGACGAACCTCGCCTTCAACTTCCTGCGCAAGCCCGCCTCCGGCGATCTGCACGCGGAGTGCCGGCTGATGAAGCTCGGGCGTCGGCTGGCGGTGGGCGAGGTGGCGATCACGGCGGTCGGCAACCCCGACATCGTGTGCCACGCCACGGGGACCTACTCGATCCCGCCGCGGTAACCGCTGTCGTTGCGACCGCAGCGACGAAGGCGCTTAACCCCGCGCCTCGCTAAGGCGGGCGGCATAGCGCGCGATCAGATCAACCTCGAGGTTCACCGCATCCCCCGCCCGGCGGTCGCCCCAAGTGGTGACCTGCAGCGTGTGCGGGATGAGCAGCACCGAGAACAGGTCGCCATCCACGGTGTTCACGGTGAGCGACGTGCCGTCGAGGCAGACCGAGCCCTTCTCGGCGATGAATTTCGCAAGGGTCGCGGGCGCCCGCAGGGTGAAGCGCTCGCTCGGGCCCCAGGCGCCGTCCGTGACGGTCTTGCGGGTGACGATTCGGGCCAAGCCATCGACATGCCCGGTGACGATATGGCCGCCGAGTTCGTCGCCGATCTTGAGTGAGCGTTCGAGGTTGATCCGGCGACCCGCGACCCACTCGCCGACATTGGTCCGCGCCAGGGTCTCGGCGGCGGCATCGACGTGGAAGATCGCCCCGCCCTCGGTGGGCGCGATCGCGACCGCCGTGAGGCACGGGCCGGAGCACGCGATGGAGGCGCCGAGCGCGATCCCCGCCGGATCGTAGGCGCAGCGGATGGCGATGCGGCGCAGTTCGCCCTCCCCCGCCACCGAGAGAACCGTGCCGACATCGCTGACGAGACCCGTGAACATGCCTCAGAGGCTCCGTTCGTAAGTGATGGCCCGGTCCCGCCCGAGGCGCAGGTCCTCGGCGACCGTGAACCCGTCGATCCGCCGCGCGAGCACCGGCCCGAGCGCTGGCAGGCCGCCCAACGGACCGGCCGGGTCCGGCCCGGTCATGAGGGTGACCGTGTCGATGAGGTCGGCCTGCGCCAGCGCATCCGCGAGGCGGGGGCCGCCCTCGCTGCACAGGCGCGTCAGCCCGCGCTCGCCGAGCCGGGCCAGGGCGGCGGGCAGATCGATGCGGCGCCGCTCGCCTCGGCGGGCACCGGCATCACCTCGATACCGAGCGATTCGAGGGCGCGGCGGGCATGGACCGGCGCGGAGCGGGTGGTGAGGACGAGCACCGGCACGTCCCGCGCGGTACGGGCCAGCACGCTGGCGGGCGAGAGGCGCAGGGTCGAATCGAGGACGATCCGCAGGGGCGAACGGTCGGCAAGCCCCGGCAGGCGCACGGTGAGCGAGGGATCGTCCGCCCGCGCCGTTCCGATGCCGACGAGGATGGCGTCGGCATGGGCGCGCCACAGATGCACCGCCCCATCCGCCACCGGCCCGGTGATGCGCAGCCGCTCGTCGCCCGCTCCCGCCGCGAAGCCGTCGCTCGTGCGCGCGAGCTTGAGATGCACCATCGGCCGCCCGAGGGTCACGCGGGTGATGTGGCCGCGATGGTCGCGGGCCGCCTCCTCCCGGCCGAGGCCGGTCTCCACAGCGATTCCCGCCGCCCGCAGGATCGCGTGGCCGCGCCCGGCGACGCGGGGATCCGGGTCCTCCAGGGCGGTCACGACGCGGGCGATCCCGGCGGCGACGATGGCATCGCAGCAGGGCGGGGTCCGGCCATGGTGCGAGCAGGGCTCCAGGGTGACGTAGAGGGTCGCGCCCCGGGCGGCCTCCCCGGCCTGGGCGAGCGCTTGCGGCTCCGCATGCGGGCGGCCGCCCGGCGCGGTGACGGCGGCGCCGAGGATCGTGCCCGTCTCCGGCGCGACGACCACCGCACCCACGGACGGGTTGGGCCATGTCGTGCCAAGGCCCCGGCGGCCGAGGGCCAGGGCGAGGGCCATGGCGCTCGCGTCGCGGGCGATCGGGGTGCGTCCGTCACGACCGGGCCTTCCGGCGCTTCGGCGGAGCCTCGGGCTCGGGGTCGTCCGGCGGCGGCTCGGCGGAGCCCGCCAGCGTGCCGCCGAGCGTCCCGAGCAGGTCCTCGAAGTCCTTGGCCTCGCGGAAATTCTTGTAGACCGAGGCGAAGCGGACATAGGCGACGTCGTCGAGGCCCTTCAGCCCCTCCATCACCAGTTCGCCGATCGCCTCCGAGGCGACCTGGGCCTCGCCCGCGCTCTCCAACTGGCGGGTGATGCCGCTGACGAGGCGCTCGATTCGCTCCGGCTCGACCGCGCGCTTGCGCAACGCCACGTCGATGGAACGCTGGAGCTTGTCCCGGTCGAAGGGCACGCGCTTGCCGGAGCGTTTCACCACGGTGAGTTCGCGCAGCTGCACCCGCTCGAAGGTGGTGAAGCGGCCCCCGCAATCCGGGCAGACCCGGCGGCGGCGGATGGCGGCGCCATCCTCGGAGGGGCGCGAGTCCTTCACCTGCGTGTCGGACCCACCGCAATAGGGGCACCGCATCGGGCGGGTTCTCTCGCAGAAACACGAACGGCCGCGGATCGAAGCGATCCGCGGCCGTCTCGTAACAAAGGGGTTCCCAAAGGGCGAGCCCTTTGGCGGGTGCAGGGCGGTGCCCTGTCATTCCCAGGGGCTTTGCCCCTGGATCCCACCCAAGGACCTGTCCTTGGGGATCCCGGACTTAGCCGTAGATCGGGAAGCGGGCGGTCAGCGCGTGGACCTTCTGCTTCACGCTCTCCTCGATCGCGCTGTCGCCGGTCTCGCCCTTGGCGGCGAGCCCGTCCAGCACCTCGGCGATCATGCCGCCGACCTGCTGGAATTCGGCGACGCCGAAGCCGCGCGTGGTGGCGGCCGGGCTGCCGAGGCGGATGCCGGAGGTGATGGTCGGCTTCTGCGGGTCGAAGGGCACGCCGTTCTTGTTGCAGGTGATGTCGGCCCGCGTGAGCGCCGCCTCGGCCGCCTTGCCGGTGAGGCCCTTCCGCTGGAGATCGACCAGCATCAGGTGGTTGTCGGTCCCGCCGGAAGTGATGTCGTAGCCGCCGGAGATCAGCGTGTCGGCCAGCGCCTTGGCGTTCTCGACGATCTCGCGGGCATAGATCTTGAACTCGGGCTTCAGCGCCTCGCCGAAGGCCACGGCCTTGCCGGCGATGACGTGCATCAGCGGGCCGCCCTGGAGGCCGGGGAAGATCGCCGAGTTGAATTTCTTCGCGAGCGCCTCGTCGTTCGTGAGGATCATGCCGCCGCGGGGACCGCGCAGCGTCTTGTGCGTGGTGGTGGTGACGACATGGGCATGGGGGAAGGGCGAGGGGTGGACGCCCGCCGCCACGAGGCCGGCGAAGTGGGCCATGTCGACCATGAAGAAGGCGCCGACCTCGTCGGCGATCTCGCGGAACTTGGCGAAGTCCCAATGGCGCGGGTAGCCCGAGCCGCCGGCGATGATCACCTTCGGCTTGTGCTCCTGCGCGAGCTGGGCGACCTGCTCCATGTCGATGCGCTGGTCGTCCCGGCGCACGGTGTAGGAGACCGGCTTGAACCACTTGCCGGAGACGTTCGGCGGGGCGCCGTGCGTCAGGTGGCCGCCGGCCGCGAGATCGAGGCCGAGGAACGTGTCGCCGGGCTGCATCAGGGCCAGGAACACGCCCTGGTTGGCCTGGGAGCCGGAGTTCGGCTGCACGTTGGCGAAGCCGCAATCGAACAGGCGCTTGGCGCGCTCGATGGCGAGGTTTTCGGCGATGTCGACATACTGGCAACCGCCATAGTAGCGGGCGCCCGGATAGCCCTCGGCGTATTTGTTGGTGAGCACCGAGCCCTGCGCTTCCAGCACCGCGCGGGAGACGATGTTCTCGGAGGCGATCAGCTCGATCTCGTGCTGCTGCCGGCCGAGCTCCTGCTCGACGGCGCGGGCGATCTCGGGATCGGTCTCCGTCAGCGGCGCGGCGAAGAAGCTGTTCGACAGGTGGTGATCGGACGCGGTTCCGGCGCTCATGGCGTGCCTCTGTTCTGCTGGCGAGCCCGCCTTCGTGGCGAGCACGGGCGGGCGTTTCTAACCCCGAGTCCTACACGCGGCACTCGCCGAGGCCAAGCGCAGGCATTTTTCGGAATGGGTGAGAAAAATTGAAAGGGAGTCCCCGCTGGCCGATTGCAACCCATATCGCGTTCCCCAAAAATAGGATTATAAATTTTCATAGGATATTTAAACACTGTTAGAACATATGGCAAACACCGTATGCGAATCAGGACGCGATCATGTATGATGTGAAGCGTCTTAAAGAAGATTACAATCTCACCGCACAGTTCGTGGGACTTTTACTCCTACAGATTGCATTCGATGAAATAAAATCCGGATATAGAGATGATCAGCCCGCGGCTTCAACGGGCGGTGGATTATCGGCGGAGGCAATTACGTCGTCTCTCAGCGTCATACGACAGGAAACAAGCAAATCGATGCCGTTACAGAAAAGATAACAAATGTTCTAGATCTGGTATTAACCAACATTGGCCCAGGGAACGGCGCCTGGTACGGCACATTCGTCCACAGCACTGCTGCCAATATCCTGAGGGAAATGAACATTCCTGGCGTCGGTGAAGACGGCATCGAACAAAGCTTCAGTTTCGGCGATCTCGTCAGTTACGGATGGACCGACAGTGTTCGAACCGACGTCATCCTGCGCAACGATCAAACCGGTGAAATATTAGCCGTATGGGACATCAAGACGAGCAAGGAAAGACTGAGACCGAAACGTATCAATGAAATTCGCCGACATCTAAATATCGGAGATGACATACCCGTCATCGAAGTCCATATCAACTTGGGCGTATCTGTCAAAGAATTCGCAAATTTTATTACTGTATGTGTTTACTCAATTTCGAACAATACAGACAGATTCGATCAAAATCTCGAGAATTTTCCCGTACTATATCAAAATAAGCAGCAAATTATCCGCAATTAGTCCGATGAGGGATTCAAAAATGACAATGGACTTCTATATGCTGTGTGATCGACCACTCTCATCGGTCGATGAATGGCAGACCGCAATCGACGAACTTGGTTTCGACCTCAAACTTCCGGTGACCCTTAATGTGGCAACGGCGTCGGGAGCCTTGACGGCGACTTGGCGCGGTAAGCCCGTTGTCTTCGAATTCTCGAATTTCCCTTATGATGAGATCGAAGAAGGTTACTCAGAACTCGATTTCGGACAGACCTGGCCACATGCCTATGTCATGTACACGGGATCATCTTTTAGTGGCTGCGCCGGGGCTATCATGGCGGGGGTGGCCCTCGTGCATCGTACGGGGGGACGGTTTTTCGAGCCGTCGGACAGCCTCATCCTGAAGCCCGACGACGCTGTGCGGTACGCTCACCGAGCCGTGGATGAACTCCTAGCCATGATGCGCTCCATTCACCATTGAACGGCGTGACGCCACACGTCGCGGACGGCTTCAGGCGCCCTCCCCCGGACGCCCCCGCCGAGCACGCGAGGTCGGGCGCGGGTCGCGGGGGGGCCGGAGCCGTGCCGGGGCCGGAACTCGGAGCGGCGTTGGGCTTGGCGCTCGCCTCGGTGGAGGGCGTGACCGGCTTCGCCGCCGGGCCTGGCCAGAACGCCTCGAACAGCTGCTGCATCGCCTTGAGATTCTGCTCCTGAACCTCCGCGCCGGTGCGGAGCATCTGGCTGAGCATGTCGGCGCCGCCCTCGGCGTCCGGCGTCTCGGGCTTAGGGGGCGGGGGCGCGGCCACCTGCGGGCGGCTCGACGGAGGCGGGGCGGCCGGGGGAGGCGCGGGGGAGGAGGCGGGCGCGGGCGTCATGAAGGCGCGGGCCATGTCGGTCCAGAGGGCGACGAAGGGCAGCGCCGTCTGCGCGGGCGTCGGCGCCGGAGGAGGCCGCGGCGGGCGGCCTCGGGCTGGTTGAGCACCACGTGGACGATGCTCGCGACCACGGCGCCGGCCATCATCGGCAGCATCTGGCGCAGGACCTGCGACTGCACGCCGCTCGCGGCGGAGGCCTGCTGCAGCACGGCCTGCATGAGCTGGGCGGAGCCGAACATCTGGCCGAGCGCATCGAGCCCCTGCGGCGCGGCGGCGCGGGCCATGTCGGGGGCCGTGAACATCCGGGCGAGGCCGGTGGGATCGAGCCCTGACCCTCTCTGAAGGCCGAGGGTCAGGGCCGGCATCAGCGCCTCGAAGGCACGCTGGGTCTGCTCGACCGTCAGGCCGAATTGCCGCGCCATCGCCTGCATCTCGGGTCCGCCCGCGGCCTGAACCATGTCGAGGGGATTGAACATGACGCCCCGATCCTGCCGCCGGCCATCCGTCGGCGGCGGTCACACGCTGTCCGCCGCGCCCGAAGGCTTGAGACGGCTAAGCTACCACCGGGGTGAGGACGAGGCCGCCCCCGCGACGGCCCCCTCATCCCTTGCCGGCATCGTGACCCGCCCCGGGCAGAAACGCCAGTTCCCGCGTGACAATCCCTGTCGATCCCTTCGCCGCCGGTGCCTTGCCGGAGGGCTCCAGGGCGACGGTGAGGCCGGCCCCGGCGGCCCGATCGGCGAGGCGTGAGACCGTCCGGCGGGCCATCAGGACCCCCGCGAGGCCGAAGACCAGCGAGCCCACGCCCATCCCCACCACGATGCCCTTCGGGCCGTAGAGGGCGCTGCCGAGATAGGCGGGCGGCACGGTCCCGATCGTCGCGCGGCCCCAGTTCAGCAGGGTCGAGCGCAGGGGGAAACCGAGGTTGTTGAAGGCGGCGTTGCCGAGGAACAGCAACCCGTTGAAGAACCACATGGCCCCACCGACGAGGCAGAAGAACGAGAACAGGTCGCCCGCGAGGCCGGTCAATCCGAACAGCCCGGCGAGGGGTCCACGCAGGAGGATCAGCAGCGCCCACACCACCACCGAATAGACGAGCGTGGTGCGCACGCAGGCGCCGAGCGTCGCGTCCATCCGGTCGAAGCGGGAGGCGCCCCAGTTCTGCGCCAGGATCGGTCCCACCGCTCCCGAAAGGGCGAACAATCCGCCGAAGGCCACGGGTGTCAGCCGGTCGATCACGGCAGCGGCGGCGATGGCGTCGGGCCCGTAGTCGGCGAAGAGATGGGTGAGGAAGGCGCTCGCCACCGAGGGAGCGAGGTTCGTGGCCACCGCCGGCCCGGCGATGGCGGCCATGGCGGGAGCGTCGGCAACGACTTCGCCGAGGCGAGGCCTGCGCAGCATCCCGTGCCGCCGCAGCCCGTACCAGCCGATGACGACGAAGGTCGCGCGGGCGACGCAGACGGTGATTGCAGCGCCCTCGACGCCGAGCCCGGCCCCGAAGATCAGCAGCGGATCGAGGAAGGCGGTGACGATGTCCCCGCCGAGCGTCACCCACATGGCCCGCAGCGCGTCGCCCTGCGCCCGCAGCAGGCCGGTGAACAGCATGCCCAGCGCCAGGAGGGCGTTTGGAGGGCAGGGTGATCGTCAGGAACAGATCGGCGACGGCGAGCGCCTCGTCCTTGGCGCCGATGGCCGCGAGGAGGGGCTTGGCGAAGGGCAGCATCGCCGCCGACAGGAGCCCCGCGACGAGGACGCCGAGCGCCATCGCCGAGGCCGCGAGGCGCCGGGCCAGATCCCGGTCGCGGGCACCGACCGCCTTGGCCACCAGGGCGCCCGCCGCAATCATCAGGCCGATATTCACGGCGGTGGCGAAGAACTGCACCACGGAGGCGAGGCCCACCGCCGCCGTCAGGGCCGGGTCTCCCAGGCGCGAGACGTAGAGGAGGGACATCAGGTCCACGACGAAGATCGCCATCAGCCCCACCGAGCCGGTGGCGCTCATGACGAGGACGTGGCGCAGCACCGAACCGGTGACGAAGCGACCCTGATCCCCCTGTGCCGGCCCCCCCGGGTAACCGGGCACGTCAGTCATCGCGTCCTGTGCCCTCGGTTTCGAGTTCCGCCTCGGCGGCGGGCTCATCCCCCTCCGCCGGACTGAGAACGGGCTTGGCGAGGATTCGCTCCGCCGCCTCTTTCCGATCCTGGCCGAGGAGATCGCGGGTCTGCGCGTTGAGGGCGCGGGCGGGGCGGACCGGGGCGGTGAGCGGTTCGGGGCGGACCTCCGGGGCCTCCGTGCCACCGAGCCACGCCGTCCCGTCCGGCAGGGCGCCCGCCTGCTGCAGCACGAGGCGCGCGATGTCGCGCTTGCGCACGTCCTCCGTGCGGGCGAGGGCCGCCTCGGGCGAGAGACCGAGGCCCTCCAGCGCCGCCCGGCCGAAGGCGAGGGCCGACTCGGAGGTTTCGCGGATCTGGAAATCGACGTCGCGGTTCATCAGTTCGACGGCGTGGAGCCGGTCATAGGCGCGCACGAAGGTGCGGACGGAGGCGAACTCCTCGTGGACGATGTCCACGATCTTGAGGGCCGCCTCGCGGTCGTCCACGCAGATGCAGACCAGTTCCGCCTTGCCGATGCCGGCCGCGCGCAGCACGTCGAGCCGCGTGCCGTCGCCGTAATAGATGCGGAAGCCGAAACGGGTCGCGGCGCGCAACTGCTCGACATCCTTGTCGATCACCGTCACGGGCACGCCTTCGGCCAGCAGCACCTGCGTCAGGATCTGCCCGAACCGGCCGAAGCCGATCACCAGCACCCGCGCGTCGGCGGCGCCCTCGGCGAGTTCGGTGGGGGATTCCTCCGCCGCCGCCTGCGCCTCCCGCGAGAGCCGGGCGTCGATCAGCCGGTCGAGGCCCTTGGCGAGGATCGGGCCGATCAGCATCGTCAGGGCAGCGAGCGCCACGGCGAACCGGGTCGCGGTGGGCCGGTGAGGCCGAGGTCGGCGGCCTGCGGCAGGAGCACGAAGGCGAATTCGCCCGCCGGCGCCAGCACCGCCGCGCCGCGCAGCGCGCTCAGCGTATCGGACCCGAACAGCCGGAAGAGCCCGGCCACCAGGGCGACCTTCACGAGGATTGCCGCGAAGGTCGCGCCGAACAGGGCGGGCCAGACGGTCTTCACGAGGCTGCCGTCGATCGACATGCCCACGCTCATGAAGAACAGGCCGAGCAGCATGCCGCGGAAGGGCTCGATATCGGCCTCCAGCTGATGCCGGAAGTTCGATTCCGCCAGCAGGATGCCCGCCAGGAAGGCGCCCATGGCCATCGACAGGCCGACATGCTCCATCAGCAGCGCCGTGCCGAGTACCACGAGAAGGGCAGCCGCCGTCATCACCTCGCGGGCGCCGCTCGCCGCGAGCAGGCGGAAGAACGGGTTCAGGCCGTAGCGCCCCACGAGCACGGCGGCGGCGATGGCCGCGAGCACCCGCCCCGTGGAGAGGGCCGCCTCGCCGAGCCACGGCCCGCCCGTCCCGTGCCCGGCCGAGGCGGCGAGCGGCATCAGGGCGAGGATGCCGACGACGCTCAGATCCTGGAACAGCAGCACCGCGAAGGCGCGCGAGCCATAGGGGCTACCGAGGTCGCCGCGCTCCTCCAGGAGTTGCAGCGCCACCGCCGTCGCGGACAGGGCGAGCGCGATGCCCACCACCGCCGCCGCCGCCACGGGCTGGCCCGCCAGGATTCCGGCTCCGCCGAGGACCAGGGCGCACAGGACGAGCTGCGCCGTGCCGAGGCCGAAGATGTCCCGCCGCATGGAGACGAGCTGCGACAGATGCAGCTCCAGGCCGACGATGAACAGCAGCAGCACCACGCCGATCTCGGCGACGCTGGCGGCGGTTTCCGGCTCGGCGATGAGCGACAGGCCGGAGGGCCCGATCAGCACCCCGGCGACGAGATAGCCGAGCACGGCGCTCTGCCCGAGCCAGCGGAACACCGGCACGCCGACGACGGCCGCGGCCAGGAAGGTGAGGACCGGGGGCAGAAAGCTCGCGTGTTCGCCGGGGCTCGCCATGCCGCTCCGTGGGGGCTTTCGGAGGAGACTGTCCGCTTAACGCGGGGAGGCCAGGGAAGCGAGCGTGGCCGCGTGACAATCAGCACGCGGGGTGTCGTATCGAAAAGTCCCTCTCCCCGTCTTGCGGGAAGAGGGGACCCTACACCCCGCCGAAGGGCTCCACCGCCTTCGCCACCGCCCGCGGCGGTGGCTGGTCCTCCGATCCGGTGCCCAGCGCGCATTGCACCATCACGCTGTCGGTCCAGCGGCCGTACTTGTAGCCGACCGAGGGCAGGAACCCGACCCGGCGGAAGCCGCAGGTCTCGTGCAGGCGCAGGCTCGCCTCGTTGGCAGCGTCGATATAGCCGATCATCTGCCGGTAGCCCCCCGCCGCGCAGGCCTCGATCAGCGCCGGCAGCAGGCGCCGGCCGATCCCCGCGTGCAGATGGCCGTGATGCACGTAGATCGAGTGCTTGAGCGTGTAGCGGTAGGCGGGCCGCTTGCGGAAGGGGACCGCGTAGGCATAGCCCGCCACCTCCCCGTCCCGCTCGGCCACGAGGTGGGGCAGGCGCTTGCTTCGCATGTTCTTGCGCCGGCGCTTCAGGTCATCGGGGAGGAGCCGCTCCTCCTCGAAGTCGCCGGTATCGCCGACACCCTTGCCGATGTGATGCTCGTAGATAGCGATCATCGCCGGCACGTCCGCATCCGAGGACGGCCGGATCACGATCTCGGGCCAGGAAGTGGAGGGGGCCGGCGCGGGCTCCATCAGGCCCCCTCGCGCAAGACGTAGGTGTGGAAGCGGATGCGCCCGTCCGGATCGACCTCCCGGTAGACGCCCTGGATCTCGGCCTCGAAGCCGGGAAACAGGTTGGCCGAGGCCTCGAACATCTTGAAGTAGTCGAGCATGGGCTTGGCCCGCTCGTCCAGGCGCTCGCCCGGCAGCACGGTGCCGATGCCCGGGGGGTAGACCAGCATCAGCGTGGTGGCGATCCGCCCTTCGGCTTCGGCGATGGGGACGTAGTCGACCTTGTTGCGGGTCAGCATCTGGGCGGCCTGCTTGGGCGGCATGACCATCTCCGGCAGGTGCTCCGGCATGAACTGCTTGCGCTGGAGGGCCGAGGTATTGTGGTCCCGGTGGAAGGCGTGGAAATCGGCGCAGAGGTCCCGCAGGCGCACGCCCCGGTAGCGGTTGGGCCGGCGCCCGACGAATTGCGGCATCGCCTCCTCCAGGAGCACGTTGTCGTCGTGCAGCCGCTTGAAGGCGACGAGGCCGGAGATCAGCGTGCCGGCCTTCGAGGACTCGACGCCCGGCGTCAGGAGGAAAAGCAGCGAGTTCAGATCGTTCTTCTCCGCGACGATCCGGTTCTCACGCAGGTATTGCGCCACGATGGGCGCGGGCACGCCGTGCTCAGCATAGGCGCCGGTCTTCCGGTCGAAGCCGGGGGTGAGGACCGTAAGCTTGTTCGGGTCGGTCATCGCGTAGCCCGGCGCCACGCGGGTGAAGCCGTGCCACGCGGCGCCGGGGGCGAGTTCCCAGAAGCGCGCATCCGAGGCGAGCGCGTCGGTGGGAACGCTCTCCCAGGTCTGCTCGCCGTCCGGGCCGTTCACCCGGTCCGGCACGAAGGGATCGAAGAACCAGCGGCGGGCGGGATCGGCCTCGTTCTCCTCGAACTCCCGGCGGATGGCGCGGACCTTCTTGCGCCACTCGATGCCGAGCCGGATCGTGTCGTCCCACAGGATCATGCCCGAGCGGCCCTTCATCATCTGCGCGCCGACGTCGAGCGAGGCGAACAGGGGATAGAAGGGCGAGGTCGAGGCGTGGACGAGGAAGCTCTCGTTCAGGCGCTTGTGCTCCACCCGGCGGGTCTGGCCGCGGATGTGGCTGTCCTTGGTGTGGATCTGCGAGGCTTGGCTGAAGCTGGCGAGCTGCTTGTGGGTCGATTGCGTGGCGAAGATGCCCGGCGAGGTCTCGTCGAGGCCGGTGAGCCCCATGGCGTAGCGGCCCTGGAACAGCGGGTGGAACTTCATGAACCCGGCCCAGGCTTCGTCGAACAGGATGTAGTCGCACAGATGGCCGAGCCGCTTGAGGATCAGGTGCGCGTCGTAGATCGTGCCGTCATAGGTGCATTGCTCGATCACCGCGACGCGGAACGGCCGCTCCCGGCGCCACGCCTCCCGGTCCTTCACCAGGGGGTTGGTGCGGATTTTCTCGCGGATGCGCGCCTCGTCGAAGGCCTCGTGATAGATCGGGCCGACCATCCCGTAGGCGTTGCGGTCGGTCGGCAGATAGATCGGGATGCCGCCGCCGAGCAGCAGGGCGCCATGATGGGCGGCCTTGTGGTTGTTGCGGTCGAACAGCACGAGGTCGTCCTCGGCCACCAGGGACGAAAGCACGATCTTGTTGGAGGCGGAGGTGCCGTTGAGGACGAAGTAGGTCTTCTCGGCGCCGAAGATCGCGGCGGCCTCCTTCTGCGCCTTCAGGGCGGGGCCTTCGTGGGTCAGCAGGTCGCCGAGGTCGAGGACCGAGTTGTCGAGGTCGTCGCGAAACACCGCTTCGCCCAGATGCTCGACGAAGACCCGCCCGATGGGCGAGCGGTTGTAGAAGATGCCGCCGTTATGGCCGGGGCAGGTCCAGAGCTGGTTGCCCTTCTCGGCGTAGTCGACCAGCGCGCCGAAGAACGGCGTCTTGAGGGTCTCGGCGGACTGTGTGACCCGGCTGACGAGGCCGCGGGCGATGAATTCCGGCGTCTCCTCGGCGAGGAAGATGTAGCCGTCGATGAAGTCGAGCAGCTCGACCGGAATGTCCTCCAGCCGCTTGCGGCGGACCATGATGACGATGGGCATCTCCAGGCCGCGCCGCCGCATCATGTCGATGAGGGCGGCGGCCTTGCCGTCGAGCCCCCGCTTGCCCCAATCGACCACGAGGCAGCCCACCGCCGCGTCGGTCTGCACGGCGATGGCCGCGTCCTCGACGCGCCGGGCGCGCACCACCTCGAAGCCCCGCTGCTCGACCGCCGCGACGATCTGGTTGACGCGCGCGCCCTCCAGATCGTCCGGATCGAAGGCCGGGGTGCACATCAGGACGGTGAAACGGCGGTGGAAGTCCATGCCGAAGCCTTTAACGAGACGGATCGTCCCGTGCCTTGGCGGACTGTCTGTGACCGTTCGATGACGAACCCGCCGGTTGTTTCCACCGACGGTCGATTCAGAAGGGCAGGCGCGCCCTCGCCCGGTGGGAACCGTCGATGAATTCGAATCCTCCGGCCGCGCTGTAGGTGTGGAGGCGCGACCCCGGCCAGTCCGGCCCCGCCGCGAGCCGGGTCTCGAGCCGTTGCTCGAAGCCATCCTCGTCGAGGCGCAGGATGCGCGTGAGCCCGAGCGCCGAGCCGTAGCCGCCGCGGCAATCCTGCACCGGCCGGATCAGCACGCCGTCACGGGCGATGATCGGTCCGGCGGGGCGGGCCGTGGCGACATCGATCAGCACGGGATTGCGCGGATGCGCGGTCCAGGGCCCACGGAAATCGTCCGCGACCCAGATGTGCAGCGAATCGGAATAGGAGCCGCCGTCGCGGACCGTGGCGAAGAGCCACCAGCGCCCGGCATGGCGCAGCAAGGTCGCATCGCTTGCCACCACATCGGGCACAAGGACCGCCTCATGCACCCAATCGCCGGGGAAGCGCCGGGCGCGGTAGAGATCGATGGTGCGGGTGCCGCAGGATTCGGGGATCATCCACACCTCGCCGTCCGCCTCGAACACGAAGGGGTAGGAAAGGTGGGTATCGAGTTCGAGCACCGCCTCGGGCCGTCCGAGGGGGCCCTCCTGACCGAAGGGGACGGCGGAGATCACGCCCTTGCCGCGGCGGTAATCGTATTCCTCCACGAACAGGGTCACCGCCCCGTGGCGCGCCACCGCGAAGGGGTCGGCATAGAAGCGGCGGCCGTCGTCGGGCAGGTCGGTCCAGCCGCCCGCCGGGTGTCGGCGCAGGTCGATCAGGTCCGGGCCGACGATCCGGCGCCAGCCGACGCGCCAGCGCTCCCGATGGAAGCAGGTGGTGTAGAGTTTCCGGGCGATCCGCCGGGCGAGACCCTTCAGAGCCCGGCGCCGGGCAGCCATGGCGCCGATGTCGAAGGCGACGCGGGCGAGTGCGGGCGGCGCCGCCCCATCGGGCATGTGGCGCGAGGCACCGCCGGAGAGGGCGGCCTCGATCAGGGTGATGGTGCGGGCGAGGTAATCCTCGAAGGCGATGAGCATCACCGAGTGGGATTCCACGCCGAAGCGGCCGGTCGCGATCGGCGCGCCCGATCCGTCGCGCACGGCGGCGATGGGTTCCGCTCCGTTGAACAGCGCGACGAGCAGGCCGGTCTCGCCGGGGATGCCTTCATAGTCGAGGCGCCACGTCTCCACATCGGGCGAGGACTTGATATCGGTTGAAGACTTGGCGTCCGCGCCGCTGAGGTCGATCACGAGATCGGGCGCCGTGCGGTCGAGGCGGTTATAGGGGGCGAGGGCGACGGGCTCGGCGGGGGTGGAGAGGCCCGGCCGGGGGACGCAGTGGACGGTCGCCTCCAGACGGAACAGCAGTTCGGCATTCGGCGGCAGGCTCGCGGCGCCGGTCTGGACCGCGTCGATTTGTAGCCGGCAATCCGGCCGTGAATTCAGGCGCTCGAGCAGGCGCAGATGCCAGCCGCGCAGGCTGCTTCGGTCGAGGCGCACGCGCACCGTGCGCACGGCCGGCGCTGAGTTCGCCACCGTGGTCGTGTCCGCTCGCGCGGGACGCACCAGCTCCTCGGTCTCGAGCAACGCCGTCATGAGATCGTCCGAACCGCGCGGCCCCATCGGGGCCGGGTCTCGGCCGAGCGTAGGGCGAGAAGGGGCAGCTTCCGCAAGTGGGGACGGACGCCGGATCGGCTGGAGACTTCAGCGAAATCTGAAAGCTGCTTGCAAAGCGAAGCTTCCGGACGTCGAGGCGATCAAGACCGACCGGAAACACTCTAACCTCAAGTTCTTTCGCGGGCGTTACGCACATATCTAACCAGGTGAAGGGGCGCGACAAACCTGTTACATGAACTCTTCGCGGCCCCGATCCTGCCCGGTTCGGCGGTCACGACCGTTGACAGGACGGCCCTGCCCTCGCCACATCGCCCCCATGAACGCGCAATCGATTTCCTCCGCGTCCGGTCAGGTCGCAGATCAGGCGGCCAAGCCGCCGCTCAACATCCTCCTCTGCGCCCCGCGCGGCTTCTGCGCCGGCGTGGTGCGTGCCATCGACGTGGTGGAGCGTGCCCTCGCGATTCACGGCCCGCCCGTCTATGTCCGCCACGAGATCGTCCACAACAAGTATGTGGTCGAGAGCCTGAAGCGGAAGGGCGCCGTGTTCGTGCGCGAGCTCGACGAGGTGCCGGACGGCGGCGCCCCGGTGATCTTTTCCGCCCACGGCGTCGCCAAGACCGTGCCGGCCAACGCGGACTCCCGCGGGCTCACCACCATCGACGCCACCTGCCCGCTGGTGACCAAGGTCCACCTCGAGGCGGAGATCCACCACAAGCGCGGGCGTCACGTCCTCCTCGTCGGCCATTCCGGCCATCCGGAGGTGGTGGGCACCATGGGGCAGCTCCCCAAGGGCTCGATCACGCTCGTCGAGGATGTCGACCAGATCGAGGCCCTGACCCCCGAGGATCCGAACAACCTCGCCTGGGTGACGCAGACCACCCTGTCGGTGGATGACACCCGCCACGTGGTCGAGGCCCTCAAGCGCAAGTTCCCGACCATCACCGGGCCGCACAAGGACGACATCTGCTACGCCACCACCAACCGCCAGGAGGCGGTGAAGCAGGTTGCCCCGCTGGTCGATGCCCTGATCGTCGTCGGCTCCTCCAACTCCTCGAATTCGCAGCGCCTGCGCGAGGTCGCGGAGCGCGTCGGCTGCCCGATCACCCGGCTCCTGAACCGGGCGGAGGAGATCGACTGGCCGGCCTTCGAGGGCATCGGCAAGCTCGGCCTCACGGCCGGCGCGTCGGCACCCGAGGAGCTCGTCGAGGAGATCATCGACGCCTTCGCCAGCCGCTACGAGGTCACCGTCGAGACGGTCTCGACGGTGGTCGAGGACATGGTGTTCCCCCTGCCGCGCGAGCTGCGGAGCGAGGCGGCGGAGTAAGGGCGGCATCACGCCCCCTCCCTCCCCCCGTTGTGGGGGAGGGTGACCCCCGAAAGGGGGCGGGAGAGGGGAGCGACGGTGCAGAACGAGGCGCAGCTCTCACCACACGCTCGCCTTTTCCGGAAGCGTCGTTCCCCTCTCCCGACTCCGGCTCACGCCGAGGCCACCCTCCCCCGCGGAGGGGGGAGGGAGAGCCGGAGCGCCTCCGATAAATCTCGTCATAATCCCTGCAGGTGAAGAGAGGGGGTGATCCTCCTCTCATGGCGAGCTATGAGGCGTGGGTCGGGAGCCCCCCGACTCCCTTGACGATTCCCAACCCGAGCGCGCGACGTGGCCGTCTACACCGAGGTATCCGACGCGGCGCTCGCTGAGTTCCTGGCGGCCTACGACATCGGCACCCTGCTGTCCTGCAAGGGCATCGCCGAAGGGGTCGAGAACTCGAACTACTTCCTGCACACGACCGGCGGTTCGTTCATCCTCACCCTCTACGAGAAGCGGGTGCGGGAACAGGACCTGCCCTTCTTCGTCGGGCTGATGGACCATTTGGCCCAAAACGGCCTCGCCTGCCCGCAGCCGGTGCGCGACCGCAGCGGCACCGCCCTCGGGCGCCTGTGCGGGCGGCCCGCCGCCCTCGTCAGCTTTCTCGAAGGCGTCTCTCTGTCCTCGCCGGGGCCGGAGCATTGCCGCGAGGTCGGCGTGGCGCTCGCCCGCCTGCACGCGGCCGGCCGCGACTTCCCGATGGTGCGCGAGAACAGCCTGTCCGTCGCCGCCTGGCGCCCGCTCTTCGCGCAGGCGGGGGGGCAAGCGGACAGCGTCGCCCCCCGCCTGCTCGAGCGGACCCTGGCCGACCTCGCCGTGCTGGAAGCCGGCTGGCCGCAAGGCTTGCCCAGTGGGGTCATCCATGCCGACCTCTTCACCGACAACGTGTTCTTCATCGGCGATGACCTGTCGGGGCTGATCGACTTCTACTTCGCCTGCACCGACGCCTTCGCCTACGACCTCGCGGTGTGCCTCAACGCCTGGTGCTTCGATGCGCAAGGCACCTTCGACCCCGGCATGGCTACGGCGATGATAGCCGGCTACGAGTCGGAGCGCCCGCTGGAGCCCGCCGAGGTGGAGGCCCTGCCGATCCTATGCCGGGGCGCGGCCCTGCGCTTCATGCTGACCCGGCTGGTCGACTGGCTCAACGTGCCGCCCGGCGCGCTGGTGAAGCCGAAGGATCCGCTGGAATACGACCGGCGCCTGACCTTTCACCGCCAGGCGCGGGACGCCGCCGATTACGGCCGCGCCGGGTGAAGGGCCATGCGAGCGATCCGCTCGCACTGACGGAGGGGGCTGGATTCAATCCGTCGTCCCGTCGATCCCGAGCCAGTGCCGCCCGTCGCGGGCGAGCAGGTCGTCGGCCTCCTTCGGGCCGGCGCTCCCGGCGGCGTAGGGGGCGGGGCTCGCCTGCGGCCAGCCCTTGAGCAGCGGGTCCACCGCCGCCCAGCCCGCCTCGATGTTGTCCGCCCGCTGGAACAGCGTCGCGTCGCCGATCATGCAGTCATAGAGCAGCGTCTCGTAGCCGACATTCGGCGTGTTCGCGAAGAAGTCGTCGTACTTGAACGCCGTACGCACCCGGCCGATCCTCATCTCCGGCCCCGGCACCTTCACGTTGTATTCCGTGCTGATCCCGTGATCCGGGTCGATGGGGATGCGCATCACCGTCGGGCGAAGGTCGTCGGTGGGCGTTTCCTCGAACAGCTTGAACGGCGCGGGCTTGAACAGCACCGCGATCTCGGTGCGGCGCTGGGTCATCCGCTTGCCGGTGCGGATGTAGAAGGGCACCCCCGCCCACCGCCAGTTGTCGATATTGAGCTTGCAGGCGAAGTAGGTCTCGGTCTGCGAATCCTTGGCGACATGCGGCTCGTCCCGGTAGCCCGGCACCTGACGGCCCTCGCTGGTGCCCGCCGTGTACTGGCCCCGCACCGCGTCCTCCGCCGGGATCGGCTGGACGGCCTCGGCGAGCTTGGCCTTCTCCGAGCGGACAGCTTCGGCGTCGAACGAGTTGGGCGCCTCCATGGCGACCATCGAGAGGAGCTGGAACATGTGGTTCGGCACCATGTCCCTGAGCGCCCCCGTGGGCTCGTAGAAGCCCCCACGCTCCTCCACGCCCACCGTTTCGGCGGCCGTGATCTGTACGCTGTCGATGTATTCGCGCCGCCAGGTCGGCTCGAACATACCGTTGGCGAAGCGCATGGCCATGATCGACTGGACGGTTTCCTTTCCCAGGAAGTGATCGATCCGGTAGATCTGGCTCTCGTCCGCCTGTTTGAGGATCCGGGCGTTCAGCTCCCGCGCCGAGGCGAGATCGGAACCAAAGGGCTTCTCAATCACCACCCGGCGGAAGGTCCCCTCGTCCTGCTTGAGCAGCCCCGCCTGCCCCAGCCCATCGACGACGGGGCCGAAGAAGCGGGCGGCGACGGCGCAGTAGAACACCGCGCTGCCCGTGACCTTCTCCTTCACCGCCTGGAAGGTCTCGGGCTTCTCGAAGTCGCCCTTCAGGTAATGCAGCCGGTCGCGGATGAAGCCCCAGCTCTTCGCGTCGATGCTGGCGGCGTGGAACTCGGAGGACGGGTCCTTGCTGAACTCCTCCATCGTCTTGGTGAGGCCGTCGCGGAGGCTCTGGTCGTCGCCGTCGCCATGGTCGACGCCGATGATCGAGAAGCCCTCCGGCAGCAGCCCCGCCCCCGCGAGGTTGTAGAGCGAGGGCATCAGCAGGCGCTTGGTCAGGTCGCCGCCCGCGCCGAAGATCACCAGGGTGCAGGGCGGAGCAGGCTTCGTCCCGCAGGCGGCCTTGTCCTTCAGGGGCGTGGTGTGGGGCATCGGGGATCCCTTCCGGCTGCGGCACCGCAGCGAAATCGGCGGGTCAACCCCGCGTGCCGGGCGGCGTTCCGGCGATCACCGCGACGTCATCGCAAGGTCCGCGCCCCCTTGGATCCCGGCCCCTACTCGTCGGGCCGCACCGCTTGGCCCTGCGTGTCGATCGGCAGGCTCGGGCCCTTCAGCTCGGAATCGCTCGGGAGGGAGCGGGCGTCCCAGCCGCCGCCGAGACCGCGGATCAGGGTGACGGCGGCGGTGTAGCGGTTCAGGAGCACCTGCAATGCCGCGACCTCGTTGTTCACGAGAAGCCCCTGGGCGGTGACGACGGTGGTGAAGTTCTGCGTGCCGGCCCGGTACTCGTTCAGGGTGATCTCGACGGCCCGGCGGGACGAAGCGACGGCAGCATCCTGGGCGCGCTTCTGCTGGCGCAGGATGCGCTGGGCGGCCATCTGGGTCTCGGCCTCGGCGAAGGCGGCGAGCACCACCTGCCGGTAATTGGCCACCGCCGCGTCGTAGCCCGCCTGGGCGGCGCGCACGGCCGCGACGCGGGCGCCGCCCTCGAACAGGACCTCGCTGCCCGCCGCCGTCACCGCCCAGACCTGATTGCCGGGCGAGAGGAGGCCGTTGCGGGTCAGCCCTGAAATGCCCCCCGAGGCCGAGATGGTCACGGTGGGGAAGAAGGCCGCCACCGCGACGCCGATCCGCTCGCTCTGCGCCTGCACGAGGCGCTCGGCCTGGGCGACGTCCGGGCGCCGCTCCAGCAGGTCGCCGGGGATGCCGGCGGGCACTTGCGGCGGGCTGGGCGACAGGCGCGCCACGGGAATCGCCAGCTCGGAGGGCGGCCGCCCGATCAGGGTGGCGATCGCGTTCTCGAACTGGATGCGAGTGAGGCGCACCGCGATGGCCTGCGCCTGGATCGTCTGCAGCTGCGTCTGCGCCGTGATCACGTCGGAGCGTGCGGCGACGCCGGCCGCGTATTGGTTCTCGGTGATCTGGACGGTCTTGCGGAAGTTCTCGACATTCTCGTCGAGCACCTTCTGCAGGGCATCGGCGTAGCGCACGGAGAAGTAGTTGGCCGCCACCTCGGCCTGGATCGCAAGGCGGGTCAGGGCGATGGTCGCGGCGTCGGACTGGGCGAGCGCCGTCTCGCTCTCGATGTTGCGGCGGGTGCCGCCGAACAGGTCTAGTTCCCAGCTCGCCTGTCCCTGAAGGGAGACGGTGGTCCGCACGGCCCCGCCGGAGCCGGCCCGGGTGATGGAGGGCGCGCCGATCACCGTGGGATAGAGCGCCGCCTGGGCCGAGGCGACCAGCGCCCGGGCCTGCCGGTAATTGGCCACCGCCTGCCGGAGGGACTGGTTGTCCACGTCCACGAGGCGGATCAGCCGGTCCAGCGCCGGATCGTGGAAGACCCGCCACCAATCGCCCCGCTCCACATCGTCGGCGGGGCGCGCCTCGCGCCAGCCCTTCCTGCGGGCGGCGACGTAGCCGGGGCTGTCCTCGTGCACGCCGCCCTGCTTGTAGGCGAGCGGAGTTTCGACCGAGGGGCGGGAATAGTCGGGGCCGACGACGCAGCCCGCGAGGGTGGTGGCGAGGAGGATCGCCGCGAGTCCCCCGCGCACCCTCCCTCCCCCCTCTGCGGGGGAGGGTGGCCCCCGCGTCAGCGGGGGTCGGGAGAGGGGAGCGACGGTGCCGGACAGCTCGCGCGCGGCGCCACATCCTGCACCGTCGCTCCCCTCTCCCCCCCTGCTTCGGAGGGTACCCTCCCCCGCAAAGGGGGGAGGGACGGGCGCGCGGGCGCCATCCACCTGAGTCACGCGAAGCACCCGCATCACTCGCCCGCCGGCAGCGCCACGGCGCCCCCGCGCCGATTGCGGCGGGCCTGCCACCGTTGGCGCAGGCGGTCGAGGGAGAGATACACGATGGGGGTGGTGTAGAGGGTCAGGATCTGGCTCACGATGAGGCCGCCGACGATGGCGATGCCCAGCGGCTGCCGCAACTCCGCGCCTTCCCCCATCGAGGCGATGAGGGGCACCGCGCCGAGCAGCGCCGCGAGCGTCGTCATCATGATCGGCCGGAACCGCAGGTGACAGGCCTCGCGGATCGCATCCACCGGATTCGCGGCCCGCGTGCGCTGCGCATCGAGCGCGAAATCCACCATCATGATCGCGTTCTTTTTCACGATGCCGATCAGCAGGAACACGGCGATGAGAGCGATGATGGTGAACTCCGTGCCCGTGACGAGGAGCGCCAGCACGGCGCCAACGCCGGCCGAGGGGAGCGTCGAGAGAATGGTGAGCGGGTGCACGAAGCTCTCGTAGAGGATCCCCAGCACCGCATAGACTGCCAGGATCGCGGCGAGGATGAGGAGCGGCTGGCGCGACGCCGAGGCCACGTAGTTCTTGGCCGCCCCCGCATACTCGCCGTGGATGCTCGCGGGCAAGCGCAGGTCGGCCATGGCCTTCTCGATCGCGGCGGTGGCGTCCGACAAGCTCTTGCCCGGGGCGAGGTTGAACGAGATCGTCGTGGCGACGAACAGGCCCTGGTGGCTGATCTGCACGGGGGCGTTGCCGGTCTCGAAATGCGCGAAGGCCGAGAGCGGCACCATCGTTTCCTTGGCGGCCGAGACCGGCGCGCTCGACGAGGCACCGCCCTTGCTGGCGGCCAGCGCGTTGGACGAGGCGTTGCGCGCCGAATCGGAGGCGATGGCCGCCGCGTTGGTGCTGGCATCGGTGCTGGCGGTGGAGGTCGCAGCCGTGGCCGCCGCCAGAGCCCCCGCCGTGACGCTGCCGACGGCACCGGTGCCCGAGGCGGCGCCCGCGGCCGGGTTGGTGTTGACCGCCCCGCCCGCCGCCACCGTGCCGGCCACGGCATTGGTGGTGGCCGAGCCCTTGGCGTTGCCGCCGGAGGTGGAGACGAAGATCCGCTTGATCGTCTCCGGCGTCTCCAGGTAACGCGGCGCGATCTCCATCACGACGTGGTACTGGTTCAGCGGGTTGTAGATGGTCGAGACCTGCCGCTGGCCGAAGGCGTCGTAGAGGGTCTGGTCGATCTTGTCGGGGGTGATGCCGTAGCGGAAGGCGGTGGCCCGGTCGATCACGACGCGGCTTTCCAGCCCGCCCTCCTGCTGGTCGGAGGTGACGTCGGAGAAGGTCGGGTCCTTCTGCAGGGCCGCGAGCAGCTTCGGCGCGGCGGCGTTGAGCTCCTCCGGCGTGTCGCCCTGGAGGGTGTACTGGTACTGGGCGAAGCTCTGGCGGCCGCCCATCTGCAGATCCTGCCGGGGGAACACGTAGAGCCGCGCCCCGGCGACCCGGGCGAGCTTCGGCCGCAGGCGGCCCGTCACCGTGCTCATCGAATCCCGCTGGCCGAGCGGCTTGAGGCCGATGAAGACGTTGGCCGAGTTGGTGCCCCGCCCGCCGGTGAAGCCGACGACGCTCTCCACTGCCGGGTCGGCGCCGACGATCCGCGTCGCCTCCTTGAGCTTCTTCTCCATCGACTGGAAGGAGATGCGCTGATCGGCCTGGATGCCGCCCATCATCTGCCCGGTGTCCTGCTGGGGGAAGAAGCCCTTGGGCACGATGATGTAGAGATAGACGTTGAGCCCCACCGTCGCGAGCAGCGTCAACAGCACGAGGCGCGGATGGCGGAGCGCGACCTCCAGGCTGCGGGCGTAGGCGGAGAGAAGGGCTTCGAACCCGCCTTCGAGGAGCCGCACGATCACGTTGCGCCGCCCGCCCGCCCCGCCATGCCCGCCCTCGCGCTTGAGGAGCCGCGAGCACATCATCGGCGTCGTGGTGAGCGACAGGACGAGGGAGATCAGGATCGCCAGCGACAGGGTGACGGCGAATTCCTGGAAGATGCGCCCGACGAGGCCGCCCATCAGCAGGATCGGCAGGAACACGGCGATGAGCGACAGGCTCATGGAGATGACGGTGAAGCCGACCTCCTGCGCACCGATCAGCGCCGCCTGGAACCGGGGTTTACCCTCCTCGACATGGCGCTGGATGTTTTCCAGCACGACGATGGCATCGTCCACGACGAAGCCGGTGCCGATGATGAGCGCCATCAGCGACAGGATGTTGATGGAGTAGTTCAGCAGATACATCGCCGAGAAGGTGCCGACGATGGAGATCGGCACCGCCACGGCGGGGATGGGCGTCGCCCGGCCGGAGCGCAGGAAGGCGTAGACCACGAGGATCACGAGGCCGACCGCGACGAGGAGCGTCTCCTCGGTGGCCGCGAGCGAGGCGCGGATGGTGCGACTGCGGTCGCCCGTGAGCTTGATGTCGATGCCGCCCGGCAGCGCGGCGGTGATCTGCGGTAGGGCCGCCTTCACCCCGTTGATCGTGTCGATGACGTTGGCGCCGGCTGCTTGTAGACGAACAGCAGCACGCCGGGCTTGCCGTTGACGATGCCGAGGTTGCGCTTGTCCTCGACCCCGTCGAGCACTTGGCCGACATCGGTGAGCTTCACCGCCGCGCCGTTGCGGTAGGCGACGACGATATCCTTATAGTCGGCGGCCTTGCGGCCCTGGTCGTTGGCGTAGATCTGATAGCGCCGGGGGCCGACATCGATCTCGCCCTTGGGCGAGTTGGCGTTGGCCGAGGCGAGCGCCGCGCGGATGCCTTCCAACCCGATGCCGTAATTGAACAAGGCGGTCGGATCGAGTTCCACCCGCACCGCCGGTAGCGACGAGCCGCCGACATCGACGTTGCCGACGCCCGGCAACTGGGACAGCTTCTGCTGCACCACCGTCGCGGCGGAATCGTAGACCTGCCCCGGGTCAGCGTGTCCGAGGTCATGCCGAGGATGATGATCGGCGTCTCGGCGGGGTTGAACTTGCGGTAGGTCGGGTTCTGGCGGAGCGCGGTCGGAAGGTCGGCTCGGGCGGCGTTGATGGCGGCCTGCACGTCGCGCGCCGCGCCGTCGATGTCGCGGTTCAGGTCGAACAGCAGGACGATGCGGACCGTGCCCAGCGAACTCGTGGAGGTGATCTCGTTGACGTCGGCGATGACGCCGAGCCGCCGCTCCAACGGTGCGGCCACCGTCTGCGCCATGGTCTCAGGGCTCGCCCCGGCCATCTGCGCCTGAACGAGGATCACCGGAAAATCGATCTGCGGCAGCGGCGCCACCGGCAGGCGCAGGAACGCGAAGACGCCCGCGAGCAGCACGCCGATGGTCAGCAGCGTCGTCGCGATGGGGCGGCGGATGAAGGGGGCGGAGACGTTCACGGGCGCCGCCTCACGGCACCGCCTCCCCACCCTCGAGCCCCGGCCCGCGGCCGGCGAGTCGGCGCGCCAGGCGGTCGAAGCCCAGGAAGATCACCGGCGTGGTGAACAGCGTCAGAATCTGGCTGACGATCAGGCCGCCCGCGATGGCCAGGCCCAGCGGCTGGCGCAGCTCCGCCCCCATGCCGTTGCCGAAGATCAGCGGCAGCGCCGCGAACAGCGCCGCCAGCGTCGTCATCATGATCGGGCGGAAGCGCAGCAGGCAGGCCTGGTAGATCGCCTCGCGCGGGCTCATGCCTTGTTCGCGCTCGGCCTCCAGCGCGAAGTCGATCATCATGATCGCGTTCTTCTTCACGATGCCGATCAGCAGCACGATGCCGATGATGCCGATGATGTCGAGCGACAGCCCGAACAGCATCAGCCCGAGCAGCGCGCCGATTCCCGCCGACGGCAGCGTCGAGAGGATGGTGATCGGGTGGATGAAGCTCTCGTAGAGCACGCCCAGCACGATGTAGACGGTGACGATGGCCGCCAGCACGAGGAACAGTTCGTTCCCCAGCGCCGCCTGGAAGGCGAAGACCGAGCCCTGCGGCACCACCCGGAAGGAGGGCGGCAGGTTGATCGCCGCCTTGGCGGCGTCGATCGCCTCCACCGCCTGGCCCAAAGCCGCGCCGGGGGCGAGGTTGAACGACATGGTGGTCGACGGGAACTGCCCGAGATGGGAGATGAGGAGCGGCGCCCGCTTCTCGGTGATCCGCGCCACGGAGGAGAGCGGCACCTGCCCGTTCGTCGCCGTGGAGGACGGCAGGTAGATGCCGTTCAGGCTCTCCAGCGTCTTGTGCAGGTTCGGGTCGGCCTCGAGGATCACCCGGTACTGGTTGCTCTGGGTGAAGATGGTCGAGACGATGCGCTGGCCGAAGCTGTCGTAGAGCGCGTTGTCCACGGTGGCGGGCGTGATGCCGAAGCGCGCGGCGGTGGGCCGGTCTATGGTGACGTAGGCGGCGAGCCCCTTGCCCTGGTGGTCGCTCGTCACGTCGGCGACGACGGGCGAGGCGGCGAGCGCCGCCGTGAAGCGCGGCACCCAGGTCTCGAAGTCGTCGAGGTTCGGGTTCTCCAGGATCACCTGGTACTGCGTCGCCGAGACGGCGGTGTCGATGGTCAGGTCCTGGACCGGCTGCATGTAGAGCCGGATGCCGGGCTCCGCACTCGCCGCCGCGCCGATCCGCCGGATGATCTCGCTCGCCGTGGCCGTGCGCTCGTCGCGCGGCTTGAGGTTGATGAGCATCCGGCCGGAATTCAGCGTGACGTTCTGGCCGTCGACTCCGATGAAGGAGGACAGGCTGGCGACATCCGGGTCCTTCACGATGATCGAAGCGAGCCGCTGCTGCCGCTCGGCCATGGCCGCGTAGGAGACCGACTGGTCAGCCTGCGTGATGCCCTGGATCACACCGGTATCCTGCAATGGGAAGAACCCCTTCGGGATCACCACGAACAGGTAGCCGGTGAGCGCCACGGTGCCGAGCGTCACGAGGAGCGTCAGCCCCTGGTGGTTCAGCACCACCCGGAGGGCCCGCCCATAGGCCTCGATCGTGCCATCGATGGCGCGGCGGCCCATCCGCGCGATCGGCCCCTCCCGGCGCACGCCGCGAGCGGCCTCGGGGGTGTGCTTCAGAAGCCGGGCGCAGAGCATCGGCACCAGGGTCAGCGAGACCACCGCCGAGATCAGGATGGTGACCGCCAGCGTGATGGCGAATTCGCGGAACAACCGGCCCACCACGTCACCCATGAACAGCAGCGGGATCAGCACCGCGATCAGCGAGACGGTGAGCGAGATGATGGTGAAGCCGATCTCGCGGGAGCCCTTGAGGGCGGCCTCCAGCGGCCCGTCGCCGTCCTCGACATGGCGGGCGATGTTCTCGATCACCACGATGGCGTCGTCCACGACGAAGCCGGTCGCGATGGTGAGCGCCATCAGCGACAGGTTGTCGAGGGAGAAGCCGTAGAGGTCCATGATCGAAAGGGCGCCGACCAGCGAGAGCGGCACCGACAGGCTCGGGATCAGCGTCGCCGAGACACTGCGCAGGAACAGGAAGATCACCAGCACCACCAGCGCGATGGCCAGCAGCAGCTCGAACTCGACGTCCTCGACGGAGGCGCGGATCGTCGTGGTGCGGTCGGTGAGTGGGGCCACCGCCACCGCCTGGGGCAGGCTCGCCTGCAATTGCGGGAGCAGCTGCTTGATCTTGTCGACGGTGGCGATGACGTTCGCGCCGGGCTGGCGCTGGATGTTGAGGATGACGGCGGGCGTCTCGTCGGCCCAGGCGCCGAGCTTGGTGTTCTCGGGCGCGTCCACCACGTCCGCGACGTCCGACAGGCGCACCGGCGCGCCGTTGCGATAGGCGATGATCGCTTGATCGTAGGCCTTCGGGTCGCGGATCTGGTCGTTGGCGTTGATCGCGTAGGACTGCTTCGGCCCGTCGATCGTGCCCTTGGGCGTGTTGACGTTGAGGTTGGTGATCGTCGTGCGCAGATCGTCGATGTTCAGGCCGTAGGCCGCGAGCTGGCGGGAATTGAACCGCACCCGCACCGCCGGCCGCTGGCCGCCCGAGATGCTGACGAGGCCGACGCCGGCCACCTGGCTGATCTTCTGCGCGAGGCGCGTCTCGGAGAGGTCGCGCACCTGCGTGAGCGGCAGGGTCTTCGAGGTCACCGCCAGCGTCAGCACCGGCGCGTCGGCCGGATTCACCTTGGCGTAGATCGGCGGCGTCGGCAGGTCGGAGGGCAGCAGGTTGCCGGCGGCGTTGATCGCCGCCTGCACCTCCTGCTCCGCCACGTCGAGGCTCAGATCGAGGCCGAACTGCAGCGTGATGACCGAGGCGCCCGCCGAGGATTGCGAGGTCATCTGGTTGAGGTTGGCGAGCTGGCCGAATTGCCGCTCCAGCGGCGCCGTGACGGAGGAGGTCATCACCTCGGGCGAGGCGCCGGGATAGAAGGTGGTGACCTGGATCGTCGGGTAGTCGACCGACGGCAGGGCCGAGACCGGCAGGTTCAGGTACGACACCCCGCCGACGATCAGGATCGCCAGCATCAGGAGCGTGGTCGCGACCGGGCGCAGGATGAAGAGGCGGGACGGGTTCATGGGCGCCGCTTTTTCCTGGCGCCGCCCTCCCCTCCCCCCTCTGCGGGGGAGGGTGGCCCCGGCGTCAGCCGGGGTCGGGAGAGGGCAACCACGTCTCAGGAAAGGGCTGAGCGCGTGGTGAGGGCAGCGCCCGGTCCGGCATCGTCGTTCCCCTCTCCCCCCCCGCTGCGCAGGGTACCCTCCCCCCCAGAGGGAGGAGGGAGAGATGCGCACAACCGTCGCCCGCATCACTGCGTCTGCCGGTGCCGCCTGCGCCCGCCCTGCTGCGGCGCGCCCTCGGCGGTCGCATCCTTGGCCGCGTCGGCGGCCGGGGCTTGCGGGCCGCCGGCCTGGGCCGCCTTGCCGTCAGCATTGGTCGCCTGGGCGCCCTCGGTGATGCGCACCTTGGCGCCGTCCCTTGAGCCGGTCGGTTCCGTCCGTCACCACCCGGTCGCCGGGGTTGAGGCCCGAGAGCACCACCGTGCTGGTGCCGTCCGTCTCGCCGGTCTTGATCGGCCGGACGGTGACCTTCTCGTCGCCGTCCATCAGGTAGACGTAGGCGCCGGGGCTGCCCTGGAGGATGCCGCCGTTCGGCACCAGGGTGGCGTCGTGCAGCGTCTCGACGGTGAGGCGGGCATTCACGAACTGGTTCGGGAACAGCTCCTCGTCGGCGTTGTCGAATAGGGCACGCAGCTTCACCGTGCCGGTGGTCGTGTCGATCTGGTTGTCCACCGTGTCGAGCTTGCCGGTGTCGATCTCGTGGGAATCGCCCCGGTCGAAGGCCTTCACCGCGAGGCTCGCCCCCGCCCGCACCCGGCGCATCACGCGGGCGACGTCGTCCTCGGGGAGGGTGAACACCACCGAGATCGGGTGAAGCTGCGTCACCACCACGATCGCCGTCGAGGCGGCGGAGATGTAGTTGCCCTGGTCCACCTGCCGTAGTCCCACGCGGCCATCCACCGGCGAGGTGATCTGGGTGTAGGCGATGTTGAGCTTCTGCTGGTCCACCAAGGCCTGATCGGCGGCGACGGTGCCCTCGTTCTGCTTCACCAGGGCGGCTTGCGTATCGACGTTCTGCTTCGAGATCGAATCCTGGCGGTTCAGGGTCTGGTAGCGCTGGAGATCGAGCTTGGAATTCTGCAGCAGCGCCTGATCGCGGGCGAGCTGGCCCTGGTACTGGGCGAGCAGCGCCTCGTAGGGCCGCGAATCGATCTGCACGAGGGGATCGCCCGCCTTGACCATCTGGCCCTCGCGGAACTTGATCGCGGTCAGGTAGCCGCTGATCTGCGATTTCACCGTCACCGTGGCCAGCGGCGTTACCGTGCCGAGGCCCTGGAGCACCACCGGCATGTCGCCGGTCGCCACCGTGGCGATGCCGACGGCCTGGGGCAGGTCGGACCCGCCGCGCTTGCCGCCGTGGCGGCCGCCCGTCGCGCCGGCCGCCTGCTCCGTGCCCTTCTGGGCGCGGGAATCGTACCAGCGATGCGCGACGGCGCCGATGGCCGCGAGCGCGACCAGCAGCACCAGCCAGCGGATCGGGCGGAAGCGGCGCCGTGTGCGCACAGGCGACGGGCCGGGGCCCGGCTCGTAGGCGCGTGCGGTATCAGTTCGGATCGGCGAACTCTCGTTCATGCCAGACTCAAGCACATCCCGGTCGATCCGCCCATCCGCAGCGACGCCGCGACGACGCTCGACCGTCTTTCCATCCTTGCCGCCCTCAGCGGCGAAGGTCGAAGCCCACAGAGCTGGGCTTCCCATGCGCCAGCTCTAGGGCGAGGACGTTTCGCGGGTATTGCTGACCTCGGCGCCGTACAAACGCAGCACGTCGCGAAACGCCGCATCGGGCGGCAGCGGCGGATTCGCCACCCGGAGCGCGAGGCCGAGACCGGCCCAGAGGGCGGCGAGCAGAACGACGCGCGACACGAAGACGGACCCTCCCCGGCGACACGGCCCGGACCAGCCGCGCCGCTGTAGCCGCCGGACATGGAAAGGGCCACCGGCTTCTGCAGCCGGTGGCCCTCACCTTCGACCAGGATTCCGAACGCTGAGCAGGCGGAGCGAGGGGGCAGAGCCCCGCCGACCGCGTCCTGCCGTCCGGGTCTTGAGGCGAACCTATTCCCCGTGTGATGAATGTCAACAATCGTCAGTCGTTCGGTTCGGCTGTCGGCGTGGGACTGTGCGCGACCGCACATTCCGTCGCTTTCCCCGTTCGTGCTAGAGGCCGCCGATGCTCCCGAGCCTTCGACGCGTGCCGGCATGAACCCGGTCTTCGACGCCCTTCCCACCACCGTCTTCGAGACGATGTCGCGCCTCGCGCGGGAGCATGGCGCCGTGAATCTCGGCCAGGGCTTCCCCGACGACCCCGGCCCCGCCGATGTTCGCGAGGCGGCGGCGCGGGCGCTGATCGAGGGGCCGAACCAGTATCCGCCGATGCAGGGCCTGCCGGCGCTGCGCCGCGCCGTCGCGGCCCATTACGCGCACCATCAGGGCCTGACCCTCGACCCCGAGACGGAGGTGATGGTGACCTCGGGCGCCACGGAGGCGCTGGCCGGCGCGCTGCTGGCGCTGATCGAACCCGGCGACGAGGTGGTGCTGTTCGCGCCGATGTACGACGCCTACCTCCCCCTGGTCCGCCGGGCCGGCGGCGTGGCGCGGATCGTCAACCTGATGCCGCCCGCCTTCCGCCTCGACGCGGCGGCCCTGGCCGAGGCCTTTTCCGACCGGACGAAGCTCGTTCTCCTCAATAACCCGCTCAACCCAAGCGCGACCCTGTTCGGCCGGGAGGACCTCGCCCTCCTCGCCCGGTTCTGCTGCCGCCACGACGTGATCGCCCTGTGCGACGAGGTGTGGGAGCACATCACCTTCGACGGCGCCGAGCACGTGCCCATGATGAGCCTGCCCGGCATGCGCGAGCGCACCGTCAAGGTCGGCTCGGCCGGCAAGATCTTCGGGCTGACCGGCTGGAAGGTCGGCTTCGTCACCGCCGACGCGCGGCTGATGCGGGTGCTCGCCAAGGCGCACCAGTTCCTCACCTTCACCACGCCGCCGAGCCTCCAGGCCGCCGTGGCCCTCGGGCTCGGCAAGGAGGAGCCCTGGTTCGCGGCGATGCGCGCCGGCTATGCCCGCTCCCGCGACCGGCTGGCCGCCGGGTTGGCCGAGCGAGGCTTCACGGTCCTGCCCGCGGCGGCGACGTGGTTCCTCAACATCGACATCCGCCCCCTCGGGGCCACCGACGACGTCGCATTCTGCGAGGCGCTGGTGACCCGCCACGGGGTCGCGGCGATTCCCGTCAGCGCCTTCTACCCGGACGGGGCGATGCGCCATCTCGTCCGGCTCTGCTTCGCGAAGGGTGATTCCACCCTGGATGCCGCCCTCGACCGCATGGCCGGGCTGGCACGGCGGGCCGCGTAAAACCGCCTTCGGGGGGTCCTTGCGGGGAACCGGGGGCGCGGCCACATCGTCATCTATGACGATGACCTTCGAGACCTTTCCCCCGCGGGATTTTCCGCAAAAGACCGGGTCCTTCACCGGAGTCCGGCCGGAGGACGCGCGCTTCGCGGCCCTCGACCTCGGCCGCGAGGCGAGCCTCGCCCGGCTCGAAACCCTGGCGCACCTGATGGACAGCGCCTTCCTGATCCCCGGCAGCAACCGGCGGGTCGGGTTCGATGCCCTGATCGGCCTCGTGCCGGTGATCGGCGACGTGGCCGGCATGGTGATCTCGTCCTTCATCGTCTACGAGGCCCGCCGCCTCGGTGCGCCCCGGTGGCTGATCGGCCGCATGGCGCTGAACGTCGCCTTCGACGGCGTGATCGGCGCCGTGCCGGTGGCCGGCGACATCTTCGATGCCGCGTTCAAGGCGAACCGCCGCAACGTCCGCCTGCTCCGACGCTGGATGGAACGGCACGGCGGCGTGCGGCCGAACGAGATCGAGGGGACCGCGACCCGCATCTCCGGGTGAAGACGGGTGTCCAGAGGGCGAGCCCTCTGGCGAGTGCAGGGCGGAGCCCTGTATCCTCAGGGGCATTGCCCCTGGACCCCACCAAAGGGCTCGCCCTTTGGGATCCCTTGACTTCGGCGGCGGCCCCGGCAAGTCCCAGCGTATGAACGAGGCTGCCCCGCCACTGCACGGCACCACCGTCGCCACGCCTCTGCCCGGGGCGCAGCCGATGCCGTTGCGCCCGGACGAGCGGCCCTCGCCGGGGCCGGAGCCGGTACCGCCGGGCGCTCCGGTCATCCGCGGTGGCCTCTCTCCCCTAAACCGGCGGCGCCTCGCCAACTTCCGGGCGAACCGGCTCGGCTACTGGTCCTTCGTGATCTTCGCGCTGCTGTTCGTCGTCAGCCTGTTCGCGGAGTTCATCGCCAACGACAAGCCGCTCCTCGTCTCCTACAAGGGCGAGTGGCTGGTGCCGGTGCTGGTCGATTACCCGGAAGAGAAGTTCGGCGGCTTCCTCGCCGTCACCGATTACCGTTCGCCGGAAATCCGCAAGGAGATCGCCGAAAACGGCTGGGCGATCTGGCCCCCGATCCCGTTCTCCTACGACACGATCAACGAGAACCTGCCCACCCCCTCGCCCTCCCCGCCCACCTGGATGCTCACCGACGCGCAGTGCCAGCCGGTGGCCGAACGGCTCGGCGGCAAGGGCTGCGCCGATATCCCCTGGCACTGGCTCGGCACCGACAACACCACCCGCGCCGTGCTGGCGCGCGTGATCTACGGCTTCCGCATCTCGGTGCTGTTCGGGCTGATCCTCGCCGCCGTCTCCTCGGCCATCGGCGTCCTCGCCGGGGCGGTGCAGGGCTATTTCGGCGGCTGGGTCGATCTGGCGTTCCAGCGCTTCATCGAGGTCTGGGGCGGGATTCCGACCCTCTACCTGATCATCATCATCTCGGCCTTCATCGCGCCCGGCTTCTTCGTGCTGCTCGGCATCCTGCTGCTGTTCTCCTGGGTCAACCTCGTCCATCTCGTACGGGCGGAATTCCTGCGGGCCCGCAACTTCGAATACGTGAACGCCGCCCGGGCCCTCGGCCTGTCGAACTTCCGCATTATGCGGGTTCACCTGCTGCCGAACGCGATGGTGGCGACGCTGACCTTCGCGCCGTTCATCCTCAACGGATCGATCACGACCCTCACCTCCCTGGACTTCCTCGGCTTCGGCCTGCCCCCGGGCTCACCCTCCCTCGGCGAGCTCCTGGCCCAGGGAAAGGACAACCTGACCGCACCTTGGCTCGGCCTGACCGGCTTCGTGGTGATCGCGGCGATGCTGAGCCTGCTTGTCTTCGCAGGCGAGGCGGTGCGGGACGCCTTCGACCCGCGAAAGACCTTCGCCTGAACTCAGGCCCCTTCGGCCCCGCCGAATCAGGCCGAATTGACGCAGTTTCAGACCGACGCTTGGCCGGAACGATTGCGCGCGATTGGCCAGCGCAAATATACAACTTATAGTAGATTACATCCCGGACAACTCAATGCGCGAGTCCGCTCTGGTCCAAGGTAACGGTCTCAGTTCGCACGGAAAATCTTCTCGGATCAAGCGCGAGCATTCGCCTCCTCGTGGAGCCAAGAATATCGCCACTGTTCCTTCCCGCACTCGGACGGAACAGCGTTGCGGCTCGGATCGGTGTGCAAACTATCAACCAACCATCACACATTAATACAAAACACCTTGCATTTTTCCCTGATACCCATAACTCCGCGTCGAGGGGCCATTTTGACAAGAAACCAACGAGGGACCTTGGATGTCTGAAACCGCGCCGACATCGCAACTGGAATACATCGAGCGGACCGTCGACGTGGTCGCGGCTTATGTCTCGAACAACTCCGTTCCCACTGCCGAGCTGCCGACCCTGATCGCGAGCGTACACGAGGCCCTGAACAGGGTTGCGTCCGGCCCGGTCGCCCAGACATCGGAAGCGTTCGAGAAGCCCACGCCGGCCCAGATCCGCAAGTCGATCCGTCCCGATGGCTTGGTCAGCTTCATCGACGGCAAGGCATACAAATCCCTGAAGCGCCATCTGACGAAGCACGGCCTCGATCCGCACACCTACCGTGAGCGCTACGGTCTGCCGGCCGACTATCCCACGACCTCCGCCAACTACTCCGCCCAGCGCTCCGCCCTGGCCAAGAGCTTGGGTCTCGGCCAGCCGGGCCGCACCGGAACGGGCGCGGATGCGCTCGACGAGTTCGATGCCGATGAGGCTCCCGCTCCCCGGGGCGGCCGCCGGAAGGCCGAGGCCCCCGCTGCGAAGGGGCGTTCAAGCCGCAAGACGGCGGACGCCGAGTAAGAGCCTCTCACCAAACTCCCGCTGCGCCGTCGAGGCCAGAGGGAGAACTCCCGGTGATCGGGAGTTTTGCGAGGAGCTCTAAGACGAGACGGGCACGCGAGCGAGATCAGGCAAAACTTTCCCGCGTCCCGTGTAGGGCTGGGAGAGATCTCCCGAGCCGCCGGAGGGCCGAATGCTCGGTCATCCGGCCGCCATGCGCCGGGTTGCTGACCCCGCGATCGATGGTCGGCCTCCGAGCCGGCCCGATCTCCCGCAAGTCACATCACACGGATCTTAGGTAAAACGCCAAGCCGCGCGCCACCTGAAAGCCCCCCGGCTCGCGCGCGCCGAGGCCTCGGATGCGCCCCGGATCGCCTTGATCCGGGGTCGCTGAGACAATTCAAAGTTGTGCGCCCCGCAGCCTCAGGCGGCGATCCGCCCGTCGAGGGGGAACACCTTGGCGGGGTTCATCATCCAATCGGGGTCGAACACCGCCTTGACCCGCATCTGCTGCTCGAGGTCCTCCTGAGCATATTGGAAGCGCATCAGGTCGCGCTTCTCGATGCCGACGCCGTGCTCGCCGGTGAGGCAGCCGCCCACCTCGACGCAGAGCTTGAGGATTTCCTCGCCCGCCGCTTCCGCCTTCTGCAACTCGCCGGGCGTGTTGATGTCGAACAGGATCAGCGGGTGCAGGTTGCCGTCGCCCGCGTGGAAGACGTTGGCGACCCGAAGGCCATGACCGTCACAGATGGCGCCGATCCGCTCCAGGACCGGCCCGAGCTGGCTGGTGGGGATGGTGCCGTCCATGCAGATGTAGTCGGCGACCCGGCCGGTGGCGCCGAAGGCGGATTTGCGGCCTTTCCAGATGGCGGCGGATTCCGCCTCGGAGCGCGAGACGCGGATGCTGGTCGGCCGGAAGTCGGCGGCGATGGCCTCAATCCGGGCGAGCATGGCATCGCATTCGGCCTGCGACCCCTCGACCTCGATGATCAGCATGGCCTCGACGTCGAGCGGGTAGCCGGCATGGGCGAAGGCCTCGCAGATCTCGATGGCGACCTTGTCCATGTATTCCATCGCCACCGGCACGATGCCGGCGCCGACGATCGCGGCGACGCAATCGCCCGCATCCTCGACCTTGGAGAAGCCGACGAGCACGGGGCGGGCACCCTCGGCGGCGCGCAGGATGCGCACGGTCGCCTCCGTGACGATGCCGAGCTGCCCCTCCGAGCCGCAGACGAGGCCGAGCAGATCGTAGCCCGCCGCGTCGAGGTGGTCGCCGCCGAGTTCGACCACGGTGCCGTCGTTCATCACGAGCGTGACGCCCATCAGGTTGTTGCTCGTCACGCCGTATTTGAGGCAATGCGCGCCGCCCGAGTTCATGCCGACATTGCCGCCGATGGTGCAGGCGAGCTGGCTCGACGGGTCGGGCGCGTAGAAGAACCCCTCGTGCGACACGGCGCCCGAGATCGCGAGGTTGGTGATGCCGCTCTGCACGCGCGCCCCCCGGTCGGCGAAGTCGATGTCGAGGATCTTCGTCATCTTGGCGGTGCCGAGGATGATCGCGTCCCCTTGCGCGATCGCCCCGCCCGCGAGCGACGTGCCCGCTCCGCGCGGCACGACCCGGACGCCGTTGGCGTGGCAATAGGCCATCACCTTCGAGACCTCCTCGGTGGTCGAGGGGAGCACGACGGCGAGCGGCATCTGGCGGTAGGCGGTGAGCCCGTCCGTCTCGAAGGCGCGGCGCTCGTCCTCGGAGGCGATCAGCGCCTCGGCCGCCACCAGGGGCGCGAGGCCGGCGAGGATCTCATCCCGGCGGGCGAGGATCGTCGGATCGGGCTCGGGGAAGCGAATGGTCATGGTGGTCCCTCGGTGCGCGAGGTGGTCTGGCGTGGGCCCCATCATGCACCCCCGCCGGGGGCTCCGGCAACGGTGGTAGCCGGGTCACAATCCGGCCACGGCCCGCTCTTAAGCGTCGCAGGGTCGAAGCGTGAACGCGTGAACTCTGACCCCGCTTCGCAGCGATACGGAACGCCATGACGCCCTCGGCCGCGCCCGCCCTCCTCGACGAGTCCTTCGCCCCCACACCCGTCGCACCGCGTCCGGACCCCGTGCGGACTCTCGGGTTGCGCAGCCTGAATCTCGGCGTCAGCGCCCTGCAGGAAGTCACCGCCGCCTTCGACGGCCCGCTGGGCGAAGCCTTCGAGCGCGCGGTGGAGACGATCCTCGGCACCGAGGGCCGGGTGATCGTGAGCGGCATCGGCAAGAGCGGCCATGTCGGGCGCAAGCTCGCGGCGACGCTGGCCTCCACCGGCACGCATGCCTTCTTCGTCCATCCGACCGAGGCGAGCCACGGCGACCTCGGCATGATCGCCCGCGACGACGTGATCCTCGCCCTGTCGTGGTCCGGCGAGACGGCGGAACTCTCCGACCTCGTTGGCTTCTCCCGGCGCTACTCGATTCCCCTGATCGCGGTGACGCGCAACGCCGCGAGCACGCTCGGCAAGGCGGCCGACGTGGTGCTCGAATTGCCGCGCGTGCGCGAATCCTGCCCGCACGACCTCGCGCCGACCTCCTCCAGCCTGATCCAACTGGCGCTGGGCGATGCCCTGGCGGTGACGCTTCTGGAGCGGCGGGGCTTTACCTCCGCCCGCTTCCACACCCTCCACCCCGGTGGGACGCTGGCCGCACGGTTGAAGACGGTGCAGCACCTCATGCACGGCGGCACGGAGATGCCGCTGGTGACCGAGGACGCGCTGATGTCCGAGGTGCTGATCGAGATGGCCGCCCGCCGCTACGGCTGCGTCGGCGTCACCGGCCCGGACGGGCGCCTCGTCGGTATCGTCACCGACGGCGACCTGCGCCGCCACATGGGCCCGGCGATCCTCGACACGCCGGTCCACCGGGTGATGACCCGCGACCCGCTCACGGTGGAGCCGCACAAGCTCGCCCACGCCGCGCTGGAGCTGATGAACCGCAAGCTGATTACGGCGGTCTTCGCCGTGCAGGACGGCAAGCCCGCCGGCATTCTCCACGTCCACGATCTGCTGCGGGCCGGGATCGCCTGAGGCGGCGGCCCCTTACCTTCCGCTCGCAATGGCGGTGCAGCGGTCGCGGCTGTCAGAGCCGCGCCAGCAACTCCGCCTTCTTGGCCTGGAATTCCTTCTCCGTCAGCACGCCGCGGGCGTGCAGGTCGGCGAGGCGCTCGATCGTCGTGAGCACGTCGCCGGCCCCGTGGGACGCGGCCTGTGACGGCATCGGCGAAGGGGATGGCGCGGCAGGCGCCTCGGCCGCAGTGGCGCGGACCGGTTCCGGCGACGCGGCCGCCCCGCTCTCGATCCGGCGCAGGCGATCGAGGGCGACGGCGCCGCCCGATCCCGTGAAGCTCAGGAGACCGTTCGCCTGCGATACGCCGGAGATCGCGTGGTCGCCCGTGTCGTACACGGTGACGCCGGAACCCTCCTCGATGGCGAGGCGGCGGGTCTCGGGGAAGTAGGCATAGCGCATCCCGTTCTGGGATCCGGTAGAGGACGGGTGTCCGAGATCGCCCGGCCACCACTGCCCGGCCCCAACGGTTTGGCCGGATGAGGATCGAGAGGAAAAACCCTCCGCCGGCAGCCGCGCCGCGAGTTCGGTGCACAGGGCGGCGACCCGGGTCCGCAGCCCGTCATCGAACATCCGGCCGACCATCGTCATGCCGCCCGCACTCCATTGGCCCATGCCGCCGAGATCGGGATGATCGAACTGCGCCATGTGGCCGTGGCCGCGCTCCAGAGCCTGGAGGACGTGCCGCACCGCGTCGAGGCTCACGCCGTGCCGCTCGGCGACCTTCTGCAGGCCGGAGGCCTCATCCGGCCCCTCTCCGTCATCCCTCGCTCCGGTGGCACCGAACGGCATCATCGCATCACTCCGAAAGGTCCGGGCACGGCCGAGGGTTAACCGGGGAGAATCATTCCGCCGGGCGTGAGAACGGCCCGCTGATCACGAAATCGGTGATCGGGCGGCGCCCGTTCGGCGCCTCCTTGGGGCGCTGCTCCTCCGTGAGGTCGGCCTCGGCCATCTTGCGGCCCACGGCGAAAGCGGCCTCGACGCGGTGATGCTCCGGCAGGCGCAACACCTCCGGCGCCCGCGCGTGGTCGAAGCCGGTCATGCCGTGGGCGTGCCAGCCCTGGCGGATGGCCTGGAGCTGGAAGGCCAGGGACGCCGCGCCCGTATCGAAGGAGTGGCTGTAGGAGGGCTTCAGCTCGTCCCCCACCCGCATCCGGGCATTCGACACGAGGAACAAGATCGCGCCGGTATCAGCGACCCATTTCTGGTTGCCGGGCACCAGCAGGTCGAAGAACGTCTGCCAGTGTGCATCGTCCTTGAGCGCGTAGAGGAATCGCCAGGGCTGGGAATTGTAGCCCGAGGGCGACCAGCGCGCCGCCTCGATCATCCGCATCAGCTCCGATTCGGGCAGGGCCTCACCCGTGAAGGCACGGGGCGAGTGCCGTTCGAGGAACAGCGGATCGATCAGATGGTCGGCTTTGCGGGGGGAAGACACCGTCACCGTCTAAATCTCCGTGAGCCCGCCACCGATTCGGCGCGGCCGAGCACACCGCGACTATGCTGCGGCGCGCCACGAGGTGGCAACGGCGGAACGATCGGCAAGATGGAAGGGAGGGCTGCCGCTCAGCGGATGCGGCCAGGCCGCGCGGGCTCGAAGACGATGCGGCGGTGGAAGGCACACCAGCTCTTGCCGTCCGCGACGGGGGCACCGCAACAGATCGCCTGATCGCTCGGCTCACCGATGATGTACTTGCAGACGAAAGCACCGGACTGGGCGAAGGGCACGCGGAATTCGGGCGACGGCTCCTTGATGCTCTCGGCTTCGCCGATCTGCGACATACGGACGAGTTGGTTCATGGGTCGGATCCCGAAGGTCGCCGCGCAGGCTCCCCGTTTGGTGACGAGTGTGGAATACCCCTAAACCGTAAAGCGACACTGGGCGTCACGAAAGGCGACGCAGGCCAGCGAGACCGTACGAGACCGGCATCACACCGGCGCGGGGGTTGTCATGGTTCTGTCGTAGCTGGGGTGCAGCCCCGTGAAAAACAAGTACGGGTTGCGCTGAGCGCAATTGACCAGCGTGGCAAATGCGTAGCTGGACAGCGCCCGCCCCGCCGCATCGCGCCCCGCCCGATGCCCGCGTGCATTGCGCGGCGCCCTGTGATTTGCTGCACTCCCGGCTTCACACGGATCGGATCATGGCGCAATCGCCCCTCGTCACCCCCGCCTGGCTGCATGAGCGTCTCTCGGCGCCGGATATCGTGGTGCTCGACGCCTCGTGGTACCTGCCGACCGCCCAGCGCGATCCGGCGGCCGAGTATCGGGCCGCCCACATCCCCGGCGCCATCCGCTTCGACCTCGACGCGATGAGCGACACCGAATCGCCCCTGCCGCACATGCTGCCCCGGCCGGAGGTGTTCGCCTCGCGGATGCGGGCACTCGGCGTCGGCGACGGTCAGCAGGTGGTGGTCTATGACGGGATGGGCCTGTTCTCGGCCCCCCGGGTCTGGTGGATGCTCAAGACCTTCGGGATGCGCGACGCGCTGGTCCTCGACGGCGGCCTACCCGCCTGGACCGCCGCCGGCTACCCGACCGAGGAGGGCGAGGGCCAGCCGCGCGAGCGCCGCCACTTCACCGCCCGCCTCGACCACGGCGCCGTGGCGGATGCGGACGACGTCGCCCGCGCACTGGCGAGCCAGAGCATCCAGGTCGTTGATGCCCGCTCCGCCCCCCGCTTCCGCGGCGAGGAGGAGGAACCCCGTCCCGGCGTCCGCCCCGGCCACATGCCGGGGGCGAAGAACCTGCACTACGCCTCGCTGCAGCGCGACGGCCGCCTGAAGAGCCCGGAGGCATTGAGGGAGGCCTTCGCCGCCGCCGACGTCGATCCCGGCCGCCCCATCGTCACCACCTGCGGCTCCGGCGTCACGGCGGCGATCATCACCCTCGCCCTGGAGACGATGGGCCAGCCCGCACGGAGCCTCTACGACGGCTCGTGGGCGGAGTGGGGCGCGGACACGAACCGGCCGGTGGAGAAGGGGTAAGTCACCTCGCTCCCCTCATCCTGAGAGCCCGGCCGGAAAACCCTTTCGTCCCCTCAAACCTCCTCATCCTGAGGTGCGGCGAAGCCACCTCGCAGGCGGGTTCCAGGGATCGGAGCGCTTTCTGGAGGCCTCCTTCGAGGCCCGCCAGGGCGGCCAGCTCAGGATGAGGACGAGACAGGAACGCCGCCGACTGCACGGCGGGATTCCGAGAGGGTGGGCCGGATCGATCCCCGCAGGGACGGTGTGGATCTCACGCCGTCCGCACCGCCCGCCGCTTGTCGGCGGCCACCCACTGCATCAGGACCACCATCACGATGACGGTGCCGATATAGGCCGTCAGTTGCAGGGCCGTGGGACGGTCGGTGTAACCGACCAAGGCGTGCAGCACCCGGCCCGTCCACGAGGATTCCGAGATCAGCGCGGAGCTGTTCCACACGGTCCGGCCGAGCACGTCGATGACGCCTGCATTGGCCAAGAATTGCGCGGCCTGCGCGGCAAGGCCCGCCGCCAGGAAGGTGATGAGGACGCTCGTGACGGTGAAGACGTAGCGCGAGGGGATCGAGGCGAGGCCGAGATAGCTCACCGCCGAGAGGAGCACGCCCGCGCCGATGCCGGCCACCGCGCCGAACTGGATGTCCGCCCCCGAGGTGCCCGAGGCCACGAGGCCGTAGAGGAACAGCACCAATTCCGCGCCCTCGCGCAGGATCGCCGCGCCGACGACGATGGCGAGCGCCGCCGCCTCGCGCTGGCCGCTGCGGACCGCCTCGCCCGCCGCCTTCAGCTCGCCCGCGAGTTCGCGGCCGTGCTTGCTCATCCAGGTGTTGTGCCAAACGAGCAGCAGCACCGCGACGATCAGCACCGCGGCGTTCAGGATGTCCTGCCCGCTGCCCTCGAAGGCGTCGGAGATCTTTTCCGCGAACAGGGCGACCAGGGTCGCCCCGGCCAAGCCCCCGGCGACGCCGAGCAGCACCCAGCGCATCCGTCCGGGAATGCCCCGCGTCGCCGCGAGCACGATGGAGATGATGAGGCCCGCCTCGATGACCTCGCGGAAGGCGATGACGAAGGCACCGATCATGGTGCATTCCCGTATTCGAAAGATGTGTCGCCCGAGGCGGGCATGGCCCCGCGCGAGGAGCGAGCGGTCGGTTGCGACGGTCGCGCGGAACCCGCGCTACCAGATCCAGAACAGCAGCACCCAGTTGGCGACGGAGACCGCCGCCGCCCCGGCGATGCAGGTACAGGCCAGCGCCCGGCGGACGCCCCCCGCCGAGAGCCCGGCGACCCGCCACGCGAGCCACGCGCTCCACAGGGCGGCGCCGCCCAGCAGGGCGCCGCGGATTTCGGCGACGTAGGGCACCACGATTCCGTCGCCCCGCAGGAAGGTCACGGTCAGCGCCGAGAGGCCGAGGAAGACGCCGCATCCGGCGATCGGGATCAGCGTCTGCGTCAGGTGGTGGAAGCGGCGCAGCGAGAAGGGCCCCAGCGCACGGGTGGCGAGAGCCAGGAGGGCGGCGAGGCCGAACCCGAGGATCACCATGGCGGCGCCGATATAGGCGAGAAGGATGCCCCCATCGAGGAGGGTCATCACGTCGTTCTTGTCGGGGTAGTTCGTCAGGATGAACCACGGCGCCGAGGCTTCGAGGGGCCACGTCGTGCCGCGCTCGATCAGCCACGTCGCCGCCGCCTGCTTCATGTCGAGGAACCACGGGCTCGACGACCACTGGAACGCTCCGACCGCGAGGCCGAGCATCCCGAACAGGATCAGGCTCGTCTGCTCCCAGGAGGGCTCGTCCCCCGCCACATGGACGATCTCGTCGTTGGGCGAGCGCAGGGCGAGGCGCACCGCGCCGCGATGGCCGGAACAGCGCCCGCACATGTGGCAGGCCCCTGCCCCGCGCATGGCCTTCACCGGCACCAGCGGCGCGCAGTTGAAGCTCGCCGTGCCCCTGGCCGGCTTCGACGAGGCGGCCCAGGCGGCGCGGTCGACCTGGAAGCTCAGCGGGGCGAGCTTCGACAGCACCGCGAAGACGCCGTTCACCGGACAGAGGTAGCGGCACCAGACCCGCTTGTTGCGGCCGTAGAGCAGGCCGACCACGATGGCCGCGAGCGTCGAGCCGCCGAGTACGGCAAGCACCGGCTTCGGATAGCCGTAGACGCTGGTCATCTGCCCGTAGACGGTAGTACCCGCGAAGGCGAGGAAGGGCCAGCCGCTCCAGGTGATCCAGTGGGGCACCGCGTAGCCCCGGCTCCAGCGGCTCGCGACCTCCGTGAGCGCGCCTTCGGGGCAGAACACCCCGCACCAGACCCGCCCGACCAGCACCATGCTCACCAGCACGAAGGGCCACCAGATGCCCCAGAAAGCGAACTGCGCGGCGAGCGTCAGGTTGGTCCACAGGTGTTGCGTGTTGTCGGGCAGGGGCAGGAAGGCCGGCACCGCCACGAGCAGCACGTAGACCGCCACCACGGCCCATTGCACCGCGCGGATGGCGCCGGCATGGGCGCGCAGCCAATCGCCGAGGCGCGCCACGCGCCCGTCGAGGGCCGCGCGGCGCGGCAGGGCCAGAGCAAGGCCGGGGGCGCGAGTCGCCAGGGTGAATCCTCCCCTCATGAGCCGATCACACGGGCCATCATTTCGCGACCAGCTTGGCCTTCGCGTCCGGATGGAAATCGTCGAACACGTCGTAGCTGCCCGCCTCGATGGTGCGGAACACGATGGAGGAGGTCGAGCCGGCGGCGAGCGCCTTCTCGCGCTTCAATTCCAGGCTCTCGAACTCCACGGGCGACTGCCCGGTGTTCGAGATCTCCAGCTTGAAGCGGGTGTTGGCCGGCACCTCGATCACCGCCGGGAGGATCACGCCGTCGCGCATCTCCACCTTGATCACCGGCATGTCGTCGGCGCGCGCGGCTACGGCGGCCGACAGCACAAAGAGAGCGGATAGGATGAGACGCGGGATCACGGGCAGGGTCCGTCGTGGTGGTTAGTAGGCCCCCTTCTTGCCGGTGCCGGCGAAGGTGAAGTCCTGCGTCATGTCGAAGGCCTCGAACCACGGGCCGACGCCGGTCTCCTTGTCGACGTGGCGGCCGAAATGGCTGTGCTTGCCGGGCGGCGCGACGCTGACGGTGATCCGGTAGCGGCCGGGCCCGAAGAGCTTGACGTTGTCGCCGTAGTGGGGCCCGTCATTGGCCACCATCGGCATCAGCATGCCTTCGGCCTTCTGGGCGGTGGGCTTGTCACCGTCGAGCTTCACCAGGGTGAAGCGCACGTCGAGGGCCGGCACGAAGTCGCCCTCGGCGAAGCCGTTGCGGTTGTCCTTCGCGGCGCGGATATCCGTTTCCAGGTGGATGTCGGACTGGGCGGCCGCGCGCATCATGTCCGGCGGATCCATCTCGATCGGCTGCAGGTAGACGGCGGAGACCTCGAGGCCGTTCTTGGTCACGTGCGGGCCGATCGGCACCTCTTTGGCGCTGACCGAGGATGCAGCCAGACACAGGGCCGGGACGGCAAGCGTGAGGGCAAGGCGGAGGGGAGCGATGGCGCGCATGGCTTCGCCACATAAGCTGCCTGGGCCAAAGTTCAAAGACCCACACCGTCACTATCAAATCATAACAGTTCTAAAGAAGGCGGGCCTGTCTTGATGTTCGGATGCATAGATTGGAATTACTCAATACTATTCATCTAGCGGAGCCGTGAATAGCCAAATCGGCCCCTCCGTGTCACGCCGTCTCTGGCTTGACGTGGCTGTGGGTATCCTCCCCTGTCCGTCATGGAAGTGTCGTGACCATGCGACGATGCTTCGCCACGTTGATTGGCCGGGGGGCAGATTGCCAAGCGCCGCCAGCTTGGCTATGAACCGCGATTATAGCAATTGCTATATCATGAAGAGATCCGGTGCCGGGGGAGTGACTGGAGTGCGAACCTGCGGGGCTCGACGGAATGCGCCGGCCGGACTGCGCCGGGGCCTGATCCTCGTGGGTCTCATCGTCGCGGGCGTGCCGGGTGACGCCTTCGCCGCCGATCTCGCCGCGCGGCCCGGCGATCCGACGCCCCCCGCGGCCTATACCGACTGGTCTGGCGGCTATCTCGGCCTGGAGGGCAGCGCCAGTGGCTCCTATGGCGAGTACACGTTCGGCCCCTCCACCGTGGGAGGACGGCCCGTGCCCGCCTTCTCGAGTGGCGATTCGACGCGACGGAGCGACCGGGGCCGCGATGCGACCACGGCGGTGGGCGGCATGGCCGGCGGCTGGAACTGGCAGACCGGGCCGTGGCTCTACGGGATCGACGCCGCCCTCGATGCCGCCAACCTGAAGCGTCCGGTCCCGTCGACGATCGGTGGCTTCGGCACCCAGGGCATCGATCCGGTCTTCGACCTCGTCCGCGTCAAGACCGACGTCTACGGTACGCTACGCGCGCGGCTCGGCTACAGCTTCGACCGTTATCTCGTCTACGCCACCTTCGGCCTCGCGGGCGCCAATGCACGGGTCATCGGCACCTATCCCGATCTCGGGACGGGCGCCGTCACCACCGCGAAGGCCAACCTCGGCTACCTGGGCTATACACTCGGCGCGGGCGTGCAGTACGCCATCACCGACACCCTCGCGCTGGGGATCGACTACCGCTACGTCGATCTCGGCGAGAGCGGGCGCTTTTCGCTCGGCGCGGTGCCGGGGCTCGGGCCGGTGACGAGCCGGGCGAGCTTCACCTCGAACCAGATGTTCCTGCGGCTGATGTGGTTTCCGGGGGGCCTGAAGGTGCCGCCGGACCCGGCGGAGACCGCACCGCACGATCCCGACACCGCCTCCTCCGACCGGTTCTCCCTGCATGGGCAGACCACCCTGATCGCGCAGGGCGTGCCGGGCTTCCGCTCGCCCTATCGTGGCGACCAGAGCCTGATCCCGCATCAGGCCCGCCAGACCACGACGGCGACGATCTTCCTCGGCTTCAAGCTCGCGGAGGGGACGGAGCTCTATTACCACCCCGAATTCAGCCAGGGCTTCGGCCTGTCGCGGACGCTCGGCGTCGCGGGCTTCGTCAACGGCGAGGCGCAGAAGGCCGGGGCGCCGTTCCCGAAGCTGCGCTCCAACCGCTACTACATCAAGCAGACATTCGGGCTCGGCGGCGAGACCGTTGAGGTGCCGGATGGGCCAAACCAAGTGGCGACCCGCTACGATGCGGAGCGGATCACGCTGATCGCCGGCAAGTTCGCGCTCGGCGACTTCTTCGACGGCAACGTCTACGCCCACGATCCGCGGGTGGATTTCTTCAACTGGTCCCTCTGGGCCGCCTCGGCCTGGGATTTCCCGGCGAACCTCCCCGGCTTCACCCAAGGCGTCTACGCCGACTACACCCGGCCGGAATTTGCCGTGCGCGCCGCCTACACACAGGTGCCGAAGGAGCCCTCCAGCGACGTCCTCGACCCGCGCGTGTTTCCGCCGGGCCGGGCTCAACATCGAGTTCGAGGAGCGCCACGTCCTGCCGATCCTCGACCAGCCGGGCAAGGTCCGCATCGGCCTGTTCTCGAACGAGGGCAATTCCGCGAACTATCGCGATGTGGTGACGCTGACCCAGCTCGGCGTCTTCGGCGACATCAACGACGCGGTGGCGGCCACCCGCCGGCCGCGCCGCAAGAGCGGCGGCTACATCAACCTCGAACAGGCCCTGACGCCGGAACTCGGCCTCTTCGCCCGCGCCAGCATCGGCGACGGCCGCACCGAAAGCATCTCCTTCACCGATATCGACCAGAGCGTGTCCGGTGGCCTCTCCCTCAAGGGCGTCGCGTGGAACCGGCCGGACGACACGGTGGGCCTCGGCGCGGCGATGAACGGCCTCTCGCCCTCGCACCGGGCCGCCTTCGCCAACGGCTATTACGGCCTGCTGATCGGCGACGGGCAGCTCCGCTACGGCACCGAGCGGGCGGTCGAGACCTACTACGCGATCAACCTGACGAAGTTCGTCACCTTGACCTTCGACTACCAGTTCATCGATAACCCCGGCTACAACCGCGACCGCGGGCCGGCCCACTTCTTCGCCTCGCGGCTGCACGCGGATTTTTGAGGGCCGAAGCCGACACCGCCATTGGGCATGGAAGGCGCAGCACTGACTACGGAGAGGTAGGGCACGCCTCGCCTCACTCTTCCAGAACCGTCCCCCCGAAAACCTCCTCGAACGCCGCCCGGAGCTGCATGTCGACCTCGGCCATGCTCACCGGCCGGCCGAGATCGACCAAGCTCGTCACGCCGTGCTCGCGCACGCCGCAGGGCACGATTCCGTCGAAATGCGACAGGTCCGGCTCGACGTTCAGGCTGATGCCGTGAAAACTCACCCAGCGGCGCACCCGGATGCCGATGGCGGCGATCTTGTCCTCGACGCTCGCGCCCTTCTCCGGCCGGCGCACCCAGACGCCGACCCGGTCCTCCCGCCGCTCGGCGCGGACGTTGAAGGCGTCGAGCGTCGCGATGAGCCACGCCTCCAGGCTGGCCACGTAGGCCCGCAGGTCCGCGCGGCGGCGTGACAAGTCCAGGAGGACGTAGGCCACCCGCTGGCCGGGGCCGTGATAGGTGTATTGGCCGCCCCGCCCGCTCGGGAAGACCGGGAAGCGCTCCGGCGCGACGAGATCCTCGGCCCGGGCCGATGTGCCGGCCGTGTAGAGCGGCGGATGCTCCAGCAGCCAGACGCATTCGGCGGCCTGGCCGGCGGCGATCGCCGCCGCCCGCCCATCCATCCAGGCGACCGCCGCCTCGTAGGAGACGAGGCCATCGCTCACGCGCCACGCCACCGGCGGCGAGCCGGGACGCGGCAGAAAGGCATCGGGCGAGACCGCGAGGCGGGGGGCGTTTACCAAGATTTCACCATCGAGCGAGGATGGTCTCATGATCATCCCGGGGGATGCTGGCAAGGTTGGTCGCGCGCGTGGGCGTGTTCGAGACCCTCAAGGTCGATCTGACCGTCGTGCTCGGCCGGGCGCGGATGCCGCTGCACATGCTGCTGCGCATGGGCCGTGGCGCCGTGATCGCCCTCGACGCGTCCGAGTCCGACATGGTCGAGATCCTGGCGAACGACCACCCCGTCGCCCGTGGCCAGATCGTCGTGACCGGCGACCGCATCTCCGTGGAGGTCACCGAGCTGATCCGCAAGGAAGCCGCCGTCGTCGATCCCACGGTCACCATCGGCGAAGGGGCCGCCGCCTTCCTTGAGGCCGCTCCCTTCGCCAGCTCTCAGGGGAGCCCCCTGCCCGGCTCTCCATCGGCGTGACGCGAAAGGGCGAAGATTGGCTTGTCGGCGCGGGAGCGATCTGTTATCGCCTGCCGCGCCGGACGAAACGGCGCCCCACGGGGCGCTCGGAGACGGTTTTCTCGGCCGACTCAGTTAGTCGTCCGATGCGGCCATGGCGGAATTGGTAGACGCGCTAGCTTGAGGTGCTAGTCCCGCGAGGGGTGGAGGTTCGAGTCCTCTTGGCCGCACCATTGTTTTCCCGTGATATTCCGGGAATCTAAACAAACTCAACGATTTGGGCGTTCGGACTCGTACACCGAGGACGGACACTACCTTGCGAATGGCTGCACCCTGGAAAGACGCGAAGAGTGGAGTCTGGCATCTACGCCAGAAGACGCCCCGCGATCTGCTTTCCCGGCTCAAAGGATCATCGTTGAGCTTGCCGGTCGGCGAGGGGCCTGAGACCACGGTCACGGTCGGTGATATCGTGAAGGTCTCCTTGCGCACCAAGGACGACCGGGTGGCTCGAACCCGCCACGCAATCGCCAACGCTTTCTTGCAGAAGCATTGGGAGGCAGCGCGCTCACCTGAAGCGATCCTTGCTGAGGAGAAGGCAGCCATTGCCACTCTGAAGGACGCCCCTTCCGGGCCGGCGGGGGGAATGTCTTGGCACGAGGCGGTTGAGCGATTCGGACCGAATTGCGATAGCCTGCTGGGTGAACTTGGTCAGGCTGCCACTGACGCGAATCGAGCGGCTGTGATCAGCGAAACCGCGTCGGTTATGGACGAGGCATTCTCGCTGCTGCGGAAGCAGCAGATTGGCGAAGGCACTCCGCCCTCTTCCTCAGTGACCATGTCGCTCGGTATCCCCCGACAGGAGCCACGGTCTCGCAGCATCGGTGATGTGCCGATCACCGCGAGCGCGCTGTGGGAGAGGTACCGCGACAAGAAGGTGGGGGTTCTGGCACCGAACACCCTTCATCGGTACGGAGCGAGTATCGCGCGCTTTGCTGCCTTCATGCCGACGAAAGATGTTCGGTCCATCACTGACGATGATGTGTACGCCTGGGCAGAGCACCGCCGCGACAAGGAGGACATCGCCCCGAGAACGGTGAACGGCAACGACCTTGCGGCGCTCTCTTCGTTGTTCGCGTGGGCGCAGAGCCGCGAAGGCGGCAAGGTCATGAAGGGTAACCCCGCGAAGGGGGTCAGCCTCGTCGTTGGTCGTCAAAAGAGACTGCGTGAGAAGAACTTCCGCGACTCGGAGATCATGGCGATCCTGCGAGCGTCACGCGATATCGTCACCGCCGGCCCGCGCGACGTGAATCAGCAGGCGAAGAGGTGGTGCCCGTGGTTGGCAGCTTACTCAGGCGCTCGGATCTCCGAACTCACCGCGCTCAAGGCCGAGGATATCCGGATAGAGCAGGGAGCATGGATCATGTTCTTCGATGAGACGAAGAACGCGGAATCCCGTTCTGTGCCGATCCATGCGCACGTGATCGAACAGGGTTTCATCGACTTCGTTCATTCAGTGGGCTCAGGACCACTTTTCTATGACCCGACCAAGCACGATCTGAAAGCCCGCACCCCAGCCTGGGAGATAAGGTCGAGGAAGCTGGCCGAGTGGGTCCGCAAGGCAGCGAGGCTAGACCCAGCCGTAGATCCGAATCACGGCTGGCGGCACACGTTCAAGACGCGCGCAGTCCGTGACATGCCAGAGCGCATCCGTGATGAGATCGTGGGTCATGCTCCGGGATCGGTGCCGCGCCACTACGAACGGCCATCCATCATCATGATGGCAGAGGCATTGGTGGGATTCCCCCGGTACGACATCTGACGGCCGCGTCGCTCCCGGCTATGACTATGCCGTTGCCCGTAGGTGGACGGGGAGACTGGATGTCCAAATCACCGTCAGAAGGCACGATCTTCGCCGAGGCTCTTCAGAATGTCCGTGACTGCCTCGATCTGAGGATGCGGGCGGGGCGCTACGTGTCGGGCTTCGCGGCGGAACTGGCAGCCCACATGATCGCGCGGCAATACAGCGTGCACGCGATCTACGACGAGATCGCGATCTTGGAAGGGGTGGACTCGCGCCCAGCCAGCACCAAGCCCGCCACACCCTTCGTCCGGCCACCACTCGTCGGCCTCTGGCACAAGCATCACCATCAGGCGCAGTTCCTCCCCAGGAACTTGCTTCAGGAGCTACATCGGCCCGGAACGGTCGAAGCGGCCTGCGCGCCGCATATCGGTCGCACCGTGGAGGAGGCGGCTGGCGAGATAGCCTACGAGTTGGTCATAGGGGCCTATACTCGCCGCGCCGCCGGGAATCGTATCACAGGCGAATTCATCGTCTTCGAGCCGCAACCAGACGGCGCGAATCTCTACCTGACCCTTGGCTCTCACGGAGACTACGCCGCCATTCGAAATCGCGTCGATGGCTACAAGGCTTCGGACGGGGTCGTTGGCTGAGACACGGGTTGGCCGCTTCAACATCACCGTCGAGGCGGCGCGATCCGCTGTACTCGCTCGGTGGGTCGCGCTTTCGTCTCGTTCAAGTACGCCAACATGAGGCGTTTACCGAGACACCGGAATCGCCTCGTGTGGGCCTTGGACGAGATTATGATACGTTATAACATCATGTTCTTAGAGGCAATCGAGACGGTCATCAGCGATGGCGAAGGTCCTGGGCTACGGACGCGTGAGCAGCGGGCAAGGGCAAGACGTAGCGAGCCAGCGCGCCGTCCTCGAAGGGCATGGCGCGGTCGTGGTCTTCACCGAGATAGGGAACGGCTCGAAGCTCGATGGTCGAGACCAACTTGAAGCGGCCATCCGCCTGCTTGACCGGGGCGACGTGCTTCTAGCCCTTCACGCAGACAGAATCGCGAGAGACACAGCAGACCTTCTCACCGTGGCGAAACGTGTGGTCGAGCGAGGTGCGGTCCTGCGAGTGATCGATCCGGCCATCATCTTTGACGGCACCGACATCATGGCCGAGGCGATGCTCACGTTGTTCGGGATGATGGGGCGGATCGAGAAGCACTTCATCCGCGAGCGGCAGCGGCGAGGCATCGAGGCCGCGAAACTCCGGGGCACCTACAAGGGCAGGCCGGCCACGATAGATGTTGCGCGGGTCCGCGATCTACGTGCCCAAGGTCATGGTGCGACGGCAATCGCGAAGAGCCTGAAGATCGGCCGCGCGTCGGTGTACCGCTGCCTACGCGTAAGGGCTGCGTAGCTCGCTTCGCCTGCGTTGCCGAAGAGCTAGATCAACTTCCCGGGCGGAGCGACATCCTTCGGCCAGTAGCCTTCCCCGGGCATGTTCACGAACTTGTCGCCGAACCGCCAGAGAATCGTGCCGAGGTTCTTGGCCTTGTCCTTCGCGACGATCTCGACACCCCGCCGTTCGAGCGCGTCAACGAGTTCACCTCGGGTCATGGGTCGTCCAACGGCCAGGATCTCCTCACGCGCCAACTCAGCAAGACGGGCAGGAGGAGTTGGGTTTGCGCCTCCGAAAGTGGGTCTCCTCGGACTTCTCGGGTGTCGATGTGGTTGGAGACGATTCCGAAAGTCCTTGATCGGCACCGTGTCGGCGCTCGTGCAGGAGCCGCTCTGCGACGCGGATGAAGGCTTCGACCTCATCCAACTCCTTCAGGAGTTCGTCCCTCCGGCGCAATGCCTTTTCGTACAGCCGGTCATCCACGACGCGGCTCCCTTCGTTCGAACTCAAGTCCGCACTCAGAAGGTACGCCAGAATCGGTGGAAACGTAACTCGTGTCTCGAAACAGAGTTAACGGAGTCCTAACTCGGGGTTGCGCTTCCGGACTTGAGGCGCTATGTGTAGGCCAACGCAAAAAGCCCCGCACGGGGGCGAGGCGTTCGGTGGCCCCATCCGGAGCCACTGCAATCTGCTGGGTTACCGTCGTTTCCGACGTTGTGGGTGTGTCGCGACCTCACATCTAGGAAATCGGCGGGGCTCGGTCAAGCGTTTCGAAAGGACGCGACTATGACGAAACAGACCGCCCCGAAGCCCTCCGAGGAGGGGCAGCACTACATCTTCCGCCCCTACCGGAAGCTGCCCGATGGCACCCTGATCTGGGCGAAGGCGTACGGGCTGAAGGCGTTCAAGATCCCGGTGTCCTCGCCGGACAACGACAACACCGACACGAAGAACGCCTGATCCTTCGGTGAGCGGAGAGGCGCGCCTCATCGCAGGCGCGCCTCTCATCCTGGGACCAGAGTGGTGTCCCGCTACGGCGGCCAGCCCAGATCTTCGCGGCTGCCGCAGCGCTTCACACGGGAGGAAACCCAGGCCCGTGCAGCCAGGAGGACGCACGCGAGATAGGGAACTGCGACGCGGCTAAATAGGTGGTGCGCTACTTCGAGTTCATCCTGCCCGAGGCTTCCACCACAAAGCCGCTCAAGCCCTCTCCGGCGTCGAAGACGCGCCGGCAGGCGTACCAGACCGAGCCACCAAAGTCCGCTCCCTACCAAGACGGGACCGATTCGCGGTGGCAGTCGCCACCTGAGCCGGCGGAGAAGCGCCGGGCACGCCCCTCCCATGGGCAAAGTCCAACTGTATTGACCAAGAGGCCGCGACCAGCGCCGTCCAAGGAGTAGAACACCGTGCTGTTCTCGAAGAACATGCCCCTCAAGGGCTTGAGGCGTTGCGGAGCTTCGCCCCGCCCCGCCTGACGATGGTGATTCTCGCGCTCGTGCAACTCGCGGCTCACCACCATCGTCGTGGTCCTTCGATCTTTGGTTCGAATTTGGCATAGAGAGACCATTGTGGTCGCCGAAAGCGAGCCACCTTGGGTCGAATCAACGCCGGGCGAGGGCGCGCTGGATGCAGCGTCACCCTCGTTGCCCTCGGCTATGTTGTGGCCTTCGTCGTGCGGTTGGATTCGCTCGATACGAAGATCAGGGGGTCACCTTCGATGACCGCGCCGACATGGTCTTTGAGGCAGTAGGATGCCCAACCGTCGCTGTTGTGCAGTGCCTTGATCGACACCGAGCCATAGCCCTCGGTGATCTTCTTCCAGCGCTTCGTGGCTACTTCAGCGAGCCCACCCGCCTTCTCCGCCGGCATGGACCAGAGCAGGTGCACGTGGACATTGGTGTCCGAGTGCTCGACCATACCGATGAACGACGAGCGGCAGTGATCCGGCAGTCGCGAAAAGTGCGAGCCGAAGAGGGACCGGTCTGTGTAGTAGTGCCACTTGCTGAGGTCCGCGTGAACCTGTTCAAGGCGAACCTTGCGAACGGTCGGCAAGCGGTTGATCCCCGCTGCTATCGGCACGCCCGACGTTGGGAGCCGAATGCACTCACCGTCCGCCGTGATGGCGTAACACCATGAAGCCGTTCCTCCGTACACGTTGTTGTAGCAGAGGGTGACAGCATGGGTGGCTGTGACTGATCGGGCGGCAAACATTTCGGCCCAAGCGTCCGTCCGGCGTTTATGAGCAAGCCGAATCACAGCGGCAGGCCCTGAAGCCACTCGTTGACGGCAGCCGCGACAGCAATCTCATCTCCGCCGTGGCGGCCATTGTCGTCCCATAGGCGCTCAACCCGCACGTGGACGGCAGTTGGCTCGTAGAGCCGATTGCCACGCCAGACGGCGCGCACCACCATCGACCACCCTTCCGTCACGTGGGTGATGACGTAACGGCGGCACGACGCGTCGGCAGGGATGCCCGTTCGATGCCGAGAGGGTTCGACTGTGACGGTAGCCTCCGCGATCTTGAAGGTATCGTAGTCTGACGGGCTGCACATGTGACAGGCCAGTAGACGCTGAATCGCAATGTTATTCGCTGATTCTATGATCTCTGATTCTTTCATCTCGATTCTCTTCGCTCGATTCGTCATGAATCGGCCTAAATATAGGGTACTGTATTTACTGAGAGAGATCGATTTGTTTGGCACGCACCTGAAAAGACATTACGAGAGCCTCCGAGCGATGGGCCTCGTTCGTTCACAGCGTGAATTCTCGCGGATGTGGCTGGGCTGCGGATCGCACTACGTCCGAAACATCGAGCCCCGGCAGCGTTGCTGGCGCAGACTGTCGTCGGCCCCCACGGCGCGGCTTCGCGAGCACCTCGTCGCCGTTTCGAACCGAGTACCCGCCGAAGTGGCTATCGAGATCAGGATCGTGATCGCGGAGATCGACCGTGACGTTCAGGTCGCAGGGACGGTGGCACGGTGAGACCGGCGACTGCTTCGCTCTTGACACCGGCACACCGTGGTCGCACACCGATGCCTACGGGACGCCCCTAAACCCGTTAGGTTTGAAGGATTTATGGAGGCGGGTCGAGTTTCGAGTCCTCTTGGCCGCACCAACCTGATCCCGACCCGATGAGGGGGATCGGTTCGTGCCTTCAACACGATGACCTGATGGCGATACGGGCGCGGCGGCACGATATTCGTGCGTCGCTGCGTTGACACTTCATCATCGGTGCAAGCGATCCCGTCGGGCCATCGGCCGTGACGACCGGATTTCGGCGGATGAGCCGGTTCGGCAGGGGCGTTCACCTCAGGAACCAAGCGTCGCGGCGCCGGTCGATCACGCGGGTTGAACCTGTCAGCGCGGCGCCAACCGGGATTCAGACGGACCGTCGGGGGCGTCCATCAATGCCGCGCTACTTCTTTCACACCCATATCGGCGACGACGTGATCCTCGATCCCGACGGACGCGAACTCGACAACGCCGACGCCGCCTGGGAGGCGACCCGGACGCTGGCCCTTCAACTGCTGCAAGGCGCCGATGCCGATCCGGACCTGATCCGCGCGGTCCTCTACGTCACGGACGACTCCCAGGATGTCGTGCTGGAGTTTCCCTTATCCAAGGCGCTGATCGCGGAGATGCCGAGCCGCCCGGGCGACGACACGCTGCATTGAGGCCCCTGCACGGGAATGGGTCGGACCGGCCCGAGGGGACAGGGCTCGCGTCTTCGAGCCTTCGCAAAGGCAGCGCGAAGTGTTGCGGTGCAATCGGCCGGTCCGATGTAAGTCCGCCGGCATTAGAGAACGCGCCCGCCGACCGTGAATCCTTGTCATACCCGGCTCGCGAGGCGGCAGATCGTCCTCGGAGCGATCGGATCAATTTCACCCCCGCCGCCGAAGCACGCCAGCATTATGCGACGGGGTTGTTCGGCACGGTGTAAAAGTGGTGGATTTTTATATCCTCGACGAGATACCACTTGATTTTGCAATAACAGTACCGCACTGTTTGAATAGGTTGCCGGCTTGAGCCACGGCGCCCGCGCTCAGAGAGCGCGATTGTCAACTCCGACCTTCGAGATCATCCTGTCCATGCGCCACCCTCGCGTGCGGCGTCCGTTCATCGTCGAATCCCGGGGAACCGGTCGAGACGGTGGTTCCATCGCGATCCCCAAGCGGATCCAGCCAGCAGCGGCCGAGGCCGCCGCGAAGCCCGGAACCCGGGCGACGATGCCGCTCTTCGACCCCTGGGCGGCCGTGACGGCGCCGCCCGAGCCGGTCGCGGCCCCCCGGCGCATCCTGCCGAACCTGCTCGTTCCCGAGGAGCCCGCCCCGATCGAGATCGCGGTGGAAACGGCCCCACCCGAAGACGCTCGCCTCCCGCGCGTACGCCGGGTGAAGCCGCGGGCCGAGAGTCCGGTCACGGCGAAGGTGCAGAAGCCCGTGATGGCGCGCATCCCTCTCCCGGCTCCCGTATTGGACGCGGCAGTGACCGCTTCCGCCAAGACGGATCGGGCGGAGGCGCCCGCCACGTCGATGGCCCGCCCCGTGTCGCGCGTGGAGCGCAAGGACCGCGCGTCGCTTCCGGCCGGTCAGCGCTGGAAAGCCCGGTTGCCCCGCTCCTGTTGGTGAGCACACGGTCTAGGGGTCGACAATCATCCTCACGTGAAGTGCGTTAGCACACACGAACGGGAGAGCGAACGCCCGCGAGCGGATCATTTGCGCACAATCCAAGTTGTCGGGGTCCAGGGCAGCGCACGACCGCCAGCCCCGACAGGATAGCGTCATGAAGCAAATTCTCCTCGCTGCGGGCCTCGCCGTGGCCGTGTCGTCCCCGGCCTTCGCCCAGGCGGCCGTGATCGAATCCCCGACTTCCACCACGGTGGTTGTACCGCCCGGCGCCCCCGGTGTCGTGACGCAGCAGGCCGGCTCGACCGGTGCCCCCGGCGCCGTGACCTACTCCCCGACCGGCCGTGCCGCGGACGGGATCGCCACCGATTCGGCGGCGGCCGGCAATGCGGACCAGCCCTCGCGCGTCGGCTCGACGAGCAGCGGCGGCGGCAAGTAATCCAGCGCGTCGATCGACGGGCGATGGGCCGGTCTCCTGGCGGGGACCGGCCCTTTTGACGTGGATCGCAATGAGGCGATCCAGGCGCGGCGTCACCCGCTCGCACTGAGGGCGCGGGGACGGGCCATCGTTCACGATGTCGGCAGGCGGAGGATTTTCGGCCGCCAGATGCCGAGGGCGACGTTGGCGGTGGCCACCGCGAGGAGGAGCCACAGCGTGTTGCGCTCCGGCCCGATCGTGGTGGCCAGCGTGGCCGGGTCGAGGCGTCCGGCCAGCGCCGCCGCGCTGCGCTCGGCCTCCCGCTGCATCGGCCCCTGGATGTAGACGAACCCGCCTTCGAACATCAGCACGCCGGTGGCGAGCTTGATCCACGCCCACCCGGCTTCGCGGAATCCCCGGTGCACGGCCATCGACAGCAGCCCGGCCACCAGCACCAGGGCGAGGGACGGCAGGAAGATCCAGGTCGCGATCCCCCCCATGGCCCCCCGCATCAGGGCGTAGCCCGAGAGCGACGAGGGAGGCGGCAGGGTCGCGAACAACACGAGGAGGGCCGCCATCGCCCCCATCAGGCCGATGGAGCCCATCGTGTGGAGGAATTTGAGCAACCGCCGCATGGGGCCCCGCCTCCCCCGGCCGACCCCTTGTTCACGCTTCGGCGCGACGCGCGCGGCGCGGACGGGCGGGTCCGGTCAGGCGGCCAGGATGCCGGATGAGCCCGCCGCCGGGCAAGTCCGGCCTCGTCGCAGGTTGACCCCGCCGGGATGGATGGGGTCTTGCCGTATTCCCGCTGGAGAAAGTGACCGTGCTGCCGACCGAAATCCTCGTCCTCGCCGCAGCCATCGTGCTGCTCGTCGTCCACATCCAGATCCAGGGCTTCACCGTCACCAAGGAGCGGGGCAAGGACTGGAACATGGGGCCGCGCGATGGGCAGGAGCCGCCGCTCGGCCCCCTGGCCGGGCGGGCTCAACGGGCTCTCGACAATTATAAGGAGACGTGGCCCGCCCTGATCGCCCTCGCCCTGGCGCTTGTCGCGACCGGGCGCACGGGCGGTGTCGGCGCGGTGGGGGCCTGGATCTGGCTCGCCGCCCGGCTCGTCTACGTGCCGCTCTACCTCACCGGCGTGAAAGGCTGGCGGACGCTGGCCTATGTGGTCTCGATGGCGGGGCTGACCATGATGCTGGTACGCCTGTTCACGGGCGGCTGACGGAACGGGCGCGCACCAGGCCCGCGCTCCGGCAAGCGACTTGCCTCACGCCCTCGGACGGTGTCCCTGGGTTGCAATGGATCTTTCAACGATCGAGACGGTGGTGAAGCCCGGCGGCCGGGGAGAGCTTCCTCCCTGGCAGGCCGGCGACGCGTGGCTCGCCGGTGGGACCTGGCTGTTCTCGGAGCCGCAGCCGGCCCTGAGGCGGCTCGTCGATCTCGCCGCCCTCGGCTGGCCCTCCCACCACCGGACGGAGGACGGCCTCACCCTCGCGGCCACCTGCACGCTGGGCACCCTGGAAGCCCTCGATGGGCCCGCCGTATGGCGCGCCGCCCCGGTGATCGGCCTCTGCTGCCGGGCCCTCCTCGGGTCCTTCAAGATCTGGAACGTCGCCACCGTCGGCGGCAACCTCTGTCTCGCCCTCCCGGCCGGACCGATAATCGCACTCGCCGTCGCGATGGAAGGGACCTGCCTTCTGTGGGCGCCGGACGGGAGTGAGCGGCGCCTGCCCGCCCGCGATTTCGTCCTCGGCCCCCAGCGCACGGCGCTGGCCCAAGGCGAGATCCTGCGCAGCCTGCACCTGCCCGCCGCCGCCCTGTCGCGCCGCGCGGCCTTTCGCCGGGCGAGCCTCAGCCCCGGCGGACGCTCCGGCGCCCTGCTGATCGGCACGCGGGATGAGGAGGGCGCCTTCGCCCTCACCGTGACGGCCTCGGTGCGCCGCCCGGTCCACCTCGCCTTCCCGGACCTGCCCGGCGCGGAGGGCCTGGGCCAAGCCCTCGACGCAGCGATTCCCGACGCCCTCGTCTACGACGACGTCCACGGCCGTCCGGACTGGCGGCGGCACATGACCCGGCACCTCGCCGAGGAGATCCGGGCCGAATTGGCGGAGGCCGAGGCATGAGACTCACCGTCAACGGCGCGCCCCAGGAGATCGAAACCCGCCCCGGACAGTGCCTGCGCACGGCGTTGCGCGGCGCCGGCTGGTTCGGCGTCAAGAAGGGCTGCGACGCCGGCGATTGCGGCGCCTGCACGGTCCATGTCGACGGCGAGCCGGTCCATTCCTGCCTCGTCCCGGCCTTCCGGGCCGGGGGTCGCGAAGTCACGACGATCGAGGGCCTGTCCGGCCCCTGCCAACCGGGGGACAGCCCCCGCGCGGAGCATCCGATGCAGGCGGCCTTCCTCGACGCGCAGGGCTTCCAGTGCGGGTTCTGCACGGCCGGCATGATCATGACCGCGGCGGCGCTCGACCAGGGCCAGCGCCGCGACCTCCCCGCGGCCCTCAAGGGCAATCTGTGCCGCTGCACCGGCTACCGGGCGATCCGGGAGGCCGTGGCGGGGCTCGGCGTCCCGGCCGACGGCAGCCCCGCCGCCCCCGCCGCGCCCCTCATCGTCGCGGGCGCCGCCCGCTTCACCTTCGACGCGCCGGAGGCGGGCGTGCTGCACCTCAAGGTGCTGCGCTCGCCGCACGCCCATGCCCGGATCGTTGCCATCGACACCGCCCCGGCCCTCGCGATTGCCGGTGTCGTGGCCGTGCTGACCCATGAGGACGCGCCCCCGCGCCGTTTCTCCACCGGGCGCCACGAGGACCCGCGCGACGACGCCGCCGACACGCTGGTGCTCGATCCCGTCGTGCGCTTCGCCGGCCAGCGCGTCGCGGCGGTGGTCGCCGAGACCGAGGCCGCCGCCGAGGCCGGGGTGCGGGCGCTCGCCGTCACCTACGCGATCCAGCCCGCCCTCCTCGATCCCCACCCGCGCCCTGGAGCCGGATGCGCCGCAGGTCCATGAGGGCGGCAACCTCGCGGCGGAGGTCCATGGCGAGGTCGGAGACGTCGCCGCGGGCTTGGCGGAGGCCGACCTCACCTACACGGAGGAGTTCCGCTCGCAGCGCTTGCAGCACGTCGCGCTTGAAACCCACGGCTGCCTCGGCTGGCGGGACGAGGCGAGGCGGCTCACCCTGCGCTCCAGCACGCAGGTGCCGTTCCTGACGCGCGACGCCCTCTGCGCCCTATTCGGCCTCCGCCGGGAGGCGGTGCGCGTCCTCTGCGGCCGGGTCGGCGGGGGGTTCGGCGGCAAGCAGGAGATGCTGACCGAGGATCTGGTGGCGCTCGCCGTCCTCAAGACCGGCCGCCCGGTAAAGTGGGAGCTGACCCGGCAGGAGCAATTCGAGACCACCACCAGCCGGCATCCCATGCGGGTGCGGGTGACGGTGGGCGCCAAGGCCGGCGGGCGCCTCACCGCGATGGACGTCGACGTGCTCTCCGATACCGGCGCCTACGGCAACCACGCGGGCGGCGTGCTCCACCACGGCTGCAACGAGGTGCTGGCCGCCTACGCCTGCCCCAACAAGCGGGTCGACGGGTTCGCGGTCTACACCCACACGGTGCCGGCGGGCGCGTTCCGGGGCTACGGGCTCAGCCAGACGATCTTCGCCCTCGAATCCGCCCTGGACGAGGTCGCCCGCCGCCTCGGGATCGACCCCTTCGCCCTGCGCCGGATCAACGCCGTGCGCCCTGGCGACCCACTGATCGCGCACAGCCTGACGCCGCACGACGTGGAGTTCGGCAGCTACGGCCTCGATCAATGCCTGACCCTGGCCGAGGAGGCGCTGGCCGCCGATCCCGGCCCCGCCCCGGAGCCCGGCTGGCGGGCGGGGACCGGCATGGCCATGGCGATGATCGACACGACGCCGCCCGGCGGGCATTTCGCCGACGCGCGGGCGACGCTGCGGGCGGACGGCTCGTACCTCGTGCAGGTCGGCACGGCCGAGTTCGGCAACGGCACCAGCACGGTGCAACGCCAGATCGCCGCCCGGACCCTCGGCGCCGCGCATGAGCGCGTGACGGTCTCGGGCACGGATACCGACGCTGTCGGGCACGATACCGGCGCCTACGGCTCCACGGGAACCGTGGTGGCGGGCATGGCCGTCCTGCGGGCGGCCGAGGCCCTGGCGCGGGCGATCCTCGCCCGCGCGGCCGAGCGCGGCGGCATTGCGCCCGACCTCTGCCGCCTGACGGGAGACGGGGTGGAAACCCCGGACGGTCTGCTGCCGCTCGCCGATCTCGCGCCCCTCGAAGCCGAGGGCCGGGCGGAGGGCAGCCCTCGCTCCGTCGCCTTCAACGTCCAGGCCTTCAGGGTGGCGGTCCACCCCGTCAGCGGCGAGGTGCGGATCCTGCGCAGCGTCCACGCCGCCGATGCCGGCACCGTCCTCAACCCGGCGCAGTGCCGGGGGCAGGTGGAGGGCGGGGGTGGCCCAGGCCATCGGCGCCGCCTTGTACGAGGATGTCCGCATCGGCCCATCGGGCGAGGTCGAGACGCAGACCCTGCGGAATTACCACATCCCCACCTGCGCCGACGTGCCGGACACGCAGGTGCTCTTCGCGGACACCTACGACCGGTTCGGGCCGCTCGGGGCCAAGTCGATGAGCGAATCGCCCTTCAATCCGGTCGCGGCGGCGCTCGGCAACGCCATCCGCGACGCCACGGGCGCTCGGCTCACGGCCACGCCCTTCGCGCCCGACCGCATCTTCCGCACGGTCGCGGCGGCCTGCGAGGAGGCGGCCTGATGGACGTGCCGCGACATCCCCCCGGCACCGGCTTGCTGGAGCGGAGATTTGGCCTCGCCGCCCACGGCACCACCGTGCGCACCGAGGTGCTTGCAGGCCTGACAACCTTCCTGACGATGGCCTACATCATCTTCATCAACCCGCTGATCCTCGGGGACGCGGGCATGCCGAAAGGCTCGGTGTTCGTCGCGACCTGCGTGGTCGCCGCCGTCGGCACGATGATCATGGCGATCTACGCCAACTACCCGATCGCGCTGGCGCCGGGCATGGGGCTCAACGCGTACTTCGCCTACGTGGTGGTTCTGCAGATGCACTACCCCTGGCAGGCGGCGCTCGGCGCCGTGTTCGTGTCGGGCGTGTGCTTCCTCCTCGTGACGCTGACGGGGCTGCGCCGGGTCATCGTCGCGGGCATCCCGCCCTCCATGCGGATCGCACTCACCGTCGGCATCGGGCTCTTCCTGGCGATCATCTCGTTGAAGAACGCCGGGATCGTCGCCGCGAATCCCGCGACGTTCATCACCCTCGGCGACCTGCACAAGCCGGGCACGGTGCTCGCCGTGATCGGCTTCCTCGCGGTGGCGGTGCTCTCCGCCCGGCGGGTGAAAGCCGCGCTCCTCGTGAGCATCCTCGGCGTCACCGCCCTGAGCTTCCCCTTTGCCGGCAACACGTTCCAGGGCGTGGTCTCCCTGCCGCCCCCACTGACACCGACGCTGTTCGCCCTCGATATCGCGGGCGCCCTATCGGGCGGCCTGCTCAACGTGATCCTGGTCCTGTTCCTCGTCGAATTGTTCGACGCGACCGGCACGCTGATGGGCGTCGCGCGGCGCGCCGGCCTCCTCGTCGAGAACAAGATGAACCGGCTCTCCCGCGCTCTCATGGCCGACAGCTCGGCGATCTTCCTCGGCTCGCTTCTCGGCACGTCGAGCACGACCGCCTATCTCGAGAGCGCTGCCGGCGTCGAGGAAGGCGGCCGCACCGGCCTCACCGCAGCCACCGTGGCCGTGCTCTTCCTCGCCTGCCTGTTCATCTCGCCGCTCGCCGGATCGGTGCCGGCTTATGCGACCGCCCCGGCCCTGTTCTACGTCGCCTGCCTGATGATGCGCGAACTGGTCGACCTCGACTGGGACGATCGAACCGAGGTCATCCCGGCCTGCGTCACCGCCCTACTGATGCCGTTCACCTTCTCGATCGCCACCGGGGTCTCCTGCGGCTTCATCACCTACGCGGCGCTCAAGCTGCTCACCGGGCGGGCGCGGGAGGTGAAGCCAGTGGTCTGGGTGATCGCGGCGATCTTCCTGTTCAAGTTCATCGAGACGGGCGGGGTGCATTAGCCCCGGTCGTTGCGGCCTAGACGGTCGCCCCTTCCACCAGGATTTCGCGCTTCCCGGCGTGGTTGGCCGGGCCCACGAGCCCTTCGGTCTCCATCCGCTCCATGAGCGAGGCGGCGCGGTTGTAGCCGATCTGAAGCCGGCGTTGGATGTAGCTGGTCGAGGCCTTCTGGTCGCGCAGCACCACCTGCACCGCCTGATCGTACAAGTCGCCGCCACTCTCGCCGAAGGCACCCGCATCGAACACCGCGCCGTCGATCTCGAGGTCGGCGGAGGCCCCGCCCTTGCCCTTGGCACCCTTCTCGGTCACCCCCTCCTCGTCATCCGCCGTGACGGCATCGAGGTAGCTCGGGCGGCCCTGACGCTTGAGGTGGGCGACCACGCTCTCGACCTCGCTGTCCGAGCAGAACGGGCCGTGGACGCGGGTCGTGCGCCCGCCGCCGGGCATGTAGAGCATGTCGCCCTGGCCGAGCAGTTGCTCCGCGCCCTGCTCGCCCAGGATGGTGCGGCTGTCGATCTTGGAGGTGACCTGAAACGAAATCCGGGTGGGGAAGTTCGCCTTGATCGTGCCGGTGATCACGTCCACCGACGGGCGCTGCGTGGCCATGATCAGGTGGATGCCGGCCGCGCGGGCCATCTGCGCGAGGCGCTGGATCGCGCCCTCAATGTCCTTGCCCGCCACCATCATCAGGTCCGCCATCTCGTCGACCACGATCACGATGTAGGGGAGCGGGGCGAGGTCCATCTCCTCGTCCTCGTAGACCGCCTCGCCCGTCTGCCGGTCGAAGCCCGTCTGGACGGTGCGCGTCAGGACCTCGCCGCGGGCGGCAGCTTCCGCGACACGGGCGTTGTAGCCGTCGATGTTACGGACGGCGATCTTGGCCATCTTCTTGTAGCGCTCCTCCATCTCGCGCACGGCCCACTTGAGGGCGATCACCGCCTTCTTCGGATCCGTCACGACGGGGGAGAGCAGATGGGGGATGTCGTCGTAGATGCTCAGTTCGAGCATCTTCGGATCGATCATGATCATCCGGCACTCGTCGGGGGTCAGCCGGTAGAGCAGGGACAGGATCATGCCGTTGAGCCCGACCGACTTGCCCGAGCCGGTGGTGCCGGCGACCAGCAGGTGGGGCATCGGCGCCAGGTCGGCGATGACCGGATCGCCGGCGATATTCTTGCCGAGGCAGAGCGCCAGCTTGTGCTTCGAGTCGACGAAGTCCTCCGAGGCGAGGAGTTCGCGCAGGAAGACCATCTCCCGGCGGGCATTCGGCAATTCGATGCCGATCGCGTTGCGGCCGGGGACGACGGCGACGCGGGCCGAGACCGCCGCCATCGAGCGGGCGATGTCGTCGGCCAGCGCGATGACCCGGCTCGACTTGGTGCCCGGCGCGGGCTCCAGCTCGTAGAGAGTCACGACGGGGCCCGGCCGCACCGCCAGGATATCACCGCGCACGCCGAAATCACCGAGGGTGGCCTCGAGCAGGGTCGCGTTCTGTTCCAGCGCGTCCGCCGAGACGAGGCTCGCCTGGGAAGGGCCGCGGGGCTCGGCCAGGAGGTCGAGGGCGGGCAGCTCGTAGGCATGCGGCTCGCGCGGCGACGGGGCCGCCGGGCGCCGGGCGGGGGCCGGACCCGCCGCCGGGGCGGACACCCGCGACGGAGCGGGGTTGGAGACCGGCGCCATCGGCGGGGCGGAAGCCTCGGGATAATCGGACTCCTCGCCCTCGTCCTCGTCATGCAGGATCGGCGGCGCCATCTCCGGCGGCGTGCGGGTCGGACCGTCGAAGGACGGCTCCCGCCGCTTCGCCGTGCCCGGCTCGGCCGCGGGAAGATGGTCCGCCCACGGCACATCGCCGTCCGAGAAGGCCCGCCGGGCCGCGAGCGCCGGGGAGGCGCCGTCGAACTCCTCGGCCTTGCCGCCGCGCCACGTCTCCACCCGTTCGGCGACCGAGGCGCGGGCGCGCATCAGCCCCTGCGCCACCGCGCCGATGCCCACCAGGCCGAGGCCGGGCTCGCCGCCATCGTCCTCGCGTTCGTCCCGGCTCCGCTCGGGAATCCGGCGCGCCGGATAAGGCTCCTCGGGCAGATCCTCCTCGATGGCGGCGAAGCGGCAGGCGCCCGTCAGGCAGACGATGGCGATGGCGGCGTAGAGGAAGCCCGACAGAAGCGCGAGGCCCGAGAAGACCGAGCCGAGCATCGCCTTCGCGACGGAGAGAAGCCCATCCCCCGCGACGCCGCCGAGGCCGGTGGGCAGCGGCCAGCGGGCGGTGGGCGGCAGGGCGCTCGCCACCGCGCTGGCCGCGCAGAAGCCGATGATCCACAGGGCGATGCGCGCCCCGCCGCCGGGCAGATCGCGCTCGCGCATCAGCCGCACGCCCCAGAGGACCGGGGGCAGCACGAAGGCGAGGGAGCCGAGGCCGAGCATCTGCATGGCGAGATCGGCGACCACCGCGCCGGGCTGCCCGAGGACGTTGTGCGCCCGGTGCTCGGTGGCGTGGTTCAGGCTCGGATCGTCGATCGACCACGTGGCCAGCGCCACCGTCATGGCGACGGCGGCCGTGAACAGCACGAGCCCGCCGAGCTCCGTCAGGCGCTTGCCCAGGAATGGGCGAAAGCCATCGACGAAGGTCTCGTAGGGCGACGCGGGGCGGCGAAGCGAGCGCATGCGGGACCGGACGCAGAACGAAGGACTCGTCGATGACGCTGGCAGAGAGGGCTTAACGACCGGCTAAGGTTGAGGAAGGCTTGCGGGGATGGCGCGGAGCTTCGAAATGGCTCCGAGGCGTGCAAACCCGGTCCCGATGTGGCACATCCGGCCCATGAATATCGACGGCCGGCCCTATCGCACCATCTTCCCCGATGCCGACGGCGTCAGCGTCCAGGTGATCGACCAGACGCGCCTGCCCTTCGCCTTCGAGCTGAAGCGCCTCGCCACCCTGGACGACGCGGCGGTGGCGATCCGCACCATGATCGTGCGCGGGGCGCCGCTGATCGGCGTCACCGCCGCCTACGGGCTGGCGCTCGCCATGCGCGAGGATTCCTCGATGGAGGGGATCGAGCGGGCCTGCGCCACCCTCGCCGCCACGCGGCCCACCGCCATCAACCTGCGCTGGGCGCTGGACCGGGTCGCCGCGACCGTCCGCCCCCTCGCGCCGGAGGAGCGATTCGCCCGCGCCTTCGCGGAAGCCGGGCGGATCGCGGAGGAGGATGTCGCGAGCTGCCGGGCGATCGGCAACCCATGGCGGCCAGCTCATCGCCGATCTGCATCGGCAGAAGGGCCGTCCGGTCAGGGTCCTCACCCATTGCAACGCCGGCTGGCTTGCCACGGTGGATTGGGGCACCGCGCTCGCGCCGATCTACAAGGCGCACGACGCCGGCATTCCGCTTCATGTCTGGGTGGACGAGACGAGGCCGCGCAACCAGGGCGCGGCGCTCACCGCCTTCGAGCTTCACGGCCACGGGGTGCCGCACACGGTGATCGCCGACAATGCCGGCGGCCACCTGATGCAGCACGGCAAGGTCGACCTCTGCATCGTCGGGTCCGACCGCACCACCGCCGAGGGCGATGTCTGCAACAAGATCGGCACCTATCTGAAGGCGCTCGCCGCGAAGGATACGGGCGTGCCCTTCTACGCCGCCCTGCCCTTCTCCACGATCGACTGGACCTTGCGCGATGGCGTCGCCGAAATCCCGATCGAGGAGCGCGACGCCCGCGAGGTGACGCACCTCACCGGCCGCACGGCGGAGGGGGGGTTCGCCACCGTCGAGGTCGTCTCCCCCGGCAGCCCGGCGGCCAACCCGGCCTTCGACGTGACGCCGAACCGGCTCGTCACCGGCATCATCACCGAGCGCGGCGTCTGCGAGGCGAGCGCGGAGGGGTTGCTCGGCCTCTACCCGGAGCGCCGCAAGGCCGCCTGACCCTTCCCGCCCTCGCCCCGGCGCAATGCGGCGCCGCATCGCAGGGACCGACGTGACGCACGGCGCGTTGCCCGCTGGTCATCTTTTCCAGCACACGGGCGAGGGCAATGGCGGACGATCACGCGACCACGTGGGACGAGTTCAAGGACGCGGTCAACATGACCCCGGCGGCCCTGCGCAAGCACCTCGACAGCAAGGAGAGCAAGGAGGTCGGCCAGAAGAAGGACGGCGGCGAGTCGACCGGCCACGCGATGGGCCGGCGCATCCTGGCGATCAAGGACAAGAAGAAGGCGGATCTGACCGACGACGACTATGCCGCCATGGGCAAGGTCGTGAGCTACGTCCACCGCCATCTCAAGCAGGGCGGCGCGGCCCGGAAGGACCCGGATTCGCCCTGGCGGCTGTCGCTGATGAACTGGGGCCACGATCCGCACAAGGATTGAGGGTCCTCCCACCGCCGTCCTAGCGAGTGTGAGCGAAGGCATCCACGAGAATGGCCTGCCTCGGAGATAAGCTGAGAGGTCAGCCGCTCTCCCGATCCTCGCCAGGACGCCCTGCGATCAGCGGCGCGGCGGCGTCACGTAGGCCGGGGCGACCACGTATTCCCGGGGGCGCTTGCGCTCGCCGAGGTGGCCTTCCGAGTACTGGTCGTGGAAATAGTCGAAGCCGGTGTAGCCGAAGCCGCCGCCGTTCATCACCTGGGCGACCGGCACGGCAGGCCGCTGGAGGTCAGGCCGAGAGACGGGGGCGATGGGCTGGTTGGTCGCCGTCGTGTCGAGGGCCGAGAGCGCGTCCGGCGCGGCGAAGACGAAGCCCTCCGGCCGCACCGGAACCGGAACGGTCTGGGCCGACGCCCCCGTCGCCGCCAGAACGGCTGCGAAGCCGGTGGCGATCAGTGCCGTATGCAGGGTCGAGACGCGCAAGGAAGGCTCCGTCACTGTCTTGGCCGGATGGTGATCCCGGCGGCGATCCTACCCGTAACCCGCCGGAGGGGACATCCGCCCGCTCCGAAAAAGGATTCCGGGGATGGCCCGGCTTTCGGGCTCAGCCGCGGGACTGGAGCACCACCTGCGGCGCGGCTGGAATGGGGCGGCAACCCGTGGTGAAGGCGTTCAGCGGCAGCGGCTTGGACTGGCAGGCATAGGCATCGGTCGGGCCGGGGGCCGGCACGGGATCGCGCGCGATGATCGGATTGGGCGCGCAGGCCGAGGCGGCGGCGGCGAGCAGCAGGGCGGCGAGGAGGTTCAGACGGCGCATGCGGCTCTCGACACGAGGGGGACCGGAACACCCCCGCGGGAACCCTGCGCAGCCCGGCGGCGCCTGGCAAGCACCGCCGGGCCGGGCCACAGCCCTTTCGCGCGCCCTGTCGCCTCCCGGCCACAGGGCGTGAGGCCGGTTCAGCCGACCTTGGCCATCGGCACCACGTTGTGCAGGGACTTGTCGGCAGCGTCGAAGAACCGTCGCAGGTTGCGCGCCGCCTGCCGGATGCGCTGCTCGTTCTCGACGAGGGCGAGGCGGACGTGGTCGTCGCCGTGCTCGCCGAAGCCGATGCCGGGCGCCACCGCGACGTCGGCCCGCTCGATCAGCAGCTTGGAGAATTCGAGGCTGCCCATGGACCGGAACCGCTCCGGGATCGGCACCCAGGCGAACATCGAGGCCGCCGGAGCCGGGATCTTCCATCCGGCCTTGCCGAAGGAATCGACCAGCGCGTCCCGCCGCGCCTTATAGATGGCGCGCATCTCGACGATGCAATCCTCGGGGCCGTTGAGGGCCGCCGCCGCCGCCACCTGGATGGGCGTATAGGCGCCGTAGTCGAGGTAGCTCTTCACCCGCGTCAGGGCCGCGAGGAGCCGCTCGTTGCCGACCGCGAAGCCCATGCGCCAGCCCGGCATCGAGAAGGTCTTGGACATGGAGGTGAATTCCACGCAGACGTCCATGGCGCCGGGGATCTGCAGCACGGAGGGCGGGGGCTCGCCCTCGAAATAGACCTCGGCATAGGCGAGGTCGGAAAGCAGGATCAGCTCGTGCCTCTTCGCGAAGGCCACGAGGTCCTTGTAGAAGTCGAGCCCGGCGACATAAGCGGTCGGGTTCGAGGGGTAGCACACTACGAGTGCAAGCGGCTTCGGAATCGAGTGCTGCATCGCCCGCTCGAGGGCCGGGAACATCGCCGGGGTCGGCTCGGCCGGCACCGAGCGGATGACGCCGCCCGCCATCAGGAAGCCGAAGGCGTGGATCGGATAGCTCGGGTTCGGCACCAGCACGACATCGCCCGGGGCGGTGATCGCCTGGGCCATGTTGGCGAAGCCCTCCTTCGAGCCCAGCGTCGCCACGACCTGGCGGTCCGGGTCGAGCTTCACGCCGAAGCGGCGGCCGTAATAGCTCGCCTGGGCGCGGCGCAGGCCCGCGATGCCCTTGGACGAGGAATAGCGGTCGACCCGCGGGCGCCCGGCCGTCTCGGCCAGCTTGGCGATCACGTGCTTGGGCGCGTCGAGGTCCGGGTTGCCCATGCCGAGATCGATGATGTCGGCGCCGTTAGCTCGGGCGGCGGCCTTGATCCGGTTCACCTGCTCGAACACGTAGGGCGGGAGGCGCTTGATGCGGTGGAAGTCGGTCATCGGCATGTCCATGGGCGCGCCCGTTCCATCAGGGTCCTCAAGGGCGCGAACCGCCACCTATAGCAGAGGCCGTCGCGTCCGCCGACCCAGAAAAACCGGCTAGTTGGGCGAGGGCGTGGCCGCCGGGGCGGCTCCGGTCGCCAAGCCCTTGGCGACCCCCTTGGCCGCGCTCTCGGCCGCGTGGCCCCGGGCGGTGTTGCGGCCGCGCGCCTGCTCCAGCTCCGTCTCCAGGGCCTTCTGGCCATCCTCGGTGCGCGGCCGGTTCGGGCGCCGCGGCGCATCGACACCCACCGGCATGTAACCCGGCGCTTCCTTCGGACGGGAACTTGTCACGAAGTCGGGCGCCTCCACCTTCGGAGGACCGTAACCGGAATTGGTCGCCAGTGTCCGCACCGTGTCGCCGGAGCAGGCGGCGAGGGAGCAGACCAAGGGAATCACGACGAGGCTCGGGAGCAGGCAGCGGCGCAGGGCGACCGTCATACGAAAACACTCCCGTGCACGGTAGGCACACCCGCGCGCGCCGACCAGACGCGATGAGAACATGGGTTGGTTGTCGCGGGGGAAACCCGCGCCGGGGTGGCGAAACCTTCGGCTCGCTCCTTAATGTGTCGGAAACGAGGCTCGCCCCCAGCAGCGGGTCGCTATGAACAGGGGAGGCCAGCTTTGACGAGCCCGCAGCAGAGGCAGGCGGCGACGGACACCGCCAAGCGCGACGCCGCGCCCACGGACACCGCGCCCGCCCCCCTCGACATCGAGGCGATGTCGCGCAATGCCGGCCAACTCGTCGAGGCGCTGGGCCGCAGCGCCGCGCGCTACCTGAAGCCCGAGACGCAGGCCGCCCCCTCCGCGGAGGTCGGCGAGATGGTGCGCACCCTCGGCAAGGTCGCCGAATCCTGGCTCGCCGACCCCAACCGCACCGTCGAGGCGCAGACGCGCTTGTCCCAGGAATTCGTGAACCTGTGGGGCTCGACCTACCAGAAGCTCCAGGGCCAGCCCGCCGCCCCCGTGGCCGCGCCGGAGAAGCGGGACAACCGCTTCGCCCATCCCGATTGGTCGGAGAACCCTTATTTCGACTTCATCAAGCAGGGCTACCTGATCGCCACCCGCTGGGCGGAGGATCTGGTCGAGGAGGCCGACGGCCTCGACGAGCACACGCGGCACAAGGCGCAGTTCTACCTGCGGCAGGTGACGAGCATGCTCTCGCCCTCGAACTTCCTCGCTACGAATCCCGAGCTGATCCGCCACACGCTGGCCGAGAACGGCGCCAACCTCGTCCGCGGCCTCAAGATGTACGAGGAGGACATGGAGGCCGGCGGCGGCGCGCTGCGCGTCCGCCAGACCGACCCGAGCGGGTTCGAAGTCGGCCGCAACGTGGCGGTGACGCCGGGCGAGGTCGTTTTCCGCAACGACCTCATCGAGCTGATCCAGTACGCGCCCACCACGGAGACGGTGTTCAAGCGACCTCTCCTCATCGTGCCGCCCTGGATCAACAAGTTCTACGTGCTCGACCTCAACCCGGCCAAGAGCTTCGTCAAATGGGCGGTGGAACAGGGCCTGACGGTCTTCGTGATCTCCTGGGTCAACCCGGACGAGAGGCACGCCGACAAGGATTTCGAGTCCTACATGAACGAGGGGATCGAGGCCGCCATCGACGCGGTCGGCGCCGCGACGGGCGAGACCGAGGTGGCGGCGGCGGGCTATTGCGTCGGCGGCACGCTGCTTGCGGTGACGCTCGCCATGCAGGCCGCCACGGGGCGCCGCCGGATCACCAGCGCGACCCTGCTGACCACGCAGGTGGATTTCACCCATGCCGGCGACCTGAAGGTCTTCGCGGACGAGGAGCAGATCAAGCAGGTCGAGAAGACCATGGAGGAGCGCGGCTACCTCGAGGGCGCGCGCATGGCCAATGCCTTCAACATGCTGCGGCCGAACGACCTCATCTGGTCCTACGTGGTCAACAATTACCTGAAGGGCAAGGCGCCCTCGGCCTTCGACCTCCTCACCTGGAACTCCGATTCCACCCGCATGCCGGCCGCCAACCACGCCTTCTACCTGCGCAACTGTTACCTGGAGAACAACCTCGCCAAGGGGAAGATGGTGCTCGGCAACGTGCGCCTCGACCTGAAGCGGGTGAAGGTGCCGGTCTTCAACCTTGCCACCCGCGAGGACCACATCGCCCCCGCGCTGTCGGTCTTTAAGGGATCGAAGCGGTTCGGCGGTCCGGTGGAATATGTGATGTCCGGCTCCGGCCACATCGCCGGCGTGGTGAACCCGCCGGCCAAGCCGAAATACGGCTTCTGGACCGGGGGTTCGGTGCGGGGCAAGTTCGAGGAATGGGTCTCCGCCGCCACCGAGCATTCGGGCTCGTGGTGGCCCTACTGGCTGAACTGGCTGGAATCGCAGGCCCCCGAGCGAGTGCCCGCCCGCGTGCCCGGCGGCGGCGCCCTGCCTTCCCTCGGCCCGGCGCCGGGGACCTACGTGCGGATGCGCTCCTGACGTGAGGTTCGCCGCGCACATCCCCTCTCCCGTCTTGCGGGGAGAGGGAGGTGCCCCCCAAACCTCACCGCCAAACCCCTCCCCCATCCCCCTCCGGGCCGCTAGGATGCGGGCCGGACACAAGGCCCTACAGAGGTTGCACGATGAAGCTGATCCGCCATGGCGCGCCCGGTGATGAGAAGCCCGGCCTGCTCGATGCCGAGGGCGGCATCCGCGACCTGTCGCACCTCGTGCGCGACATCACCGGCCCGGCGCTCTCGCCCGAATCGCTGGCGCGGCTGAAGCTCGTCGATCCGGCGAGCCTGCCGCTGCTGCCCCCGGACACGCGGCTCGGCCCCTGCGTCGGCGGCACGCGCAACGTGGTGGCGATCGGCCTCAACTATGCCGACCATGCCGCCGAGTCCAACTCGCCGATCCCCGCCGAGCCGATCGTGTTCAACAAGGCCCCGTCGAGCCTGTGCGGGCCGAACGACACGGTGATCCTGCCCAAGGGCTCCTCCTGCACCGACTGGGAGGTGGAACTCGCCATCGTGATCGGCCGTCCGGCGAGCTACGTCCACGCCAACGAGGCGCTGGACTACGTGGCTGGCGCCTGCATCTGCCACGACGTCTCCGAGCGCGACTGGCAGATGAACCGGGGGCCCACCTGGACCAAGGGCAAGAGCGCCCCGACCTTCGGGCCCCTCGGCCCCTGGCTCGTCACCCTCGACGAGATCGAGGACCTCCGGACTCTCGCCATGAGCCTCGACGTGAACGGCGAGCGGATGCAGACCGGCTCGACGGCCACGATGATCTTCGACGTGCCCCAGATCATCGCCTATTGCTCGCACTTCATGCTGCTGGAGCCCGGCGACGTCATCACCACCGGCACGCCCCCCGGGGTCGGGCTCGGCATGAAGCCGCCCCGCTACCTCAAGGAGGGGGACGAGATGGTCCTGCGCATCGAAGGGCTCGGCGAGCAGCGCCAGAAGGTCGTGGCCTTCGATGCCTGGACCGCGAAGGCCGCGGCGCGGGCCTGAGGGGGCGGCCCCGGACCCTCCCCGTCATTGCGAGCGACAACGAAGCAATGACGGAGGGGCGGGGCTTGATTTTTCCCGGCCAAGCCCGGCAAGAAACAGCATGAGCGACGCCGCCGTGACCCACCGGGACGACATCCGCCACGATTGGACCGTGGACGAGATCCGCGCGATCCATGACGGGCCGCTGATGGACCTCGTGTTCCGCGCGGCGACGATCCACCGCCGCTACAACGATCCCGCGGACATCCAGCGGGCCTCGCTGCTCTCGATCAAGACCGGCGGCTGCCCCGAGGATTGCGGCTATTGCCCGCAATCGGCCCACCACAAGGAGACTGGCCTCGCCCGCGAGCGGCTGATGCCGGTGGAGACCGTGCTGGCCGAGGCCGCCGCCGCCAAGGCGGCCGGCGCCCAGCGCTTCTGCATGGGCGCCGCGTGGCGCCAGCCCAAGGACGGCCCCGAGTTCGACGCGGTGCTCGCCATGGTCCGCGGCGTGCGCGGTCTCGGCATGGAGGCCTGCGTCACCCTCGGGATGCTGACCGATAGCCAGGCCGAGCGCCTCGCCGAGGCCGGCCTGACCTCCTACAACCACAACCTCGATACCGGCCCCGGCTACTACGACAAGGTCGTCTCGACTCGGACCTACGACGACCGGCTAGCGACCCTGGACCGGGTCCGCGCGGCAGGCATCGGCGTCTGCTGCGGCGGCATCATCGGGCTCGGCGAGGCAATCCACGACCGGGCCGCGATGCTCCAGGTGCTCGCCAACCACGCGCCGCACCCGGAGAGCGTGCCGATCAACGCCCTCGCCCCCGTGGCCGGCACGCCCCTCGGCGACGCCGCCGCACCGGTCGATCCCTTCGACATGGTGCGCATGTGCGCCACCGCCCGGATCGTGATGCCGCGCTCGCGGGTGCGTCTCAGCGCGGGCCGCCGGGCTCTCAGCCGCGAAGCGCAGACGCTCTGCTTCCTCGCCGGCGCCAATTCGATCTTCTACGGCGAGCGCCTGCTGACCACCGCCAATGCCGACGAGGACGCGGACGTCGCCCTGCTGGCCGAACTGGGCGTGCCCGTCGCCGAGCCGGTTCTGGCGGCGGCGGAATAGGCCGGGGATCCCAAAGGGCTCAGCCCTTTGGCGGGTGCAGGGCAGAGCCCTGCAGAATGCCCGGGGCTTCGCCAAAGGACCTGTCCTTTGGAAACCGCCTAGGCCGCCGGCAGCACGATGCGGAAGCGCGTGCCCACCGCCGTCTCGTCGAGGGTGAGCGTCCCGCCGTTCATCTGAACCAGTTCCGCCGCGATCGGCAGGCCGAGGCCCGTGCCGCCCGCCTTGCCCGAGCCCTGGAACGGCGCGAACAGGTTCTCCCGCGCCCGCCGGGGCAGGCCCGGACCGTTATCCGAGACGAGGATCGTCACCTTGTCCTCCGGTCCCGCCGCCGCCGTGACCCGCACCGTCGCCCCCGCGACCGCCGCCCCGTCGAGGGCCTGAACCGCGTTGCGCACGAGGTTGGCGAGCGCCCGGGACAGTTGCTCCCCGTCGGCCAGGACGGACAGCCCCCTCGCCTCGATCTCGACCCGCACCGGGTGGCTCGCCAGCGCCGCCGTGTCGGCGAGATCGGTGAAGACCGGCAGCAGCGGCGTCGGGGCGAGGGTCGGCTCCGGCTCGATGGCCCGGCCATAGGCGAGCGTTCCCTCGCAGAAGCGGATCGCCCGCGCCAGGGTGCCGACGAGGAGCGGCGCGATGCGCTGCACCGAGGGGTCGGCGGTGGCCTCCAGCCTGTCGCCCAGCAGCTGCGCGCCCGTGAGGAGATTGCGCAGTTCGTGGCTGATCTTGCTCACGGCGAGGCCGAGTTCCGCGAGGCGCCGCTTCTGTCGGAGCTGGTCCGCCAGCGCCCGCTGCATCCGCGCCAGGGCCTCCTCCGCCTGCCCGATCTCATCGGTCCGGCCCGTGGGCGCGATGATCCGCGCGGCATCCTCCGGCGCGTCGGCGAAGGCGGTGATGTTGGTGGCGAGCCGGCGCACCGGGCGCACGATCAGCACCTGCAGCACCACGAAGACGAGCCCCGCCGCGACGGCGGCGATGATCAGCGAGGAGACGGCGAGCCGCAGGGCGTAGTCGATCATCGCCGTGCGCAGGGGCGCCTCGTCGAGGAGGATCTCCACGCGGCCGAAGCCGGGCTTGCCCTGCCCGAGGACGCGGATCGGCTCCGTGACCGGCGAGACCAGGGTCCGCCACGCCCCGCGCAGGGCGCTCCAGGTCGTGACCTGCCCGAGATCGACCGTGTCCGCGACCCGCTCGGGGATCGGCTCGATGGCGAGGAGGCGCTGCGCCCCGCTACCGCGCACGACGATGGCCCGCGCGTTGACGCCCTGGAGCAGCCGGCTCTCCAGCTCCTCCGAGACGGGTTCCGCCGTGCGGCCGTCGAGGACCAGGGCCGCCACCTGCGCGGCGGTCAGCCGGTCGTCCATCCATTCGAGACGGTAGTTCGCCACCGCGGGCACGAAGGTCAGCACCTCCGCGACGACCACGAAGGCCACGGTGACGAGGAACAGCCGTCCGGACAGGCCGAGGCCCCGGAGCATGGGCGCAGCCGTGCGCTTCGCCGCTTCCGGCGCCCCACGAACCACTCCGACCGTCCTGTCGGTCACGACACCCACCCGTCCCGCTCCCCCCATCCACCCCCAGGCAGGGGCCGGTGCGTCCGGCCCCATCGCGGTGGGCGTCCACCCGGGCACGGTGCGGGTTGGGCCCGAACCCGAAAGCGGAACCCGTGTCGATAGCCCAATGGCCTAGGCAGCGTCGAGGGCAGCCGACGGCGCCGGATTACCAATCCACCCCTGGCGCATCGCGGCGGCGGAGGCGACGGCTCAACACGAGGCTCACGACGGCGAAGGTCCCGAGCGCCCCGAGGGCGACGAGCGCCTTCGGCGTCAGGAGGGCGGAGGGCGACAGGGCGCGGCTGCACGCGGCCCCGCCGCCGGCCTCGCAGGCGACCCGGGCCGCCTCATGGGCGGCGACCACGTCCTCCAGTCCCGCGCCGGCCGTGGCGTACACGAAGGCGCCCGGCAGCAGGCCGAGGAAGGTGGCGGCCACGAAGGTCCGCAGCCGCACGCCGCAGGCGGCGGGCACGAGGTTCGTCACCGCGAAGGGAAACAGGGGGCACCACCCGGAAGGTGGCGATAACGCCGAAGGCGTTCCGCCGCAGGGCGGCGGCGAACCGGTCGAGCCGGGCGCCTCCGAAGCGCCGGACCAGATCCGCGCCCGGGCCCCGGCCGATGGCGAAGACCAGCGATCCCCCCGTCGTCGCCGCGCAGACGGCCAGCAGCGCCCCCGGCACGATGCCGAACAGGAAGCCGCAGATCATCGTGAGGATCAGCGTCGCCGGCAGCGAGACAATCACCGCCGCGAGATAGACCAGGAACGCCGCCGCCATCGCCCGGAGCGTGCCCTCTTCCACGAAGGCGCGCAGCCATGCCCGCGAGGCGAGGAGCCGCTCCATGTCGAACAGGTGCGCCGCCCCGGAGGCGAAGGCCGCCCCGGTGAGGGCGGCCAGCCCGAGGAAACGGCAGCCAGCGCCGGAGCCGCCGCCACCGGCTCCGCGAAAGCGGCCCGGTGCTGGGGGGCTCCGGGGTCACCCGGCCTTCACTCACCCGGCCTTGCGCATGCGCAGGATCTTGAAGAAGCCGCCGGGGAAGGTCGGCTTCAGCCCGATCACCTCGACGCCGTTGCGCCGGGCCCAGGCCTCGATCCGCGCGGCCGTGAAGTCGGAGGACCAGCCCGATCTTGGTGCAGAGCGGCGCGACCACCTCCTCGACCTTGGCGAGCGGCCCGGAATCCTGGCCGAAATGGTTGGCGAGCACGATGCCGCCGCCGGGCCGCACCACACGCAGGAATTCCGACAGGGCGGCCTCCGGGTCCGGCACCAGGGTGATGAGGAACTGCGCCACCACGGCATCGAAGCTCGCATCGGCGTAGCCGAGGTGGCAGACATCCATCACCTGGAGGCCGCGCACATGGGAGAAACCCCGGCGGTCGACCTTGCCGCGCGCCCGCTTGAGCATGTCCTCGGACAGGTCGACGCCGCAGACGAAGCTGCCCTTCGGGTAATAGCCCAGCGCCAAGCCGGTGCCGACGCCGGCTTCGAGGATGCGCGGCCCGTGGATGGAGGCCGCTTTCCACCGCCGCCCGGGCGGCGGGCTCGGTGAGCTTGTCGTAGACGACATCGTAGACGGGCGCCCAGCGGGCATAGGCCTTGCGCATCAGGGCCGTGCTCGGGCCCGGCCACCTGCGGCTCGCTCAACATGGCTGTGGGATGGTCCTGGGGAAGGGAAAGGAGGGTCGGACGGTCGGGCCGCTTCCGGCGGCAAGAGGTCTTGTCGATCAGGCCGCTTCCGGCGGCCGGGCCGACAACGCATCGATTCGCCGGATGGTGCCACCGCCGAGGACCCGTGCGCGGGGGTCGTCGTCCTCGTAGATGACGCAGGCCTGGCCCGGCGACACGCCGTCCTCCGGCTCGGCGAGCACCACCTCCGCCCCGTCGGCGTCGAGCGTGAGAAGCGCCGGCCGCGGCGGCCGGGTGGAGCGCACCCGCACCGCCACCGGACGCTCGCGGACGGCCTCGCGGTCCCCGTCGCCGAGCCAGTTCAACCCGTCCAGGCGAATGCGGCTGGTGGCAAGGGCGGAGCGGGGGCCGACCACGACGCGGGCGGTGTCCGGTTCGAGGCGCACCACGTAGAGCGGCTCCCGGCCGGACAGGCCGAGGCCGCGGCGCTGGCCGACGGTGTAATGGACGATGCCCTCGTGCCGCCCGACGACGTGGCCCGCGAGGTCGACGATCTCGCCGGGCCGCGCGGCGTCGGGGCGCAGGCGGGCGATCACGTCGCTGTAGCGGCCGCTGGGGACGAAGCAGATGTCCTGGCTGTCGGGCTTCTCGGAGATGGCGAGGCCGAGGTCGCGGGCGAGCGCCCGGGTCTCGTCCTTGCCCATCTCGCCCAAGGGGAAGCGCAGGAAGTCGAGCTGCTCGCGCGTCGTCGCGAACAGGAAATAGCTCTGGTCGCGCGCGGGGTCCTTGGCCCGGTGGAGCGCCCGGCCGCCATCCGGCAGGGGGCGGCTGGCGACGTAGTGCCCCGTGGCCAGCGCATCGGCGCCGAGTTTCCTTGGCAAGACCGAGGAGATCGCGGAACTTCACCGTGCGGTTGCACTGGACGCAGGGAATCGGGGTCTGACCGGCGAGGTAGCTCTCGGCGAACTTGTCGATCACCGCATCGCGAAAACGGTCCTCGTAATCGAGGACGTAGTGGGGGATGCCGAGATGGTCGGCGGCGGCGCGGGCGTCGTGGATGTCCTGGCCGGCGCAGCAGGCGCCCCGGCGATGGGCCGCCGCCCCGTGATCGTAGAGCTGCAGGGTCACGCCGACCACGTCGTAGCCCTGGCGCTTCAGGAGGCCGGCGACCGCGCTGGAATCGACCCCGCCGGACATGGCGACGACCACGCGCGTCTCGTGGGGGGAATTCGGAAGGTCGAGGGCGTTCATCGCGGGCAGCAGCAGGCAACCCGGGCCAAGCGACCGGGACTTTGGGCCGCCGGGTCCGGCGCGCCTGTCTATAGCGGTTGCGGGCCGCAGTGGAAACCGTCACCCGGCAGTTCCTGCCCACAGTGCGGCAGGTTCCGCCCGGCACGGATGGCGCGGCCACGGGGATCCGTCCATAAATCATCATACTCCGCAATAGCTTGCCGGAATTCTCACCCTGGCTCGCCCCTTGCTCTCATCGGTGGCGAGGAGCGCTGGCATGGCTTTCGGCGGCACGGATAAGGTGGAGACCCCGGTGTGGAGCGCGCGGAGCCTGCGGGCGGATGCGCCGCGCACGGCCGTGTCCCCACAGCCGCGCTTCGATGCCATGCTGTCCCAGACGGAGAGTGCCCGGCCCCCGGCCGCCTCCGCTGCCGACCAGCGCGCGCGCTCCGCGAGTCGGATCGCCGACCAGCGGGCCGCGGAGCAACGGGCGAGCGAGCAGAAGGCCGCGGATCGGCGGATGGCGGCGAACGCCGCCCGTCGCGACGACGACGGGGACCGCGCTGAGGCCGCTCGATCCTCCGCCACCGACAGGACATCCTCCGCGACCCGCAAGGCCGAGCGGCCGGAGGCGAAAGCCGACAGGACCCGCGAAGCGAGGGCTGACGGCACCGCCCGTCCCCGCGAGGACGCCACGGCCGCACGATCCAAGACGGACGCGCCCCAGAGGATCACCCCTGACAACGCGCAGGCGAAGCCCGGACCTGCGGCGGCCGATGCCGGGGACGGCTCGGATCGAGGCGCGCCCGCTGAGCCCGGCAAGGCGGGCGAGGCCAAGACGGCCTCCACTGAGACGGCCTCCACTGAGACGGCCTCCACTGAGACGACTTCGACCAAGACGGCCCCGGTCGAGGCTGCGACGGCTAAGACGGGAGCCGATGAGACCGAAGCCGCCAAGGCCGCCTCGGCTCGAAACGGACAGGCTTCGGGCGCGCAGCTCCAGGCCGGCCCCATGCAGGCTGGGTCACCGCTCTCGGGGGAAGCTCAACCAGGGGACGCCAAGGGCGATTCGGACACGACGGAGTCGGACAAGGCCGACCTCACCCCATCCGACGCCCCGAAGACGGCAGCGGCGGGCCAGACGATGCTCGCGCCACCGACGCCCCTCGTTCCGCCGACACCCTCCGCGCCGCCGGTTCCGGCCGCCGGAGGGGCCGCGCCGGGCGCTTCCCCGCCGAACGGAACGCAGGCCGTGGGGCCGGCGGTGGCTGGCGGCGGCCGGGGTGCGGCGGTCGCCGTGGCCGAGTCCGGCGATGCGGGACAGGCGGACGGGACGACGGAGACGAGCGGCCCCGGCCCCGCCAAGGATTTCCTCGCTGCCCTGTCCGCCGCCGACCAGGGGCAGGCCGCCCCCACCGGCGCGGGTCCGGCGGCGCCCTCCCCGGCCGTTCCGGCCGCCTCCGGCTCGGGGGCTGCCGCTGCCGCAACCGCCACCCAGGCGGCGACCGCCACCGCCCAGGCCGGTCCCGCCGCGCCGCCGATGCCGCTCGGGCAGGTGCCGATGGCCATCGGCCTGCGGGCGCTCGCCGGATCCAGCGAATTCCAGATCCGCCTCGACCCCGCCGAACTCGGCCGCATCGAGGTCAAGCTCGCCATCGACAAGGCCAAGGGGACGGTCTCGACCCACCTCACGGTCGATCGGCCCGACACGCTGGCGCTGCTCCAGCGCGATGCCGGCCAGTTGCAGCAGGCCCTCGCCCAGGCGGGGCTCGATCCGGCCGCGGGCGGGATCAACCTGTCGCTGCGCGGCGATGGCGGCCAGCAGGCGGGGGCCAGGCGGGGGCCCAAGGTGAACGCACCGGCGGCGGGCCGGGCGCGGGCCCGCCGTGGTCCGCCGACCGGACCGAGATCGCCGCGGACGCCATCCCCTACCAAAGGCTGCGCGGTTACGGCGGCCTCGACATTCGAATCTGACGCGGAGCCCCGGCCCCGCCCCACCCTTTCAGGAGACGAAACCCATGACCGCAGGCATTTCGAGCCTCGTGAACAGCGCCGCCTCCTCGTCCACACAGACGGGCACGGCCTCGAGCGCATCGGGGCTGGCGAGCAACTTCAACCAGTTCCTGACGCTGCTGACCACGCAGCTGAAGAACCAGAAACCCCCTCGACCCGATGGACACCAACCAGTTCACACAGCAGCTGGTGCAGTTCGCGGGCGTCGAGCAGCAGCTCAAGACCAACGACCGCCTCGACACGATCCTCAGCGCCTCGCAGGCGGCGAGCACCGCCTCGGCCACCAGCTACATCGGCAAGACCATCACCACGGACGGCGCCTCGACCCAGCTCGCCGACGGCGCGGCGACCTGGACCCTCGACCCCGCCCGCGCGGCGGCGAAGGCGACCGTCACGATCAGCGATTCCAAGGGCAATGTGGTCGCCTCGCAGACCACCTCCCTGGCGGCGGGGAGCCAATCCTTCACGTGGAACGGCAAGACCTCGGCCGGGCTCAACGCACCGGCCGGCACCTATTCCATCAAGGTGGCGGCCACCGACGCCACCGGGGCGAGCGTGGCCGTCGATACGAGCGTGACGGGGCAGGTCAGCGAGGTCGACCTCTCGGGCAGCACGCCGGTCCTCCTCGTGGGTTCCCAGCGGGTGCCGCTGTCGAGCGTCCAGCAGATAGGGTTGTCCACAAGTGGTTCATGACGAATCAGATTCGACCGATCGGCTTCACCATCTCTTAGGTGAGCGCAAGTAGCTTCATCCCTCGACGGGTTAGTCGAGTGTAGAGCGTATCATGACAGAACCCCACCGCCCGAGAGTCAAGTATGTGATCGGGCCCGACGGCAGTCCCCTGACGATCGCGGACCTGCCGCCGCCGACCACCCGGCGCTGGGTTATCCGGCGCAAGGCGGAAGTCGTTGCTGCCGTCCGCGGCGGCCTCCTCAGCCTGGAGGAAGCCTGCAAGCGCTACACCCTGACCACCGAGGAATTCCTCAGCTGGCAGTTCTCCATCGATCAGCACGGCCTCGCCGGCCTGCGGACCACGCGGATCCAGCACTACCGGCATTGAGGCCCTCCCCGTCATCGCGAGCGAAGCGAAGCGATCCAGAGCGGCGCCACGACCCGAAGCGCCTCCTGATCCCTGGATGGTTTCGCTCCGTTCGCACAGACGGCCTTATCCTTGAAAGCCGCGTCCGGTCACAGCCGGGGGCGGCTTTCGCGTTCAGAGACTCATATCAGAAGTGGTGTCATTAACGGCTCGCTAACCACAAACCGGGCAATTTCTGCCGAGTGGCCCGCTTTCCGGTCCGCCCGCGTTTCGAGCGTCCCATCCGTGAAGCCGATCCTCGATCTCGTTACGAAGCTCGGCCCCGCTCGGCTCGCGGCGATGGCGGCCGTCACGCTGACCCTGATCGGTTTCTTCGCCTTCCTCATCCTGCGCGTCTCGCGGCCGGATATGGGCGTGCTGTTCTCAGACCTGACGATGCAGGATTCGGCCGCCGTCATCCGCGAACTCGACGCGCGCGGCCTGCGCTACGAGACGAGGGGTGATGCCGGGCAGACCATCATGGCGCCCCGGGCCGACCTCGCGAAGCTGCGCATGGACCTCGCCGGCAAGGGTCTGCCGGTGCAAGGCGGCGTCGGCTACGAGATCTTCGACAAGGGTGACGCGTTCGCGTCCACGAACTTCGTGCAGAACGTGAACCACCTGCGGGCGCTGGAGGGCGAGCTCGCCCGCTCGATCCGCGCCATCGGCCGCGTCCAGGCGGCCCGCGTCCACCTCGTCCTGCCGGAGCGGCGCCTGTTCGAGCGCGACCGGGAGACCCCCTCGGCGGCGATCGTCCTGAAGCTGACGGGCGATCTCGACCCCGGCCAGGTCCGGGCGATCCGCCATCTCGCGGCCTCGGCGGTGCAGGGGCTCCGGCCGGACCGGGTCTCCATCGTCGACGAGCGGGGGCGCCTGCTGGCCGACGGCGCCAAGAGCGACAACCAGGAAGACGCGGCGGCCATGGAAGACCGGCAGGTCGGCCTGGAGAAGCGGCTGCGCGCCCAGGTGGAGGACGTGGTGGCCGGCATCGTCGGCCCCGGCCGGGCCCGGGTGCAGGTCAATGCCGAACTCGACCTGAAGCGGATCGAGAGCCGCTCCGAGACCTTCGACCCCGAGAGCCGGGTGGTGCGCTCCAGCCAGACCCGGACGGAAGCCTCCCTGACCGGCTCCGCCGAGGGCCAGACCACGGTGGGCAACGAGTTGCCGGGCGCCAATGGAGGCGACAAGCCCCCCGCCCAGAAGGACGCCACCAACAAGAACGAAGAGACCACGAACTACGAGATCTCCCGCGTCACCAAGACCGAGGTGGCCGAGGGCGGCCGGATCAAGCGGCTCTCGGTGGCGGTGGTGGTGGACGGCGTCTACGCCGTCGGCCCGGACGGCAAGCCGGTCTACAGCCCGCGCCAGCCGGCCGAGATCGAGCGCATCACCGCCCTGGTGCGCAGCGCGGTCGGCTTCGACAAGGCGCGCGGCGACCAGATCGAGGTGGTGAACCTGCGCTTCGCCGACGGCCCCGCCGGGCCGCAGCAATTCGACGAGCCGGGCCTGATCCAGTCCCTCCTCGCGCCCTCGAAGGAGGACGTGATGCGCATGGGCGAACTCGGCGTGCTCGCCCTCCTGACGCTGATCGTGCTGATGACCGTGGTGCGGCCCCTGGTCCGGCAGATGCTCGCGCCCGTGGCCGCCGAGGCCGGCGGCGCGGGCAAATCCATCGGGGATGTCCTGCCGCCGGGCACGACGATCACCCTCTCCGCCCCCGGCGGCGGCGGGTCGATCACGGTCGATCCCAACAACCCGACCGCCAAGCTGATGGAATTCGCGAAGATCAACGGTCAGGTGCAGGCGGAAACGGTGCAACGGGTGGTCGACATGGTGCGCGCGAGCCCGTCCGAGACGGTCGAAGTGCTGCGCGCCTGGATCAACGAAGAGTAATCGGGAGCGCGAGGACAGGCGATGGCGGCGGGAATCGGCACTCAGGATCTAGCGGCAGGCGCCAGCGCCGGGGCCCTGGCGTCCCTGCCTGGCCCGCAGCGGGCGGCGGCTCTGCTCTTGATGCTCGGCGACGAGGAGGGCGCGCCGATCTGGCAGGCGCTGGAGGAGGAGGAGATCAAGAAGGTCTCCGCCGCGATGGTGCAGCTCGGCGCGCTGGAGGCGCGCACGGTGGAGAAGCTGATCATCGAGTTCGTCACCAAGCTCGGCAACAGCGGCGGCATCTCCTCGAATTTCGAGCGGACCGAGGCGCTGCTCCTGAAGATCTTCCCCAGCGAGCAGGTCTCGCTGATCATGGCGGAGATCAAGGGCGCGTCCGGCAAGCGGGTCTGGGCCTCCATCGCTCAGGTCGATCCCGAGATCCTGGCCTCGTTCCTGCGCAACGAATACCCGCAGACCGTCGCGGTGGTGCTGTCGCGGGTGCGCGCCGACTACGCCGCCAAGGTGCTCACCATCCTGCCCGAGGATTTCGCCATCGACGTGCTCAACCGGATGCTGCGCATGGAGACAGTGCAGAAGGAGGCCCTGCGCCACATCGAGGAGACCCTGCGAGTCGAGTTCGTCTCCACCATCGCGCAGACCCAGCGCCGCGACGCCCACGAGATGATGGCCGACGTGTTCAACGCCTTCGACCGGCAGACGGAAGGGCGCTTCCTCGCCGCCCTCGACCAGGCCAACCGCGGCTCGGCCAAGCGCATCCGCGAACTGATGTTCACCTTCGAGGATCTGCTGAAGCTCGATCCGGGCAGCGTGCAGACCCTGATGCGCAAGATCGAGCCCGAGACCCTGTGCCGGGCGCTGAAGGGCGCCAACGAGCGCACGCGGGCCTTCTTCATGGCGCAGATGTCGACCCGCGCCGCCAAGAACCTCACCGACGAGATGCAGGCGCTCGGCCCCGTGCGCCTCAAGGAGGTGGACGAGGCGCAGGCCAAGATGACCGAGACGGCCAAGGACCTCGCCGAGAAGGGTGAGATCATGATCGCCAAGAACAGCGCCGAGGAGGAGCTGGTCTATTGAACGCCTCGTCCCGCACCACCCCGTTCCTGTTCGATACCGACTTCCGCCGGCCTCAGCCGAGCGCCGAGGCGCTGCGCGCCGCCGAGGAGGTCGCGTCGGCCGAGCAGGCCGCCTATGCCCGCGGGGTGCAGGACGGGCGCATCCAGGCCGAGGCGCAGGTCCAAGCGCGCCTCGCCGATGCCATGACCCGCCTCGCCCTCGCCGCCGCCGGGTTGCTCGCCGCCGCCGACGCGCGCGAGGCCGAGCGCGAGGCCCAGGCCGCCGAGGTCGCGGTGCTCATCGCCCGCAAGGTCGCGGGCGATGCCCTCGACGCCGCGCCTCTCGCCGGGATCGGCGAGGCGGCGCGCACCGCGCTCCAGCACCTGCGCGGGGTGCCCCACCTCGTCGTGCGGGTCCACGACAGCCTCGTCGAGGAAGCCGAGGCCCTGATGAAGCGCCGCGCGCGCGAGCGCGGTTACGAGGGCCGCCTCGTCGTGCTGGGTGATCCCGATACGGCGCCGGGCGATGCCCGCATCGAATGGGCGGATGGCGGGGTCGTGCGCGAGCGCGCCCGCATCGAGGCCGCCGTCGCCGAGGCCCTCGGCCTTCCCTCCCTTGCCTGAAGCCCGACGCCCGATGCCGATGTCCCAAGATTTCAGCCTGCCTCAGATCGGTGAGACCGACGGCGACTTCGCCCCGGATTCCATCCGCGACGGCCCGACGGCCCCCAAGACCGCCGCCGACCTCGAGCAACTGTTCGACGTGCCGGTGATGGTCTCGGCCGTGCTCGGCCGCGCCCGCATGGAGGTCGGCGAACTGCTGCGCCTCGGCCCCGGCGCCGTGCTCGAACTCGACCGCAAGGTCGGCGAGGCCATCGACATCTACGTCAATAATCGCCTCGTCGCGCGCGGCGAAGTCGTCCTCGTGGAGGACCGGCTCGGCGTGACGATGACCGAGATCGTCAAGGGCGAATGAACCGGGGTGTCCAGAGGGCTGCGCCCTCTGGCGGGTGCAGGGCGGCGCCCTGCGAGACCCAGGGGTTTCACCCCTGGACCCCACCAAAGGACGTGTCCTTTGGGATCCAATTTTGACCGTGTGAGAGGAACAGGCCCATGCGGCTCCTGATGATCGGCCGGCTCAACGGCGAGCTCATCACCGCCTCGAAGATCGCGATGTCGCGCGGCGCGTCAGTGACGCAGGCCGACGGCGTGCCCCAGGGCCTCACCGTCCTGCGGGCCAAGGGCGCGGACCTCGTCATGGTCGATGTCGCCCAGCCGATTGCCGGGCTGATCGGCGCCCTGGAATCGGAGCGCATCCGCACGCCGGTGGTCGCCTGCGGGGTGGCCGCCGACGCGAATGCCGCCGTCGCCGCGATCCGGGCGGGGGCGCGGGAATACATCCCCCTGCCGCCCGACCCCGAGATGATCGCGGCGGTGCTGGAGGCGGTGGCCGCCGACCGCAGCCCGTTCGTCTGGCGCGATGCGGCGATGGAGCGGGTGGTGCGGCTCGCCGAGCAGGTCGCCCGGGCGGAGGCCTCGGTGCTGATCACGGGCGAGAGCGGCACCGGCAAGGAGCTGCTGGCGCGCTACCTCCACGCCCGCTCGAACCGGGCGGCCAAGCCCTTCGTCTCGGGGAACTGCGCGGCGATCCCGGAGACGCTTCTGGAATCCGAGCTGTTCGGCCACGAGAAGGGCGCGTTCACCGGCGCAGTGGCGCGGCGCGTCGGCAAGTTCGAGGAAGCCAACGGCGGCACGCTGTTGCTCGACGAGATCTCCGAGATGGACGTGCGCCTGCAGGCCAAGCTCCTGCGCGCCCTGCAGGAACGGGTGATCGACCGGGTCGGCGGCACCGCGCCGGTCAAGGTGGATATCCGCGTGCTCGCCACCTCCAACCGCAACCTCGCGGAGGAGGTGCGCAAGGGGACCTTCCGGGAGGATCTGCTCTACCGGTTGAACGTCGTCTCGCTGCGCCTGCCGCCCCTGCGCGAGCGCCCCGCCGACATCCTCGAACTCGCGGGCCATTTCGCGCGGCGCTACGCCGACTCGAACGGCCTGCCCGATCGGCCGCTTTCGGCGCAAGCCCAGGCGTTGATGCTGAAGAACCCCTGGCGCGGCAACGTGCGCGAGCTGGAGAACACCCTCCACCGGGCGGTGCTCCTCGCCTCCGGCTCCGAGATCGGCCCCGACGCGATCCTCAGCCCGGATGGCGAGACCCTGGCCCCGGAAGGCCCGGCGGCCCGGGCGGCCCAGGCCGCCGAGGCGGTGACGCGGGGTCTCGTCGGGCGCACCGTGGCGCAGGTCGAGTGCGACCTGATCCTCGACACCTTGGACCATTGCCTCGGCAACCGCACCCATGCGGCCCAGATCCTCGGCATTTCGATCCGCACTCTGCGCAACAAGCTCAACGAGTACGGGGCGGCGGGCCTCGACGTGGCGGAGCCCGGCAGCGCCCGGATGAGCGCGGCGATCGGCTGAGCGCTCTCAGCGCCGCCCGGACCCCTGCGACTTGTGCTCCAGGGACTGGGCGGCGAAGGCCTCGTCCAGCTTGCGCAGGGATTCGTAGCGCGCGACGTCGCTCTCGATGTCGCGGATCGTCTCTTCCACGAGGTGGCGGCGCAGGGCGGCGCGCGGATCGTCCGAGGCGAGCCCGTCGCGCTCCTGCAAGCGCGTGACGGCCTCCCGCACCGTCGTGTAGACCGCCTCCCGCTCCTCGCGCGTCATCGCGGGATTGATCGCTTTCGCGACGAGAACCGAGAAATCCGACATGGAGGTGGAAGCGGGGACCGAAGCGACGGGAATGGTCCGTCCGGTCTACCGCAGGCGGAGGACCGGGGGAAACCTCCGCCGGGACGAGCCGGGCCGAGGACATGCGGGCGAGGGTGACCCCACCCTCAGTTGCGCTGATCCTGAATGCCGGCCTTGACCAGGGTGAACGAACTCCACAGCACCGTGAAGCAGAACAGCATCACGAAGACGGTGTGCCCCCGCTCGGGATACAGCGATTCCGTCGGCAGGACCGGTTGCTCGAAGGTCGCCAGGAAGATCTGCTGCTTGGAGGCGGCGATCCGGGCGCGGTCGAAGAGCAGGTGGGCGGATTCCTCGAGCTTCTCGGCGATCGTGCGCTCGACCAGGAGGCCCTCGTAGGCCAGCAACGCGTCGGTCAGGTTCTGCTGGCCGTCGGCGGTGGTGCCACTGCTGGTCATCTCGTCCTGCAGGAGCTTCATCTGCTGGTCGAGCGAGGCGACCTGCGCCACCAGCGTCTGGATCGAGCGCGACCGCTCGTCGAGGTTCGAGGAGCGCAGGACCTGAAGATCGGCCTCCAGCTTCAACTTTTCCTTGCGGAGGGTGACCATCGTGGTCATCGTCCCCTCGGCCGATTTGATCGGGTCGATGAGTCCGTACCGGTTGCGGAATGCCTGGAGCGCGAGGTGCGCCTTGCGCAGGCGCTCCTCGGCGGCCGTGGCATCCGACTTCGCCTGGGCGACCATGTCGGCCTGGGCGCGCTTCGAGATGTCGTTGATCAGCACCTCGGCCCGCTTGATCACCTCGCGGGCGATGAGGAGCGAATCCTCGGGTGTGAAGGCTCGCACCGAGAGGCGGATGATGCCCGAGATCGCATCGATGTCGACGAGGACGTGCTTGTTCCAGTACTTCGTCAATTGCTCGATCGGCTCGGACGGATCGAATTTCGCGTAAAAATCCGCTTCCTTTCGCGAGAAGATCTGCGAGAGGTGGATATCCTTCTCCAGATCCTGCACGAGGGCTTGGCTCTGGATGTAGTCGCGAACGATGTAGCCGTCCTGGCTGTTGTGCTTCTGGATCAGCGACGTGAACTGGCCGACGCTGGTGTGCTCCATCGGCTCGACGTTGCCGCGAACCGTGAACTGCGCGATGGCGGTGTACTGATCGGAAGCGATGCCGACGAGGTAGATCGCCACCACCGCCGTCGGGAGGAGCACGAACAGCCCGATCCGGCGCATCAGCAGGCCGGCATAGCTCCCGGTCTCCTCGAAGGGGACCGGCCGCAGGCCCGGCAGGCGGCGCCAGTCCAGGCGCGTCGAGGCCGAGCGCAGCCGCGCCAGCGCCCCGCGCTTCTCGGGGATGGGCCGGATGGTCTCCGCCTCGCGGCGAAGTTCGGTCATCGTCGGCTGGACCAGCGTGACGAGTTCGCCCTCGCGCGTGTCCTCCTTGACGTCGTCCAAGCTCATCACGCCCGCTTTTTCGAGATCCGCATCGCGGCTTCGCTCCCGCGAAAGCCGGCCGCGCATCGACCCTGCACTCGCCGGGAATCCCGGCCTCTGCGCAATCCGGAGATCCCGTTCTTTTAGGCCCTTTTTATGGCACCCCACCCGCCGTTGCGCGCCGCCGGGCGGGCACATACAACCTGCGCGACCGTTACGGAGGCATGACGATACTCCTTCCCCAGCCCGACGCCTCGAACCGGTCCGCCGCCGGACCGCGCCCCAAACGTCCCGTCGCGAAGACCAAGCTCGCCGGGGTCGCCGTGGTCTGCTCCAAATGCGCCAAGCGGCAGGGCGTACGGCCGAAGGCGATCCGAACGCTGCTGCAGGACGCCTACCGCGCGGTGAGCCCCGCCCCGGCCAAGGGGGAGGGCCAAGGGAACGGCAAGGGCAAGCGGCGCAAGCTCTGCGTCGTCGAATCGGGCTGCCTCGGTCCCTGCCCCAAACGCGCCGTGGCGGTGGCGACGGGCGCCAGCCTTGCGGCGGGGCGGGTGCTGCTCCTCGATCCGAAGGCCGGTGCCGAGGGGGCCCGCGCGGCCCTGCTCCCCGAATTCGGCCCCAATGGGCCTCTAGCCGCTCAGCCGAACGAGGCCGCGCCGCGTGACGCGATGCCGCCCACTCCCTGACGCCCCGACCGAGGACCGTCCGCCGTTGGCTCTCGCATCCTTGGCTCCTGCAGACCCGGCCCTCCCCCGCCGCCGGGCGGCGTGCGCCGCCGCCGTCGTGCCCGGATGGGGGGTGCGCCCGTGACCGCGCCGGTCCGGTCGCGCCGCTCGCGGATCGCCCGCGCGGTCGTGCGCCGCCTGCCGCTGGTAGGAACAGTGGTGGGGCTCTGCCTCGCCGCGTGGCTCGTGGCGACGAACGATCTCGCCGCCGTCGCCGCCGCCTTCGGCCGGATCGGCGTCCTCGGCCTCGTCGGCCTCGTACTGGCGCGGGTCGCGGCGATCCTGGCCTGCGGCCTCGCCTGGGCGCGGCTGCTCGACGGATTGAGTCCCGCCCCAGCCTCCGCCTGCTTCCTCCTGCGCTTCGTGCGCGAGGGCATCAACGTGCTCCTGCCGGTGGCCTCGGTGGGCGGAGACGTGCTCGGGGCGCGGCTCCTCACCTTCTGGGCCGTGCCCGGCGCCCTGGCGGCGGCCTCGGTGCTGGCCGACATGCTCATCCAGGTCGCGACGCTCGCGGTCTTCGCAGGGGTCGGCGCCGCGCTCCTCGGCCAAGTCGAGGGCAGCGCGGCCGCCGAACTGTCCCGGTGGACGGGGCGGACCCTGATCGTGGCGAGCCTGCTGCTGGCCGCCTTCTTCGCCCTTCAGCGCACCGGCATCGTCCGTGTGCTGGAGGACAAGGTCGCCGCCCTCGGCCGCCGCTTCGTGCGCGAGGCGGAGCCCCGGCCCGAACCGCGCCCGCAGGTCCAGGGCGCCCTCGATGCGGTGTGGGGCCGCTCCCGCCGGGGCTCCATCGCCCAGTCCGTGGCGCTGCACGCCCTCGCGTGGCTGTTCGGCTGCGTCGAGGTGGCCATCGTGCTCGCCTGCGCCGGGCATGGCAGCGTCGGGCTGACCGAGGTGGTGGTGATCGAGGCGCTGAGCCAAGCGATCAAGGCGGCGGCCTTCCTCGTGCCCAGCGGGCTCGGCGTGCAGGAGGGGGGCTTCGTGCTGGTCTGCGGCCTGTTCGGCATCGACAGCGGCACGGCGCTCGCCCTCTCCCTCGCCAAGCGGGTGCCGGATGTGGTGCTCGGGTTGCCCGCCCTGATCGTCTGGCAGAACCTGGAGGCCCGGCGCGCCGCGCTCGGCCCGGCGGCGGGCCAACCATGACCCCAGCGAAGACCCACACCATGAGCCGCCCCGCGCATCGGCGCATCGCCGCCCACGCCGTCGGCCTGGCCGCCAGCCTCATGGGGCTTCTTCTGGCCGCCCCGGCTCTGGCGCAAAGCGTGACGGTCGATCTCGGCAGCGGCGGCACGACCGAGCGGGCGCTGCAACTCGTCGCCCTCATCACGGTCCTCGCCGTGGCCCCCTCGGTGCTGGTGATGGCCACCGCCTTCACCCGGATCGTGGTGGTGCTCTCGATCCTGCGCTCGGCGCTCGGCACGCAGACGGCGCCGCCCACCGCCGTGATCATCAGCCTCGCCCTGTTCCTCACCGCCTTCGTCATGGCCCCCACGGGCCGCGAGGCCTACAATGCCGGCATCGAGCCGCTGGTGGCGGGGCGGATCACCCAGGCGCAGGCCTTCGAGCGCGCCTCGGCGCCGTTCAAGACCTTCATGCTCCGGCAGGTCCGCGAGAAGGACCTGAAGCTCTTCCTCGATCTCGCCAAGGTGCCCGTGCCGCAAGGCCCGGAGCAAGTGGGCCTGGAGGTGGTGACCCCCGCCTTCATGATCTCCGAACTGAAGCGCGCGTTCGAAATCGGCTTCCTGCTGTTCCTGCCCTTCCTGATCATCGACCTCGTGGTGGCATCGGTGCTGATGTCGATGGGCATGATGATGGTCCCGCCCGCCACCGTCGCCCTGCCCTTCAAGCTGATCTTCTTCGTCCTCGTGGACGGCTGGACGCTGGTGGCGGGCTCCCTCGTCCAGAGCTACGGCGGGTGACGGCTGGGAGTCATCCACAATATCCACCGATGAATTTGAAATACATTGGAGCATTTGAATTTTACGTGATTGATTCTCGGCAATCAGATTAGGCGTGAATTAAAATTTGCCGGGTAAGCCGGGACGATGTTCCGCCTCCGGTCATTCGTCAGGAATCGTCAGGGCGCCACCGCCGTGGAGTTCGCCCTGGTCGGCTCGTTGTTCATCCTCACGATGCTGTTCGTGCTGGTGGCCGGCGCGATCTTCTACATCGCCGAGGCGATCGACTATGCGACGACGAGCGCCGCCCGCGACATCCTGACAGGCAACGCGCAGGCGAACTCGGCCACGGCCAGCACCTTCACCCAGACGCTGTGCAGCCGGCTTCCGCCCGGGCTCAACTGCAGCAACCTCGTGGTCAACCTCTACGTGATTCCGAAGGCGACCCAGCCCGCCGGCTACTACGCCTATGTGAAGCCCGACATGAGCGGCTTGGCGATCCCCGCCCTCACCCCCGGCTCCGGCCAGTTCAACCTCGGGAAACAGGGCGACTACCAGTACCTGCAGGTGATCTACCCGATCACCTTCCTGCCCTCCGGCTTCGCCTCGATCCTGAGCGGCGGCGCCACCTTCAACGGGCAGGCCGCCTACCTCGCGATCGCGACGGCGGCCTTCCGCAACGAGCTGTTCTGATGGCGCCCGCCTTGAGAACGGCCATGACACGAGGGCTGAGCGGCCAGGCCCGGCGCTTCCTCGCCGCCCGGCGGGGCGTGGCGGCGATCGAATTCGCCCTCGTCATGCCCATCCTGATCGCGATCCTGCTGATGGGCAGCCAAGTGGTGCTCTACGTCAACGCGACGCGGAAGGTCGGGCAGGTGGCACGCTCGATCAGCCAGATGATCTCGCAAGCCACGCCGCCCGCCAACTCCACGACGGCGACCGTGAACGCCACGGACCTACATTTCAGCTTCGATGCGACCCTCGTGATTTTCCCCTACCTGATGACCGACGCCCGGCGGCAGGGCCTGTCGTGGTGGACGGATATCTCGATCAACTACGCGAGCATCGTCTTCACGCCGGTCTCGGGCTCCACCTGCAACAATCCCGCCGACCAGAGCGCCTGCTACGTCGCTAACGTCGTCTGGACGAGCACCGGGACTGCCCAGCCTGGCGGTGCGAACTACCGACCCTGCGTCACGCCGCAGCTCGCGGCGGCCAACAACGCCGCGCCCAGCCGGACGAGCCTGCCGCGGTCAGTCTTCGGGCCGGCCTCACTCGTCGTGGTCGACGTGGTCTTCACCTTCACGCCGACCTTCGCCTCGGCCTTCCTGCCTCCGCTGCGTATCGCGCGCACCGCCTACGTGCAGCCGCGCTACGCCTCCTTCGTCAACTACGACACCACCGGCAGCGACGGGATCGCCTCCAAATGCCCCGGCTTCTGACCCGAGCCCGCCGCCTCGCCGCGCGGGCCTCCACCCTGCGCCACGAGCGTGGCGGGAGCATCAACATCCTGTTCGGCCTCGGCGTGATCCCGCTCATCGGCATCATCGGCCTCGGCGTGGATTACGGCGTCGCGATCACCGCCAAGACGAAGCTCAACAACGCCGCCGACGCTGCCGCCCTCGCCGCCGTGGTGACGGCCAAGGCCTACATCGCCAACAACGCGTCCCAAACGAACGTGACGCAGAACGGCATCACGGCGGGGGTGAACCAAGCCGTCAACGCCTTCGCGGTGAATGCGGGCCAAGTGCCCTTCACCACCTTCACCCTGCAGACCCCCTCGCTGGTGCGCTCGGGGCAGACGCTGACCTCGTCGGTGACCTACACCGCCACGGTGAAGAACAATTTCGGCAAGATCTTCAACACGCCGACCGTGTCGCTCACCAGCACCGTGACGGCCTCCGCCGATCTCGCGAGCTACCTCGACTTCTACCTGCTCATCGACGTGTCGGGCTCCATGGGCCTGCCCGCGACCCCCGCCGGCATGACGCAGCTCGCCGCCGTCAACACGGACATGTGGTCGGACTACCAGCAGGGGTGTCAGTTCGCTTGCCATTTCCCGGGGTACAACGGCTGGAACCAGGCGGCGGGCAAGATCCAGCTCCGCTCGGACGCCGTGAATTCGGCGGTGTGCTCCCTGCTCCAGCGCGCGTCGCAGCCGGTGGTGCCGAACCAGTACCGGGTGGGCATCCATCCGTTCATCAACCAGCTCGGCACGCTGGCCGGGCTGACGAGCAACATCGCAAGCCTCTCCACGGCGGCGCAATGCAGCCAGACCTGGCCGCTCGCCTTCACCAACCTCCTCGATACCGGCGCGACGCAGCTCTACACCGGCAACGATCCGAGCACCGGGACCGGGTCGGGTGGCACGCATTTCGAGGTGGCGATGGCACAAATGCAGACGACGATCGTCAATTACGGCGACGGGTCGTCCTCGTCGAAGCCGAAGCCCTTCATCTTCCTGGTCACCGACGGGATGCAGAACAGCCAGCACTTCTACACCTGGGCCAACGGCAAATATACCTATCCCGGCAACCCCTCGAAGTTCGCGGGCTATGCCAACGCCAACTGGGATGGATCGCAGCCGGCGCAGATCGATGCCAGCACCTGCTCCGCGCTGAAGAGCGCGGGCGCCACGATCTCGGTGCTGTACATCCCGTACAACCAGATCTCGTTCGTGGATAAGGGTGGTGGAATCGCCTGGGAAAACAACCGCGTGAACGGGTTCAGCCCCACGCTCGCCACGCCCCTGAAGGCCTGCGCCTCGCCCGGCTTCTTCTACACCGCCAACACCCCGGCCGACATCACGGCGTCCCTGAACGCGATGTTCGACCAAGCCCTGCGCATGGCGCGGATCACGCGGTGATTGCTCCTCCGTCCTTGCGAGCGAGGCGGAGCGATCCAGGTCAGCGCCACGTCTTTACGATGTCCCGCTGCCCGGGATTGCTGCGCTGACGCTCGGGAGGACGGTACGAGGGCCGGAAGCCCCCCGTCTCGCCGCAAACCCCACGATCCCCGTCCCCGCCCTCACCCCGGCGGCGGGGCGGCCGGAGCCTCCGGCTTCGGGGCGCTGCCCCGATCGGCGACGGCGGCCTCGGGGTAGCGCTTGCGGTATTCCGCGAGGAAGGCCGACAGCGTCTCGGCCTTGGTGGCCCGGGCGGCGATGGTGCGGAAGCCGGGGCTGCGCGTCGCCCCGTCGGCGGTGAGCAGCGCGAAGGTGCGCGCGTCGGGGCTCGCCGCCATGGCCTCGGAGAACTTGGCCTTGAGCCGCTCCAGACCGATCGCCTCGCCGGCGAGGTTGTAGGCGATCGCCGCGCGGATCGCGTCGCCACGGGCGGCCTCGGTCAGGGGCTCAGCCCCGCGCCAGACCTCGCCGAGCAGCGCCTCATGGGCCTCGCCGGCCTCGCGCCAGCGCCGAGCGCTCCACAGGATGTCGGCGCGCAGGCGCGAGACGTCCGGCCCGGACTCGTCCTCGATCGCTTCCAGCGCGAGGTCGGTGCGGGTGAGGTCGGAGAGGGCGCGGGCGCGCACCAGCGAGCGGGCCCGGCGCAGCTCGGCCGGCACCTCCGGAAGATCGGTGGATTCGAGGGCGGTGAGCGCCCGCATCGGCTTGCCGTCCATCAGGAGCACCGTCGCAAGACGGGTCGCCACGGCGGAGCGGGCGGGCCCGGTGAGGCGGTTGTCGACTTGGTACTGCAGCAGTTCGGCGGCCGGCTCGAGGAGATCGAGGCCCACCAGCCGGTCCGCGAGGCGCCGGACCACCGAATCGCCCCGGCGTCCGATCGGCGCGAGTTCCTTGAAATCGAAGTACAGGGCCACCGCCGCGACGCCCGACAGCGTCTCGCCCTTGTCGCCGAGGTACAGATCCTCGAAGGCGGCCTGCGCGTCGGTAGTCAGCGCCCGCGACACGGGGGAGTTGGGGGCGAGCATGTTCGCCCGCCGCACCGCCGTGAACGCCGCCCGCCAGCGCCCGTCCGCAAGATAGAGCCGGGCGAGACCCGCGTTGATCGCCTCCTCCAGGGAGCCGCCGTGCCAGAACATGGCGAGGCGCTCCAGCCGCTCGATCGCGGCGGCGGTATCGATCTTGCCCGTGGCGTGGGCCAGCAGCGTGCCCCGCAGGGCGGCGGCCGCCGCGACCGGCCGCTCGGCCGATTCGGCGAGCTTGGTGTAGGCATCGAGTGCCGCCGCGGTCTGCCCGGTCGCCTCCGCGACCCGGGCGCGGACGAGGGCCAAGCGGTCGCGGATCAGCGGCGGCTGGTCGAACCCCGCCACCGCCCGCGCCGCCGCCGTCTCCACGTCGCCGGTCTCGATGGCCGACTCGGCCGCGAACGCCCGCAGGATGTGAGCGAGTTCGGGCGGCAAGCGCTCGGCGAGCGGCAGCACCTTGAGGAAGCCGGTTTCCGCCGCCGTCCAGTCGCCCTGGGCCGCCGAGGCCGCCGCCCGCCAGAGGGCGGCTTCGGGGTCGGCCGCCAGCACGGGGGCCGCGAGCGCCTTCTGCGCTTCCGCGTTCCGGCCGACCCGGACCAGGGCGAGGCCCCGGAGGATCATCGTCTCGCGGTTCTCGGCGACGATGGGATCGTCCGCCGCCGCCGCCTCCAGGGCCGCGAGGCCTTCGAGATCGAACCCGTTGGCGATTTCCGCGCGGGCAAAGGCGATCCGCGCCGGGCCACGCTCGATGGCCGGAGCCGCGACGGCGTCGGCAAACAGACCCCGCAGCGTCTCGCGAACATTACCGAGGCGGGCCTTCTCCCAGGCCGCCTTGTCCAGGGCGAGGGCGCCGGGTGCATCCAGCACCGCCTCGGGGCGCTTGGGCGCGGTGGAGGCGGCGAGCCCGCCCTCACGGCCGATCACCACCCCGTCGAGGTCGGGGCGCACAGCAAGGTCGTCGGCCTGTGCCAGGACCGCGAGGCCGTGCCGCCCCGGCAGGATCTCGAAATCCACGAACCGGCGGCTCTTCGGGCTGCCCATCGGCTGGACCGCAGCGGACGGCACCACGGCGATCCGCTCGCCGTCGAGGTCGAGCCAGCTCGCGGCGCCGGGCTGAGGCAGGGGTACGGAGACGGCGACTTGGCCCGCCGGGCTCGCCCGCCGCACGGGCTCCAGCATGGTGCTCGGGGCGAGGCCATCCCCCGCCGAGAGTTCCCAGGCGACGCCGTCCGGCACTGTGACGGCGGTGAGATCGACGAGGCGCCCCGCTGGCAGCGCGAAACGCAGGACGGTGAGGGGGCCGACGCGCAGGGGCTCGCCGACCGGGCGCAGGCCCGTGGTCCCCGGCGACGGCATGGCCACGGGATCGGCCGTCTCGAAGGCGAGCACCGCGAGCCCGCCCCGCTCGAACAGGGCCGCCGCCGGCAGACGGGCGAAGGGGAAGACGAGGCCCGATCCCGCCGCCCGCAGGGGGATGTCGGCCGGGGCGGGTTTGGCGGAAGGCGGCGATGCGGGGGCCGGCGGTGTGGCCGCGGCGGCAGCGGAGACCGCCGGCTTCGCCGTGTCCTTGGACGGGGCCTCGACGGGGATCTCGACGCTCGTGGTCTTTGCGGCGGCCGGAGTCTTGCGGACGATATCGAGCAGGTAGAGCCCGTCGTCCCGCTCCCCAGCGACGACGTAGCCATCGGCGGGGGTGATGGTGACGCTGGCCGAATTCTCGTCCGCATCGGTCGAGATCTGGGCGACACCCGGCCGCGGTCGGGCGCGGATCGCGCTGGCATCGACGACGTAACGCCCGGCCACCTTCAGGCGCGTCGCGGGCCCGTCGGTTTCGAGGGCCACCGCCGCATCCTCGGGCAGGCGCAGGGAGAACCGGGTGAGGGTCGGCAACCGCGCGATATCGAGGACCAGCGGCTTCGGCGCGGGCGGCGGGGCCTTGGCCTGGAGGGCCTCTTCCGCCGCCCGCGCCCGGCGGGCGAGATCGGCCACTACATCCTGCGGCAGGGATGGCGGCAGGCCCTTCCAGCTCTCGGGGAGGAGATCCACGAAGACGCGCTCGCCCGCGAGCTGGACGTTGGCCCGCACCGGCTTCTGCAGGGCCAGGCGCAGGCCGGTCCCGTCGGGATCGCGGCGGACGGCGGCGAGATAGCTCGGCATCTCCTCGGTCAGGCGCTCCGGCCCGGCCTTGACGCTCTCGCCGTAGCCGAGGATCAGGATGCCGCCGGAGACCGTCGCCTTGACGGCGACGGGCTTGTCGAAGGTGAGGAGAAGGCGGCCATAGCCGTCGGCCTGGCTGCCCTTGGCCGCGATGAGCCGCGCCGCCATCGCCGGATCGATGCCCAGCGCCGCGATCCACGCGGCGAAGGGAACCGCGCAGAGGGCCGCCCGGACACGCCGGCGGCGGGGCCGCCGCTCGCGACCTGTCGGGGATCCCCCGCGCAAAGCTCCCATCGTTCGAGCCGACCCGCTCCCGGCGCACGGCCCAAGGCCGCGGCGCCCCGACGCCACATGGACCCGCATCCTGCCCGAGTAGGGCTAATGGCGGCTTAACCGTACCCGGTGGATTGCGCCGGTTCAGCCCCCGAGGGCGACCGCCCGGTCGAAGGCCGCCGGAAAGCCCACGAGCGGCACGGTGACGGGAGCGGCTTCGCTGCTGTTGGCCTTCTGGCCCGTGACCGTGAGGGTCTTGGCCGTGCGCATGCCGTCGGTGGCGAGGGTGGGGAAGCTGATCGGCACCATGCAGCCCTCCACGGTGCAGCTCGAATACGGCGCGCCCTTGCCGAGCGCCTGCTCATCGAGCTTGAAGCTCACGCCGGCCTCGATGGACAGGCCGAACGGCATCAGGATCACGCCCTCGGCGCGGCCTTCCTTCGGGGTGCTGAGTTCGAAGCCGAACTTGCGCTGGCCGGTCTTCGAATCACCCTGCGACTGCACGACGATGCAGGCGGGCCGATCCTGTGGCTTCACGCAGGACACCGTCCAGTCGCCGTAGCTCTCGCTGACGCTGGTCGCCCCCGTGGGCCAGGGGGCGGAGCCGGGTACCACTTTCACGGACGATTTCGCATTGGCTTCCGCCGCCGCCGCAGCGGGCTTCGGCTCGGCCTTCGGCTTGGGTTTGGGCTTCGGCTTGGCCGCCGGGGCGGTAGCCGCGCCGGGCTCGGCATCCTGGGCCATGGCGACGGAGGCCCCGGAGACGACCAGCACTCCGGCGCTCGCAACGAGGGCCGCTGCGAGAGCCGCCGGGAGGAGCGCCGCGCTCCGAGCGGAGCGGGCGGGGGCGCGGGTCGGCGGCATGGGCGCGGGTCCTCGAACGAACGGATCGAGCGCGCCGCCTACCGCCTGACCGGATTTGGTGCAATCGCGCGGCGGTGCAAAAGCCTGTGTCCCGCTGCGCGGTTCGAGGGATCAGAGCGGCTCGGGGCCGCCGGCCTTGGCCATCAGCTCGCAATGGCAGGCGAAGGCGTAGTTGAGCTGGCGGCGCATCACCCGAATCATGGAGATCGCGAGGGTGACGAAACCGGGGTCGCGGTCGGCGACTTCCTCGGCGGGGGTGGGCGTACGGGTGGCGATGAGAGCGAGCATGACGACTCCAGTGTCGGTAGGCTCGGACGTTTCCGCGGCGGTTGTGGTGCCTGCTGCATCGCAATATGAGGCATTCGCATTTCGCCACCAACGCTTATTAAGGCCGCCTGATCATGCGCTCGGCGCATATCTTGGTCGCCAGCATTTAACCGTTTGGTCATCCCGGTGAGTCCGATCCGGACGGTTGACCCTACGGGTGCGAGGCGCCATGGAGCGGGCCTGCGCGACGGAGCCCGGCCGGGACCTTGCCGGAATCCTTGGCTGAAGGATCCCGCGGGCGTCACCTTGGCGGTTTTCCGTCGCTGAATTGTCACGCGAGCGGCCTACCGCCGCCCCGTGCCCCATCGTGGCGCCCGAGGGCGCCCGTCAGACGAGGACAACAGCATGACCGACGCGCCCACGCGCTGGCCGATCCACGGCCGCATCAGCGGCCCCATCGTGATGATCGGCTTCGGGTCGATCGGGCGCGGGACGCTCCCGCTGATCGAGCGCCACTTCACGTACGACAAGGCCCGCTTCACGGTGATCGACCCGGTCGACACCCACCGGGCGCTCGCCGAGAAGCACGGCCTGCGCTTCGAGACGGTGGCGCTCACCCCCGAGAACTACCGCGACGTCCTCACCCCGCTCCTCACCGAGGGCGGCGGCCAGGGCTTCTGCGTGAACCTGTCGGTGGACACCTCCTCCCGCGCCATCATGGAGCTGTGCCGGGAACTCGGCGCGCTCTACGTCGACACCGTCGCCGAGCCGTGGCCGGGCTTCTACTTCGACAAGACCCGCAGCCAGGGCGACCGCACCAACTACGCGCTCCGCCAGGACATCCTCGACGCCCGCGCGCAGAAGCCGGGCGGCCCGACCGCCGTGTCGTGCTGCGGCGCCAACCCGGGCATGGTCTCGTGGTTCGTGAAGCAGGCGCTGCTCAACATCGCCAAGGACACCGGCGTCACCGATCCCGAGCCGAAGAGCCGGGAAGAGTGGGCGGCGCTGATGCACACCCTCGGCGTGAAGGGCGTCCACATCGCCGAGCGCGACACGCAGCGGGCCAAGAACCCGAAGCCGCGCGGCGTCTTCGTCAACACCTGGTCGGTCGAGGGCTTCGTCTCCGAGGGCAACCAGCCGGCCGAGCTCGGCTGGGGCACCAACGAGACCTGGATGCCGGAGAACGCCCGCGAGCAGGAGAAGGGCTCGCGCTGCGCGATCTACCTGCTCCAGCCGGGCGCCGACACCCGCGTGCGCACCTGGGTGCCGACGGCGCGCGGGCAGTTCGGCTTCCTCGTCACCCACAACGAGGCGATCTCGCTCGCCGACTACTACACGGTGCGCGACGGCGAGAAGGCGGTGTTCCGCCCGACCTGCCACTACGCCTATCACCCGGCCGACGACGCCGTGCTCTCTCTCCACGAGATGTGGGGCAATGCCGGCACGGTGCAGGAGAAGCACCACATCCTCGACGAGACCGAGATCGTCGACGGCATCGATGAGCTCGGCGTGCTGGTCTACGGCCACGCCAAGAACGCCTATTGGTACGGCTCGCAGCTCTCCATCGAGGAGACCCGCCGGATCGCCCCCTACCAGAACGCCACCGGCCTTCAGGTGACGAGCGCCGTGCTCGCCGGCATGGTCTGGGCGATCGAGAACCCGGAGGCCGGCATCGTGGAAGCCGACGAGATGGACTTCCGCCGCTGCCTCGACGTGCAGACCCCCTATCTCGGCCCGGTCGTCGGCGTCTACACCAACTGGACGCCGCTCGAAAACCGCCCGGGGTTCTTCCCGGAAGACATCGACGAGAACGACCCCTGGCAGTTCCGCAACGTGCTGGTGCATCGCTGAGGGCGTCTCCGCCGCCGTCCCATGATCAGGGGCGGCGGCGCCTTGTCTTCGTCGGCCGCGCGTTCCAAGCTTGAGCGATCCTCACGAGGCAGGCGGCGATGAGTTCCACGGTCGAGCAGCAGATCCTGATCGAACAACGGGTCACCAACGAGGGCCCGAGTGTCGTGGCGGCGTATCTGCTGTGGTTCTTCCTCGGTTTCGTCTCGGCCCACCGATTCTATCTTGGGCGAATCGGCAGCGCGATCTGTCAGCTCGTGCTGAACATGCTGGTCGTCGGCCTCGTCTGGCTGGTGATCGACCTGTTCCTGATCCCCCGCATGGTGCGCGCCAAGCAGGCTGAGCTGCGCCAGAGGCTCACCCGGCAGGTCGCCCCGACGGCGTCCGCGATCCTCACCGGGACGGGGCCTGCGATCCGGTTCTGAGGAGGATTCCCAAGGACAAGTCCTTGGGTGGGGTCCAGGGGCAACGCCCCTGGCTCGCAGGGCGCTGCCCTGCACCCGCCAGAGGGCTCGCCCTCTGGACACCCCTACACCGCCACGACGGCATCCGCCCGGTAGGTCGAGCCTTCCACCGGATTTGCGATCCAGCGGCAGCGGCCGATATGCATGTCGTGCCCGGCGTGGAAATGCCCGGAGATCCAGAGGTCCGGCCGGGCCGCGTCGGGTAAATCGTCGAGCACGGTCGTGGCGTAGAAGGCCGGGACCCACCACGGCACGCCGGGGGCCTCGCGGAACCGGTCGGCAGCGAGCGGGCTCGCCGGATGGTGCGTCAGGACGACCGTCGGCCCCGCATGGGGCACCGCGAGGGCGGCGAGCAGGCGGTCCCGCTCCGCGAGGAAGGCGGCCATGGCATCGGCGGGCTGCCAGGGGCTGCCGTCCTCCTTGCGGATCGCCCCACAATATTCCCGCGAGCCCGTGACCGGATCGGTCATCCGCGCGGCGGCGTAGGCGATGGGATCGGCCGGGCGGTGGGGCGTGTCCTCCCGCAGCCAGCGCGAGGCCAGCGTCCAGTCGCTCCACAGGGTCGTGCCGAGGAAGCGCACGCCGCCGAGCACCACGCTCGCGCTCTCCTGCAACAGGTGGATCGTGGCGCCCAGCCCGTTCAGGCGCGCCACCTCCGCCGCCAGCGCCGCGAGGAGCTGGCCCGCCGTGCGCGGGTCGCCTGTCGGCGCGTAACGCTCGTGGTTGCCCGACACCAGCACCACCGGCTTCCCCTGCGAGAGGTGGAGCAGGGCGGCGAGGCCGCGCTCGGGATGGCCCTCGTAGAGGTCACCCGGGCAGGCGAGCACGTCGAACTCGCCCTCCGGCAGGGGGATGAGGTCGAGCCTGCGGCGTTCGAGGTGCAGGTCGGAGATCGGAAAGATGCGCATGCGTTGCCTCACCCGGCGGAGCGCCGCTCGGCGGCGGCGGCGCGGAGGATGTCGAGGGCCGAAACGGCGTTGATGACCGCGATCAGCGCCGCCGCCACGAGGTCCGGCCAGGGCGAGGGCACGGCGAGGGTGGTGAGCCCCGCCGCGACCACCGCGAGGTTGGCGACCGTATCGTTGCGCGCCGAGAGATAGGCCGCCCGGGTCAGGCCGCCCGAGCCCGCCCGGTGCCGGGCGAGCATCAGGGCACAGGTGAGGTTGACCGCGAGGGCGCCCATCCCCGTCAGCACCAGGGGCTGGGCGGCCGGGGGCGTGAAATCCGAGACCTTCTCCCACGCCGCGACGGCGCCGGCCAAGGCGGGCAGGACGAGGAGGACGGCCATCCCTGTCCCGAGTCGCGCCCGGTTGCGGGCGCTCCAGCCGAGCCCGGCGACGATCAGCAGGTTGATCGCCGCGTCCTCCAGGAAATCGAGGCTGTCCATGACGAGGGCCACGGAGCCGATGGCCAGGGCGACGGCGATCTCGATGAAGAAGCAGCCGAAATTGAGGGCCGCCACGCGGGCGACCACCGGGCGCAGGGCGGCGTTCACGGCATCTCGCTCCGGTCGTCTCAATCGATCCGCCACCCGCTCGCCCCCGGGGCCAGCGGGCCGGTCGCAGCCCGCCTCTTGTCCCGGCGCGGGCCGCCTGTCGAGGCGCCGCCCGTCAGAAAAGTCTGCGGGCGGGTCAAGAAAGTTGCGCCTTGGTCCGGGTGGATTCGGGCTCACGCCTGTGCGACGCCCTAGGACAGAGGCCGACAGCACGATCGGCCGCCCACGGAGGCTTCGTCGAGCCATGCTGCCGGAACTGCGCGTCCTGTATTTCGAGGACCTCGAAGTCGGTCTGTCCGAGACCCTCACGAAGACCATCGCCTCGTCCGATGTGGTGGGCTTCGCCGAGATCACCGGCGACCGCAACCCGATCCACCTCTCCGAGCACTTCGCGGCCCGCACGCCCTTCGGCACGCGCATCGCCCACGGCCTCTACACCGCCGGGCTGATCTCCGCCGTGCTCGGCACCCGCCTGCCGGGACCAGGCGCGGTCTACATCTCGCAGACCCTGAACTTCCGCGCGCCGGTGCGGATCGGCGACACGGTGGACGTGACGGTGACGGTGTCCGAACTGATCCCCGAGCGGCGCCGCGCCCGGCTCACTTGCCTCTGCGCCGTCTCCGGCGAGCCCGTGCTCGACGGCGAGGCCTGGGTGAAGGTGCCCAACCGCGCCGAGGCCGATCCGCTCGCCGCGCGGATGGAGAAGAGCCGCATCGCGCCGAGCGATGCCTGAGACCCTGACGGATCCGGCCGACCCGCGCCTCGCCCCCTACGTCCGGATGCGCGAGCGCGACCTCGTGGGTCGCGCGGGCCGGTTCGTGGTGGAAGGCGAGGTGACCCTGCGGCTGTTGCTGGGCGCGCGCTCGCGCTTCCGGCCCGAATCGGTCCTCCTGGCGCCCGAGCGGCTGCCGGGCCTCGCACGCGAGGTGCGCGATTGCCCGGCGCCCGTCTACCTCGCCGACAAGCCGGTGATGAGCGCGGTGACGGGCTTTCCAATTCACCGGGGCGTGCTGGCCATCGGCCTGCGCGGGGAGGAGCCCTCGCCCGAGGCGCTCGTGCCGCCGGTCGGCCCCGCCCTGGTGCTGGCGCTCGCCGGGCTCACCAACCACGACAATGTCGGGTCCGCCTTCCGCAACGCCGCGGCGTTCGGCGCGGACGCGGTGGTTCTCGACAGCGATTGCTGCGATCCGCTCTACCGCAAGGCGATCCGCGTCTCGGCCGGGGCGGCACTGATCACCCCCTTCGCGCGGTTGAGCGAGGGCACCGACTGGCTCGCCCTCGCCGCGCGCCTGGGCCTCGATGCCCTGGCACTGAGCCCCGGCGCGGGTGAAACGCTCGGCGATGCGCCCCTCCCGTCCCGCGCCCTGCTCCTCCTGGGCACGGAGGGCCCCGGCCTCGAAGCCGGGCTGCTGGGGCGGGCGCGCGGCCTGCGCATTCCGATGGCGGGGGATTTCGATTCCCTCAACGTCGCCACGGCGGCGGGAATCGCCCTGCACGCCGTCGCCCGAGCACAGGGACGGTTGGGGGAATAGTTTTTTCTCAAATCAGGCGCGTGGTCTCATGCAAAAATCATCCGCATTCTCGCGCGCGACAATGGGCTGCAATTGAAGACGGAACGTGTAAGTCTAGCTTGGCTTCACGGTCGTGAGGTTGGGAGACGAGTGAGTTGCTGCAGGCGCGTGACGGGTTGAGGGCTCTCTCCGGGCATCGGGTGGCCGTGGTCGGCGCCGGCCCCGGCGGACTGGCCACCGCGCTGCTGCTCGCCCGCGCGGGCATCCACGTGACCCTGTTCGAGAAGGACAGCCAAGTCGGCGGACGGACCAAGACCGTCGAGGCGCCGGGCGGCTACAAGTTCGACATTGGCCCGACCTTCTTCCTCTACCCGCAGATCCTGACCGACATCTTCACCAGCTGTGGCGAGCGCCTCGAAGACCACGTCAAGCTGGAGCGGCTCGATCCGCAATACCACCTCGTGTTCGAGGGCGAGGGCGGCCTCTCGGGCGAGATCCGCGCCACCGGAGACCTCGACAGGCTGGAGGCGGAGATCGCCCGCCTCGCCCCCGACGACGCGAAGAACGTGAAGAAGTTCTTCACGGAGAACCGCAAGAAGCTCGACTATTTCAAGCCGGTGCTAGAACAGCCGTTCCACCGCTTCCTCAGCATGGTGAGCCCGGCGATGCTGGCGGCCCTGCCGTACCTGCACCCCGGCCGCAGCGTGGACCGCGAGTTGAGGCGCCACTTCAAGGACCCGCGGGTGCGCCTCGCCTTCTCGTTCCAGACCAAATACCTCGGGATGAGCCCCTTCCGCTGCCCGAGCCTGTTCACCATCCTGTCGTTCCTCGAATACGAGCACGGGGTGTACCACCCGGTGGGCGGCTGCGGCGCCATCTCGGAGGCGATGGCGGGGCTGGCCCGGCGGATGGGCGTGGACGTGCGCCTGAACGCCGATGTCGAGCGCGTGACCTTCGACGGGGACCGCGCCAACGGCGTCGTGGTGGACGGCGAGGCCTTCCGCTCGGATGCGGTGGTCATCAACGGCGATTTCGCCAAGGTGGTGAAGGCGCTGGTGCCGGAGCCGCGCCGCCCCCGCTGGAAGGACGCCAAGATCGCCGACGCCCGGCTCTCCTGCTCGACGTTCATGCTCTACCTCGGGATCGAGGGCCCGATGCCAGCGAGCCTGTCGCACCACACGATCCTGCTCTCGGAGCACTACGAGAAGAACATCCGCGAGATCACCGAGGGGACGCTGCCGATGCAGCCCTCCCTCTACGTGCAGCACGCCGGCTACACCGACGGGGGCATGGCGCCGCCCGGCGACACCAGTCTCTACGTGCTGGCGCCGGTGCCGAACCTGAAGGCCGGGATCGACTGGCCGTCGATCCGCGCCTCCTACCGCAAGCTCGCCCTGGACCGGCTGAAGCTCCTGGGGCTGCACGACATCGAGGACCGCATCCGCTACGAACGCGTCCTCGACCCCACCGAGTGGGAGAGCGACTTCGCCGTCCACGAGGGGGCGACGTTCAACCTGTCGCACGATTTGCGGCAGATGCTGTACTTCCGTCCTCACAACCGGTTCGGACGCGGCCTTTACCTCGTCGGCGGCGGCACGCACCCGGGCTCCGGGCTGCCGGTGATCTTCGAGGGCGCCCGCATCTCCGCGAAGTTGCTGATCGAGGAACTGGCCGGCGCCCGCGCCGCCGAGCATGCCGGCCTGCCGGAGACGGCGCCCCTGGCCACATCGGGTGAGGCTTCTTGAGGGGCCCCGCGCCCCTGTGGGCCGCCGCGCTGCTGGCGCTTGTCCCGGCGGTGGGCGTGACGACCGCATCCCTGGCGGCGACGGTCGAGGTCGAGGTGGACGGGGCCGAGCCCGGCGGCGGGCCGGTCTACGTCGCCCTGTGCCAGGGCGGCCTCAGCGGCAGCGCCTGCGGCGAAGGGGACAAAGCCCAGGCCCGGGGTGGCGAGGCGCGCTTCACCTTCCAGAACGTACAGCCCGGACTCTACGCGGTGGCGGCCTTCCAGGACATCAACGGCAACGGCCAGCTCGACCGAACCGGCCTCGGCCTGCCGCTCGAGCCCTACGGCTTCTCGGGCGATCCGGGTCGGCGCAGCCGGCCGGATTTCCGGGAGGCGGCCTTCGCCTTGCGCGAGCCGGGTGTGGCGATCCGCGTGCGGCTCGTCCGCGCCCTGCCGAGGCGCTGAGACCGATGTCCCCCATCGCGGTCCTGTCGGGTGTCGCCCTCTCTCTGCGGGGGAGGCGGGTCCTCGACGGGATCGACCTCGCCCTCGGGGCCGGCGAGACCCTGGCGCTGCTGGGGCCGAACGGGGCGGGCAAGACCTCGCTGATGCGCCTCGTCGCGGGCCGCCTCGCCCCGGAGGTGGGGACCGTCCGCGTCGGCGGGGCCGATCCGCACCGCTCCGGCGAGGCCCGCCGGGCGGTGGGCTGGGTGCCACAGGAGATCGCGCTCTACCCGCGCCTGACCGTCGCCGAGAACCTGTCCGTCTTCGCCCAGCTCTCCGGCATTCCCCGGCGGGAGCGCCGGGTCGCCGTGGAGCGCGCCCTGGGTCTCGCCGACATCGAGGCCGTGGCGAACCGCGTGGTGATGACCCTGTCGGGCGGCTACCAGCGCCGGGTGAACATCGCCGCCGGGCTGATCGGCCGCCCGGCCCTCGTGCTCCTCGACGAGCCGACGAACGGCGTCGATCTCGCCGCACGCGCCGCGATCCACGCCGTGCTTCACCGGCTGCGCGAGCAGGGCACCGCGATCCTGATCGCCACCCACGATTTTGCGGAAGCCGAGCGCCTGGCCTCGCAGGTCGCCTTCCTTGCCCAGGGGCGGATCGTCCGCGAGGGGCACTTGGCCGATCTTCTCGCCCGCCTGCGCACCGGCCCGCCGGAGCGGGAGCTGATCCTCGAGACGCCCCCCGATGCCGCCGCCGAATCGGTGCTGCGCCGGGCGGGCTTCGCCTCCGCCGGGGTGTCGGGCCTGCGCTGGCGGACCAGCGAGCGCGCCGGCCTCGACGGGGCGGCGCTGCTGGGCACGCTCCGCGCCCAGGGCGTGCCGGTGGGCGAGGTGCGGGTGCGCTCCCCCCGGCTGGAAACCCTCTACGTCGAGGCCCTGCGGCCGCGGGATGTCGGCGAAGCGGAGATCCGACCGCTGGTGGCGACGGGGCAAAGACCGTGAGGAGATTACGCCGGATCGAGCGTGGGTCACCCCTCTCCCCGCTCGCGGGGAGAGGCCCGTTTGCACCTCGTCGTGCAAACGGGGAGCGAAGGCGCAGCCGAAGCGATGGTGAGGGGGCCGACAGGATGAATCTCTTCCTGGCCGCCCCCTCACCCTCGGCTGCCGCCTCGCTTCGCCCCCGACGAGGGGGGCTCAGCCCTCTCCCCGCAAGCGGGGAGAGGGCGATGCTGCATCATCGCGCGCGAAGGCTCACCCCATGATCGGCGCCGCGTTCCGGGTGATGCTCCTCTCGCTGGTCCGCGACCGGGCGGCCCTCGTCATGGCCTTCGTGCTGCCGACGGTGATCTTCTCGATCTTCGCGGCGATCTTCTCCGGGGCCATCGGCGACCGGATCCGCATCCATCTCGGCCTCGCGGATCTCGTCGGGACCCCCGCGACCCACCGCCTGATGGATGCGCTCGCAGCCGACCCGTCGCTGCGTGTCACCCGCCTGCCGGCAACCAACCTCGCCGAGGTGACCCATGCCGTCCGCGCGGGGGAAGTCGATGTGGCGCTGGCGCTGCGCGGCGATCTCGTGGCCCAGCCGGCGGGGGACACGCCCGCGCCCGCCGACAAACCGGTCGTGCTGATCGAGAACCCCGCCAAGGCGTTGGCGACGCCGATCGCGCTCGGTCAGCTCCAGCGGGTTCTGAACGAAGCCCTGCCCGACGTGGTGCTCTCGCGGGTCGTGGCCGACGTGGAGCGCAGCGGCAAGATCGGGCCGGACGAGCGGCGCTTCCTCGACGAGGCCTTCGCCGAGCAGCGGGCGAAGAAGGAGCCCTTCTCCTTCGCCGACCTCGTGGAGCGGACGAGCACCGCCGCCGGCACCGCCAACGCGCGGGTCAGCTACTATGCCGGGGCGATCACCGCCGTATTCCTGCTGTTCGCGGCCATGCAGGGCGCGCTGTCCCTGGTGGAGGAGCGCGAATCCGGCCTCAGCGACCGCCTGATGGCCGGGCCGGGCGGGTTGCCGGTGGTGGTGCTCGGCAAGTTCGGCTTCCTGACCGCCCAGGGCGTGATCCAGGCCGGGCTCATCTTCCTCGCGGCGGGGCTGCTCTACGGGGTCGAGATCGGGCCGCACTGGGCCGCCTTCCTGACCACCTGCCTGCTGGTCTCCGCGATGGCGGCGGGGCTGGCGCTCGCCGCCTGCGCCCTCGCGGCCTCCCGCCAGCAGGCGCATCTCGCCTCGACCTTCGGGGTGCTGCTGCTGTCGGCGGTCGGCGGGTCGATGGTGCCGCGCTTCCTGATGCCGCCTTGGCTGCAGCAGGCCGGCTGGCTGACCCCGAACGCCTGGGCGATCGAGGCCTACCAGTCGGCACTCGGCGATGGATTCGCCGCCGCCCTGCCCTCTCTGGCCGTACTCGGCGCCCTGGCCTTGGCCGGGATCGGCGTCGCGATGGCGGGCGTGGCGAAGCGGCCGATCTGATGACGACGCCTATCATGACGGCGGGGATACCCATCTCCGCGACGGCAGGGCACGTTGACCACCAACGGCCCATGTCTAGCTTCACACTGACGTCGGACCCGATCGCGTTGCACTCGGGCACGGCTTCAGATCATTGTCGCCACGCGCATTCCTGCGACGAACCGGTATCCCCTTCGTCGGAATGCGCTCTCAGGGCCGGGCCGTTCGCCCCGCCCGACCGGAGCGTGCCCACCTCATGAGCCAGGATTCGAGCGTCGCCGTCATCGGCTCAGGGCTCGGGGGACTCGCCGCCGCCTGCGTGGCCGCGGCCCGGGGCCACCGCGTCACCGTCTACGACAAGAACGGCTGGCTCGGCGGCAAGGCCGCGGTGCTCCACGAAGGCGGCTTCCGCTTCGACATGGGGCCGACCATCCTCACGGTCCCCCGGGTGCTGGAGCGGATTTTTTCCGAAGCCGGGCGTTCCGTCCACGACTACATGGACCTGCGCCGGCTCGACCCGCAATGGCGCTGCTTCTTCGACGACGGCACCCGCATCGACCTGATGCAGGACGTCGCCACCATGGCGACCGAGATGGAGCACTTTGCCCCCGGGACGGGGGAGGGCTATAAAAAATTCATCTCCATCTCCGAGCATCTTCACGGCGTCTCGGAAAAATTCTTCTTCTGGAAGCCGGTCGAGGACCTGTTCGACACGATCAACATCCGCGAGAACATGAACCCCGGCACGCTCCGGGACGTGCTCTCCCTGCGGATGCACGCCTCGGTGGCCTCCACCATCCGGGGCAAGGTCAAGGACGCGCGGCTGGCGCAGATGCTCGACCATTTCGTGCAGTATGTCGGCTCCTCGCCCTACGGCGCGCCGGCGGTGCTCTGCGCCATCGCCCACATGCAGACCTCCGAAGGCATCTGGTATCCGATGGGCGGCACGCGCGCGGTGGCGGAAGGCCTCGCCAAGCTCGCCGAAGAGCTCGGCGCGACGCTGAAGCCCGGCATCGAGGTGACGGGGATCGACACCACGGGCGGGGCCGTGCGCGGTGTGCGCACCGCCGAGGGCTCTACGCCCTTCGACGCCGTGATCTCCAACATGGATTCGGTGCGGACCTACAAGGAACTGGTCGGCGGCGAGCCCGGCAAATCCTTCGAGAAGAAGAACCCCGAGCCGGCCTGCTCCGGCGTGGTGCTCTATCTCGGGCTGAAAGAGCGCTACGAGCACCTTGCGCACCACGATTTCGTCTTCTCCCGCGATCCCGAGGAGGAGTTCGAGTACATCTACCGCAAGGGCGAGCCCGCCCCGGACCCGACCGCTTACCTCGCGGCCCCCTCCTCCACCGATCCGTCCGTGGCGCCGGAGGGCGGCGAAGCGCTCTACGTCCTCGTCCACACCCCGTACCTGCGCCCGCACCACGACTGGAGCCCGAACGGACCGCTCTTCCGGAACTACCGCCGGACCATCCTCGACAAGCTCAAGCGCACCGCCGGCCTCACCGACATCGAGGACCGTATCGTTGTCGAGCGGCAGTTGACGCCGCAGGACATCCACGAGCGCTACAAGGTGCTGAACGGGGCGATCTACGGGCTCGCCTCCCACGGCAAGGTGATGGGTGCATTCAAGCCCGGCAACCGCTCGCGGCAGGTGCGCGGCCTCTACCTCGCGGGCGGCGCCGCCCATCCCGGCCCCGGCATGCCGATGGTGATGATGTCGGGCTGGATCGCCGCCGACGCCCTCGACACGGATGCGCGGGGCGCGGGCGGCGCGCAGGAGCGGAAGTCGGCGTGAGGGCGCAACCGCCCCTCCCTCCCCCCTCGGCGGGGGAGGGTGGCCCCGGCATCAGCGGGGGTTCGGAGAGGGGAGCGCCGGTGCAGGATGTGGCACCCGGCGCGACACCTCCTGCACCGTCGCTCCCCTCTCCCCCCCTGCTGCGCAGGGTACCCTCCCCCGCAGAGGGGGGAGGGAAAACGTCGCGCTCCGTCCCCGACGTCTCCCCCGCCCTCTGGCGCTTCATGGGGCTATGGTTCGACCGCTACCTGCGCCGCCATCTCGACGGGTTGAGCCAGCCCCACTGGAGCGCCCCGCCCCCGGCCGGGCATCCGGGGCCCCTCGTCATCTACCGCAACCATCCCGCGTGGTGGGACGCGGCCGTCATCATTTTGCTGGCTAATCGATTGTATCCCGGCCGCGACCACCGGGCGCCGATCGACGCGGCGATGCTCGCCAAATACAGGATCTTCGCGCGGATGGGCGCCTTCGGCGTCGACCTCGACAGCCCCCGGGGCGGGGCGCAGTTCCTCGCCGCCGCGCGGGACATCCTCGCCCGGCCCGGCGCCCTGATGTGGATCACCGCGCAGGGCCGGTTCCAGGACGTGCGGGTGCGCCCCCTCGGCCTGCGCCCCGGCGTCGCCCGGCTGCCCGAACTCGCCCCTGACGCCCTGTTCGTGCCGCTGGCCCTCGAATACGCCTTCTGGGAGGAGCGGGGCGCGGAGGCCTTCGCCGCCTTCGGGCCGCCGGTCACGGGCGAGAGCCTCGCCGCCCTGCCCCGGGAGGAGCGCCTCGCCCGCCTCGAAGGGGCGCTGACGGACACCCTCGACCGCCTCGGCGCCGACGTGATGAGCCGCGACCCCACCCGCTTCCATCCGCTTCTCGCCGGGCGGAAGGGTGTCGGCGGCCTCTACGACCTGTGGCGAGCCACCGCCGCCCGGCTGCGGGGCCGGTCCTTCGACCCCGCCCATCGCAGCGCCGGAAAGTCGCCGCCGTGATCCTCATCCTCCTCGCGCTGCTCTGCATGATCGCGGCCCTCCTGTCGGCGGGCGTCGCAGCGGCCAATCTCACCGTCCTCAAGACCCCTGCGCCGGAGCCCGATGATGGGCTGGTCTCGATCCTGATCCCGGCCCGCAACGAAGCCGGCAATATCGCCGAGACCGTGCGGGCGGCGCTCGCCAGCACCGGCGTGCCGGTGGAGGTGATCGTCGGCGACGACCATTCGACGGACGCCACCGCCGCCATCGTGACCGGGACCGGCGACCCGCGCCTGCGTCTGACCCCCGTCCCGGACCTGCCCGAGGGATGGACCGGCAAGAACCACGCCTGCGCCCACCTCGCCACGCAAGCGCGCGGCCGGTGGCTGCTGTTCATCGACGCCGACGTCACCCTGGAACCCACCGCCGCCGCCGCCCTCGCGGCCCGCGCCCGCGAGACCGGTACGGCCCTGGTGAGCGCCGTGCCGCGCCAGCGCATGGACACGTTCGGCGAGCGGCTTACCGTGCCGATGATCAACTTCCTGCTCCTCGGCTACCTGCCCATGCCGCTGATGCGGAAGCTGCCGAACCCGTCGCTCGCCACCGCCTGCGGGCAGCTCGTGCTGTTCGACAGGGACGCCTACGCCGCCACCGGGGGCCACGGCGCCGTGCGGGCCTTCCTCCATGACGGCGTGCGCCTCGCGCCGATCTTCCGCCGGGCCGGCTACCGTACCGATCTCGTGGCGGGGGCGCGCCTCGCCACCTGCCGCATGTACGACACCTTCCCCGCCGCCTGGGCGGGCTTCTCGAAGAACGCCCACGAAGGCCTCGCCACCCCCCGCGCCCTGCCCCTCTGGACGGCGCTGCTGGGCCTCGGCCACCTGCTGCCGCTGCCGCTCCTCGTCCTGGGACTCCTGGGGCTGCTGCCGCCGGAGGCGACGGCGCTGGCGGGACTCGCCACCGCCCTGTCGCTCGGCACCCGCGCGGCGATCACGCTCGCTACCCGTGAGCCGGCGGCGACGATCCTCCTGCCCCCGGCCTCCATCGCCGTGGCACTCGCGATCCAGTGGAACGTCCTGCTTCGGCGTGAGCGCGCCGGGGCGGCGACCTGGAAGGGCCGCAGCTACCCGGTCGGCGGCGCCTGATCGCCCCCCTGGCCGGGTGAGCCGAGCCTCAGCGTCACCTTCAGGAGCCCCGGATCCTCCGGGTCCCGCGTCTGCGCGAAGCCGAGACGGCGGCAGACGGCGAGCATCGCCCGGTTCTCGGCCAGCACCGTACCCTCGACCCGTCGGATCCCCTCGGAGCGGGCCCAGTCGATCATCAGGCGCATCAGGGCGAAGGCGAGACCCGTGCCGCGGGCATCCCGCCCGATGCCGATGGCATACTCGCCGCTGTCGTGGTTGGCGTCCGCGTGCAACCGGACGGCGCCGAGCATCCTCTCCCGCCCGTCGGGATCGATCTCCACGGCGACGAAGGCGATGGCGCGGGCGTAATCGAGCTGCGTCAGCCGGGCGAGGAAGGCGTGGCTGAAGGCCTTCACCGGGCCGAAGAAGCGCAGGCGCAGGCTCTCGGGATCGAGGTTCTCGAAGAACGCCCGGAACAGGTCCTCGTCCTCCGGCCGAACGGGGCGGACCTGCACCACGCGGTCCTTCACGTTGAGGGCGCGCACCCACTCCGTCGGATAGGGGCGAATCGCGAAGCCGGGATGGCCCCCGCCTCGGCGGTCCCGCTCGCCCGTGCGGCTCTGCGGGATGCGGCCGATCCGCACCCGCGCGTCGAGGGCGAGCACCCCCGTCTCGTCGGCGAGCAGGGGGTTGATGTCGAGTTCGCGGACCTGCGGCAGGTCGGCGGCGAGCTGGGCGATCTTCACGAGCGTCAGGGCGATGGCCGACAGGTCGGCGGCGGGCACGTCGCGGTAGGCGTCGAGGCGCCGGGCGACCCGTGTGCGGCCGATGAGGTCGCGGGCGAGGATCATGTCGAGGGGCGGCAGGCCCAGCGCCCGGTCGTCGATCACCTCGACGGCGGTGCCGCCCCGGCCGAACACCACCACGGGTCCGAAGACCGGATCCTCCGCGAGCCCGGCGATCAACTCCCGGCGCTGGCCCCTTCGCACCATGGGCTGCACCGCGAACCCGGTGACGCGCGCGTCCGGCCGCTCCGGCGGGCGCGGCTGAGGATGCGGCGGGCGGCCTCGCGCACGTCGGCCTCGCTGGTCAGATCAAGGTGGACGCCGCCAATATCGGATTTGTGCACGATGTCGGGCGAGACGACCTTGAGCGCCACCGCCTGCCCGGCGGGCGATCATGGGCCACGCGGCCGCCGCCGCCGCGTCGATGTCCGGAGCCAGCGTCAGCGGCACCGCCGGGATGCGGTAGGCCGAGAGCAGGGCGCTCACCGCAATCGGGTCGAGCCAGGACGCCCCTTGCCTCAGGGCATCGCCGATGATCCGCTGCGCGGCCTCGGTATCGGGCGTGAAGTCCCGGGGCAGCGAATCGGGCGTGCGCATCAGGTCGTCCTGCGCCTCCCGGTAGCGGACGAGGTGCAGGAACCCTTCGATCGCCTCCGAATCGGTGGAGAATTGCGGGATCCCGGCGGCGGCGAAGGTCTCGCGCACGGCTTCGGCCTCTCCGAGGGAGACGGCGAAGACCGGCTTCTTGCGCACCTGGCCCTTGCGCGCCTCGCCCACGACCCCGGCGATGGCCCCGGCCACGGTCGCGGCGTCGGAGCGGATCGTCGGCACATGGATCGCCAGCACGGCATCGTTGCCCGCATCCGCCAGCAGGGGGGCGAGGGCCTCCGCGAAGGCCGGCCCGCCCGCATCCATCCCGAGATTGACCGGGTTGCCGGCGGGACGCGCCCCGAAGGCCGGGATTTCCGCGAGGCTCCCGGCCCGCTCCTTAAGCCGGTCCGTGGCCAGAAGGCCGATCCCCTTTCCGTTGGAGACGATGGCGAGGCGCTTGCCGGGGAAGGGCCGCTGGCGGCCGAGCGTCTCGACGGCGGAGAACATCTCGTCGAGATCCTGCACGGCGAGCAGGCCCGCCCGGCGGAAGGCGGCGGCGTAGACCGCATCGGGCCGGGCCAGCGCGCCGGTATGCGTCACCACCGGCTCGGCCACCCCGGCCGGGTGCGGCTGGTGCCGCCCGGCGCGGAGCACCACCACCGGCTTGGCGCGGGCGGCGGCCCGGGCGGCGGACATGAAGCGGCGGGCATCCTCCACCCGGTCGAGGCAGAGCAGGATCGCGCGGGTGCGGATGTCGGCGGCGAAATGGTCGAGGCAGTCCGAGGCGTCGATGTCGAGAGCGTTGCCGGTCGAGAGCACCGCCGAGAAGCCGACGCTCCGCCGGCTCGCCCATTCCACGATGGCCGCCGCCACCGTGCCCGATTGCGAGACCAGCGCGAGGTCCCCCGGCGCGGTCGGGTGAGCGAACAGGGCGGCATCGAGACGCCGCGCGGGCACGACGAGCCCCGCGCTGTTGGGCCCGAGCAGGCGCAGCCCGTACCGCCGGGCGGCGCTGCGGGTGCGGGCGCCGGGCCCGTCCTCACCCAGTGCCGAGGCCGGTGGTGAGGATCACGGCGGCGGCGGCGCCGATCCGGCCCGCCTCCTCCACGATGGCGGGCACCCCGTCGGCAGGGATCGCGATGATCACCAGATCCGGGGGCTCGGCAGCGCCGACAGGCTCGGCGCACAGGCGAGCCCGGCCACGTCCGCCTGCGTGGGGTGAACCGGCGTGATGGTCCCCGGAAACCCGGAGCGGCGCAGGGATTCGAGGATGCTGCGCCCCACCGTGCCGTCCCGCGCCCCGGCGCCGACGAAGGCGATCGAGCGCGGGGCGAGGAGCCTGTCGAAACGGTAGGTGCTCATGCCGTCCCCGCCGTCGTGTGGGCTGCCGAACCGTGTCCCTGAGATCGCCGGTGCCGGTGTGTCGGCGGGCCCCGCGGTCCACAGCTTTTCCCCGCTGGTTCAGGATCGGGCAAGGGGGACTTGCGAGGCTTTCCGTCGCCGCGATCCCTCGAAAGGTGCCGATGTCGATCCCGTCCGCGCGCCGTGGGCCGCCCTCCACCGCCGTCTCCGACGCTGAGCCGACCCGCGCGCCCCAACCTCGTCGCGCGCCTGTTCTGGACGGGGACGACGGGCAGCGCCCTAGCCTTCTGGTACGGGCCGATGGCCTTCGCCGGAACCGGCCTCGCCCTCGTCGCCGTCCTCGCCCGCCATCTCGACCGGCCGCGCCGCCTGCGCGCCCGCGTCCGCCGGATCGCCCGCCGCCATGCCGAGACCCTGGCCCTGCGCCGCCGCCAGGAGCGGTTCGAGGATGCCTACGGGACGCTGATCGACGACGGCTGGCAGCGGGAATGCGCCTACTTCCTCGACCGCACGGTGCTGCCCCGCCTCGGACCCCGCCACGCCGACCTCGCGGAGCGCGAGCGGCCGCGGTTGCTCGCCCTCATCGACGCCGTGGCGGCGGAGATCGACCTCCCCGACGAGGACGAGGCGCCGCAGGACGGGATCGACTACGAGCGGTTCTGCGCCGAGCGCTTGGCTCGGGCGGGCTGGCGGACACACCGCACGCCGCCGAGCGGCGACCAGGGCGCCGACGTCCTGGCCATCCGCGACGGATGTCGCCTCGTGGTCCAGTGCAAGCGCCTGTCGCGCCCGGTCGGCAAACACGGCGGTGCAGGAAGCGGCCGCCGCCCTGCCGTACTGGTCCGGCGACCGGGCTGCCGTGGTCTCGAATGCCGGCTTCACCCCCGCCGCCCGCCGCCTCGCGGCTGCGACCGGCGTGCTGCTGCTGCACCACGACGATCTGGAATGACTTGGAGATGTGAGAGCCCGGCCGCGACGTCGGGCTGTTCTCCTTTCCTCCGCCCTCATTCTCAGGTGCAGCGAAGCCGCCTCGAAGGAGGGCTCCAGGGAGCGGAAGCCTTCTGAAGGTCTCCTTCGAGGCCACCGCTGCGCGGCGGCGCCTCAGGATGAGGGCAAGGGTGGGGAGCGCAGACTTCCGGATCGGCCCTCAGGCCAGCGGCCCCGGAATCGCCATCTCCGCCTTGGTCAGCAGCCGCGCCTCGTGCCGGCGCATGAACAGCCAGAGGGCGATGCCGCCGAACACCACCAGGGCAAGGAGGCCGAGGCCCACGGGGCCGGCGACCTTCTCGATGGAGCGGCCGCAATAATACGAGCCGAGCCCCATGCTCCCCGCCCAGGCGAGGCCGCCCAGCGCGTTGAAGGCCATGAAGCGGCGCGCGTCGAGCTTGTTCACGCCCGCCAGCACCGCCGCGTAGGCGCGCAGCATCGCGGTGAAGCGGCCGAAGAACACGATCTTCCCGCCGTGCCGGCGGAACAGGTACTGGCCGAGCTTGAGCCGTCCATGGTCGAGGGCGATCAGGTGGCCGTAGCGCAGGAGGAGAGGCATCCCCCACCGCCGCCCGGCCCAGTAGCCGACATTGTCGCCGAGGATCGCCGCCGCCGCCGCCGCCGCGATCACGCCGGCGATGTCGAGGTTGCCGGTGCTGCCGGCATAGACGGCCGAGGAGATCAGCACCGTCTCGCCGGGGCAGGGTACGCCCGCGCTCTCCAGCGTGATGATCACGAAGATCGCGATGTAGCCGTACTGCGCGATCAGGTCGGCGATCGGCAGATCGTGAAGGAAGGACATGGGTCCTCGGGGGGCCGGCAGCAGGTTCGGGCGGAGCCCTAGCGCGCAGATCGTGGCCTCACGAGGGCCGACCCGGTGGCCCTCCTCGTCCCGCGCCCGCGTCAGAGCACCTTGAGGAGGGCCTCGGCGCCGGACGCCTCGGCCTTGGAGGGCGATTCCTCGACGTTGAGGATCCGCACCACGCCGTCGTCGACCAGCATCGCGTAGCGCTTTCGAGCGGGTGCCGAGGCCGAAGCCCGTGCCGTCCATGTCGAGGCCGACCGCCTTGGCGAAGTCGGCATTGCCGTCCGCCAGGAACTCGATCCCTTCCGCGGCGCTCGCCTTCGACCACGCGTCGAGGACGAATACGTCGTTGACGCTGGTGACGGCGATGGCATCGACGCCCTTGCCCAGGATCTCCGCCCGGTGCTGCACGAAGCCCGGCAGGTGGTTGCGGTGGCAGGTCGGCGTGAAGGCGCCGGGCACGCCGACGAGCACGACCTTGCGGCCCTTGAACACGTCGTCCGTGGTGCGCGCCATCGGGCCCTCGGGGCCGATCACGCGGAAGGTCGCCTGGGGCAGGTGTTCGCCGACCTGGATCATCGCTGGTCTCTCTGGTGGAGCGGGGCTCCCCCGCAGGGTCGGGCCTGACCTAGCGTGGCGGGCGGGGCCTGTCGAGGAGGGGGACCCGCCCTCCCCTGTGAGAGATCGTCGGACCGAGGCCCACTTTGCCCGCTGGACAACGGCAGGGCGCGGGGCCAGCATGGGCCCATGCCGACCACCCTTCCCCCCCGGCAGACGGCGCTCTCCGGCTCCAGCTTCCTCGATGGCCAGTTCCTGGTCGCGATGCCGGGGATGGCGGACGAGCGTTTCGCCCGCTCGGTGATTCTACATCTGCGCCCATTCCGCCGACGGCGCGATGGGCATCATCGTCAACAAGGCCGCCACCGACATCAGCATGCCGGACCTGCTGGTGCAGCTCGACGTGGCGCCCCAGGCGGACGCGATCCGCCTGCGCGAGCGCGTCGGCCACATGCCGGTGCTGATGGGAGGGCCCGTGGAGGGGCGGAGGGGATTCGTCCTGCACTCGGACGATTTCCATATCGCCCAATCGACGCTCATCATCGACGACGGGATCTGCCTCACCGCCACCGTCGAGATCCCTGCGCGCCATCGCCAGCGGCGAGGGGCCGGCGAACGCGGTGCTCGCGCTCGGCTACGCCGGCTGGGGGCCGGGGCAGCTCGAAAGCGAGATCATGGCCAACGGCTGGCTCAACTGCCAGGCGGATCCGAGCCTGATCTTCGCGCCGGACCTCGAATCCAAGTACGAGCGGACCCTGCGGGACAACGGGATCGATCCCGCCATGCTTTCCGCGAGCGTCGGGCGGGCTTGAGCCTCTGGGCGGAGGGTCGCTTGGTCTTCCCACCGCGAGCTCACCCTGAGGCGCCCGGCTTGCCGGCCCTCGAAGGAGGGGGGATGGTGGGACACAATCCGGCGTCCCAGCCTGTCTTCCCAGTTCCAAGCCGCGCCGTCATCCCGCACGCAGCACCATCGCCCTTTCGCTACTCCGGCTCCGCCCCGAAGCCCCCGCCCGCATCCGGGTTCAGCCCGTCGACGGCGGGCTTCGGCCGGGAGGGCCGGCGGGCGGGCGGAGCCGCCGCCGTCGTCGCGGTCGGCGCGGCGGTGTTGGCGCCGAGCCGCGTCGCCAGCGCCAGCGAGCGGTTCTCCGTGAAGCGCAGGTGGCAGAAGCCGTGGACGCCCTCGCGGGCATAGGCCCGGCAGAACTGCTCGCGATCCGCGGAGAAGGCCGCCTGTTCGGCCACGATCGGTCGCACGTCCTCGCGACGCGCCCGTTGGGTCATGAGCTTGTAATTATCGCGCACCGCCTTGTCGGCGACACCCCGGGCCGTGTCGAACTCCGCCGCCCGTGGCGTCAGGGTGGCCGGAGCCGGTCCCCACATCCCGACCGGGGTCGTGGCGCAATCGGCGGCGGTGAAGGTGCAGATGGAGCCGCCTTCGAGGGTCGTCACCATCACCGCCCCCTCGGTGACATCGACGCGCAGGGGCATTCCGCGGTGGGAGCCTCGTAGCGTGGCACGCCCTCGGGCTTGCCGGCGGAGGTGAGGGCGACGGGCTTGCCGTCCGCGAGCTTGACGCTGCACGACTCGGTCGGCTGCGAGACCTTGGTGCCGGGGAGGGTGATCGTGGCGGCCAGGCCGCCCGCCGCCCGGTCGAGCCGCAGGCTGCCGCCCATCCCGTTGCGCTGGAGATCCTGCCCGATCAGGCCGTCCTCGTTCGGCGCCTTGAGGACGACGGGCCCCCTCGGCACGGGCGGGGGCCGCATTTCGGGAGCGGGCTGGCCGGGGACGCCCTCCTCCGGCAGGCCGGGCACGGGGCGCCGGGCCGCCCTCGGGCGGGCGGAGCTGCGGCACGGGGGGCCGTTCCGGCTTGATGCCGAAGAGACGCTCGAGGAAATTCTGGCGCGCTCGCCGGACCGGCCGGCACGACGAGGACGGTGGTGAGGACGGCAAGCGAGAGGAGGCGGATCGGGCGTGTCGGTCTCACGGGCAAGGCGAACTCTTGTGGTTCTTGTCTCGCGGGGCGCGCCGGGGCCGATCACGATCCCTTCCATCAAGGTTAACACGCGATCGGTGGCGCGGACGTGGCAGCAAAGCAACAAAATGCGGCCACGCACCGGCCACGGCCCTGCGGCAGGGGTGAAAATGGCGAGGTGTGAGAACGGGATGGAACCTTCGCCACTCCGTTCGGCCGAGACTTCTTGCGGGGCCGCGCGACGCTTCTTATATCGCGATCGACGCGGGATTATCCGCTGGATCTCGTCCGTTCTCGGCCCTTGATCCGGCCCGGATCCCGTTCTCACATCAACACGCGTCAGTCTCCATCGCGAGTTCTGAAATGCCATGGGCCGAGCTGCTCCGGGGCTCGGCGGTCTGCTTGAACGCGACAGAAGAGGGATCCCACCATGAGTAAAGTTATCGGCATCGACCTCGGCACCACCAACAGCTGCGTTGCCGTCATGGAAGGCGGCAAGCCCAAGGTGATCGAGAATGCGGAAGGCGCGCGCACCACGCCGTCGATCGTGGCCTTCGCCAAGGACGGCGAGCGGCTGGTCGGCCAGCCCGCCAAGCGCCAGGCCGTCACCAATGGCGACAACACGATCTTCGCGGTGAAGCGTCTGATCGGGCGTCGCTTCGACGATCCGGTGACCAAGAAGGATACCGAGCTCGTCCCGTACAAGATCGTGCGCGGCGGCAACGGCGATGCGTGGGTCCAGGCGGGCGGCAAGGACTATTCGCCCTCGCAGATCAGCGCCTTCACGCTGCAGAAGATGAAGGAGACGGCGGAGTCGTATCTGGGCGAGACGGTGACCCAGGCGGTCATCACCGTTCCGGCGTACTTCAACGACGCGCAGCGCCAGGCGACCAAGGACGCCGGCCGAATCGCCGGGCTGGATGTCAAGCGCATCATCAACGAGCCGACGGCCGCCGCGCTCGCCTACGGCCTCGACAAGAAGAAGACCGGCACCATCGCGGTCTACGATCTCGGCGGCGGCACCTTCGACGTGTCGATCCTCGAGATCGGCGACGGCGTGTTCGAGGTGAAGTCCACCAACGGCGACACCTTCCTGGGCGGCGAGGACTTCGACCAGCGCATCGTCGAGTACCTGACCGCCGAGTTCAAGAAGGAGCAGGGCATCGACCTGACCAAGGACAAGCTCGCCCTCCAGCGCCTCAAGGAGGCCGCCGAGAAGGCCAAGATCGAGCTGTCCTCGGCGACCCAGACCGAGATCAACCTGCCCTACATCACCGCCGACCAGACCGGCCCGAAGCACCTCGCGCTGAAGCTCAGCCGCGCCAAGTTCGAGTCGCTGGTGGACGACCTCGTCCAGCGGACGATCGAGCCCTGCCGCAAGGCGCTCAAGGCAGCCGGCGTCTCGGCCTCCGAGATCGACGAGGTGGTGCTCGTCGGCGGCATGATCCGCATGCCGAAGATCCAGGAGGTGGTGAAGTCCTTCTTCGGCAAGGAGCCGCATAAGGGCGTGAACCCGGATGAGGTGGTGGCGATCGGCGCGGCGGTGCAGGCCGGCGTGCTGGCAGGCGATGTGAAGGACGTGCTGCTGCTGGATGTGACGCCGCTGACGCTGGCGATCGAGACGCTGGGCGGCGTGTTCACGCGCCTCATCGACCGCAACACTACCATCCCGACCAAGAAGTCGCAGACCTTCTCGACCGCCGACGACAACCAGTCGGCCGTGACCATCCGCTGCTTCCAGGGCGAACGCCCGATGGCGGCGGACAACAAGCTGCTGGGTCAGTTCGACCTGGTCGGCATCCCGCCCGCGCCGCGCGGCGTGCCGCAGATCGAGGTGACGTTCGACATCGACGCCAACGGCATCGTCAGCGTCTCGGCCAAGGACAAGGGCACCGGCAAGGAGCAGCAGATCCGCATCCAGGCGTCGGGCGGCCTTTCGGACAGCGACATCGATCAGATGGTGAAGGATGCCGAGGCCAATGCCGAGGCCGACAAGCGCCGCCGGGAACTCGTCGAGGTGAAGAACCAGGGCGAGAGCCTCGTTCACTCCGCCGAGAAGTCGGTCAAGGAGTATGGCGACAAGGTCTCGGCGGCCGACAAGGGCGGCATCGAGACGGCGATCGCTGCGCTCAAGACCGCGCTGGAAGGCGACGACGTCGAGACCATCAAGGCCCGCACCACGGACCTGACGCAGGCCTCGATGAAGCTCGGCGAGGCGATGTACGCCGCGAGCCAGGCGGCCGGCCCGGAGGGCGCGGCTGCGGCCGATGCGTCGACCGAGAAGAAGGACGACGTCATCGACGCCGACTTCCAGGAGCTCGACGAGAAGGACCAGAAGAAGCGGGCCTAATCGCCACGCTCGTCTGAAACTTTGCGGGGCCGGAGCGATCCGGTCCCGTCTTCGCTTGCGGTGGCCTCGTGCGAGGGTACAGCAGTGAGAGACAGGCTCAGGCGCCGCTTTATCCGTCCGCACACGGCCTCCCCATGAGTGTCGGACCGGCCTGATCGAAGCGGCGTTCGAGACCCTCGCCGTCATTGCGAGCGCAGCGAAGCAACCCGGGGCAGCGGGACGGTCCGAAGCCTTGGCGCGACTCTGGATTGCTTCGCTACGCTCGCAGTGACGGGGCTCGTGATCTCGGCGGCCAGGCCGTAGGTCGCGCTTGGAATTGTCCGGGGACGGATCGGAATGTCGAAGCGGGATTATTACGAGGTTCTGGGGGTCGCGAAGACGGCGTCGGACGCGGAGATCAAGACCGCCTACCGCAAGCTCGCGATGCAGTACCACCCCGACCGCAATCCCGGCGACAAGGAAGCCGAGATCAAGTTCAAGGAAATCAACGAGGCCTATCAGTGCCTCTCGGACGGGCAGAAGCGCGCCGCCTACGACCGGTTCGGCCATGCCGCCTTCAGCCAGGGCGGCGGGGGCGGCGGGCCGGGCTTCGGCAACGAGTTCGGCGACTTCATGTCGGACATCTTCGACAACTTCTTCGGCGACGGCCGGGGCGGTGGCCCCGCCAACGGGCGCCGGGGCGGCACGCCGGGCCGCGAACGCGGTGCCGACCTGCGCTACAACCTCGAAATCTCGCTGGAAGAAGCCTTCCTGGGGAAGGCCGAGACCATCAAGATCCCGACCTCGATCACCTGCGAGACCTGCTCCGGCAGCGGCGCCAAGGCGGGCTCCAAGCCCCGGACCTGCGGCACCTGCGGCGGCTACGGCCGGGTGCGAGCGGCGCAGGGGTTCTTCGCCATCGAGCGGACCTGCCCGAATTGCCACGGCCGGGGCGAGATCGTGGACGATCCCTGCCCGAACTGCCAGGGCGCGGGCCGGGTCAACCGCGAGCGCACCCTCTCGATCAACGTGCCGGCGGGCGTCGATGACGGCCTGCGCATCCGCTTGGCGGGCGAGGGCGAGAGCGGCCTGCGCGGCGGGCCCTCGGGCGATCTCTACGTCTTCATCGCGGTCAAGCCGCACGCGTTCTTCCAGCGCGACGGGGCGGACCTGTTCTGCCGCGTGCCGATCTCGATGGTGACGGCGGCCCTCTCGGGCGAGATCACCGTGCCGGTGATCGACGGCTCCCAGACCCAGGTCCGCATCCCGGCGGGCACGCAGACGGCCAAGCAGTTCCGCCTCAAGGGCAAGGGCATGCCGGTGCTGCGCCAGCCGCAGGTCGGCGACCTCTACATCCAGGTCTTCGTCGAGACCCCGCAGAGCCTCACGAAGCGGCAGCGCGAGCTGCTCCTGGAGTTCGACCAGTCTGCCTCGCCGGAAAATCATCCGGAATCGGCAGGGTTCTTTTCCAAGGTTCGCGAGTTCTTCGGGGGCGCCGCCAAGGCGTGACCCGGCCGGGGCATCGCTCCGGGGAGGGAATGGCTGTCGTTTCGCACCTGCGAACCGTGGCATTCGCACCCTAGGCGGCGCCCGGACGGGGCGATATGAACGGTTCGTCGTCACACGATTCTTTTCTCCACGGCATTGGGAATCCAGGACTTGCCGCCGCTGCGCCATTCCAGTGCAAAGGTCTCCGGGATCGAGGTCCGGCTCCGCGGGCCGCGACGCGATCCCCTGGAGGACGAGGCGAGGTTCCTGCGCTCGTGGCTGGAGCGGCCGCTGGTCACCGGCGCGGTGACGCCCTCGGGCAAGATGCTGGCCCGGACCATGGCATCCTACGTCGATCCGCAGCAGACCGGCCCGGTGATCGAGCTGGGCCCGGGCACGGGTCCGGTGACGGAGGCGCTGATCCGCCGGGGCACCGCCCCCGAGCGGCTGATCCTGGTCGAATTCAACCCCGATTTCTGCAAGCTGCTCAGCCGTCGCTTCCCCGGCGTGACGGTGATCCGCGGCGATGCCTACGACATCCGGACCACCCTCGGCTCGGCTCTGTCCGAGCCCGGCGCGGCGGCGGTGTCGAGCCTGCCGCTCTTCACCAAGCCGCTGGAGCAGCGCCTCGACCTGCTCAACGCCGCCCACGACCTGATGCGGCCGGGCGCGCCTTTCATCCAGTTCAACCTACGCCGTCGTGCCGCCGATCCCGGCCAAGTGCGAGGCCGGCAGCTACACCGCCGCGCCGTCGAACCGGGTATGGCTGAACCTGCCGCCCGCGCGGGTGTGGGTGTACCGGCGGCCCTAGTTCACGCCCGTCATTGCGAACGCAATGACGGCAAGGCAACTACCCGAACTGCTCCCTGAGAATCCGCTCGTCGAGGCTGTGCCCCGGATCGTGCAGGAGCACGAGGTCCGTGGTGCGGTCCAATGAGGTCTCCACGGTGCAGACCCGGCGAAACTCGGTGTGGTCGGCAACCGCCGCCACGGGCCGGTGGCCGGCATCCAGCACCTCGATGTGGATGCGGGCGTAATCCGGCAGCAGCGCGCCGCGCCAGCGCCGGGGGCGGAACGCGGAGATCGGCGTCAGCGCCAGGAGCTTGGCGTCGAGCGGCAGGATCGGGCCGCCCACGGAGAGGTTGTAGGCCGTCGAGCCGGCGGCGGTGGCGCAGAGCACCCCGTCCGCGATGAGCTGTTCGAGCCGCACCTGCCCGTCGACGGAAATCTTCAGCTTCGCCGTCTGGTGCGTCTGGCGCAGCAGGTAGACCTCGTTGATCGCGCGCGCGACATGGGCACGGCCCTCCGTGTCGGTCGCCTGCATGAGCAGGGGGTGGATGACGCTGCGATGGGCCTTTTCCAGGCGCTCGCGCAGGTCGTCCTCCCCGAACTCGTTCATCAGGAAGCCGACCGTGCCCCGGTTCATGCCGTAGATGGGCTTCGGTGCATCCATGAAGCGGTGCAGCACCGACAGCATCAGCCCGTCACCGCCGAGCGCGACGACGACGTCCGCCTCCTCGGGAGGCACGTGATCGTAGCGCCGCATCAGCAGGGCGGCGGCCTCGCGGGCGTCCCGGGTCGGGCTCGCCACGAAGGCGATCGTCTTGTTGCGCATGGGCTTAAGCCGGGTTCGGCCGGAACGGCGGGGTCACGGGGGGCTCCCAAACTGTCGAGCGGACCCCGCCCGGTTGACGTCGGCCGTCGCGGAGCCCCATTCGAGGAACCCGCACGATGGAGGCATAGCATGGAGCGCCCGCTCCTCGTCTACACAACCTTCCCCGACCAAGCCTCCGCTCTCAACATCGGAGAGGCGCTGGTGCGAGACCGGCTCGCCGCCTGCGTCAACGTCCTGCCGGGGCTGAAGTCCGTCTACGCGTGGCAGGGAGCCATCGAGCGGGCGAGCGAGGTGGTGGCGATCCTGAAGAGCCGCGAGGGTCTCAAGGACGCGCTCTTCGCCGCCGTGAAGGCCAAGCACCCCTACGACACGCCGATCCTCCTCACGCTTCCGGTGGCGGAGGCCGACCCCGGCACGGCGGCCTGGATCCTCGCCGAGACCTCGCTACCCGCTCCGTGAGGCCGGGCCGGGTCTCAGGCCCGGTGCCCGACCTGCTCCAGGCTGACCCGCCACACACGCTCCTGCACCGCCTCGTCGCGGCTCTCCCGCGAGGAGGTCTTCGGCTCGCCGTGGGAGAAGTACCGGCCGGTGACGCCCTCCAGCTCCGGCGCGGTCGCCACACGCAGCGAGGTCCGTGCGCCCTTTTCGGGGGTGATCAGGAAGGGGCGGATGAGGCCCCAGGCCGCGCCGAACAGGCCGCCGGTGTTCTTGGCAAAGCCCGTGTTGACCACGCCGGGATGGAGGCAGTTCGCGGTGATGCCGCGCCCGGCGAGGCGGCGGGCCAGGGCGTAGGTGAACAGCACGTTGCCGAGCTTGGCCTGGGAATAGGCTCGCATTGGCGCGAAGCGTCGCTCGGCGTTCAGGTCGTCGAAGTGGATATGGCCGCGGTAATGGGCGGCCGAGGCGACATTGACGATGCGCGGTCTGCCGCCGGACTGCGCCGTCGCGGCCAGGGTGTCGAGGAGTTCCAGCGTCAGGAGCACATAGCCCAGGTGGTCCATCGCCCAGGTGCGCTCGATCCCGTCGACCGTCGTCTCCCGCCGGTCGAAGATCGCCCCGGCATTGTTCACGAGCCCATGCAGGCGCGGGCAGGCCCGGCGTACCTCGGCCGCGAGGCGGCGGATCTCCGCCTGCGACGACAGGTCGGCTTCGAAGGTCAGGACCTCCGCGTCCGGCACCGCCGCCCGGATCCGCCTCGCGCTGGCGGCCAGGCGGCCGGCATCGCGCCCCACGAGGCCGACCTGGGCGCCCGCCTGCGCGAGCCCCAGTGCCGTCTCGAAGCCGATGCCGCCGGTGGCGCCGGTGACGAGGCAGACCCGGCCGCGCATCGCGCTCAGAACACGACTTGGCCGACGGCGAAGGCGATCACCACGATCACGATCGCGACGATGAGGAACAGGCCGAACAGGATGCGCGCCAGCGAGCCCGCGCCCGAGGCGATGCCGGTGAAGCCGAGGCCGCCGGCGATCAGCGAGACGACGAAGCAGATCAGGGCCCATTTCAGAAGGGTCATCAGGCATCCTCCGGTGGCCGGCGCGGTGCCGCGCGGCAGGTCTATGTCGCCGGGTCAACCGGTGGCCAAGCGCGACTGTTCCTTCCGCCGTGCCCCCATCAAAGCCTTTATTCTCATCCTGTCCGCGTCACGGGCTGGCCCGGCACGTCGGCCCGCTCCAGCATGATCTCCGCCAGCGTGTGGTAGAGGCCGCTGCGGCACACCGCCTTGGAGGCGGCGTCCGCCACCAGGGCCGCCACCATGAGCGGGATCATCAGGGCGTGGTTCTGGGTCATCTCGGTGACGATGACGAAGCTGGTGATCGGCGCCTGCAGCACCCCCGTCAGGTAGGCCACCATCCCGAGCAGCACCATGGCCCCCACCGGCACCGCCGGGACGAGGGGGTGCATCACGCCGCCGAGCCCCGCCCCCACCGCCAGCGAGGGCGCGAACAGCCCGCCGGGGATGCCGCTCACCGAACTCAGCACCGTCGCGAGGAACTTCAGCGGCGCGTAGAGGAGGCTCGCCGGGGCGTCGCCGTGCAGGATGTTCCGCGCCTCCTCGTAGCCGGTCCCGTAGACCGTCCCCCCCGGAGGCGAGGCCGCACAGGGCCACCGCCAGCCCACAAGCGGCCGCGAAGAGGACCGGACGGCCCGTGACGAGGCGGCCCATCCGGCCCGGAAGCCCCCGGGCGAAGAGGATGACGAGGCGGGCTGAACACACCCCCCGCGAGCCCGCCCAGCACTGCGACCACCGGCACGATCCAGGCGGCCGCGAGGGGCATGTCGGCCGGGGTCGTGCCCGAAATAGGTGTAGTTGCCCATCAGACCGAGAGAGGTGAGGCCGGCCGCCACGATCCCCGCCACGATCAGCCCTGACGAGCGCGCTTCGTAGGCCCGGCCCATTTCCTCGATGGCAAAAACGATGCCCGCCAGCGGCGTGTTGAAGGCGGCGGCGACGCCCGCCGCCCCGCCCGCGAGGAGGAGGCCCGGCAAACGATCCGGCGTCAGGCGGCCGAAGGCGGCCATGATGACCGCCCCCACCTGGACGGTCGGCCCCTCGCGCCCCGCCGAGGCGCCGCACAGCAGGCCGAGGAACAGCACCATCACCTTGCCGAACCCCACTCGGAGCGAGATCAAGCCCTTGCGGAAGCCATCATCCCGGGCGTGCCGGGCGGCGATGACCTGAGGGATCCCCGAGCCCTGCGAATTCGGGAAGACCGTCCGGGCGAGAAGGGCGGCCAGCGCGAAGCCCGCCGGGGTCAGCACCAGGGCGATCAGCGGCGAGGGAGCGGTGAGCGCCTTGAACCCGTCCTGCGCGAGGTCGGCCCCCTTGGCCATCCCCACCGCCGCGAGGCCGACGCCGATGCCGCCGATGAGGAACAGCAGCCGCGAGCGCCAGAGGGGGAAGGCGTCCATCGAGGCCGAGCGGAGCCGGGCGATCGAGCGGCCGTAGCGGAAGCGCCGCCGTGCTCCATCCCGGCCCTTCTGCCTGCCCGTCATCGCTCCCCAGTCCCTTCCAGTCCCGGTTGCAGGCTTAGCCGGGTGCGGAGGTGAGTGCGAGGGAAAGAAGCGCGGCGCGTCTAGCCTTCCGCGGCGCAGAGTTTCTCCACCGCCTTCACATACGCCTTCGCGTCGAACTTCTTCAGTGAGTTCTCGCTCTGGTAGCGGACAGTCCCAAAAACCGTCCGCTTCTGCCAGGGCCGGTCGTGCAGGCCGTAGACCCAGGCGACGTTGGTGAAGGAATTCGCATCGCGCCCGTCGAGGAAGTAGCGGTTGTTGAGCCTGAGCGTGCGGGCGAAGGCCTCCTTGGGCGCGGGCGACCAGTCGAGGATCTTCTTGCCCCAGTACATCCGCAGCTGGTTGTGCATGTAGCCGGTCTCGCGCATCTCGCGCATGGCCACGTTCCAGTAATGGTCGTGGGTCTCGCCGGCCGCCAGTTGCTTCTCCGTGTAGATGTGCGGGCGTTCGTCCTTCGCGTGCTCGGCCAGCGTCTTGCGCGCCCAATCCGGAACGGCCGCCTCATAGGAATCGTAGCCCTCCGTGTAGAAGACGTGGTTCATGGCGAGCTCGCGCCGGACGATCAGCTCCTCCAGGTAGGCGCCGCGGTCGTCGTCGTCGCCCGCCTTGGCCTCGCGGACGGCCAGGGCGATCTCGACGGGGGAGATCTGGCCGAAATGCAGATAGGGGCTCATGTGCGAGGCGGCCGCCGCCTCGGGCTTGTTGCGCCCGGCGCCGTAGCCCTCGACCCCGTCCTTGAGGAACGCCTTCAGCCGCTTGCGCGCCTCATCCTCACCGCCGACGAAGCGCTTCACCGGGCCGACCTCCCGGTCGAGGCTCATGCCCGCCAACACCTTGTCGGGGTCGGAGACGTCGACCTCGCTCTTGAGGTCTAGCTCCTTGGCCCCGTGCTTCACGGATCGCGCTTTCACCTCCTCGATGAAGGGGTCCCAGAGCCGGTTGAGTTTCGGGCGCAGGGTGCGCGCGGCGAATTCGTGCTTGGTGGAGGCGGTCTCGACGGGCACCACCACGTCGCCCTCGACCTGGACGATCCGCCGTTTTCACCTGTCGCTGGATCTGCCCGTACCATTGCTTCTGGATGGCGAGGTAGCCCCGGTCGAGGACGAGGAGCGCCGCATCCTTGGCCAGATCGACGGCCACGTCGGCGGGCGAGGCCTTGCGCATCACGAAGGCGATGCCGCGCTTCTCAAGCCCGGCCTTCGCCTCGGCGAGCCCCTGGAGCAGGAAGGCGTAGTGCCGGGCGTTGGCCTCGGGGAAGCCGTTCTTCCCGTCGAGCAGGCCGAAGCAGGCCACCACCGGCAGCTTCAGGCGGTTCGCCTCCTCGATGGCGTATTCGAGTGCCGGGTTGAACCGGGCCCGGTTGGCCTGTTGCAGCAGATAGAGGACGTAAGTCCCCTTCGCCTCCGGCTCGACATCGTTGAGCACCCGGATGCGCTCGCTTTGAATCGCCACGTCCCGCCCCCCGGCCGTCCTCGTCGTGAGGCAAGCTAGGGCGGTGGGATCGTCGCGGCGCGGCGGGTCGGCAAATTTCGCGCGGGGGCCCGCGACAGTAATGTCGCAGCAGGCTGCGAGGGGGCCATAGCGAGACCAGCGGTAGTCAAGCTTGACCGTACGGTCGGCCTTCCGTGTCGGAACCGATGGTCGCCATGCAATCGAAGCGGGAAAACTCTCTTGGGTACTCGCCCTGGCAGGCCCTTTAGTCACCCGGAGGGGTGCGGCATTTTCGGCACAGAGGGTTTGGAAGTCGCCGGAGCCTGGCTCGAACCGCGAATTCTCGCGGGGGCGGCCTTGTTTTCGCCGGTCTCCGCCCTCAGTTTGTGCAGTGCGGGACGGCGATGGCGTCGCGGTCCCGTTGCCCTCTTGGGCGTTTCCTCCCTAGACTTCGGGCCGCTCCTCGTGAGCGGCCTTTTTTCTTGGTGGGTCCTCCGCCCCGGAAGGTCACGGAGTACGGACCGCCGGCGTCTCAGCGCGACGGCGCGGCACCGTCCCGCTTCGTCTGCGCCAGCTTCGCCGCCCGGCCCCCTGCCTCATAGAGGTTGAGGCGCGAATAGATGCCGAACTCCGAACCGTCGTCCAGGAAGCCGCCGCCGGGGCGCCAGCGTCTCGGTGAGGATGCGGTTCGCCTCCGCGAGCGACAGGTCCGGGAAGGCGGCGGTGAGCAGGTGGCCCGCCTCCGGAGCGAGGGTGGCGACATCCTCCGTGCGGCCGGCCCGGTCGGTGTGCACCACGGGCAGGCCGTAGGTCAGGGTGGAGGCAACGAAGGCGGCGTTGGCCGCCGGGTCCTTGAACCGGCTCGTATCCTCGGCGGCGCAGGCGGCGATGTCCGTGCCGCAGGTCTGTCGCAGGAAGGCATCGATCTCGGCCCGCGCCTCCTTCACCACCGCCGGATAATCGGACAGGCTGACGGTCTTGCTCGTGTCGGCGGTGCCTTGGTCGATCACCGCCGGGTTCACGCGGATTTGCCCGACATAGGCGGGATCGTTGGCGAGCAGGTGAGCCAGGGCGTGCAGCGAGGTCGCCCGGCCGCCGATCACGTCCACGGCGTAGTGGGCTCCCACCACGATCCGGTCGTTGCCGTACTCGGCGGCGCGGACCACCATCTGCTGGTAGCGCGCGGGCACGAGGATCGCGAGAATCATCGATTCGGTGGTGCCGTAAGTGGTGTGGCCGCTCGGGAAGGAGGGGCTGTTCACGAGGTCCTGGCTCGGGCCGCGCAGCCAGTCGAGGCTGTGCGACGGGTGGCCGAAGTAATCCTCGCCCCGGTAGGCCGCCAGCGCCGGCAGGGTCTGGAACGGCCGCGGATCGCCATAGGCGTCCGAGCCGGGCGAGCCGGCGGGGCGCCCGTAGGCCTTGCCCAGCACGTCGGCCGTGGCGCCCTTGGCGAGCAGCGCCGCCGCCTCCTCGGAGACCGGCTTCTTCCCGTCCGTGGTCCCGTTGGCGAAGAAGTACTTGCCGGCGTTTCGAATCGGACTTGGTGATGGTGTTGGTGTAGCCGATCAGCCGGGCGACCGCCGGGGACAGGCTGGTGAAGGTCCTGGGGTCGGCGTAGCGGGCCCTGGCCTGGTAGGCGCCGCCGATCCTGCTGCCGAGGCCGTCGGCGAGCTGCGTCGCGTTGCCGTCGGTGATGAAGCAGTCCTTGAGGGCGAGCAGGCGCTGCTCCTCGAGCGGCAGGAGCATCGGCTGGCGGGCGGCGCCGCTCTGGATGTCGCCGGTGACTTTCAGGTTGGCGTCGACGGCGGCCTTGCCTTCGGGGGTTTCGAGCAACCGGGCGAAGGGAGCGAGGCCCTGCAGGGCGTGCAGGTTGAGGCTCGTCTGCGCGAGGCAGGGCATGGGTGCCGCGAGGCACAGGACCGCGAGGCTGGTGGCCGTGATGTGCCGCATGACGCCGTCTCCCTGGGTGCTGAGCGCGCCGGTTAGGCCTCCGCCTGTGACCCTGGCGTGACACGCTTAGCCCGCCCTGGCGAGCGCCCGGCGAGGCAAACCGGGGCGGGCGTCACCCCCGGGGCGTTTGGCCGTCCGCGAGACCGGCGCCTTCCTATCCCCGCGCCCGCGCCCGGATCATGAAGTTGTCGAAGGTGTATTCCGCCACCTGGAACCAGAGGTACTCCTCATTGCGGAACACGCGCAGGGCCTCGTAGACCCGGCGGAAGTCGGCGTTCTTGGCCGCGATCTCGGCATAGACCTCGTTGGCGTTCTTGAGCGCGGCCTCCATCACCTCCTGCGGGAAGGGCCGAAGCTGGGCGCCGGCCGCCACGAGGCGGCGCAGGGCGCGCGGGTTGCGCGCGTCGTACTTCGCCTGCACCTCCGCGCCGACCTGGGCGCAGGCCGCGCGCAGGATCGCCTGATAGGACTTGGGCAGGCTCTTCCACTTCTCGGCGTTGATCCAGACATGGAGCATCGCCCCACCCTCCCAGAAGCCGGGGTAGTGGTAGACCGGGGCGACCTTCTGGAGGCCGAGGCGCTCGTCGTCATAGGGGCCGATCCATTCGGCGGCGTCGATCTTCTTCGATTCGAGGGCGGCATAAAGGTCGGGGCCGGGCACCGCCTGGGGCTGCACGCCGAACTTCGTCAGCACCTGCCCGCCGAGGCCGCCGATGCGCAGCTTCAGGCCCTGCAGGTCGGCGAGGCTCTTGATCTCCTTGCGGAACCAGCCGCCCATCTGCGCACCGGTGTTGCCGGCGGGCAGGCCGACGAGGCCCGCCTTGGCGAAGATCTCTCCGAACAGCTCGGCCGCGCCGCCCGCCTGCCACCACGCCGCCTGCCCCCGTGCATTGAGGCCGAAGGGAATCGCGGTGGCGAGTGCGAAGGTTGGATCCTTGGCCGTCGCCAGCGAGGCCGGGCCGTGGCCCATCTCGACGGTGCCGGCACTGACGGCATCGAGCAGCCCCTCGGCCGGGACCGGCTCGCCGGGGCCCTGCACCTGGATCTGGAACCGCCCATCCGTCGCCTCGGCGACGATCCGGCTGAGGCTCTCGGGCGCGCCGAACAGGATATCGAGGGTCTTGGCGTAGGCTGAGGACAACCGCCAGCGCACCTCCGGCGCCGCCTGCGCAAGAGCGGGCGCGGCAAGAGGCGCCGTGAGGGCGGCACCGAGGCCGGCCGTGAGAAGGCCGCGCCGGGCCGGAGCAGCGGGGCGCGGTGAGGGTGGGTTCTCGTCCGAAGGCATCTCGTCCGGGGCTGATGGTCCGTCTCGCGGGGATGCGGGGATTCGGCCGGCGCGGATAGCACGGCCGCGCCCCGTCCCGAAACAAACCAGCCGGCCGTTCGGTTCAGCGGGACTCGCCCCGGCCAGTCATTGTATGGTGATCGTCCAGACGAATGCATGACCGTGAGGAGGTGTCGTGCCGAAGGCCGCCGTATTCTCCATGAAGCTGGAAGCCGACCTGCGCGACGCGTTCTTGGCTGAGGCCGAGGCGGCCCACCGGCCGGCGTCCCAGGTGGTTCGGGAGTTGATGCGCGAGTTCATCGCGCGCCAACAGGACGAGCGGGAGCGCGGCGCGTTCCTCCGACGCAAGGTCGATTGCGGCTCGCGCCTCGATTCGGGACGGCGCGGGACGCTCCCATGACGACGTCGAGACGGACTTCGCGGCCCGGCGCGCCCGGCTCTCCGACGGCGCGTGAGGATCGTCTGGACACCGGAGGCCGAGAAGGATCGCGCGGCCATCTGGGACTATCTCGCCGCCCACAACCCTGCGGCGGCACTCCGCATCGATCGGCTCATCGGCGAGGCCGTTGGCAAGCTCGCGGATTTCCCGAAGCTCGGCCGCGAGGGAACCATCGCCGGGACGCGTGAACTCTCTCCGCACCGCAGCTATCGTATTGTCTACGAGATCCTGGACGACACGGTCTGGATCCTCGTCGTGATTCATACCGCTCGCCAATGGCCACCGGTTCACGAATAAGAGCCCCATGCCGCGTTCCGATCCCGCCCTCACCCTCCACACCGTCTGCGGCCTGGAGGAATTGTCAGGCCACAGCGCGGGCGGGGTGAGCCATGTGCTGTCGCTGCTCGATCCCGGCACGCCGGAGCCCGACGCCTTCGGAGCCTATGGCGAGCATCGCCGCACGACCCTGCATTTCGACGATTGCCTCGGCCCCGGTACGAACAAGCATGGGCGCGCCCTGGTGCCCCCGGAGCGGGAGGACGTGGCGGCGATCCTCGCCTTCGGCCGGGATTGCGGCGACGCCGCGCATGTCCTCGTCCATTGCCATTACGGGCTGTCGCGCTCGACGGCGGCCCTGCTGATGCTGCTTGCGCAAGGGGAGCCGGAAACGGCGTCTCACGCGCTGGTGGAGAAGCTCCACGCCCTGCGGGAGCCGGCTTGGCCAAATGCACGAATGACAGCCTTCGCCGATGCGGCGCTGGGCCGAGGCGGCTCGCTCAGCGAGGCGGTCCGTTGCCTGCATGCCCTGCAATTGCGGGTGCGCCCTCACCTCGCCGACCTGCTCCGCGATCTCGGCCGGGGCCAAGAAGTCGACGCCGCGCTGAGATAGGGGATCCCAAAGGACGAGTCCTTTGGGTGATCCCGGGGCAAAGCCCCTGGGAGATGCAGGGCGCCGCCCTGCCCCCGCCGAAGGGTTCGCCCTCCGGACAGCCGCTACTTGCCGGCGGGGGTGAAGGTGCCGTCCTTCCAGACGTAGAGAACGTAGCCCTGGGCGGTGACGTCGCCCTTGGAATCGAAGCCCACCGTGCCGAGGACGAGGTCGAACCGCTCCGTGTGGAGCGCCTGGGTGATCGGGCGCGGCTCGGTGGAATGGGCGAAGTTGGCCGCCGCCACCAGGGCCTGCATCGCCGCGTAGCCGTAGATGGTCGAGCCCGTCGGATCGACACCCTGCGCCTTGAACGCCTTCACCACCCCGGCGGCGGCCGGCTGGCGGCTCGGGTCGAGGTAGAAGGTCATGAGGACGCCGTTGCTCGCCGGGCCGGCGACCTTGGCGAAGTCCGAGGTGGCGATGGCCGAGGTGCCGAACCATTGCGGCCGGTAGCCCCGGTCGGCGGCGATCTTCACGAGACGGCCCATCTCGGTGGCATCACCCCCGTAATAGGCCACCTCGATCCCGGCGGCCTTCAGCCGGTCGACCAGGGCCTCGTCGTCCTTCTCGGCAGGCTGGAAGGAGATGAACAGCGCCTCGTTGATGCCGATGCGGTTGAGATTGTCCTTGGTGGCGGCGGCGAGCAGCCGGGCCGAGGCGGTCTGATCCTGGAGCAGGGCGATCTTGCGGTCTCGGAACCGCTCCGCGAGCACGGCAGCCGAGAGACGCGCCTGGTCGTCGTCCCGCCCGCAGACCCGGAAGATGGTCGGCAGGCCCCGGTCGGTGAGCTTCGCCGCCACGGAGGCGGCGGTGATCATGACGATGCCGTTGGCGGCGTAGAGGTCGGACGCCGAGATGGACGCGTTCGAGCAGACGTGGCCGACCACGAGCCGCACGCCGGAATTGATGAAGTGGTTGGCCACCGCCGTGGCCGAGTTCGAATCGCAAACGTCGTCCTGCACGTCGAGAACGACGGTCTGCCCGTCGAGACCGCCCATGGCGTTGGCGTCTCGGGCGGCGGCTTCGACCCCGCGCAGCACCTGCTCACCCACGGCGACGTAGGGGCCGGAGCGCGGGACGGCGACGCCGACGGTCACGTCGGCCCGCGCCGGGCCGGCGAGGGCGAGACACAGACTCGAGAACGAGATTACTGCGGCGAGGAACCCGCGGGCGGGAACGGCGCGTCCGGCTTTCATCGGGCTCTGCTCAGCACCCTTCTCGCAGGCGGCGGGTCGGCAGCCGGTCCTTCGTCCGGCAGGTTGCCCGCAGCCCATACGCGAGGTCTAGCCTGAACGCGATTTCTTTTCCGTATCTACCCTTAGAACCGGCCATAAACCTGTGGCCATTCCGTACTCTACCTTTGTCCAGGCAAGCAGCCCCGGCTTCAGCGCCGCGGGCAGGCTTACCGCGAGTAGGAGTAGGTTGCGGCGCCTGCGACGATGGGGGCGCTGACGGAGTTGAAGACGGTGAGGACCTTCTGCAGCTCGGTGAAGGGGGCGTTGGAGACGTAGACGAGGTCGCGGTTGCGCATGCGGAAGGCCTGGGCGGTGAACAGGCTGTTGGGATCGCGCATGTTGATCCGGTAGACGACGGGCACGAGGGGCGTGCCCAGCAGCGCCGAGCCGGGGGCGAGGCGGCGCACGACGGCGGCGGGCTCGAAGCGGAAGATGAAGGTGCCGGCGGGTCGGCGGCGAAGTCGGCGAGGCCGCGGGCCTTGGCGAGCGCCTGGGCCAGGGTGATGCCGTCGGCGTTGAAGGGCAGTTCGGTGGCGTTGCCGAGCGCGCCCACGGCGAGGAAGGTCTGGGGGTCGCGCACCAGGGTGAGGACGTCGCCCGGGCGCAGGAAGATGTTTTCCTTCGGGTTCGACACGACGGTGGTCAGCGGCACGGTGGCGGTGACGGGCCCGCGCGAGAGGCGCACGAAGGTCTCGGAGACGTTCGAGCGCAGGCCGCCGGAGGAGGCGAGCACGTCGAGGAGGCGGTCGCCGTGGCCCGAGAGGGGGACGCGGGCGCCGGCCACGCCCTCGCCGGTGACGGTGACGGTCTGGGAGATGGGCTTGGTGACGGAGACGAGGACCTGGGGCTGGATGGCCTTGCCGGCGAGTTCGTTCTCGATGAGCGCCTGCACGTCCTGCGGGCGGCGGCCGGCGACGGAGATGCGCCCGGCATAGGGGACGGAGATGGCGCCGTCGCGCCCGACCGGCTGCTCGGGGATGAGGGCGGATTTGGAGCCGGCGGAGAAGCGATCGGCGACGAGGGGCCCGGAGAACAGGCCGCCGGAGCCGGCCTCCCAGACGGAGACGGCGACCAGGTCGCCGATGCCGATGAGGGGTTCGGCGGAGGGGCGGTGGTCGCCGAAGGAGGCGAGCAGGCTGTCGAGGGGCCGGCCGCGCAGGGCCTCGATCACGGCGGGGGTGACGTCGATGATCTCATAGCGGGCGAGCAGCGCCCCGTCGGCCTGGGGCACGGTCGAGCCCGCCTCGATCGCCGAGGCCGTCGGCCCCGCCGCAGGCAGAGCCGAGCAGCCCGACAGCGCCGCAGCGGCGAGCAGGTAGATCGGGGAAATTCGCATCCAGCCGGTGTCCATCGGTCTTGCCGATGTCGTGCCTACCTGAAGGGCACGGTGAAGTCCGTAGCGGCCTGGTCACACTGCCGCCCGCACGACCGGAATGGCGATTTCATCCTCGCAACCCACGATTATACCGGGAGCGAAGCCGGCTCAGAGGAGTTCGGGGAACTTGCCACGGCTTGGTCGAGCCGGTTCGACGGCTCCAGTTCATTCGCTCAGTTCACTTGCGCCATGGCGCTGCCGATCTGGCCGTAGACGTCGCTCAGGCGTGAGCCATAGAGCCTGAGGCTTCCGGCGATGACGGCGAAGATCAATCCGCCAATCATCCCATACTCGATGGCCGTCGCGCCCCGTTCGTCGGCGAGGAATCGGCTGGCGGCCGAGCCCGTCCGCGCGACGGAAGAAGCCGCTGCGGGCGTGTCCGTGATCCGCTCACTCATGGTTCCCGCACTGCCTTTCCGCCCCGGATTCGGATCGGCCGGGACGACAGTAAGGACACTACTGGTACAGGATGGGACTTGCCGCCGCCTTAACGGGATCAGAGACCGGCGTTTCGCCGGCCTCCGATCCCCTCCACTGTCACGCCTTGCCGGCCTTGTGCCGAAGGTCATCGATGCGTTTCGAAGCTTCGGCCTTGCCGAGTGACTCGTCGAAGGCGTCCGGCTCCTTGGCTTCCTCGGACAGGGTCTTGAGGTAGGAGGCCTGCGCGCCGGTCATCGGCTCGCCGCCAGTGGTCCACTGATCCGGATCCTTGATCTGGTTCGACACGTCCTTCGGGTCGGTCTTGGGGTTGCCGCCATCGCTCGCCGCCGTACCGCCCTTGGCCATGACCCATCTCCGTTCTTGAATTGTTCCATCCAACGCGAGCGGGCGGGGCAGGTTCCGCGAATCGGAGCGAGGGGATGCCGCGACCCGGCGGGAGCCCTAGAATGGCGACCATGCGGCCCGGCGATCCGTTCGAGGCCGCCCGCGTGCGAGGACACGGACGCACCGCATGGACACGACGCGGAACGCCCCGAACGAACCCGGCGGGATGCCCCCGCCCGAAGCGCGGGTGCTCGTGGTGATGGGGGTGTCGGGCTCCGGCAAGAGCACGGTGGCCGCCCTGGTCGCGGAGCGGCTGGGCTGGATCTTCGTGGACGGAGACAGTTTCCACACGCCGGAGCATGTCGCGAAGATGCATGCGGGCATCGCCCTCGACGACGAGGACCGCGCGCCCTGGCTCGCGCGGATCGCCGCCTGGATCCGCGAACGTCTGGAGGCGCGGGAATCCGGCGTGTGGTGGTGTGCTCGGCCCTGCGCCGGGCCTACCGGGACGTCCTGAGCGGCGGCAGCCGCCGGGTGCGGATCGTCTACCTGGACGGGGCGAAGGAGGTGATCGCCGCCCGCCTCGCCGAGCGCCAGGGGCATTTCATGTCGCCGCTCCTCCTCGACAGCCAGTTCGCCGTCCTCGAACCGCCTGAACCGGAGGAGCACCCGATCACCGTCGGCATCGCCGAACCGCCGGAGCGGATCGCGGACCGGATCGTCGCGATGATCGAAGCGGAGAAGTGAGCCTTGCAGCCGGAATCCATCGCCCTCGTCGTCTCCGATGTGGACGGCACCCTGGTGACGTCGGACAAGAACCTGGCACCCGCGACCCTGGCGGCGGTGGCGAGGCTCCGCGCGGCGGGGATCGGCTTCACCATCGCCTCGGCCCGGCCGCCCGTGGGATTGCGGCACCTTATCGCGGCCCTGTCCCTCGACTTGCCGGTCGGAGCCTATAACGGCGCCACCGTGGTCGGGCCGGACCTCACCGTGATCGAGGAGCGGCTCATCCCCGAGGCGACCGCCCGCGAAGCGACCGACTGGTTGATGGCCGAGGGCGTCGATGTCTGGGTCTTCGCGGCCGGGGCGTGGCACCTGCGCGACCCGCAGGCGCCCTATACCGATCTCGAGCGCCGGACCCTGCAGACAGAGCCTCGCGTGACCGCCGATCTCGGCTCCCTCCTGGGGGCGGCCTCGAAGATCGTGGGCGTGTCGCGGGACCCTGCGCATCTGGCGGGCTGCGAGGACCGGCTCGCCGCCGCCCTCGGGAACCGGGCGACCGTGCACCGCTCCCAGGCCTACTACCTCGACGTGACGCCGCCGGGCCTCGACAAGGGGCAGTTCGTGACGTGGCTGAGCCACCATCTCGGCATTCCGTCGGAGCGGATCGCCACCTTCGGCGACGCCGCCAACGACATCCCGATGTTCGCCGCGAGCGGCCTCGCGGTGGCGATGGGCAACGGCGACACGGCGGTGAAGGCGGCCGCCCGCGCCGTGACGGCGGACAACGATTCGGATGGGTTCGCGCAAGGCGTCGACCGGTTCGTCCTGGCGCCGTCCACAGGCACCGGGCCGGCTGTGGCCCACCGGGCACAGGGCTCCGGCCCGAAGGCGTGAGGCGGTGGAGAGGATCTTTCCATCCCCGTTCTGCCGTCACTCCGCCGGCTCCGGGCCGTTTTCCGGCCTCATTTCCCGGTGACCTAGCTTGACCATAGAACAAGCAGCACCCGGGTCTCGGAATGCACCGCCTCTTCCTTGCTGCCACCCTCGTGGCCGTTCCGGCGGCCGTGTCGGCTCAGACAGCGCGGGACAACATCGACCTGCTGATCGAACAGCAGGCGAAGGCGAACGGAGTGCCGGCGAGCTTCGTGCACGCCGTCGTGAAGCGCGAAAGCAACTACAATCCGCGCGCCAAGGGCGGCAGCGCCCTGGGGCTCATGCAGATCAAGCACGCGACGGCCCGGTCGCTCGGGTACCAGGGGGATGCGGCCGGGCTCTACGACCCCGCCACCAACCTCCGCTACGGGGTCGCCTACCTCGCCGGGGCCTATAAGACGGCCCAGGGCAACCTCCATCAGGCCTACCAGTACTACAACCGCGGCTACTATTACGCCGCCAAGCGCCAGGGCATCTCCACCGAGGTCGCCTCGGTCGTGGCCCCGGTCGCCGCCTCGGCGAGCGCCCTGGCGAGCCTCTTCTCCGGGTCGCCCACAGGCGAGGCGGCGCCGGGCGCCCTCGCCTACGCCCCCACCACCGTCGCCGCCGCTCCGGCCGAGAGCGTCGAGGTGCCGCTGCCGCCCCGCCGTCCGGCAGCCCTGGCGGGCGGCGCTGAGGTCCAGTTCGCGAGCCTCCCGGCCGATCCCTTCGCGCCGACGGCATCCGCCGCGCCGCAGGCCGAGATCACCGTCGCCTCGGTCGAGGTGCCGCTGCCGCCGCGCCGCCCGGTCGGGATGCCTGGCCCAGTTGCCCAGACGGCCCTGTCGGAGCTTCGCCTCTCGGCGGAGGCTGCCGGCACCGCGGCGCCGGTTCAGGCCACCGCCGAGGCAGGGAAGGTGGCCGCAGCCGATACCGTCGAGGTGCCGCTGCCGCCGCGCCGCCCCTCTGCCCGGATGCTGGCCATGGCCGCCCCCGCCCCGCGCCCGGCGGCGACGGCGCCGATCCTGCAAGAGGCCGTCGCCCTGCCGACTCAATAGGAGCCGGGCGAACCCGTCCGGTCCGGCGGATCGGCATGCCACAAGGTTGCAAACGGGGGGACTTGCCCACACGGGGTTCGGATGGTCTCACCCTGCGCGACTTGACCGGAAGGGCGTTCCGCAACAGATAAGAAACGAGCCGCCACAACGGACCACACCTCTGGAATCCGTGCGCCCGACAGAGGCGATGGCGACAATAGCGAATATTCTGGGTTGCATGCGCCGGTCTCCGCAAGGATGGTCCGGGCGCGGGCATGCCCGTTTCCAGGCGAGGCGTGGCCCCGCGAGCAGCGGTCCCCCTCGGCAGGCAGGAGAGCCAGCGACGCCATGACCGGCGTGATCGAACAAGAAACGCTCTTCCTGGCGGATCTCGGCCGCCGGGTGCGCCATGCGCGCACGGTGCGGGGCCTCTCGCGAAAAGTGCTGTCCCAGCTCTCGGGCCTGTCCGAGCGGTACATCGCCCAGCTCGAGGGCGGGCAGGGCAACGTCTCCATCATCCTGCTGCGGCGGGTCGCCAACGCCATGGGCGTGCGCCTCGACGACCTGATCACCGGGGACGACAGCAGCCCCGATTGGCCCCTCATCCGCGATCTCCTCTCCCACGCGAATCCGAGCCAGATCGCGGCGGCCAAGGACGCTCTCTCCGGCGGCAACCGCAGCGAATCGGCCGGGGCGATGCGCGTCGCGCTGGTCGGCCTGCGCGGCGCCGGCAAGTCCACCCTCGGCAAGCTCGTCGCCGAGCGGCTCGGCTGGACCTTCGTGGAGCTGAACGCCGAGATCGAGCGGGAGAACGCCCTGTCGGTGCAGGAGATCTTCGCGATCTACGGCCAGGAGGGCTACCGGCGGCTCGAACAGGCGGCCCTGCGTCGGCTCACGGAGCATCCGGGGCCGCTGATCCTGGCGACCAGCGGCGGCATCGTGGCCGAGCCGCTGACCTACGACCTGCTGCTCCAGGCGTTCTACACGATCTGGCTGCGCGCCCGGCCCGAGGAGCACATGAGCCGCGTGCGGGAGCAGGGTCACCTGCCCACCACGGGGGATCATGCCTCGGCGATGCAGGAATTGCGGGCGGTGCTCGCCAGCCGCGAGCCGCTCTACGCGCGGGCCGCAGCCCAGGTGGACACCTCCAACATCCCGGTCCAGACGATGCTCGACCGGCTGACCTCGGCCATCGAGGCGCGGTTCGGGGCACTGAGCCCGGACGCAGCCGGGACGGCCGACACCGACAGGTCCTGACGGGAGCCATGACAAGGGGCGCTCGCGCGTCCCATCCCCGCGCCCGGCGGCCTTGATCGGCCGGGCGCGCGACCCCACGATGAGGCAAGACCGACCCGTCCCGGATGGACGGATCCCCACAGACCCGGCGGAATGGCCCGCCGCGCCGTCACAGCGCCTCGAGCCGCCTCCCTTGCAGCGCCCCCGCCGCGAGGACCGGTGTGAGGCACGAGGCGCGGGACCGGCGATCCCAGAACCGGCACAGCGCGAGCGCGGGGCCATGACCGCAAGTCCACTCTTCACCCAGGCGAAGGCCAAGAACGACCTCGCCGTGTGCGATCCGGTCTGGTCGCGACTGCGCGCCGAGGCCGAGGATCTGCTGCGCACCGAGCCGCAGCTCGCCTCCTTCATCGTCGCGACCGTCCTGAACCACACCACCCTGGAAGGGGCGGTTTCGCACCGGGTCGCAGCCCGTCTCGGGCATCCGTCGTTGCCGGCCGAGCTGATCGCCCACGCCTTCCACGAGGCGATCCAGGCCGATCCGGGCATTGGCGAGGCATTCCGGGCCGATATCGGCGCGGTGATCGACCGCGATCCCGCGACGCTCCGGGCACTGGAGCCGCTGCTCTACTTCAAGGGCTTTCACGCGCTCGAAGCCCACCGCCTCGCCCACCATGTGTGGACGCGGGGGCGGCGCGACCTCGCCCTCTACCTCCAGAGCCGGGTCTCGGAGGTGTTCCAGTGCGACATCCACCCCGCCGCGCGGATCGGCCGGGGCGTGTTCCTCGACCATGCCACCGGCCTCGTGGTCGGCTCCACGGCGGTGATCGAGGACGACGTGTCGATCCTGCACGCGGTCACCCTCGGCGGTACGGGCAAGCAGCGGGGCGACCGCCACCCCAAGATCCGCCGGGGCGTCATGATCGGCGCCGGGGCGAAGATCCTGGGCAACATCGAGGTGGGGGCCTGCGCCCGTGTGGCCGCCGGCTCGGTGGTGCTGCGGGCGGTACCGCCGAACACGACCGTGGTGGGCGTGCCCGCCCGCGTCGTCGGCACGGCGGGCTGCGACGACCCGGCCCGGGCGATGGACCAGCTCGTCGCCCTCGACGCCTTCATCCATGTCGGGGAAGGGATCTGACGGCGCGCTCGCGTGTTCGTCCCGAGGCGATATCAGGGGTGGGGACGCTTGCCGCCGGGGCGTCGGCATGGCAATCGCTGCCGCCTCGCCCGTTCGTGCACCAGCGTCCTCCCGGTCCCCGGAGGATGCGCCAGATCCATGGTGTGTCCGCCGTGCCCGGTGGACGATGCCCTCACGGAGAACTGACAGCGTGACCAAATCCGAGATCGCGAAGCTGCAAGCCTACATGCGCCGCACCTTCGCGAACACCAACATTCGCATCCAGGCCATGAAGACCGGCGACACGGCCGAAGTGTTCATCGGCGAGGAGTCGATCGGCGTGGTCGCGGACGACAAGGAGGACGGCGACGATTCCTTCGTGTTCCGCATGGCGATCCTCGACATCGACCTCGACGGGGAGTGAGGGACGAGAGCGGTTTCGTCCGAACCTGGATCGGCTGTGCGCGAGGGGCTCTCCTCCCCCTTGCATCCGGATGCTGTGATCCAGCCAAACCGAAACCGCTCCAAGGCACCCTTGGCCGTCATGGCTTCGCTGTCGATCGCAGTGACGAAGCGGAATCCGGTCCGGGGCGGATTAACGCTAACGAGACGTTTCACTTAACGCCTCGTAAACGATCGGTCAGAGTGGCGCGGTCTCGTCGGATCGCTGGCCATGACCCTCAGCCCCGCCGCCGTCGAATCCCTCCGCACCCTGTGCATCGGGCTCGCCCTTTCGGGGCTGATCGCCAGTGCCTTCGAGCTGGTGGCTTCGCGCCGGGCGAGCTTCTCCCTGCTGGGGCGCGGCGGCTTCCTGGCGGTGGCAGCCCTGCCGCTCTTGGCCTTCTCGGCCCCCTTCATCATCCTGCGCAACACCCTGCGCGGTCGGCGCATCGAGGGGCGTCCCTTCCCCTTCGTGATGCTGGCGACCATGGTCGCCTGCGGCTGGAGCCTCATCTCGGGGCGGGTCGCCCTCGACCTCGCGGCGATGCTCGTCGGGGCGTGAGCCGGAATCCGAACCGTTATGGCTCGGCGGTCGCCACCTTCGCGCCGATGGTGGGGTGGGTCGCAGGCTCCTCCAGGGAGACCCAGGCGGGGCCTTCCTGGCCGGCGCGCTTGATGAAGCTGTAGGGCACCCGCTTCCACGAGCGGATCTCGTCGGTCTTGTTGTCGAGGATGAAGTCACCCCGGTCGGTGCGCACCGTCAGCACCGCATGGCCCTCGTTGATCTCGTCGATCACCACCGTCATCAGCAGCGCCCGGCGGGGCAGGCCTCGCTCCGCCAGCATCCGCCGCTTGAGCAACTGATAATCCTCGCAGTCGCCGAACCCGTCATCGGGAAAATCCCAGCGGTCGGTGAGGCCCCAATGGGCTTGATCGGTCATGGGCTTGATCCGCCCGTTCACCCGGGCATTCACGCTGCGGAGCGTCCGCCAGACGGCGACGGTGAGGGGAATCTCCGTGGGCTCGGCGAGATCGACCGTGCACTCGGCCGGTTCGCGGCGGCAGAAATCCGCCCAGCCGGGGATGCTGCGGGTCGGCTCGCCGGCGGCGGCGGCGGTACCCGTTGGCAGGTCCGGACCGCGATGGGCGTGAGTCGTGGCGCTGCCGAGGGTGAGGAGAAGCCCCACGACGGCGAGGCTCGCCGCCTGCCGCACCCGGCTCACGAGGGGGGCGACGCTCGGCGCGCGGCCGGAGAGGAGGTCTCCGATCGGGAAGCCCGGAACGCCTGCGCCTTCGGTCATCCGCCGTCTCGCCGTTCGAAGCACCTTCAGCCGGGCCCACAAAGGGCACCAGGAAGAAGATGCGGCAACAACAATGACTTAGCGTGATTCGGGCACTCTCACGACCGCCGCGAACACGTTAGCCGACGACGAAGGCTCGCACGCTCCGGTTGAAGTGACAACTAAAAAATTGGGGGCATAAAAACGGCGAACGCTCCGTAAGGTTCCACACGAAGCGCGCTTTTTCCGCGCAGGGATCCGGCACAAGCCATGCACAGCGGGAATGGCCGCCCTGCGACCCCGCCGTTAACCTCTTCTCATCCTTGATTTCCAGCCGCTTTGCCGGCTTGAAAGGCGCCTCCCGCAACACCCGGTTGTGGGCGCGGATCGGACGGAGCTCGCAAGATCGCGGCCACCGGCCCGGACCGCGATGCGAAGCCGAAGGATTGGATCATGCAGCCCGCCATCCAGCAGGTCATCCGCGCCCTCGCCGAGGATGGACGGGTCGGCGCCCTCGGCATCGCGGAGCACGCGGTGAACGCCTATCTCGACGGCGCCAAGGTCGCCGGCGACCGGGCCCTCTCCCTGGATATCCTCGTCCGCGACCTCGCGAGCCTGCGGGGCATCGCGCCCCATCTCGCCGGGTTCATCGGCCGGGTCGAGGCTTACGTCTCCACCCTCGACCGCGCGGACCTCGCCCGCGCCGCCTGAAGGATCAGCGGTTGGCGGTGGTCACCGGCGAGGTGGCACCGCCCAGCGACACCCAGGCGAGGGCATCCTGGCTTTCGCGCTTGATGAACACGTAGCCGGTGCGGTGCCAGGGCAGGATCGTGTCGGTCTTGTTGTCGAGGATCAGGTCGCCCCGGTCAGTGATCAGGGTCAGCACGGCGTGGCCCTCCCCCTTCTCGTCGATCACCACGGTCATGCGCATGGCCCGGCGCGGCAGCCCGGACAGGGCGAGCAGGCGGCGCTTCAGCAGCTGGTAATCCTCGCAATCGCCATACCCGTCCTCCGCGAGGTCCCAGTGGTCGGCGACGTGCAGGTGCTCCATGTCGGTCATCGGCTCGACCGCCTTGTTGATGCGGCGGTTGACCGAGACGATGGTGGCCCAGCTGGCGGGCGTCAGGGTGATCTTGGTGGCCTCGGTGCGGTCGAGGGCGCACTCGGCGGCGTAGTCCTGGCAGAAGGTCGTCCAGGCCGTGATGGGCTTGGCATCCCCCCGAAGCGTCATGCCCGGCGCGGGCGGCAGGCTCGCGAGTCCCTGGGCCTCGGCTCCGCCCGCCACGCCGACGAGCGCCAGCGCCGCCAGTGCCAGTCCCTTCAGGTCCTTGAGAAATCCGGCACCCATGGCGCGCAGTCCCGTGTCTTGTGCGAACCCAGGATTGCGCCGTTCCACCTGTCCCGCCCTGAAGCCGATACGAACAATTTTATCGATTCGCGGCCCGGTGACCGAAGCTCTGCCGCAGGGTCGCCAGGGACCTCGCCCGATCCATCGCATTCGCCGGATCGCGGTAACCCAGCATTGACCGTCAGGCCGCCGCGCGGACCGTCCCGGCCTTCGCCTGGATCTCGATGAAGACCCGCTTCACGTCGGGATGGCGGGCCTTCAACGCGTGATCGAGGCGAGTCACGGTCTCTTCCACGGCCCCGGCGGTGAGGTCGTCGGCCATGTCGAGGCTGAGATTCACGAGGATGTCGGACGGCCCGAGGTGCTGGGTGAGCACCTCGTTGAGGTGGTCTACCCCCGGCTCCTCCCGGACGATCGCCTCGATCGCCTCGACCACGGCGGGGTCGGCCGCCTCGCCGATCAGGAGGCCGTGGGTCTCGATCATTAGGAACACCGCCATCCCGATCAGGACGAGCCCGATGCCGATGGAGGCCGCGCCGTCGAGGGACGGCATGTCGAGGTAATGCGAGCCGAGAACGCCGCCGAGGGCGATGAGCAGGCCGGCCAGCGCCGCTGTATCCTCCGCGAGGATGGTGAACAGGTTCGGATCCTTGCTCCGCCGAATGGCGTGGAGGGCCGAGTGACGGCCCTTCTCGGCCCAGAACTCCTTCATCGCCACGGTCCAGGAGTAGCCCTCCGCCGCGATGGAAAAGCCGAGGATCGCGAGGTTCACCCACAGGCCCGGCACGGTGTAGCCGAACAGGTGCGCGTCCTTCTCGGGCTCCGGGTGCAGCAGATGCTCGATACCCTCGTAGATCGCGAACAGGCCGCCGGCGAGGAAGATCATCAGCGCGACGACGAAGGAGTAGAAGTAGACCTCGCGGCCGTAGCCGCACGGGTGGCGGGGATCGGCGGGGCGCTCCGCCCGCTTCAGGCCGACGAGCAGGAGGCTCTGGTTGAGGGTGTCCACCACCGAGTGGACTCCCTCGGCGAGCATCGCCGTCGATCCGGTGAGGAAGCCGCCGACGAATTTCGCCGCCGCGATGGCGAGGTTGGCCCCTGCCGCCGCGTAGATCGCCCCCGCGCTCTCGTGCGCCACCGGTGCCGCTCCTGCCGCGCCCGACCCGGCGCGGGGAGAGAAGAAGCCTGACCGCGGGACGGTTCCCACCCTGTGGACGCGACCGCCGGCTCCGTGCATCGTGGCCGCCCGAATGGGAGGCAGCATGGCGGACACGGCCTACGACCCGAACAACGTCTTCGGCAAGATCCTGCGGGGCGAGATGCCCGCGCACACAGTCTACGAGGACGCGCACACCCTGGCCTTCATGGACGTGATGCCCCAGGGCGCGGGCCACACCCTCGTGATCCCGAAGGCGCCCTCCCGGGGGCTGCTCGACGCGGAGCCGGAGACGCTGGCTGCCCTGATGCGCAGCGCGCAGATCGTCGGGCGGGCGGTGAAGGCGGCCTTCGAGGCGGACGGACTGACGGTTTTCCAGTTCAACGAGGCGGCGGGCGGGCAAACGGTGTTTCACCTGCACGTCCACATCATCCCCCGGAGGGAGGGCGTGCCCCTGAAGCGCCACGAGGGCGGCATGGCCGATCCCGCCCTCCTCGCCGGGCATGCCGCGCGGATCCGCGCGGCCCTCGGCTAGGGATTGCGGCTGAGGACGATCAGCCGGGCGATCAGAGCACGGGGGCGGCGGCTTGCGCGCCACGCAGCTCCGCGATGTGGCGGCGCAGGGCGGCGTTCTCCGCCTCCAGCTCGCCTACCCGGCGCAGCAGGGCGTTCATCGTCGTGTCGGCGGTCGAATCCCGCAGATCGGTCTCGGCCTTGTCGAAGGTCACGCCGACCCCGTCCTCCCGGCGCCAGCGCAGGGTGGCCCGGTGGGTCTTGTCCTTCTGCGGGATGAAGAGATCGAACTTTTCCGGCAGCGTCGCCGTCTCGCTGAGCATGAGCCGGGCGCCTTCAGCCGACATGTCGCGGATCAGGCAATCGATGCTCGATTGGTTGTTGTTGAAGATGATGCGACCCTTCAGGAACACCCGAAGGCGGGGCTGGCTCCTCATTTCAGCGGACATGCGTGTCAATTCCGGCGACGCGTGGGCCCCTAGACTGCGCGCAACCGGTTAAGGAACGTTGCTCACGATCCCGGTGAAACGGGGTCAGGCGATATAGCGCCGATCGACGGTCTGGAAGAGATAGAAGCCGTTGAAGCGCACCGCCGTATCGGCCGCGCGATCATCGAAATCGAGGGGGGTGGAGCAGCCCCGTTCCAGCTTGCCGCCGAAGGTCCAGCGACCAGAGGCGATGAAGGCGGGGACGGCACTCGATTCGGGGACGGCGCAGCACAGGCCCTCCACGTCGGTCAGCCGGAAGAGGTTGTAGTTCCGCATCGGAAACCCTCCGCTTGGCCGCCTTCGGAGGCCGATCCTTCGCGGCATTGCGAAGAATCAGCTTGACCGTGTTCATAATGGCACAATAGGTCGGGTTTGTGACCGTCAGGTTTCAGGCACGTTACGCTCGAGCTCCGCGAGCCAGATGCGGGCGGACCCGTCGGACGGGGCCCGCCAGTCGCCCCGGGGCGAGAGGGCCCCGCCCGCGACCACCTTCGGCCCGTTGGGGATGGCCGAGCGCTTGAACTGGCTGAAGGCGAAGAAGCGCTTCAGGAACACACCGAGCCAGAGCCGGATCTCCGGCAGGCCGTAGGCGATGCGCTTCGCCTCGGGAAAGTCCGCCGGCCAGTCGCCCCGCGCCACATCCCCCCAGGCGTGGAGGGCCAGGAACGCGATCTTCGACGGCCGGAACCCGTGCCGGAGCGTGTAGAAGAGGTTGAAATCCTGGAGGGCGTAGGGGCCGATGGCGGCCTCCGTGCTCTGGGGCGCCTCGTCGGCCCCGGCGGGCACCAGTTCCGGCGAGATCTCCGTGTCGAGGACGGCGCGCAGCACGCGTCCCTCTTCGACGCTGAATACGTCGGTGGAGATCACCCAGCGGATGAGATGCTGGATCAGGGTCTTGGGCACGCCGGCATTGACGGCATAGTGGCTCATATGGTCGCCGACGCCATAGGTGCACCAGCCCAGCGCCAGTTCCGACAGGTCCCCGGTGCCGACCACGAGACCGCCCGCATGGTTGGCCAGGCGGAACAGGAAATCGGTGCGCAGACCGGCCTGCACATTCTCGAAGGTCACGTCGTAGACCTTCTGCCCCTCCGCGTAGGGGTGGCCCATATCCGCGCGCATCCGTTCGGCGGCGGGGCGGATGTCGATCTCGGCCGCGGTGGTGCCCAGAGCCTTCATCAGGGCGTGGGCATTGGCCTTGGTGCCCGCCGAGGTGGCGAAGCCCGGGAGGGTGTAGGCCAGGATGTTGGCCCGGGGCAGGCCGAGCCGGTCGAAGGCCTTGGCGCAGACGATGAGGGCGTGGGTCGAATCGAGGCCGCCCGAGATGCCGATGACGACCCGCTTCGTGCCGGTGGCCTCGAGCCGCTGGGCGAGGCCGGCGACCTGGATGTTGTAGGCCTCGTAGCAATCCTGCGCGAGGCGGGCGGGGTCGCTCGGGACGAAGGGAAACCGCTCGATCCGCCGCCGCAGGCCGAGGTCGTCGGCGGGCGGGTCCACCCGGAAGGTCACCCGGCGCCAGGGTCGTCCCCTGGAGGCCGGGGCGTCGTCGTCGAAGCTGCCCGCCTGGAGGCGCTCCTGCATGATCCTGTCGAGGTCGATGTCGGCCAGCGTCGCCACAGGCTGCCAAGCAAAGCGCTCACCCTCCGCGAGGCGCACGCCGCACTCGTCGATGCTGGTCTGCCCGTCCCATGCGAGATCCGTGGTCGATTCACCGGCGCCGGCGGCAGCGTAGAGATAGGCGCAGGCCCCGCGCATCGAGGCGGCGCGCGAGAGCAGCTCGCGGGAATCGGCGCGGCCGATCGTGATCGGGCTGCCGGACAGGTTGGCCAGCACCGTCGCCCCGGCCAGCGCCGCGTCCATTCCCGGCGCCTGAGGGACCCAGACGTCCTCGCAGATCTCCACGCCGACGACGAGACCCGGCACGTCGTCCGCCGCGAAGAGCAGGTCCGTCCCGAAGGGCACCGCCTGCCCCGCCACGGTGATCGTCTCGCCCACGACACCCGCGCCGGACGCGAAATGCCGCTTTTCGTAGAACTCCCGGTAGTTCGGCAGGAAGGTCTTGGGGACGACGCCCAGCAGGCGCCCGCCCTGGATCGCCAGGGCACAGTTATACAGGCGATGGCGCCAGCGCAGGGGCGCGCCGACGATCAGCAGGGGCCGTAAGCCTCCCGAGCGGGCGACGAGGTCCGCCGCCGCCGCTTCCACCGCGTCGAGGAGGGTCTGCTGCAGCAGCAGGTCCTCGATGGCGTAGCCGGAAAGCGAGAGTTCCGGGAACAGCGCCACCGCCGCCCCGGCCCCGTGACAGGTCGTCGCCAGGGCGAGAATCGCCGCGCCGTTGCGGGCGGGATCGCCCGGATGGCTACGCCCGGTGCAGGCGGCGACGCGGGCGAAGCCGTGCCGGTAGAGCGACCGGAAACCGGTGCGGGGATCGAGGGGCTTCGACACGTCGACCGTCCGGGTTCGAAGAGATCGTGGGACCCATAGCACCATCGGGCGCCGGGATCCGCAGCGCGCTCATCCGTGATGACGGGAGATCGTTGCGAAGATCGTTCCACTCCCTCACTTCATCCCGAGGGCCCGGCGGGTCAGGTCACGGGCCCCACCGTCCTTGCGAGCGAAAGCGAAACAATGACGAACAGGTCTGTGAGCTTTGCGGCCAAGCCTCTTGAGAGCCTGGCCGCATAATCGGCGGTCCTCCCCCGTCGCGACCTCATCCTGAGGTGCCGGAGCGCAGCAGAGGTTTCGAAGGAGCCCTCCAGACAGCGCGGTGCAGTCTGCAGCCCTCCTTCAAGGCGGCTTCGCCGCACCTCGGAATGAGGGGGAGGGGTGGGACCAAGCGGTTTCTCGGTCGGACACCGAGATCGCCCCGGCGAAAGCCCGCGTTAACGCTAAGGCTTCTAACTCTGGTGAGCCGCCGGAGCCCGGTGGTCCCTGTGTTTAGCGTCTCATCGGAAACCCATGCGCGCTTCGGGCAGACACCCGCATTCCCACCGTGATCCCGCTCGCCCGGTTCGGGGCGGTGACCGTTCCGGGCTGTCGCTCGGGGCCCTGGCCCATCGCTTGATGGCGTTGCGCGCCACCCTCACCCGCCGCCTCGCCGGCAGCGCCGCCGGCCCGTCGCGGGTCGGCTACGGCACGTCCGGCCGCCGCGCCGAGCCGAGCTGGCTGACCTCCCCCGCCGCGATGGTGGGCCGCGAGGACGGCGCCCGCGCGCCGCGCGCCGGGTTCGGCGCCGAGCCGGGCTGGGCGACCGATTCCTATCCCGCAGGCTACCCGGCCCCCCCGGCCGTCCAGGCCTGGCCGGACCATGTCTTCGACGACCGCGCCCGTTTCGAGGCCCCCTCCGAGGCGCGCTTCGAGGCCCCCTTGGCCCGGCCGGAGAGCCGCATCGACCGCCAGGCGTCGAGCCCCGGCGTGCTGGTGCGCCAGCCCCGCCGCCCCGCTTCCATCACGCCTGACGATCCCGCCGTCGCGGTGCAGTCCGCCCTGCCGCAGGCGCCGTCGGTGCGCTTCACCCGCACGCCCGACACGGTGCTTCAGGAGCGCCGCCAGCGGGCGCTGGAAGCCGAGCGTGTCGCCCTGGAGCGCGCCCGCGCCGAGGCCCAGGCCGCTGCCGAGGCCCAGGCTGCCGCCGCCGAGGCGATGGAGGCCGAGCGCCGCGCCCGCGAGGAGGCTCAGGCGCGCCACGAGCAGGACAGCGTGCAGGCCGACGAGGCGGTGCTTCTGGACGAGGCCACCGGCACCACCGGTGTGCCCCGGTGGCAGCAGCCCTTCGTCGCCCCGCCCGGCGTGCGCTTCTTCCGCACCCCCGACCGTCGCCCCACCCAGACGGTACCGGCGCCGGACGAGGCGGAGGCCGAGGCGCCGACCGTCCATGCCATGCAGGCCGCCGTGGCGGCGAGCACCCTCCCGGTGGAGGCCATGACGGCCGAGACGGCGCCGCGCCCCGAGCCGCAGGATTGGTCCGATCTGTCCGATTGGTCGCAGGCCCAGCCCTGGTTCGGCGGCGAGGAATGGTCCCCGGTCGATCTGTGGCCGAGCCCCGAGCCCACGACGCCGTCGGTGCCCGAGGCGCTCGAAGCACCGCGTGCGACCCCGCCCCGTCCGGTCTACGGCCTGGAGCGCCTCGTGCGGTTCGATGAGTTGCCGCGCCCGGCCAATGCGCAGGACAACGGCACCGCCTCCATCGCCAGGGCCGAACCGCAGGCCGAGGCGGCCTCGCGCCGGGCCGGTATCCCCTGCGCCATGGCGGCGCGGGCGGCGATCCGCGCCGCCGCGCTGCCGGGTGCCGTGGCCCCCGTCGCGGCTTCCTCCTTGCCGGTGGCGCCCCTCCCGGCCTCGCCCGTCGCCTACGACGCTCCGGCGCCCGTGGAGGCCCGGCCCGAGCGGGCGGCCGAGGAGCGGGTGGTGATCCCCCTCGCCCCCCGTCCGGTGCTGCTGCGCGGTCGCGCCGCCCCGGCGCCCGAGACGCCTGCCGTGGAGGCTCCGGCCGTCGAGAGTCCCCTGGTGGAGGCTTCCGTCGCCGAGACCCCGGCGATGGATCTCGCCGCCGCACCGGCGGCGCCGGCCCCCTTCGCGCCGATGACCTTCGCGCCCGCCGCCCCCGTGGAGGCCGCGCCCGAGGCGCCCGCGTCGGCCCTGGCGCCCGTCAATCTGCCGATGGTCGCCCAGCGTCCGCGCATGATCGCGGCGCCCCGGCATCTGGAGATCGCGTCCGTCGAGAACGCGGATTACGAGTTGCCCGCCCTCGACCTCCTGGCGCTGCCCGCACCGGGCGCCACCGAGGAAGTCGACGCCGACGTGCTGGAGCAGAACGCCCTCAACTTGCAGCAGACGGTGCAGGATTTCGGCGTGCGCGGCGAGATCATCAACGTGCGGCCCGGCCCGGTCGTGACGCTCTACGAGCTCGAGCCTGCGCCCGGCATCAAGTCGAGCCGCGTCATCGGCCTCGCCGACGACATCGCCCGCTCCATGTCGGCCGTCTCGGCCCGCGTGGCCGTGGTCCAGGGCCGCAACGTCATCGGCATCGAGCTGCCCAACCAGCGGCGCGAGACCGTGTACCTGCGCGAACTCCTCGCCTCCGAGGATTTCGTGGATTCGAAGCACAAGCTCGCCCTGTGCCTCGGCAAGACGATCGGCGGCGAGCCGGTCGTGGCCGATCTCGCCAAGATGCCGCATCTGCTCGTCGCCGGCACCACCGGGTCCGGCAAGTCGGTCGCCATCAACACCATGATCCTCAGCCTGCTCTACCGGCTCAAGCCGGATCAGTGCCGGCTCATCATGGTCGATCCCAAGATGCTGGAACTGTCGGTCTACGACGGTATCCCGCACCTGCTCTCCCCCGTCGTCATCGACCCGAAGAAGGCGGTCATCGCCCTCAAATGGGCGGTGCGCGAGATGGAGGAGCGCTACAAGAAGATGTCGAAGATCGCCGTGCGCAACATCGACGGCTACAACGCGCGGATGAAGGAGGCCCGGGAGAAGGGCGAGACCATCACCCGCACGGTGCAGACCGGCGTGAACCGCGAGACCGGCGAGGTGATCTACGAGCAGGAGGAGATGGACCTCTCGGCCCTCCCCTACATCGTCATCGTGGTCGATGAGATGGCCGACCTGATGATGGTGGCCGGCAAGGACATCGAAGGCGCCATCCAGCGCCTCGCGCAGATGGCCCGCGCCGCCGGCATCCACCTGATCATGGCGACGCAGCGCCCTTCGGTGGATGTCATCACCGGCACGATCAAGGCGAACTTCCCGACGCGCATCGCCTTCCAGGTCACCTCGAAGATCGACAGCCGCACCATCCTCGGCGAGATGGGCGCCGAGCAACTGCTCGGCCAGGGCGACATGCTGTTCATGGCCGGCGGCGGGCGCACGACCCGCGTCCACGGGCCGTTCTGCTCGGACAGCGAGGTCGAGAGCGTCGTGGCGCACCTGAAGCGCCAGGGCCGCCCGAGCTACCTCGACGCCGTGACCGCCGACGACACGCCAGAGGACGCGCCGAAGGAGACCGGCCGTCGCGGCAAGGCGGCGGAGAAGGCCGAGGCCCGTGCCGAGGAGCCCGAGGAGGACGCCCCCGTCTTCGACATCGGCGCCTTCGCGGCGGCGACCGGCGGCGAGTCGGACGATCTCTACAAGCAGGCCATCGAGGTGGTGCTGCGGGACCAGAAGGCCTCGACCAGCTACATCCAGCGCCGGCTGTAGATCGGCTACAACCGCGCCGCCTCGATCATGGAGCGCATGGAGAACGAAGGCATCGTCGGCCAGGCCAATCACGCCGGCAAGCGCGAGATCCTCGTGAACGGCGGCTCCCATGGGGCGGGGGTGATGTACGACGACGAGTGAGCCCTGACCTCCCCTCCCCCTTCTGCGAGGGAGGGGAAACACAGGCGACGCGCGTCGCATCTTCGCCACAGGGCGGGTCTTTAAGCAGGCTCCCGTCCCCATTCCGCCCGAGCCGCACGCCGTACGCGGTGCGAAGGAGTCTTCGGATGTTCGGCCGCCGTACCCGCACTGCCGGCACCCTGCTCGCCGCGAGCCTTCTGCTCGCGCCCCTTCCGGCACAGGCGCAGGTGCAGTCGTTCCTCGACGGGCTGTTCGGGCGCAAGGCGGAGCCGGCCCCCGAGCCGGAGCCCGCCGCGCCCCCGGCCAGGAAACCCGCGCCGAAGCCGGTCAAAGCTGCCGAGAAGCCGAACGGGACGAAGGCCGGCGAGAAGACCGCCGACAAGGGCGGCGCGAAGGCGGCGGACAAGGCCGCCCGGCCCGCCGAGCCGAAGGTCGCGGCCGTCGCCACCCCGGCCCCCATCACCGCCGACGCCAACGACCCGGCGACCGTGCTCGCCCAGGCCAACGCCTATTTCAACGGCATCTCGACGCTGACCGGCGCGTTCATGCAGATCGGCCCGGACGGGCGGCGCATCGGCGGCAAGCTGACGCTCGCCAAGCCCGGCCGCCTGCGCTTCGACTACGACGCCCCCTCGCCCTTGGAGGTCGTGGCGGACGGGACCTCCGTGGCGGTCCGCGACCGCAAGCTGAACACGCAGGACCTCTACTTCATCGCCCAGACTCCGCTGAAATTCCTGCTGCGCGAGAAGATCGACCTCGCCCGTGATCTCTCCGTGACGGACATCTCGAACGATCCGGCCGGCGTGCGCATCAGCCTGGAGGACCGGGCGACCTTCGGCGGCACCTCGCGGATCCAATTGCTGTTCGACCCCGAGGTGAAGACCCTGTCGCAATGGCGGATCACCGATCCGCAGGGCTACGTCACCACCGTGCAACTCTCGAACCTGCAGAAGGGCAAGCCCGTGGAAGCGGGGCTGTTCTTCATCAATTACGGGCGCGCCGAGGACAAGGCGGCGCAGCAGGCGCTCCAGCAGTCGCAGCGCTAGAAGAGCGGACCACTCGTGCGCCTCACCGTCACCACCTGGAACATCAACTCGGTGCGCCTGCGCATCGACCTCGTTCTGCGCTTCCTCGCCGAGCACAAGCCGGACGTCTTGTGCCGGCAGGAGACCAAATGCCCGGACGACGCCTTCCCCCTGAAGGCGCTCCGGGGCTCGGGCTACGAGCACGTCGTGTTCGCCGGGCAGAAGGGCTACAACGGCGTGGCGATCCTCTTCCGCCTGCCGCTCCACACCCGGGACGTGATGGGCTTCTGCGGCCGGGCCGACGCCCGCCACATCTCGGCGGTGCTGGGCCCGGAGGCGGGACAAGCCGCGGGCCTCGTGCTCCACAACTTCTACATCCCGGCCGGCGGGGACGTGCCCGACCGGACACTCAATGATAAGTTCGCCCACAAGCTGGATTTCCTGCAGGAGCTGCGAGCCTGGGGCGGCAAGCGCCCCTCCGGCCCGGCGATCCTCGTGGGCGACCTCAACGTCGCGCCCCTCGAACACGATGTGTGGTCGCACAAGCAGTTGCTCGACGTGGTGAGCCACACCCCCGGCGAGACCGAGGCGCTGGAGACCCTCCGGGGCGAGGCCGGCTGGATCGACGCCGCCCGCCACCTCACGCCGGAGCCCGAGAAAATCTTCACGTGGTGGAGCTACCGCTCCCCCGATTGGAACGCCGCCAATAAGGGGCGCCGCCTCGACCATGCCTGGGTCTCCCCCGAGCTGGCCGGCACGGTGCGCTCCGTCGACGTGCTCCGGGACGCCCGGGGCTGGGAGCGGCCCTCCGACCACGTGCCCGTGACGCTGGCGCTGGAGCTGTAGCGGCCCCGGATCACTTCGCCGCACCGGCCCTGGCGATGGGGCTGTCCCACAGCGGAACTTGCCCCGATCTCACGCGCTTCCCGCTCACAGTCCCGTGAAGCAAGGTCGTCCCATGCGCAAGCTCCTGATCGCCTTCATTCTCCCCAAGGTCGTCGCCGCCCTCCGCCGCCGCTACAGCGGTCGGCCGACCGCTCGCCACCGCTCGTTCTGAGAGCCGACCCGTGACGCCGGAGCGCAGCGGCGCTGGCTCCGGCGGCCCTACCTCTCGCGGCGTGCGACCCCGAGGACACCGATGACCGACGATCCCCGCCACACTGGCCCGCGGCCGCCCTACCCCGGCGACCAGCAGCAGCCCCGGCCGGGCCTGAGTTCGAAGATGACGCCCGCCCCCGACCACGGGGAAGAGAGCTACGTTGGCAAGGGTCTCCTCACGGGCCAGGCTGCGCTGATCACCGGCGGCGACAGCGGAATGGGCCGGGCCGCGGCGATCGCCTACGCGCGGGAGGGCGCAGATGTGGCGTTGTCCTATCTGGCCGTCGAGCAATCGGACGCCGAGGACACGAAGGCCTGGGTCGAGAAGGCCGGGCGCCGCTGCCTGCTGCTGCCGGGCGATATCCGCGACGCGGCGCAGTGCCGGGACCTCGTGGCCCGCACCGTCGAAACCTTCGGCCGGCTCGACATCCTCGTGAACAACGCCGCCGCGCAGGTGGTGAACGACGGCCTCGACGACCTCACCGCCCATGACATCGAGGGCTCGTTCCGCACGAACGTCTTCGCGATGTATCACCTCTGCCAAGCCGCGGTGCCGCACATGAAGCCCGGCTCGGCCATCATCAACACGACGAGCGAGCAGGCCAAAATCGCCGACAAAACGATGCTGATCTACGCAGCCACGAAGGGGGCGATCGCCAGCTTCACGATCGCGCTGTCCAATCTGTTGGCGCCGGAGGGCATCCGCGTGAACTGCGTCGCGCCCGGCCCGATCTGGACGCCGCTCCAGCCGATCGTGAAAAGCCCCGACGAACTCGAAAAGCTCGGCACCGACACGCCGCTGGGCCGCGCCGGGCAGCCGGCCGAACTGGCCCCGGCCTATGTGCTCCTCGCCTCCCGCGAGGGCAGCTACATGTCCGGCGCGCTGGTCCCCGTCACGGGCGGCGTGCCGATGCTGTGAGGAGCGGAGCGCGAAACGGCGATACTCGCCTTGAAATGCGCTCGCACCCGCGATACACCCCCCGCCAGTGCCGCCGTAGCTCAGTTGGTTAGAGCACCAGATTGTGGATCTGGGGGTCCCCCGTTCGAGCCGGGGCGGTGGTACCATCCTTCTTCTCAGGCGCTCCGCCCCGTTCGGCCCTTGGCTCTCGCGGGCGCCCCTTGGCCGAGACAAGACGGGTCCTTCCCTACCATGAGCATCCCCGTCCGGCCCGTGCGCACCCTGTTCGATGAGGACGCCATCGCCCGGCGCAATGTCGAGCTGGCGGAGCAGATCGTGGCGGCCAACCCGCGCGATCTCCTGGTCGTGGCGGTGCTGAAGGGCTCCTTCATGTTCGCCGCCGACCTGCTGCGGGCCCTGCACCGCGTCGGGCTCGCGCCGCAGGTCGAGTTCGTCCACCTGTCGAGCTACCGCACCGGGACGGTCTCCACCGGGCAGGTCGAGATCCTGCGCGACGTGCAGAGCGAGGTGCGCGGGCGCGATGTCCTGCTCGTGGACGACATCCTGGAATCGGGGCGGACGGTGGTGTTCGCCAAGGATCTGCTGATGGCCCGGGGCGCCAACCGGGTCCTGACGGCGGTCCTGCTGGAGAAGCCCGGCAAGCGTGCCGTCTCCATCGATGCGGATTTCGTCGGCTTCATCTGCCCCGACGTGTTCGTGGTCGGCTACGGAATGGACGCCGCCCACGCCTTCCGGCAGTTGCCCTTCGTCGGCGTGGTCGACTTCGGCGACGGCGAGCCCGACCTGTTCGGCGGGGCCTGAGCGCCCAGAGGATTGCGGATACGGGCGATTTTTTCTGCCGCAGTGCAGCTTTTGCGGTCGCTCAGTCTTGACAGAGGGACGGTTCCATCGCCGTTCTAGCGCCGAAGACCGCTCAGACTCCTGGCGCAACAGGAAGATTTCAGGACATCATGGCCCGCATCCTGCTGGTGGATGACGAAGAAACGGTGCGCGGCTTTCTCAAGCGGGCGCTGGAGATCGACGGCCATGCCGTCGTGACCGCGACCGATGGCAGCGACGGGCTCGACCGGCTGAACGAGGCGGGCGGCGCCTTCGACCTGATGCTCACCGACATCCGCATGCCGGTGATGGACGGCATCGCTCTGGCGTTGGCCGCCGCGCGCGATTTTCCGGCCCTGACCATCCTGATGATGACCGGCTACGCCGATCAGCGCGAGCGGGCTCGGGGCCTCGACGCCATCGTCACGGACGTTCTGACGAAGCCGTTCTCCCTCGCCGACCTGCGCTCGATGGTGAAGCGCGCTCTGGCGGCCTGAGCGACGGCACGCGAGGTCGCCGGTGTCGCGGCAGGCTTCCGCCACACCGGCCCCCGTTCCGGTGGATAGAGCGCTCGCCGTCACGCTTCCTTAAGCAACAACCTTAGCACCCCCTTCATGTGGCAGTGCGACCGTGGGGACCTATCGCGCGGGCGATGGCACACCCATGGATCGAACCATGGCGTTGAGCCGTCCCAGCGTCGCGAGGGGAGCGACGGGATGGCCGAGCGGGAGTGGGAGTGGGAGGACGACGAGCGTCCTCGCCGCCGCCGGAAGGGGCCCTTCCGGCGCATCTGGTCCCTGACGAAGCTCGCGATCTTCCTGATGCCGCTGGGGCTGTTCCTCTACGGCAGCGTCTTCGCCGATTGCCGCAACCGCCCCACCTTCGGGGATTGGGGCTCGCTGCTCGGCGCCACGGCCTGCGCGCGCAGCGAGATGATGGGCAACGCGTTCTCGATGCAGGAGAATTTCGCGATGCTTAAGCGCCTGATCGACTGACGCGCCTTCGACCGAAAGTCCCGGACTTGACCATGCAGCCCTCCGCCGCGCCCGCCACCCCGACCGAGGATCCCGAGGAGGAAATCCGCTTCCGCGCGCGCATGGCCCAGCTCGGCGGTGCGAACCGAAAGCGCCCGCGAAGCGAGGAGGACGATTCCAAGGATCGCGGCTTCCGGCTCGGCTGGTTCGGCTGGCTGCTGGTCGATGCCTTCATCATTCTCGGCACGGTCGCGGCGGTCCTGACATGGCCGCCGGTCGAGGCCTGCCGGGCCCAGGAGAAGGCCGTCGGCTTCTACGCGGGCGAGACCGTGGGCCAGTGCATCCGCCGCGGCGTCGGCCAGCGGATCACCAATGCCGATCAGCACATCAAGATGATGCTGCGCGGATCGGGCCACTAGAGCATTTTCCGCCGAAGTAGATGCCGGTTCGTCTCGTCTTGCAGGAGGCTCGCCCTATGCCTCGAAGGACAAAGAGGCCCGCGTGCCCCGCGCGGCCGGCGCGTAGACCAGGGCGGTGCGCAGGTTCGTCGCCATGGCGCGGACGATGCGGGAGCCGAGGCCGGTGCCCCGGGGCTTGCCCTCTCCCGTCCAGCCGATGCCGTCGTCCTCCACGGCGAGTTCGAGCCGCCCCTCCGCCCGGCGCAGGGCCACGCGGATCTCGCCGGGCTCCTCCGCCGGGTAGGCGTATTTGTAGGCGTTGGTGACGAGTTCGGTGACGACGACGCCCACCGAGACCGCCTTGTCGGTGGCGAGTTGCACCGGCTCGGCGCTGAGTCGGATGGCGTGGTCGCGGCCCGCCGCCTTCATCGCCGCCTGCAACTCCTCGACGAGGCTCTTCAGGTAGGCATCGAGTTCCACCGCCTCGACATCCTCGGAGGTGTAGAGCCGGCGATGGACACCGGCGATGGCGGTGATCCGTGCCTGCATCTCGTCGAGGGCTGCCTTGGCGGCGGGATCGCTCACCGCATTGCGCTGCATATGGGCGAGCGCCGCCACCAGGGCGAGGGAATTGGCGACGCGGTGGTTGACCTCGCGCAGCAGCAATTCGGCCCGGTCCCGCGCGGCACGGACCTCGGCTTCCGCCCGCTCCTTGTCCCGGCGCAGGGCCTCGGCCCGGAGCGCCGTGCCGATCGCCTCGGCGAGCAATTCGCGGAACTGCCCCTGGAGGTCCTTCCACACGTAATCGGCGGCCCCCGCCTTCAGGGCGGCGACGGCGACGCGGCTGTCCTCCGAGCCTGTGACGTAGACCACGGGGGGCGCGTCCGGCAGGGCCCGGATCGCCGGCAACAGGTCGAGCCCGGTCGGGCCGGGCATGTGATGGTCCAGGGCGACGAGGTCGATGCCCCCCTGCCGCAGGCGGGCGAGGCCCGCCTCGCCGTCGGCGGCGTGCTCCACCGCGTAGCCGCGCGCGGCGAGGCTGCGCTGCACGAGGCGCGCGAGGCCCGCATCGTCGTCGATGTAGAGGATGCGGATGCCGGAGGGGGGCGCCCCGTCTGAGCCGGTCGTCATGGGGCTTCCGGAATCTGCATGACCGAGAAGAACAGGCCGAGCTGGCGGATCGCGTGGGCGAAGCCTTCGTAGTTCACCGGCTTCGTCACGTAGACGTTGGCGCCGAGATCGTAGCAGCGCTGGATCTCGCGGGCGTCGTCGGTGGTGGTCAGCACGATCACGGGCGAGCGCCGCGTGTGTGCGTTGGCCTTCACCTTTTCCAGGATGTCGATGCCGGTCATGTCCGGCAGGTTGAGGTCGAGGAGGATCAGCAGGTGGCGCCGCTGGCTCACCTCGCCGGAGCCGTCCGGCCCGAACAGGTAGGCGAGCGCCGAGGTGCCGTCGCGGAACGGCACGATCTCGTTGTTCACCCCCGCCCGGCGGATGTTCCGCTCGATGAGGCGGGCGTGACCCTCGTCGTCCTCGATCATCACGATGCAGACGGGATGCATGTCCGGCTCTCGATTCATTCGGCGGCCATCGACAGGGGCGCCGCCGCCCCGCGCTCCATAGCCGCACCGCGCGGCAGCGTCACCGTGAAGGACGAGCCCTCACCGTGACGCGAGGTCAGGTCGATGCGCCCGCCCAGCGCCCGCACCAGCGCCTGGACGTGGGCGAGGCCGATCCCCTCCCCCGGCCGGTCCTGCGTGCCGGAGCGGCGGAACAGCTCGAAGACCCGGTCATGGTCGGTGCGGGCGATGCCCCGCCCGTTGTCGGCGACGGTGAAACGGACCCGGCCGGTCCCCACGGCCTCGCCCGTCACCGTGATGCGGCCCGGCCGCCCGTCGGCGAGGTATTTGACGGCGTTGTCGATCAGGTTGCCGAAGATCTGCTCCACGGCAAGGCGGTCCGCGACGATTGCCGGCAGGTCGGGGGCAATGGTGACGGTGGCATCCTGCAGGTCGGCCTGATGGCGCGTGGCGTCGGCGAGGCGCCGGATCAGCCCGGTCATGTCGAGGGGCTCCGGCTCGAAGCGGCGGCGCCCCTCGCGCGACAGCTTGAGGATCGCCGCGATCAGCCGCTCCATCCGCGTGACGGCGGCGCCGATGAAGCCGAGCGCCTCTCCCATGTCGGTGTCGATCCGCTCCGCCTGCGGATGCCCGGCGAGCAAGGTGCGCAGCTCTCCTTGCGTTTCCGCCAACTCGCTGGCGAAGCCCATCACGTTGACGAGCGGCGCGCGCAGATCGTGACTGACGATGTAGGCGAACCGCTGGACCTCTTCGTTCGACTCGCGCAGCTCGGCTTCAGCTTCCCGCTGTTCGGTGATGTCGGTATGGACCCCCACCCATTCGCGGATGGAGCCGTCGGCCTCCAGCACCGGCACGGCGCGGATCGCGTAATGGCGGTAGCCGCCGTCCTTCGCCCGCACCCGGTGCTCGAACACGAAGGTCTTGCGGGCGGCGACGGTCTCGTTCCACGCCGCGATGCTCGGCTCCGCATCGTCGGGGTGGACGGCCTGAGCCCAGCCGAAGCCCTGATACTCGTCGAAGGACTGCCCGGTGATCGCCGCCCAGGCGGGCTGCGGGCCGGCCATGCGGCCCTGCGCGTCGTTGGTCCAGAGGACGCCCCGCACCGCCGCGATGGCCGCGCGGAACCGCGCCTCGCTGGCGGCGAGTTCGCCCTGGATGCGGTGCTGGTCCACGGCGATGGCGAGCATCCCGACGAACAGGCTCAGGAAGGTCGCCCCCGCCGTCGCCAGGGCGAGGTTTTCCGGCGCCGCCAGCAGGTCCCCCTCCGCGGGGGTCTCGTGTGCCATCGGCCCGAAGGTGGCGGCGGCCATGCCGGTGTAGTGCATGCCGGCGACCGCGACGCCCATCACGGCGGCCGCGGCGAGCTTTTCCGGGAGGCCGTGCTGGCGGAAGGCCAGCCGGAGGCCGGCGGTGGCCGCCACGACGGCAATGACGAGGGAGAGCGCCACGAGGATCGGATCGTAGGCGACGTGGCCGGGCATCCGCATCGCGGCCATGCCGGTGTAGTGCATCAGCGCGATGCCGAGCCCCATCAGCGGCCCGGCGACGAGGATCGAGCCGAGGCGGCCGCCTCCCTCGGCGATCTCGGGGGAGGAGAAGCCATCCGTGACGGCGTCCTTCGCCGCGACCCAGGCGAAAGCCGCCCCCGTCACGCCGATGGCGATGGCCAGCGACAGGGCCGTGAGGCCGAGGTCGTAGGCGACCCACATTCCGCTCTCGAAGGCGAGCATGCCGACGAAATGCATCGACCAGATGCCGCCGCCCATCGTCACCGCCGCACCGGCGACCCAGAACCGGCGTCGGCCATAGGCCAGCCGCGCCTCGCCGACGCGCCGCGCACGCTCCATCAAATCGAGGGCCGTGTAGGCGGCAAACATCGCGATCGCCACCGACAGGGCGACCAGGGCCGGGCTAAAACCGGGGTGGGACATCGACGGGCTCGACAGGGTGGCCGCGAAGCGCCCTCTCAGAGCCGCCGCGTCCATTTGACCTGCTATACGCCCGTTTGGAGCGAATTCACGGCGGTGCCCCACCGGAAACCCGGCTTCTTTTCTTTTTAGTTTTTTCGGACCGGGCGGGTGTCAGACCGGCGACGGCCTCCATCCCAGCGGACAGGATCGTCATGCCCAAGTCCGACCCCGCAACCGTCATTGCGAGGGCAGCGAAGCAATCCAGGGCAGCGGGACGTTCCCGACCATGGCGCTGATTCTAGATTGCTTCGCTGCTGCGGCGGCTCAATTCAGATGGAACACCACCTTGATGCAGCCATCCTTCTTGTCGCGAAACGTCTTGTACAGGTCGGGCCCCTCGGACAGTTCGGAGGAGCGGTGCGTGATGAGGGAGGTCGTATCGATCTTGCCCTCCTCGATCAGCTTGAGGAGCGGTTCGAGGTAGCGTTTGACGTGGGTCTGGCCGCTTTTCAGGGTCAGGCCCTTCTGGACGATGGAGCCCATGTTGATCGGCACCGGCCCGCCATAGACGCCGGGCACCGAGACGATCCCGCAGGGCCGCACCGCCTTGATCGCATCCGCCAGCGCCAGGGGCCGCTCGGTGGTCGTCAGCTTCTCCTGCACCGTGGTGAGGAGCCCGCTGAGACCATGGCCGCCGCTCGCTTCCATGCCCACGCAATCGATCACCGCGTCGGCGCCCTCGCCCTTGGTGATCTCCTTGATGCGCTCGAAGACGTCTTCCTTCTCGAAATCGATGATATCCGTGGCGCCCGCCTTCTTCGCGAGCGCGATCCGCTCCGGCACCGTCTCGATCACGATGATCCGCTCGGCGCCCATGAGCTTGGCCGACTGGATGGCGAAGTAGCCCACCGGTCCCGCCCCCCAGATGGCGATGGTCTCTCCGCCCTGGATCTCGCAGTGCTCGGCGCCCTGCCAGCCGGTGGGCAGGATGTCGGTGAGGAACAGGGCGGCCTCGTCGTCCATGCCGTCCGGCACCTTCATCGGCGCCACGTCGGCCATCGGCACGCGGACATATTCGGCTTGGCCCCCGGCATAGCCGCCGGTGAGGTGCGAATAGCCGAACAGGCCGGCGGTGGTGTAGCCGAACTGGGCCGCCGCCATCTGCGCGTTGCGGTTGGAGCGCTGGCACACCGACCAGTTGCCGAGTTTGCACTGGCGGCACTCGCCGCAGTTGATGTTGAAGGGCACGACGATGCGGTCGCCCTTGCGGAACTTGGAATGGCCGCTGCCGGTCTCGACCACCTCGCCCATGAATTCGTGGCCGAGGATGTCGCCGGATTCCATCGTCGGCATCACGCCATCCATGAGGTGGAGGTCCGAGCCGCAGATGGCGCAGCTCGTGACCTTGACGATGACGTCGCGGGCATCCTCGATCTTCGGATCGGGGACGGTATCGCAGCGGATATCGTTCTTGCCGTGCCAGCCGAGTGCCTTCATGACTCGGTCCCTTACCTCAGCGATCGACCCGCGGGCCGACTTCCGTTGCGACAAGGCGATGGCGGCACGGCCAAGTTTCTTCAGGGATCGCGTTTCCCGAGCCTGCGGATGCCCTCGATGGTTTGCTGGCTTCGCGATTGGCGCCTATCCGGCGTGGAGAGGCAGGGCACGACGAATCTGCGTTTCGCCCATGATTTAGCCGGCTATGGGCTTCATTCCGGCCAGACGTCCGGGGTAAGCTGTGAACCTCACCGGGATACCGCGTTTCCGATGACAGTCGAATCGGTATCGTAAGCCGCTGGAATCAGGAGTGCCGATGGCCTCACGGCCGCATGAAAGACTGGTGACCTTCCTCGTCGCTCTGTCCGCGGGATGGGAGGCAGGCGGTCCCGTCTATGCCGTGAAGGCCCGGCGCGCCGACGAGGCGATGGCAGCCGTACGGGCCAAGCTCGGCGGCGAGGAGACACCCGTGGTCGTCGGCAGCCTTTCCACCCGCACCGCCAAGGCGATCGGGCTGAAGGCCGGGGAAGTCCGGGCGATTTGACTGCGGGGCTTGGCGTCAGCCGATCCTGAGGAGCGTGCGCGGCCCGAGGCGGCGGAGCAACCTGAGGAGATCCCGGCGGGAGAGGGCGACACAGCCCTCCGTCGGCCGGTAGCCGTCGCGGGCCACGTGCATGAAGATCGCCGAGCCCCGGCCTCTCCGGATCGGAGCCCGGTTGTAGTCGATGTCGAGCACGACATCGTAGAGCCCATCGTCCCGCCAGAGCGTTTCCGCGCTGACGCCGGGGGCGGGCAGGCGCAATGGGCGGTTGTATCGCCGGTCCTTGCGATCGTCGCACCAGCCGTCATCGGGCCGGATCGGTCGCATCGGCAGGGCGGTGTAGGGGCGGACGGGCAGGTGATCCGGCCGGTAGGCGCCGCCGCGCAGGCGGAACCGGCCGCGGGGCGAACCGCCATCCCCTTCGCGCTTGGCCGAGACGATCCCGCAGGCGCCGAGTGCGCAGGGGATGACCGACGGGCCCACGAGCAGGTGCCCCCGGCGGCGATCCCCGACGAGGGGACGCACGCGGATCTCACCGAGGGTCGTGCGGACCTGGGAGGGAGAAGACTGCGGCATCAGACGTCATCCACGGGAAATCGGGGGATGGGCGTGGCGTGAAGCCCCCGCTCCGAATTGCGCGCAAGACAACTTCCGGTCACAAAGTTGGGACTATGCGGGGCTTTCACTGTCCAGTCATCTCGACCGTGATGGGACAGGCAAGCCGTTCTCCGCTCCAGTTGACGGGTCCAGCCTTGGAGGGGATTTCGCGGCATGGAACTTTTACGCTAGGGCTTCGTGACGATGTCGAATGCCTACCACCTTCTCATCTGCGATGACGACGAGATCCTGCGGGATACCCTCATCGAGCAGATCGCCCTGTCCGACGAGTTCACGGTGGTGGGGGAAGCCTGCGCCGCCGACGCGATCCGACGCGTGGCCGAGGATCGCATCGACCTCGCGGTGATGGATGTCGGCTTGCCCGACCTCGACGGCCGCGAGGCGGTGCGCCGGATGCGCCAAGCGGGGTTCCGCAGCCCGGTCATCATGCTGACCGCCCAGGATTCCGAGGAGGACCACGTCGAGGGCCTGGAGGCGGGAGCGAACGACTACGTCACCAAGCCGTTCAAGTTCGGCATCCTGCTGGCGCGGATCCGCGCCCACCTGCGCAGACACGAGGCGTCCGAGGACGCGGTGTTCCAGATCGGCCCCTACACGTTCCGGCCGAGCGCCAAGCTCCTCGTGGGCGAGCGTGGCTCCAAGCTGAAGCTCACCGAGAAGGAAACGGCGATCCTGCGCTTCCTCTACCGGGCGGGCCGGGCCGTGGTGAACCGGGATACGCTGCTCGCCGAGGTCTGGGGCTACAACGCGCACGTGACCACCCACACGCTGGAAACCCACATCTACCGCCTGCGGCAGAAGATCGAGCCCAACCCTGCCACCGCCGCGATACTCGTGACCGAGGGTGGCGGATACAAGTTGCTTCCCTGATTCTTCAGCATTTCAGTATAGGCCTCCCCACCGGGGGACGCCGTGGGCGTCAACGGCAGGGGCGGGCGTGGGGCTCGACGACGACATCGCGATCCTCGCGGCGGCGCCCGTCTTCGGCCATCTCGACCGCGACGCCCTGCGGCTCTTGAGCTTCGCGGCGGAGCGGCGCGACCTCGCCGACGGCGACCGGCTCTTCGCCCGGGGCGATTCGGCCGACGGCGGCTTCGTGGTGATGGCCGGAACGGTGCGGGTCGAGGCCACGGGCGGGGAGCCGGTGCGGGCGGGCCGCTCCGCGGTGATCGGCCACCTCGCCCTGTTCGTACGCGGCGAGCGCGCCGGTGCCGCCTGGGCCGAGGGTCCGTGCGCGGTGATCCGCATCACCCCGACCCAGATGCGCCGCGTGCTGGAGGAGTTCCCGGCGGCCGCGCAGGCGGTCCACGATGCCCTGAGTGAGGATCTGCTTGCCCTGACGGCCGATCTCGACCGGGTCGGCGCCCGGCTCGGGGATGCGTGACACGGGATCCTGCGCGGGTGACAGCCCCGGCGAGCGGCTGTAAGCACGGGCTCCCTGATTTCGGAACGCCAGAGCCATGTCCCACGCCGCGTCTCACGCCGAGTTGGCCCGCACCATCGAGGCCGCCTGGGAGGATCGCGCCGGCATCTCCGCCGCGACCACCGGCACCGTGCGCGAAGCGGTGGAGGAGGCCCTGAACCTCCTCGATTCCGGGAAGGCCCGTGTCGCGGAAAAGACAGGGACCGGGGCCAACGGACAGGACTGGCAGGTCAACCAGTGGCTGAAGAAGGCGGTGCTGCTCTCCTTCCGCCTCAACGACATGGCTCCGATCTCCGGCGGCCCCGGCGGGGCACCCTGGTGGGACAAGGTCCCGTCCAAGTTCGAGGGCTGGGACGCGGCCCGCTTTCAGGAGGCTGGCTTCCGCGCTGTGCCAGGCTGCTTCGTGCGTCGCGGCTCCTTCGTCGCGCCCAACGCCATCCTGATGCCGAGCTTCGTCAATCTGGGCGCCTACGTCGGCGAGAAGACGATGGTCGACACCTGGGTCACGGTCGGCTCCTGCGCGCAGATCGGCGCCAACGTCCCTCTCTCCGGGGGCGTGGGCATCGGCGGCGTGCTGGAGCCGCTGCAGGCCGGCCCGGTGGTGATCGAGGACGATTGCTTCATCGGCGCGCGCTCCGAAGTGGCCGAGGGCGTGGTGGTCGAGCAGGGCGCGGTGCTGTCGATGGGCGTCTATCTCGGCGCCTCGACCAAGATCGTCGACCGCGCCACGGGCGAGATCACCTACGGCTATGTGCCGCCCTACGCGGTGGTGGTCTCCGGCTCCCTCCCCGGAAAAGCCCTGCCGGACGGGTTGCCCGGGCCGAGCCTCTACTGCGCCGTCATCGTCAAGCGGGTCGATGCGGGCACCCGCGCCAAGACCGGCATCAACGAGCTGCTGCGCACGTGAGGGGAAGCAGGATGAGCGGAGGGACAGAGCCCGGCCGCACCCTCGACCTGACGGTCGCCGGGCACCGGCTCGCCATTCCCTGCGACGTCATGGGTCAGGGTCCGGAGGCGCTGATCCTCCCCGCCCTCTCGACCATTGCTTCGCGCGAGGAGGCAAGGCCGCTCGCGCGCGAACTCGCCCGCGACCATCGCTGCCTCATCCCCGACTGGCCCGGCTTCGGCGCCCGGAGGCGGGAGCGTGTGCCCCTGACGCCCGCCACCTACCATGCCTTCCTCGATGCCCTGCTGAAGGCCGCCCCCGGCCCCTATGCGCTGGGCGTCGCCGCCGGCCATGCGGCGGGCTACCTCGTCGCCGCCGCCCGGCGCCATCCGCAGGCCTTCGGCCGCCTCGTGCTCGTGGCACCGACCTGGCGGGGCCCCCTGCCCACGGCGATGCCCGGCAAGGCCGCGTGGTTTCCCCGCATCCGCGCCGCCGTGGAGACGCCGGTGCTGGGCGAGGCGCTCTACCGCATCAACATCAGCCCGCCGATCATCGGCCGGATGATGCGCGCCCATGTCTACGGCGACCGGGAAACGGTGACGCCGGATCTCGTGCGCGCGAAGCACGCCATCACCCGCCAGCGCAACGGCCGCTTCGGCACCGCCGCCTTCGTGACCGGCGGGCTCGATCCCGTCGGCAGCCGGGAGGAGTTTCTCGGCCTGTTCGGGCCGGGCCTGCCGCCGGTGCTGGTCCTGCGCCCGGCCGGAGCCCCCCGGCGGTCGGCCGCGGAAATGGATGCGCTGGCCGACAGCGGCCTCGTCACCGCCTCCTCCATCCCCGGCGCCCTCAGCGCGCACGAGGAGGAGCCCGCCGCCGTCGCGGCGGCGATCCGGGCCGCCTGAGGCCACGCCGTTCGGGTTTCAGGCCGGGGCCACTCCCCCGTCCATCGAAGCACACCGCCTGGACTCACACGGTGACGAAAGGCAGGGATTGAGGCGCCCTGCGGCTCGTCTGTTCCCTGTGAAGGTGACAGCCCGACCCGATCGCACCGCGAGGACCTGAGATGCGCCGCCTTTTTGTCTCGACGGCCCTTCCACTTGCCCTGACCCTGTTGGCCCTCGCGCCGATGACGGGACGGCCCGCCTCGGCCGCGGAGCAGGGCACACCGCCCGCCGCGCCCTCCCTCGGAGCCGATCCGGTCAAACCGGGCAAGCCGGAGGTGAAGCCCTACCTCTCCGAGGCCAACGCCCCGGACCCGCTGCGCATCCTCTCCCCGCCCCCGGCCCACCATTCGCCCCTCGACAACGCAGACCACGCGGCCTTCAACGCCACGCGCTCCCTGAAGGGCAGCGCCCGGTGGAACCTTGCCGCCAACGATGTCTCCGAGGGCAGCGTTGCCGTCCTCGACAACTTCGCCTGCGTGCTCGGGACTCGGCTCGATCAGGCCCGCGTGCCGGCGACCCTGAACCTGCTCGACCGGGCCCGTCTCGACCTCGCCCGGGCGACCCGGATTCCCAAGGTGCATTACCGCCGGCTCCGACCCTTCGTCGGCAACGAATCGCCGATCTGCGTGCAGCGGACCCAGACGCTGACGGACAGTTTCAGCTACCCGTCGGGACATTCCACCCAGGGATGGGCCTACGCCCTGATCATGGCGTCCCTCGTTCCCGAGAAGGCTACCGACATCCTCGCCCGGGGGCGTGCCTATGGCGAAAGCCGCATCGTCTGTGGGGTGCACTACCCGAGCGACGTGATGGCCGGACGCACCAACGGCGCCTCCGTCTTCGCAGCGCTCCTGGGCGACGCGACCTTCCGCAGCGACCTGGACAAGGCCCGCGCCGAGCTGCGCACCGCCCTCTCGGCCGGAGGTGGCACCCCGGATCAAGCGGTCTGTGCCCGGGAGTCGGAGGCGATGAAGGAGGCACCGATCGAGTTTTGATTTTGAATAGTTTCAGATTTGAACGGTTTTAACCGTGTGATTTATAACACTTTTCAGGATTGATCGGTGGGCTCGGCCCAGGCGATGTGAGGGCGAGCGCCGCGTTTCGGCGCTTGTCCGGAATCCGCCATGCTCCCTCGCTCCCCGATCCTCCCCGCCCTGTTGGCGGCGACTGCCCTGTCCGGCTCCCTCTGGTCCTCACACGCCAGCGCCCAGGACCAGCAGGTCCGCCTCGACGAGATCGCGGTGGAAACGGTCCGCGCCGGCGTGCCGGTCGCGGCGACGGGCGCCAATGTGGCGACCTCTCAGGACAGCGCCGCCACGAGCGGAGGCGGTGGCGGACCCTCGGGCGTCACGGGCTACACCGCCCGCATCAGCCCCACTGCGACGAAGACCAACACGCCGCTGATCGAGACGCCGCAATCCGTCAGCGTGGTGACCCGCGAGCAGTTGAACGACCGCAATGTTCAGGATGTGAACCAAGCGTTGGCCTATGTGCCGGGTACCTCCACGAACGTCTTCGGCTTCGACCCGCGCTTCGATGCCTTCTACATCCGTGGTTTTTCAGCGACCTATGACGGCATCTTCCGCGATGGCCTGCGGCAATCGGCGGTCGGCTTGGCCGTTCCCCGGATCGAGCCCTATGGAACGGAGGCGCTGACGATCCTGCGTGGCCCGGCCTCCGGACTCTACGGCCTCGGCTCCCCCGGCGGTATCGTCGACATTACGACGAAGCGACCCGTCTTCACGCCCTTCGGGGAGGTCTGGTTCCAGGCAGGCAACTACAATCGCTTCCAGGGCAATTTCGATTTCGGCGGCCCCGTGGAGGGGTCGGGCGGCACCATGGCCTACCGGCTGACCGGCGTCGTCCGCCAGTCCGACACCTTCCTCCCCGGAGCTTCCGATGATCGGGTGAACATCGCCCCCGCCTTCACGTGGAAGCCCTCCGCCGATACGACCCTGACCCTCCTCACGGAGTTCCAGAACTCGCGCCTGCCGGGCACCGCCGCGTTCTACAACGCCCCCGGCTTCCGCGTCACCCGCCTGTATCAGGGCGATCCCGGCTTCAACGCCTTCACCCAGCAGCAGTACCGGATCGGCTACGCCTTCGAGCACCGGTTCTCGGACGATCTCATCTTCCGCCAGAACTTCCGCTTCTACGGCGTCGATGGGGATTTCCCATATACGCAGATCGACAATGTCGTCGGTCTCACGGCGCAGCGCTCCGGCGGGTTCTTCCGCGAAAGCCTGCAATCGGTCGCCCTCGACAACCAGCTCGAAGGGCATTTCCGCACCGGCCCCGTCGCCCACACGGTGGTCGGCGGCGTGGACTACATCCACTACGATTGGACACGCCGCTTCGGCTTTCCCACCGTGCCGGATCTCGATCTGACGGGTGTCAGCGACTTCACCCGCTTCCGCTACCGCACTTTCATTCCCCGCCCCGTCCTCGACTCCGGCGCAACCCAATCGCAGGACCAGATCGGCCTCTACATCCAGGAGCAGGCGAAGTGGGAGCGGTTCGTGCTGACCCTGACCGGACGCCACGATTGGGTCTCGCAGAGCACCACGAGCTTTGCGAATTTCGGTCCCGTCACGGGCTCAACCCAGAACGACAGCGCCTTCTCCTACCGCCTCGGCCTCAACTACCTGCTGACGCCGGACTTCGTGCCCTATGCCAGCTACGCGACGACCTTCACGCCGCAGCTCGGCACCGATGCGAATGGCAGGCCCTTCAAGGCCGCCACCGGCGATCAAATCGAGGCCGGCGTGAAAGTGGCGATCCCGAACACCAACATCACCGGCGCGTTCGCGGGTTTCGACATCGTGCAGTCGAGCATCCTGCAGACCGATCCGACCAACGTCGCCAACCAAGTCGCCACCGGATCCGTTGAGTCCAAGGGCTTCGAGGCGGAGATGACGGCGAATTTCGCGCCTGGCACGAACGTCACCCTCGCCTTCACCCATCTCGATGTCCGCTTCCTGCGGCAAACCTCCTTCGTGACCCAGGCGCCGATCGACGGGAACGCCCTGTCGGGCATCCCCGGCAACACCGTATCGGCCTTCGGCACCTATCAGTTTCCGCCGGGCTCTTGGCTCAGGGGACTGCAGATCGGCGGCGGCGTGCGCTACGCCGGCACGAGCTTCGCCGACGACGAGAACACGGTGCGCAACCCGACCGTGACGCTCTTCGACGCGCTGGTCGCCTACGACTTCGCGGCGCTGGATCCGAAGTACAAGGGCTTCCGCGCGCAGATCAACGCGTTCAACAGCTTCGACCGGGACGACTACACGTGCCAGTCCGGCTTCTGCTATCGCGGCGCCCCCGCCACGGTGATCGGCAGCCTGATCTATCGGTGGTGAATCATCCCCGCTATCCCGGCGTCCCTACTCTCGCCGCAGAGGAATCGTAACCGCTGGGCCGGAGAATCGTGGCGCGGGCCGGCCGATCCGCGCTAGAACCGAAGAACAAGCGGGGCGGGACGGCGTGATGCGGCGTGAGGTGAAGCGGCGTGAGGTCGGATCGGTGGCGGCACGGCTGGGGCGGCTCGCCTGCGCGGCGGCCTTGAGCCTGAGCCTCTCGGCCTGTTTCCGCCCCCTCTACGGCCCCACCGCCTCGGGCGAATCGATCCAGGCGCTTCTCTACTCGGTTCAGGTCGACGATGTCGCCATGGCGCAAGGCCAGGAGCGACTCGGGCATTACCTGCGCAGCGAACTGGTGTTCGACCTCGATGGGTCGGGCCAGCCGGCCAAGAAGCAATACCGCCTGAAGCTCGCGGGCTCCGAGACGGTGCAGACGCCCATCGTCTCCTCCACCACCGGCCGCGCCGAGGCCGGCACCATCGTCGGCAGCATCCGCTACAGTCTGGAGGATCTCGGCGGTACGCGGGTGATCGCCGAGGGGGTCGCCACCTCCACCGCCACCTACGACCGCTCGATTCAGCGCTTCGCCAGCCAGCGCGCCGCCCGCGACGCCGAGATCCGCCTTGCGGATACCATGGCGGACCAGATCAAGACCCGGATCGCCTCGGTGCTGGCGGCCAAGCCGTGAGCGACCGGTGACGGCTGTCCGGCCGGGGGATATCGAGGACCTGATCCGGCGGGGGCCCGACCCCCGCATCCCCGTGATCCTCGTTTTCGGGCCGGATACGGGCCTCGTCACCGAACGCGCCAAGGCCCTGGCCGAGGGGTTCATCCCCGATGCCGACGATCCCTTCGCCCTAGTGCGGATCGATGGCGATGTCGTCGCCTCCGATCCCGGCCGGCTCTGCGACGAAGCGGGCACGGTCGGCCTGTTCGGCGGCAAACGCGCGATCTGGGTTCGCCCGGGGAGCCGCAATCTCACCCCGGCGGTCGAGGCGGTGCTCAGCATCCCCGTCACCGATACGCGGATCGTCATCGAGGCCGGCGACCTCACGAAGGGCAACCCGCTGCGCGCGCTCTGCGAGAAATCCCCGAGGGCGCTCGCCATTCCCTGCTATCCTGACGACGAGCGCGCCCTCGGCGATTTGATCGACCGGACCCTCCGGGATCATGGCCTGCGGATCGACCGTGAGGCCCGCGAGACCCTGGCGCGCAGCCTCGGCGGCGACCGCCGGGCGAGCCTCATGGAAATTGACAAGCTCGCCCTCTACACCGCTGGCCGGGGCAGCGTCAGCCTAGAGGATGTGGAGGCGGTCATCAGCGATGTCGCCGCCAGTGTCCTCAACACGCTGATCGATGCCGCCTTCGACGGGCGTGTCGCAGTGGTAGAGCGGGACTCTCGCCGTTTCCGACAGGAGGGACTCGATCCCGGTGTGGTGCTGGGCTCCGCGCTCCGCCACGCCACCGCCTTGCTGACGCTGCGCCTCGCCAACCCCGACAAGTCGCCCTCGGCCACGGCGGCCCTGTGGCGCGGCCTGCACTTCAAGCGCAAGGCCAGCATCGAAGGCCAATTGGGAGCTTGGGGTCCAGGCCGCCTGCGGCAGGCCATCGACATCCTGCATCAGGCCGTGCTTGCCTGCCGCCGGGCCGAGCCCCAGCTCGCCGAAGCCCTCGCCTCCGCCGCCCTCCTGCGGATCGCCGAAGCCGGGCGGCGGCGGCGCTAGCCGGGGTGTCCAGAGGGCTGTGCCCTCTGGCGGGTGCAGGGCGTCGCCCTGCAAGACACAGGGGTTTCACCCCTGGACCCCACCAAAGGACTCAGTCCTTTGGGATCCTCAACTTTTCGAGCAGGCCTTGGAGTTCCGCCTGGGACGCGTAGCGCAGGCGGATCTCGCCGGACTCCTCGTCCTTAGGCCGATAACTCACGGCGAGGCCGAGTGCTTGGTGCAGCCGGTTTTCCAGCGCGCGAACCGGTGCGGGCCGCTCGGCCGAGAGGCGCGGGCGGCCGGGACGCGGGGTCTCGGTCGGCTCGGCTTCGGCGGCCGCCAGCGCCTCGACCTCGCGCACCGAAAGACCTTCCGCCACGATGCGCCGGGCCACGCCCTCGGGATCCCGCAGGGCGAGGAGCGCGCGGGCATGGCCGGCGGTGATCTCACCCGCGCTGAGGCGATCCTGCACCGTCGCCGGGAGGTTGAGCAGGCGCAGCGTGTTGGCGACATGGCTGCGGCTCTTGCCCAGGATCTCGGCCAGCTCCCGCTGCGTGTAGGAGAAGTCCTGCATCAGGCGTTCGTAGCCCGAGGCTTCTTCGATTGGGTTGAGATCGGAGCGCTGGACGTTCTCGAGGATCGCGAATTCCAACGAGGCGCGATCATCGATCTCGACGACGACCACCGGCACCTCGTGGAGCCGCGCACGCTGCGCCGCGCGCCAGCGGCGCTCGCCCGCGACGATCTCGAACGCGCCGGGCACATCGGCCAGCGGCCGCACGACGATGGGTTGGATTAGGCCCCGCGCCTTGATGGAGCCCGCGAGTTCCGCCAACTCCTCCTCGCCGAAATGGCGACGGGGATTGCGCGGGTTGGGCCGCAGGAACTCGACGGCGACCTTGCGCTGGCCCTCATGCTTCGGCGGCGCCTTGGCGGCATCCCCGAAATCGCCGATCAGGGCCGCGAGGCCGCGCCCCAGCCGGGGCCTTGCGACCTCCTCCGCCATCGTCTCACCTGTCCTCGAACACTGGAACGGCCGCGCTTGCGAGCGCAGCGCGATCGATCACGCCGCCGCCGGTACGCGGCCTTCGCGCTGGATCACCTCGGAGGCGAGGCGCAGATAGGCTTGGCTGCCGGCGCATTTCAGATCGTACAGCAATGCCGGCTTGCCGTGCGAGGGCGCTTCCGACACACGCACGTTGCGGGGGATCATGGTCTCGTAGACCTTGGCGCCCATGAAGCTGCGCACATCCGCCACGACCTGCGTGGCGAGGTTGTTGCGCGGGTCGAACATCGTGAGCACGATCCCCTGAATCGAAAGGCGCGGGTTCAGGGCACCGCGCACCCGCTCGATGGTGTTCAGCAGCTGGGTCAACCCCTCCAGCGCGAAGAACTCGCACTGCAGCGGCACCAGCACCGCATCCGCCGCCGCGAGGGCGTTGATCGTCAGCAGGTTCAGGGAGGGCGGGCAATCGATCAGCACGTAGCTGATCCGCTTCAGGCTCTCCGATTGGCCGAGGCTCTTGAGCGCGGTCCGCAGGCGATGGGCGCGATCGGGCGCGGTCGCCATCTCCATTTCGAGGCCGAGCAGGTCCATGGTCGACGGTGCGATGGACAGGCGCGGCACGGCGGTGGGCATCACCGTCTGCGCGAGGCTCGCTTCGCCCGCCATCAGGTCGTAGGTCGAGATCTGGCGGCGCGCCCGGTCGATCCCGAGCCCGGTCGAGGCATTGCCCTGCGGATCGAGATCGATCAGCAGCACCTCTTCGCCGCACGCCGCCAGCGCGGTCGCCAGGTTGATCGCGGTCGTCGTCTTGCCGACGCCGCCCTTCTGGTTCGCGAGGGCGAGGATCCTTAAGGGTCGGGCCGGAGGTCCGGTCTCGGCACGCTCGGGGGCGTCGCCGGGCATCGCGTCGCTCATCGCTGACTCGGTTCGGTGAGGGCCGTAACCCGTACGATCCGGGCCTCGGAGTCGGTGCGACTCGACACCAGATCGTGGGTGAATGTCCACCGCGCGGAGGCCTGGGTCAATTCCGCCTGCACATCCCGCCCCTTCGGAAACAGGCCGATGGTGCCCGAATTCAACAGTGGCGCCGACCAAGCGAGCAACTGATCGAGGGCGGCGAGCGCCCGCGCGCAGACGACCTCAATGTCGCGCAAGCCCACCACCACGGTTTCGATGCGCGCATTGCGGATCTCGGCCGGTGCCCCGGTCAGGCGCGCGGCCTCGGTGAGGAAGGCGCATTTGCGCGCGTTGCTTTCGACCAGCGTCACGCGGATGCCGCGCTCCCGGCCCGCGATCGCGAGGATAAGGCCGGGAATGCCCGCGCCCGATCCGAGATCGACCCATCGCTTCGCGTCCGGTGCGAGGGACAACAATTGCAGTGCGTCGGCAACGTGACGACTCCAGACCTCGGAGAGGGTCGAGGGGCCGACGAGGTTCTTCACCGTCTGCCATCGCCGGAGTTGCTCGACATACGTATCGAGGGCCACCCGTGTTTCACGTGAAACATCGTAGGCGGCGAGAATTGGCTCGCGGTTCGGATCGATCACGGGAGGGCTCGGGCGGGCCGCTCACCCCGCTTGGCGTGGGCCGCCAGGAGGGTCAGAGCGGCGGGCGTGACACCCTCGATCCGCGCTGCTTGCCCCAGCGTGCCCGGACGGACGGACTCGAGCTTCACCCGCATCTCGTTCGAAAGGCCACTGATCCCCGCATAGTCCAGGCTTGCCGGCAGCCGCACCGCCTCGTCCCGGCGGAAGGCCGCAATGTCCGCCTGCTGCCGGTCGAGATAGACGGCATAGGTCGCATCCGTCCGCAGCCTGTCGGCGACGCGGGGCGGGACGGAGGCGAGTTCCGGCCAGACGGTGGCGAGACGCGACCAATCGATTTCGGGATAGGACAAGAGCTGGAACGCGCTGCGGCGGATGCCGTCGCGGTTCAGGAGAATGCCATGGGCGGCGGCTTGGCTCGGGGTGAGGCTGAGCGCATCGAGGCGCGCTCGCACCTCAGCGAGATCGCGCTGGCTCCGGGTGAAATGCTCTGCGCGCCGAGCTCCGATGAGGCCGAGGCTGAGCCCCTTCCCCGTGAGCCGCTCGTCGGCATTGTCGACGCGCAGGCTCAGCCGGTATTCGGCGCGCGCGGTGAGCATCCGGTAGGGCTCGGTCACCCCGTGGGTGATGAGGTCGTCGATCATCACACCGAGATAGGATTCCGCCCGGTCGAAGGCGGCGACGGGCTGACCGGCCGCATACCGCGCCGCGTTCAAGCCCGCCACCAGTCCCTGCCCGGCCGCCTCCTCATAGCCGGTGGTGCCGTTGATCTGGCCAGCCAGGAACAGGCCCGGCTGCCGCTTCACCTGCAGCCCCGTGTCGAGCTCCCGGGGATCGACGTAATCGTACTCGATGGCGTAGCCCGGCCGCAGGATACGGGCTTGCTCCAGACCCGGGATCGCCCGCACGATCAGGTGCTGCACCTCTTCCGGCAGCGAGGTCGAGATGCCGTTGGGATAGACGGTGGTCGTCGAGGCCCTCGGGTTCGAGGAAGATCTGGTGCCCTTCCCGGTCGCCGAACCGGACGACCTTGTCTTCGATGGACGGGCAGTAGCGCGGCCCCCGGCTGGCGATGCCGCCGGAATACATCGGTGAGCGATGCAGGTTCGCGCGGATGATGTCGTGGACGGCCTGCGTGGTCCGAGTGATGCCGCAGGCGATCTGCGGGGTGGTGATGCGCTCGGTGAGGGTCGAGAAGGGGACGGGATCTTCGTCCGCCTCCTGCATCTCGAGCCGGTCCCAGGCGATGCTGTCGCGGGCGAGGCGAGGCGGCGTGCCGGTCTTCAAGCGGCCAAGGCGCAGCCCGAGCCCGTCGAGGCTCAGGGCCAAACCGACGGCCGGGGCCTCTCCGACGCGTCCAGCCGGAATGCGGGTCTCCCCGATATGGATCAGACCCCGCAGGAACGTGCCCGTGGTGATCACCACCGCGGGCGCCACGAGCACCCGGCCATCGGCCAGGACGATTCCCGTGAGCTGTCCTTCGGCGCCGCGTTGCAGATCCTCGCAGGCTCCGGCGACCACCGTGAGGTTCGCCGTGTCGGCGATGGCCCGCTGCATGGCGGCCGCATAGAGGCCACGGTCGGCCTGCGTGCGCGGACCACGGACGGCAGGCCCCTTCCGCCGGTTGAGCAAGCGGAATTGGATCCCGGCAGCGTCCGCGACGCGGCCCATCAGACCATCGAGTGCATCGATCTCCCGGACAAGATGCCCCTTGCCGATCCCGCCGATCGCCGGGTTGCAGGACATGGCGCCGATGGTCGCCGGATCGTGTGTGACGAGGGCCGTGCGAGCGCCACACCGCGCGGCGGCGGCCGCCGCTTCGACGCCGGCATGGCCGGCGCCGACGACGATGACGTCGAAGCAGTCGGTTCGGGATTCGGGCATGCCTGTGCTTACGCGGCGATGGCGGGTGCGGTCAACGAAGGGCGGGGCCGTGAGGTGATTCGCTCGGTGCTCGCCTGCGGATGCCCGAACGACGATCAATCGCTGCCACGTCGCTCAGCACTGCGCCGCATTACTGATCAATCGGATCATGTTTCCCGATGTATTTTGAATGAAACCTTGTTGAGTGCAAGCCTGACTTGCGACAGCTTGGTTTGCCGCTTAACAATTTCGGCACCAATGTGGCAGCGGCGCCCGACGGAATGACGGTCGTTCCGTGGATGTCGGCCGGCGCCACTGGGCTCGGTGGAGAGACGACAATGTCTTCCCTGGCGATCGGTTTCGGAGCACTGTGTTGTGCCTCCGGCGCGGTGGCTCATTTCGTTGATACGACGCACCGTAAGGAAGGCGCCTTTGGGCTCGCTGGTTTCGCCTTCCTGTTGATCGGGATGTACTTGACCCGGACGTGAGGATCGGTCGGCATCTTCCTAACGCTCGATCCCGCGTTGGCGGATAACGGCGAGAGCGGATGCTGGTGTTTCACGTGAAACACCAGCATCGTAGGCCCGTCCGAAGGCCTCCATCGGTATCGTAAAAAATCGATTGCTGTGACCTCCTAGGGCTTGCCGCGTCCGGCCGCCTCGGCAACAACTTCTCGGTGTTGCCCCATTGCGCGCCGCAGGACGGACGAGGGGGCACCCTTCGTGGCGGGTAATAACGACGATGGCTCGGGGCTCCGGCCGCAACGCAGGGCTGTGGACCCTCTCGCTGCTCGGGGTCGTCACCCTCGCGCCACTCGCTGTGTTGTCGCCGCTCTGGAGCGCCCTCGGCGCCGGGGCGATGGGTCTCGCCTTCGCCGGCGTCGCCCAATTTCGCCTGTCCCGGGTGAACCGGCGCTGTGACAAGCTCTCGAACGAAGTCGATGTCCTGTCCCAGCGCCTTCTCAAGCTCGAGGAAGCGAAACCCGCTCCTGCGCAAGCCGCCGGGAGCGTCGTGTCCGACATTCAGGAATTGACCGTCGAAATCGGCCTGCTCAGCGGCATCGTGAGGGATCTCAGCGGCGTCGTCCGAAGCCAGGACGGCGAGATCGCCGGGCTGCGCGCCGAGGTCGCCGCCGCCGAGGCGCGGGCACACATACCGCTGCCACGCCCCGTCGCGGTTCCGGTGATTCCGCCGCCTGCCCCGCCGCCGCCCGTCGCGGCCCCATCGATCACGCCGCCGCCGGTCGAACCGGCACCCGACCATGCCATCTTCGGGGATCGCCCGGAGGCGCCTCCCCCGCCGCCGAGCCGTGTCGCGGCCCGGCCGATTCCGCCGCGCCCGGTGCCCATTCCCACGGGGCCCAGCGAGGGCGCCATTCTGGCGGCCTTCGAGGCGGGGCAGGTGGATGTCTTCCTACAACCCATCGTGACGCTGCCGCAGCGGAAGGTGGTGGCTTACGAAGCGCTGGCGCGCTTGCGGATCGAGGATCTGATCCTAGAACCGCCGCAGTTCCTCCCGGCCCTCGAAAGACAGGGCCGGACCACTGAACTCGACCGCCGGATGCTCCACCGCGCGGGCACCATCGTGCGCCATCTCGGGCGGCGGGGCAGCGACGCCCGCGTCACCTACGCCTTGTCGCCCCTCTCCTTGTTCGAGCCGGGCTTCCTGAAGGACATGGCGCGGATCGCCGGGGACGACCAAGCGCTCGCCGGCCTCGAGATTGCGCTTCCGCAGGAGAGCTGGCGTGGGCTGGATGCCGGGCAGCTCGGCTTCCTGTCGGCCTTAAGGGGGCGAATCGGCTTCTGCCTCGACCGTCCGAGCGACCTGCGCTTCGATGCCGGCGAGTTGGCGGCCAACGGGATCGGGCAGGTGAAGGTGCCGGCGGAGATGCTGCTGCGACCCTCCACGCCCCTCGCCCGCCTGAGCGATATCGCCGTCGAGGACCTCGCCCCTGCCCTCGCCCGCTCGCGGGTCCGGTTCGTCGTGACGGATGTCGGCAACGAGGCCGACGTGCCGGACCTGATCGACCTCAATATCCCCTATGCCCAGGGGACGGCCTTCGCGCCGCCCCGTCCCGTTCGCGGCGAGATCCTGAGCGATTTCACCCCCGACGATCCGCCCCCGCCGGGGGACGATCCGACGCCGGAGCGGCGCCCCTTCCGCTCCGTCCTCCGACGGGCGAGCTGACCGTCACACCGCGACGTTGTCGATGAGGCGGGTCCGGCCGAGATAAGCGGCCACGAGGACGCGCGCCGGCGCGGTCACCTGCTCGACCGGTGCGAGGCTCGCGGCATCGCAAACCGACAGGTACTGCACCCTGAAGCCGGCCTCCGTGAGCCGAGCAGTCCCTTCCGCGATGAGCGGTGCCACCGGAGCCCCAGTCCGCGCCATCTCGGCGATGCCGCACAGCGTGGCGTGAATCACCGGCGCCACCCGCCGCTCCTCCGTGGAGAGGTAGCGGTTGCGGGAGGACAGGGCCAAGCCGTCCGCCTCCCGGATGGTCGGCACGCCTGCGATGACGACGGGCAGATCGAGATCCGCCACCGTCCGCTGGATCACCCGCAGCTGCTGGAAGTCCTTCTCGCCGAACAGGGCGATGTCCGGCCGCACCTGGTTCAGGAGCTTGGTGACGACGGTGGCGACACCGGAAAAATGGCCCGGCCGCAGGGGGCCGCAGAGCCCATCCGTCAGTCCCGCCACCTCGATCCGCGTCGCGAAGCCCGCCGGGTACATGGTCGCGACGTCGGGCGTCCAAGCCGCGTCGGCCCCGGCGCGGGCCAGCGCGGCGAGATCGGCAGCCACATCACGGGGGTACACGGAAAAGTCCTCGTTCGGCCCGAACTGGGTCGGGTTGACGAAAATGCTGACGACGACGCGCTGCGCGGCTTTGCGCGCCTCCTCGACAAGGGTGAGATGCCCCTCGTGCAGAGCGCCCATGGTCGGCACCAGCGCCACCCGCTCGCCCGCCGCGCGCCAACGGCCGACGGTGGCGCGCAGGGCCGGAAGGTCCGAGAGAGGGAGGGGGTTCGTCGTCATCGTCACTGCCGGGACCTGTGGAAGTTCGGCGCAGGATCTAGGCCCTCGGCGGGGCGGCTCCAAGCGCCATTCCGCTCGGGGCGATGCAAGCTTCCGCCACGCTGTCGTCGCCCAGTGACGGGAGCCTTTCAGCGGCAATAGGGCAGGATGGACCGGCCATAGGGATCGTCGATCCCAGGGGGAGGCGTGAAGCCGTAATAGCTCGGCTTGCCGAGGCCGTAGGGCGAGCCGACATAGCTCGGATCGTCCGGCGCGTTGGTGGGCACCGGCACCCGGCGTGGCTGGCAGCGGGCCACGACCCGCCGGGGCAGGGGCACCACGGGCTCGGACTCGGTGCCGTCCCCGCGCGGGAAGTAGCGCGGTGCGGCCGGTCCCTCGGGCGGAAGAGTTTCGGGACCTGGAGCGCCATAGGAGAAGGACGAGGGACCCGGCCCGAACAGGTCGGCCGCCGCGACGGGACCGGCCAGCAGAATCAGGGGCAGCGCCATCCGCACGCTTCGCCGTACCACTCGCCCCACCCCTTGCCCGACAGACCCGGAACGGTGCGGCCGACAGGGTAAACGAAGGCTTAAATCAGGAGTGCCCCCTCAGCTCAACGCCACCACCTGGGCGCCCAGCGCCGCGACGAGATCGCCCTCCGTCAACCGGATCTGGAGGCCGCGCCCTCCCCCATTGACGTGGATTGCGGCGCCCGGCTCGGTCAAGGATCCGGCGTCGAGGGCCGTGGGAAAAGCCCGCTTCTGCCCCAGCGGGCTGATGCCGCCGACATGGTAGCCGGTCAGCCGCTCGGCATCGGCGGGTTTCAGCATGGCGGCTGATTTGCCTCCGAAGGCGGCGGCCACTCGCTTCATGGCGGCTTCCCGGTCGGAGGCGACGAGCAGGCACACCGTCCGCCCGTCGACGGCCGCCATCAAGGTCTTCAGGACGCGGGAGGGCGGTACGCCAAGGGCCTCGGCCGCCTGCAAGCCGATGCGCGGCGCATCCGCATCGTACTCGTAGGCATGCAGGGTGTAGCGCAGGCCCAGCTTGTCGAGGGCCTGCGTCGCGCGAGTCGTCTTGGGAGCCATGGGGGAATTCTACGGGATCCCGCATTTCCCCGGCAACGTGGCCGTGGCCAACTAACCCGCGACGCGCGCCGCGATCAGGCGCCCGATCTCCGCATGGGCGGCCTCACAAATCTGCTGCGGCGCCGTCGCACGGGTGAGGTAGACCGTGGCGATGAGCGGCGCGTGCCCCGGCGGACGGATGATCGCCACATCGTTGTAGGTACCGGTGTCGCCGCCGCCAGTGCCCGTCTTGTCGCCGACGACCCAGCCAGCGGGCAGGCCCGCCCGGAGACGCTTGAAGCCGGTCTGGCCGCCGACCATCCAGCCTTCGAGCCGAGCCCGCGATTCGGGGGTCAGCACCGTCCCGAGCAGGATCCGGGCGAGGGTCTCGCACATCGCGGCGGGAGTGGTCGTGTCCCGCGGGTCGCCGGGAATGGAGGTGTTGAGATCCGTTTCCGTTCGATCAAAGCGGGTGACCGCATCGCCCGTGCCGCGCACCCAGCGCGTCAGCTCCATTGGCCCGCCCAGCAGCGCGAATTGCAGGTTCGCGGCGGTGTTGTCGCTCCAGACCACGGCCGCCTCGCAGGCCTCCGCCACGGTCAGGCTCCGGCCATTCTGGAACGCCCTCCGGCTGACGGGCGCATAGCTCAACAGGTGCGCCTCCCGCAGCGGCAAGACGTCGTCCAGCCGTACCGCCCCGGTATCGACGCGGGCCAGAACCGCAGCCGCGGCCAGGACCTTGAAGGTGCTGCAAAACGGAAAACGCTCGTCAGCCCGCCATCCGAACGGCGCGATCCCCTCCCCCGCGACGCTGACCCCGAGCCGGCCGCCGGTCCCGGTCTCGATGGCCCGCAGGCGGGCCGACATCTCGTCGTCCGCGAAGGCTGTGACGGGTGCGGCGGCGGCCAACAGGCCCGCGCAAACCGCGCGGCGGGTGCATAACGACATGACCATCGCCTCCACCAACGGGACGGGCGGCTTTGGTGGTCCCGGTTTGCGGCTGTTGCGGGGCAATCCCCATGGTAGGGAGCGCGCCGGACATCACCCGTCGGAAGGGGGACGAGACATGGGCGAGGCGCCCGCGGACACGCTCTTCTCGCCGGCGACCGGCTTCGGCCGGGCGGCGGTGGCGGTCATTCGCGTGAGCGGTCCACAGGCGGGTCCGGCGCTCCTGGCGCTCGGCGGCACGCTTCCCCCGGCGCGGCGGCTGTCGCTGCGCACCTTGCGGGACCCGGCGGACGGCACCGTCCTCGACCAAGCCCTCGTCGCCTTCTTCCCAGGCCCCGCCACCTACAGCGGCGAGGACATGGTGGAACTGCACCTCCACGGAGGACTCGCCGTGCGGGCGGGCGTGTTGGCCGCCCTCGGGCGCCTGCCCGGCTGCCGGATGGCGAGGCCAGGAGAGTTCACCCGCCGCGCCGTGCTCAACGGGCGGATGGACCTCGCGGAGGCCGAGGCCGTCGCCGACCTGATCGACGCGGAGACGGAGGGCCAGCGGCGGCAGGCCCTGCGCCAGCTCGACGGCGCCCTCAGCCGGCAGGTCGCGGCGTGGCGCGGGGAGGCGATCGACTGCCTCGCGGGGGCAGAGGCATCCCTCGATTTCTCCGACGAGGGCGATGTCGATGACGAGGGGCTCGATGCCGCCCTCGCCGGTCGTGTACGAGCCCTGCGCGAGGCCATCGCGGCATCCCTGGCGGATGGGCGGCGCGGGGAGCGGCTGCGGGACGGGTTCTGGGGGGTGCTGGCGGGCGAGCCGAATGCGGGCAAATCGACCCTGCTCAACGCGCTGGCCCGGCGGGAGGCCGCGATCGTCTCCGAGGTCCCCGGCACGACCCGGGACGCCGTCGAAATCCGCCTCGACCTCGACGGGCTGCCGGTGGTGCTCGTCGACACGGCGGGCCTGCGGGAGACGGCGGACGCGGTGGAGGCGGAGGGCATCCGCCGCAGCCGCGCCCGGATCGCGCAGGCCGACCTCGTGCTGGCCCTGGTGCCGCCGGGGGGCACCGCACCCGAGACCGGCGAGACCCCTGCCCTGCCGGTGTGGACCAAGGCTGATCTCGGCGTGGGAGAGCCCACCGGTCTCGCGGTCTCGGCCCGGACGGGAGAGGGTCTCCCGGCCCTCCTCGATGCCCTGCGCCGCCATGCCGAGGCCGGGCTCGGCCAGGGCGATGCCCTCATCACCCGCGCCCGCCACCGGGACGCCCTGGAGCACTGCCTCGGCCATCTCGAGCGCCTCCTCGGCGGCGGGCCCCCGGAACTCGTGGCGGAAGATTTGCGGCTCGCCGTCCGGGCGCTGGGCGAGGTCGGTGGCCATGTCGGCGTCGAGGATGTGCTCGACCGTTTATTTGCCGGCTTCTGTATTGGGAAATGAGGAGGCGGCAGGCCCCCTCCCCGGCTCCGGCCTAGTTCGCCGCTCGGCTCGGGTCGTCAGCAGGGTTGATGTAGTTCAGGCCAAAGGGGCCGGAGCCATTGACTTGCAGCTCCACGGGCTGGTCCGTGGTCCAGAGCGAATGCGGCATGTCCTTGGGCAGGTACACGAACCCGCCCGCGCGCAACTCCTTGCCGGCCGCCTTGTCGATGGTCTTGCCGTGTTCGTGATAGATCGAACCCGAAAGGATCGTCAGGGTCTCGGCCTCGGAATGCGTGTGGGGCGCGATCACCGTATGGGCCGGGAACTTCACCCGCAGGACGAAGGGACCGGGCTGCGAGGGGTCGCCCGAAACGAGGCTGATCTGCGTGCCCTTCGGCAGGTTCGGCGGCCCCTTTTGATAGGCGGCCGCGGCGGCATCCGGCAGCGTGACGGCGCCGTGGCCGGCATGGCCCTCCTGCGCAAAGCCCGCACCGGAACCGGCAGCGAGGGCCGTCAGGCTCATAGCCATCAGCCAAATCGGGTATCTCATGCGTCGCTCTCCCGTGGATCGCGGGAACAAGATAGTGCGCAATCGAAACAGGGCCAATCGCCGGGAGACGACAGAGATCCCCTCCCCGGTCAGGCCTCCAGGGCGAGCAGCGCGAAGGTGGCGAGCCAGTGCTCGCCCATATAGTCGCCCGCCAGATGCGGCATCGCCGCCGCGAGGTGCCGCTCGGCGGCCTCTTCCATGGGCGTCCGGCGGGGATCGTCCGTCGGAAGGGCGGCGGCCAGCGCCCGGAAGCACCACGCCCGGCTGAGGTTCAGGCCGTCGAGATGGGCGATCTTGCCGTCGCTGCGGTCGGTCACCGCGGCCGGACGGAACAGCGTGGCGGGCCGGCCGACCGCGAGATCGGGCAGGAACCGGTCGAACCAGGACCCGAACCGATCCGGCGGCAGGAGGCGGCGCATGCACTCGGCCTCGATCAGCGCCGAGGACAGGAAATCGTCGCCGCCCGGCTCGCCCCAGGCGGGGCAGTCCACGTCCGCCCCGTACCACGCCAGCGCCGTCTCCCGCAGGAGCTTCGCGAAGGGGCCCTCGGCGTAGTCGGTGGCCAGGCGCAACGCGAAGGCGGTGTTGAAGTGGGTCCCCACCCGCACCGGGTAGGCGGCGAGCGGCAGGAAACCGGCGAAGCGTCCGGCGATCCGTTCCGCCAGCGGCTGGAGTGCCTCCCCCCAGCGCGCTTCGTCGGCCCCGCGCAATTCGGCGGCAAGCTTCAGGAGCCACGCCCAGCCGTAGGGCCGCTCGAAGCCCCGCGCGGCGGGCGCGTCGAAGGTGGCGCATTCACCGGCCACAGTGTCCGGCACCAGTTGCCGGTCGAACAGGGCGCGGATCTCTCCGGCCCGGCCGAGACCGGGAACAGGCGCAGCACGCGGGCGAGCAGCCAGAAGGCGTGGACGCAGGAATGCCAATCGTAGCTGCCGTGGAAGATCGGATGTAGCGCGGACGGCGCGCGCAGGTCCTCCGGCCCGGCAAAGACAAGGCCCGGCTTGTGCGGATACTCGCGGGTGACGTGGCCGAGCGCAATGCCCGCGAAACGCTCCGCGAGGTCCCGCGTCAGGCCGTGCGCCATGGCTCCCTCCTTCAGCTCCGCAAGCCCGGCGCCTCCCGGCCGGTGCTGGCGACGTACTCGGTGTAGCCGCCGCCGTATTGGTGCACGCCCTCGGGGGTGATCTCCAGCACCCGGTTCGACAGGGCGGCGAGGAAGTGCCGGTCGTGGGAGACGAACAGCATCGTCCCCTCGAAGGCGGCCAGCGCCTCCACCAGCATCTCCTTGGTGCCGATGTCGAGATGGTTCGTCGGCTCATCGAGCACGAGGAAGTTCGGCGGATCGTAGAGCATCAGCGCGAGCACCAGCCGCGCCTTCTCGCCGCCGGAGAGCACGCGGCAGCGCTTCTCGATGTCGTCGCCGGAGAAGCCGAAGCAGCCGGCGAGCGTGCGCAGCGACCCCTGGCCCGCTTGTGGGAAGGCCTCCTCCAGGGTCTCGAACACGGTGCGCTCGCCCTCCAGCACGTCCATGGCGTGCTGGGCGAAGTAGCCGAGCTTCACGCTGCCGCCGACCGCCACCGTGCCGGCATCCGGCGTCGTGGTGCCGGCGACCAGCTTCAGCAGCGTCGACTTGCCGGCGCCGTTCACACCCATCACGCACCACCGCTCCTTGCGGCGGATGGAGAAGTCGAGGCCGTCGTAGATGGCGCGGCTGCCGTAGCGCTTGGCCACGCCCTTCATCATCACCACGTCGTCGCCCGAGCGCGGGGGCGGCTGGAAGTCGAAGGCCACCGATTGCCGCCGCCGGGGCGGCTCTACGCGCTCGATCTTGTCGAGCTTCTTCACCCGGCTCTGCACCTGCGCCGCGTGGGAGGCGCGGGCCTTGAACCGCTCGATGAACTTGATCTCCTTGGCGAGCATCGCCTGCTGACGCTCGTACTGCGCCTGCCGCTGCGCCTCGTTTTGGATGCGCTGCTGCGCGTAGAAGGCGTAATCGCCCGAGTAGGTGGTGAGGCTGCCTCCGTCGATCTCGATGATCTTGGAGACGACGCGGTTCATGAACTCCCGGTCGTGGGAGGTCATCAGCAGGGCGCCGTCGTAGCCGCGCAGGAAGTTTTCGAGCCAGATCAGGCTCTCGATATCGAGGTGGTTCGAGGGCTCGTCCAGCAGCATCACGTCGGGCCGCATCAGGAGGATGCGGGCCAAAGCCACCCGCATCTTCCAACCGCCGGAGAGCGCGCCGACATCGCCCTCCATCATCTCCTGGCTGAAGCCGAGGCCGTCGAGGGTTTCCCGCGCCCGGCCATCGAGGGCATAGCCGTCGAGTTCCTCGAAGCGGGCCTGCACCTCGCCGTAGCGCTCGATCAGCGCGTCCATCTCGTCGGCCCGCTCGGGATCGGCGAGCGCCGCGCCGAGTTCGTTCAGCTCGGCCGCGACCTCGCTCACCGGCCCGGCCCCGTCCATCACTTCCGCGACGACGCTGCGGCCCGCCATCTCGCCGACATCCTGGCTGAAATAGCCGATCGTCACCCCCCGCTCGGATTGGACCTGCCCCTCGTCGGGCTGCTCCTCGCCGGTGATCATGCGGAACAAGGTGGTCTTGCCGGCGCCGTTCGGCCCCACGAGGCCGATCTTCTCGCCCCGCTGGAGGGCGGCGCTCGCCTCGATGAAGACGAGCTGCTTGCCGTTCTGTTTCGTTATCCGGTCGAGGCGTATCATGGCGCGGGCGGCTGTCGGGTGATTCCCCCGCGCAGTACGGCATGGACGGCCCCAGCGCAAAGCTCGACAAGCATGGCAGCACGGCGTCGCACCCGGGAAACGGCGGCCGCGTGGCGAGTTGCCCAGCGCAACACGAGGATGACGATGCTGTTCGGTTGGTGGATGACGGGCATGGACATGTCCATGCTCGCAATGGAGGCGCAGGGGGTGATCCTGCAGCGTATGACGATGCTGTCGATGGGCGGCCCCGCCGCGCAGGTCGAGGCGCAGCGCATGGTGACAGAGAAGGTCTACGCGGCCGGCGAGGCGATGATGCTCGTCGCCTCGGGGGCCTCGAACGGGAAAGTGATCCGGAACTACCGCCGGAAGGTGCAGGCCAACGCCACGCGGCTGAGCCGCCTGTAGAGCGTTCGTTCCCTCCCCCTTGCGTGGGGGAGGGAGGCGATGGCGACGCTAATTATTCGCGGTCCGGAACGTATCGCACGACTTGGTCTGGCCGCTCTTGTAGCCGGCCATGAACCACCGTTGGCGCTCGGCCGAGGTGCCGTGGGTGAAGCTGTCGGGCACCACGTAGCCGCGGGAGCGCTGCTGCAGGGCATCGTCGCCGATCTGGGCGGCAGCGTTGAGGGCCTCGTCGATGTCGCCCTGCTCCAATTCGGCGTACTTGTCGTTCGAGTTCTTTGCCCAGACGCCCGCGAGGCAATCCGCCATCAGCTCGATGCGGACGGAGAGGGCGTTCGCCTCGGTCTTGCTCGAAGCCTGTTGCTGGCGCGCCTGGACCTTGCCGAGAATGCCGAGCAGGTTCTGCACGTGGTGGCCGACCTCATGGGCGATCACGTAGGCATAGGCGAAATCGCCCTTCACGCCGAACTTCTGGGCCATCTCCTTGAAGAAGCCGGTATCGAGGTAGATCTTCTTGTCGGTCGGGCAGTAGAACGGCCCCATCGCCGATTGCGCCGCGCCGCAGCCGGAGCGCGTGCCGCCGCTGTAGAGCACCAGGGTGGTGGGCGTGTACTGCTTGCCGGTCTGCTGCGGCAGGATCTGGCTCCACACATCCTCGGTGTTGCCGAGGATCTTGGAGGCGAACCGTCCGTTCTCGTCGGTCGGAGCCTGCCGCCGCTTGGCCTGGGTCTGGGGGTCGGCCTGTTCCTGGCGCTGCCCACCGCTCCGCCCGATCTGCTCCGCCCCGCCCATCAGGATCGCCGGGTTGATGCCGGTGAAATAGCTGATGATGAGGATGATGACGATGGTGCCTATGCCAAGTCCCCCGGCGCCGCCGCCGGGAAAGCCCATGCCGCCACCACCACCGCCGCCTTCACCGCGACGGTCCTCGACGTTGTCGGAGCTGCGTAGATCTTCCCAGCGCATGATCGTGCCATCCGTGCCGCACCGGCCGCATCCGGCTTGGTCTAATGGCGGGAGGGGAGACCCGGTTCCGAGGAAACCGTCAAGCTGTTCCGTCGAGCGCCGCGCGCAAGGAACGGAAATCGCGCCACGCGAGCCGCTTCTGCAGCGGCTGGCGCAGCAGGAAGGCCGGGTGCAGCGTCGCGAGGAGCCGTACCTCGCGACCGGGGAGGGCGTAGGGGAAGAACCGCCCCCGGGTCTTCAGGATGCCGTCCTTGGTGCCGGTGAGCGTCTGCGTGGCCGGCGCGCCGAGGCAGACGATCAAGTCCGGATCGACCAATTCGATCTGCCGCTCCACGAAGGGGCGGCACATGGCGACCTCCTGGGGAGTCGGGTTGCGGTTGCCCGGCGGGCGCCAGGGCACGACGTTGGTGATATAGGCCGAGGTCCGGTCAAGGCCGATGGCCGCCATCATCTTGTCGAGGAGCTGGCCCGAGCGGCCCATGAAGGGCTTGCCGATCCGGTCCTCGTCGGCACCCGGCGCCTCACCCAGGAACATCACCCGGGCCTGTGGATTGCCGTCCCCGAACACGAGGTTCTTGGCAGTGAATTTCAGGGGGCAGGAGTCGAACCCGGCGAGGATCGCCTCCAGCTCCTCCAGGCTCGCCGCCTTGCGAGCGCGCGCCCTGGCATCGCCCGCCGCTTCCTCCGGCTCGGCGGCGGCGGCATGGCCGAAGGTGGCCCGGGCTGCCGCCTTCGGAGCCTCCGGCGGGGGAGGGGAGGACGCAGCCTGCCGGGCGAGGACTTGGCCGGCGGGGACTTGGCGGACAGGGGCCTTACGGGGACGAAGCGCTGGCTCCGGCGCGTCGGCTTCGGTGAAGCGGTCGTGCGGCGTTTCGTCGAGCGCGACATCGACCCCGGCCTCCGTCTGGAAGTCGAGGATGGCGATGAGGTCGGCCTGTCCGTCGGCGTGATGGGGCATGGTCGGGAGATGGGACCTCGGCAGCCTGTGGACAACGTCCTCATTGTGCCGTTCGTTCAAGATCTTGGGCGGAAAACGGTGGTCCTGCGGCGCGAGAACCTTAAGTGCGATTGCGTTTCTAGCTTGGAATCGCTTGAGACGGCAGACAAAGCTGACGGGAAAGATCAGGAGTGGTGAGGATGGCGCTGCCCGAGCGGGAGAGCATGGATTTCGACGTGGTGGTGGTGGGAGCCGGGCCGGCGGGCTTGTCGGCCGCCATCCGCCTGAAGCAGCGCGCCGCCGAGATCGGTGAGGAGATCAGCGTCGTCGTGGTGGAGAAGGGCTCCGAGATCGGCGCCCACATCCTGTCCGGCGCGGTGATCGATCCGATCGGTCTCGATGCCCTGCTGCCGGAATGGCGCACGGACCCCGAGCGCCCGCTCAAGACCGCCGTCGAGCGCGACGAGTTCATGATGCTCACCAAGAACAGCGGCATCACCCTGCCGAACCTGTTCTTCCCCAAGCTCATGTCGAACCACGGCAATTTCGTCGGCTCACTGTCGAACGTGTGCAAGTACCTCGGCGCCCAGGCCGAGGCGCTCGGCGTCGAAATCTATCCGGGCTTCCCGGCCTCCGAGGTGCTGTTCGACGAGGCGGGCGCGGTGGTCGGCATTGCCACGGGCGATCTCGGCATCGGCAAGGCAGGCGAGCCGCGGGACGATTACACCCGCGGCATGGAGCTGCGCGGCAAATACACGGTGTTCGGGGAGGGGGCGCGGGGCAACCTCACCAAGGGGCTGATTGCTCGGTACGGCCTCAATGCCAACAGCGACCACTTCAAGTACGGACTTGGGGTGAAGGAGCTGTGGCAGCTCGCGCCCGGCAAGTTCGAGCCCGGCCTCGTGCAGCACACGATGGGCTGGCCGCTGCCGAACAAGGCCGGCGGCGGAAGCTGGCTCTACCATTTCGACGACCACCTGCTCTCGGTGGGGTTCGTGACGCACCTGAACTACGAGAACCCGACCCTGTCGCCGTTCGAGGAGTTCCAGCGCTTCAAGACCCACCCGATGATCGCGGAGACCTTCGAGGGCGCCAAGCGCATCGGCTACGGCGCGCGGGCGATCATGGAGGGCGGCTGGCAATCGGTGCCGAAGCTCGTCTTCCCCGGCGGTTGCCTGGTGGGCTGCTCGGCGGGCTTCGTGAACGTGCCCCGCATCAAGGGCTCGCACAACGCAGTGCTCTCCGGGATGCAGGCGGCCGACGCCATCGCCGACGCCCTCAAGGCCGGGCGCCAGGGCGACGAGCTGACCGCCTACGACCGGGGCTGGCGCGACAGCCCCATCGGGCAGGACCTGAAGCCGGTGCGCAACGTGAAGCCGCTCTGGTCGAAATACGGCACGCTGGTCGGCATCGGGCTGGGCGGGATCGACATGTGGGCGACGAGTATCCTCGGCACCTCGCCGTTCGGCACGCTTCCGCATGGCAAGCCGGATCATGCCTGCCTCAAGCCCCTCGCGGAGGTGACGCCGATCAACTATCCCAAGCCCGACGGCAAGCTGACCTTCGACCGCCTGTCCTCGGTGTTCATGTCCAACACCAACCACGAGGAGGACCAGCCGCCCCACCTCAAGGTGCGGGACATGGAGTTGCAGAAGCGCTCCGAGCACGACGTGTTCGGCGGCCCCTCCAACCGCTACTGCCCGGCCGGCGTCTACGAGTGGGTGGAGGATGCCGCCGCCTCGGACGGCGTGCGCTACCAGATCAACGCGCAGAACTGCGTCCACTGCAAGACCTGCGATATCAAGGACCCGAACCAGAACATCGACTGGGTAACGCCCGAGGGCGGCGGCGGGCCGAACTATCCGAACATGTGAGGATCCGAGCGGGCGATTTCGGGAGATCGCTCAAATGCGAGCGATCTCCTCCTCACGATCTTCAGGCCTGACGCCGATCCTCGCCGCCTTGCGAGGTCACCATGTTCGAGGCTTTCACGATCGCGACCGGCGGCATGCAGGCCGCCTCCCGTCAGCTGGAGACGGCGGCCCAGCAGATCGCGTCGCTCGGGGCGTCCACCCCCTCGACGAATCCCGCCATCACCGGCGAGGAGAGCGGCGGCGTCTTGCCGCCCGCCGTCACCCTCGACCTGTCGTCGAGCATCCTCGACGTGCTCGATGCCCAGACGAATTTCGCCCTGAACGCCAAGGTCGCCCGGGTCGCCGACGAGATGACCCAGCGCACCATCGACATGCTGGTCTGACCGGCGCCCGCACGGGCCCGTGAACCCCGCGCCATCCTTTCGCCTTGCGGCGGTGGCGGGATGAGTTCAGTCTCCGGGCGCTTTTCGCCCGGGCCCGTCGCCCAGCATTTTCAGGCGCCCCACCCTCGATCGAGGGTTCGGCGTCCAGGAGCCGGATCGGTTCATGACGACATCTCGCGCCCGCCGGAACGCCTCGGCGCTCGCCCTGCTGCTCACCGCCGGGATGATTCCCGGGGCGCTGGCCGCACAGCCGAAGGAACCGGCCTCGTCCTCGTCCCGGGACTACGAGCCCGCCGAATCCCTCGAGGGCAACTTCCTCTCGGCCTACATCGCGGGCGCGGCCCGTGACACGACGGCGGCGGCGACCTTCTACCGCGAGGCGGTGCGGGCGGACCCGCGCAATGCCGAATTGGTGGAGCGGGCCTTCATCTCGCTCCTCGCCGATGGCGCGCTGCCCGATGCGTTCCGCACCGCCGAGAAGCTCGTCGCCCGGGACCCCACCAACGGCCTCGCCAACCTCTCTCTCGGCGTCCGGCAGATCAAGGCCGGCCAGTGGGCGCAGGCCCGGCAGAACTTCTCCCGCAGCGGCCGGGGCGCCGCCACGGACCTCACCGCGACGCTGCTGACCGCGTGGTCCTATGCCGGCGCGGGGGACGGCAAGCGGGCGCTGGAGACCGTCGCCAAGCTGAAGGGCGAGCGCTACTATAACACCTTCCGCGACTATCACGCGGGTCTGATCGCCGCCGTGACCGGCGACAACAACGACGCCGAGGCGCGCCTCCGGGCCGCCTACGAGGCGGACCGCAACACCCTCCGGATCGTCGATGCCTACGCCCGCCAGGAGGCGAGCATGGGCCGCACCGACCTCGCGATCCAGGCCTATACCGAGTTCGACCGCCTCTCGCCCCGGCATCCGCTGGTGCGCGATGCCCTGGACAAGCTGAAGGCGGGCAAGCCGCTCACCAAGCTCGTCACCAACGCCCAGGAGGGCGCTGCCGAGGTGCTCTACGGTCTCGGCTCGGCAGGCTCGACGCAGGGCGACGAGTTGCCGGCGGTGATCTACCTCCGGCTCGCCCTCTACCTCGCCCCCGACCACGCGCTGGCCCGCCTGACGCTCGCCGACACCCTGGACCGGATGAAGCAGCCCGAGCGCGCCAACGAGGCCTATGCGCAGATCCCGGCGGCCTCGCCCCTGAAGCTCAATTCCGACATCCAGATCGGGCTCAACCTCGAGCAGATGGGCAAGAGCGACGAGGCCGTCGCCCAGCTCGACGCCGCGATGAAGGCCCATCCGAACGACATCGACGTCATCACCGCGCTCGGCAACGTCCAGCGCTCGCGCAAGCAGTACGCCGAGGCCGCCGCCACCTATACCCGCGCCCTCGACCTCGTCGGCGACAAGCCGCTCTCCAACTACTGGACGACTTTCTACTTCCGTGGCGTTGCCTACGAGCGCGCCAAGCAATGGCCGAAGGCCGAGGCCGACCTGAAGAAGGCCCTCTCCCTGGTGCCGGACGGCCAGCCCGCCGCCAAGGCGCAGGTGCTGAACTACCTGGGCTATTCCTGGGTCGACCAGAACATGAACATCGACGAGGCGTTCAAGCTGCTGCAGCAGGCGGCGGACAACTCCCCCCGGGACGGCATGATCGTGGACAGCCTCGGCTGGGCCTATTACCGCCTCGGCCGCTGGGACGACGCGGTGCGCGAGCTGGAGAAGGCCGTCGAGCTGAAGCCCGGCGACCCGACCATCAACGACCACCTCGGCGATGCCTACTGGCGCGCGGGGCGCCGCCTCGAGGGCAAGTTCCAGTGGCAGCACGCCAAGGACCTGAACCCCGAGCCGGACGACCTCGCCCGCATCAACGACAAGCTCAAGAACGGCCTGCCCGACACCGAGAAGCCGACGGCCACGGCGGAGAACCCGCCCGCGCCGGTGGCGGCCCCTCACAACCCGGACAATCCGGAGCTGCCGAAGGGCGCCCCGCAGCCGCACGAGGCGCCGGGCGCGGCGGACAAGGCGAAGAAGTCGGGGGGCTGAGGCCTCCTTCTCCCGCCCCATCGCGGGGAGGGGGACCCATTTCCGCGTCATTGCGAGCGGAGCGAAACAATCCAGGGATGCGCGTCCTTCTGCGGGGGCACGCATCCTGAGTTGCGCCCCTTCGCTCACGAGACGAGGGGTCTTGCCGGCCCCGCCACCGACAAGTCCTTTTTGTCCACGGCTTGAGAAAAATCGGCGCGCATTTCCCGGCGCTTTGGCTCACATTACCGGCCACGATCGCATAGAGCCGCCCACTGAGCGGCCAGCCCCGCGCGGCGGGAGCTTGAGTGCGGCTGACTGGGAGGGAAAGGCATGCCGTCCGATATCGAGATCGCCCGCGCGGCGACCCTGAAGCCGATCGCGCAGGTCGCGGAGAAGCTCGGCATCCCGGACGAGGCCCTGCACCATTACGGCAAGCACATCGCCAAGCTCGACCACGGCTTCATCGCCGGGCTGGAAGGCCGCCCCGAGGGCAAGCTCGTCCTCGTCACGGCGATCTCCCCGACGCCGGCCGGCGAGGGCAAGACCACCACCACGGTGGGCCTCGGCGACGCGCTGAACCGCATCGGCAAGAAGACCGTGATCTGCCTGCGCGAGCCCTCGCTGGGCCCGGTGTTCGGCGTGAAGGGTGGCGCCGCGGGCGGCGGCTATGCCCAGGTGGTGCCGATGGAAGACATCAACTTGCACTTCACCGGCGACTTCCACGCCATCACCTCGGCGCACAGCCTCGCGGCGGCGCTGATCGACAACCACGTCTACTGGGCGAACGAGCTCAACATCGACGTGCGCCGCATCTTCTGGCGCCGCGTGGTCGACATGAACGACCGCGCGCTGCGCGCCATCACCCAGTCGCTGGGCGGCGTCGCCAACGGCTTCCCGCGCGAGGACGGGTTCGACATCACCGTCGCCTCCGAGGTCATGGCGATCTTCTGCCTGGCCAAGGACCTCGCCGATCTGGAGGCGCGGCTCGGCCGGATCGTGATCGCCGAGACCCGCGACCGCAAGCTCGTGACCGTCAAGGACGTGAAGGCCACGGGCGCCATGACGGTGCTCCTGAAGGACGCGCTGCAGCCGAACCTCGTGCAGACGCTGGAGGGCAACCCGGCGCTCATCCACGGCGGGCCCTTCGCCAACATCGCCCACGGCTGCAACTCGGTGATCGCCACCCGCGCCGGCCTGCGCTTGGCCGATTTCACCGTGACGGAGGCGGGTTTCGGCGCGGACCTCGGGGCGGAGAAGTTCCTCGACATCAAGTGCCGGCAGGCGGGCATCGGCCCCTCGGCGGTGGTGATCGTGGCCACCGTCCGCGCCCTCAAGATGCATGGCGGCGTGAACAAGAAGGACCTCGGCTCCGAGAACGTGGACGCCCTGGAGAAGGGCTTCGCCAACCTCGCCCGCCACGTCACCAACGTGCGCAATTTCGGCCTGCCGGTGGTGGTGGCGGTGAACCACTTCTACGCCGACACGGATGCCGAGCACGCCAAGCTGAAGGCGCTGTGCAGCGAGAAGCTCGGCGTCGAGGCCATCACCTGCAAGCATTGGGCGGATGGCGGCGCGGGGGCCGAGGCGCTGGCCCGCGCGGTGGTGAAGCTCGCCGAGGGCGGCGCGCAAGCCATCCGCTATACCTACGAGACCGAGACGAAGCTCACCGACAAGATCCGCGCCATCGCGACGAAGCTCTACGGCGCGGGGGACGTGCAGATCGAATCGAAGGCCGCGCAGAAGCTCGCCGGCTTCGAGAAGGAGGGCTACGGCCACCTGCCGATCTGCATGGCCAAGACGCAGTACTCGTTCTCGACGGACCCCGCGCTCATCGGCGCGCCCGACGGTCACACGGTGGCGGTGCGCGACGTCCGCCTGTCGGCCGGCGCGGGCTTCATCGTGGCGATCTGCGGTGAGATCATGACCATGCCCGGCCTGCCCAAGGTCCCGGCGGCCGACACGATCCGGCTGGACGCGAACGGCCAGATCGACGGGCTGTTCTAGGGGAAGCGGCTACCCTTCGCCGTCATCCCGGGGCCGCCCTGTCGTGCGGCCCCGGCGCCGGTGATAGGCCGAACGGTGGTACCGCCGAATGCAATCCCGTCCACCGGCCAGGCTTGACGGACCCTTGCTGCGCTGAGAAACGTCACGGGCACTGACCTATCGCCCGTTCGGGGAGCGGCCGCGCCGTGAGACCGATAGCCTCGCGCGACGAGCCCTCCCTTTCGCCCCGGGCCACCCGCGCCAAAAGCCTGGCTGACAGCCCCGCCCGGCCGCGGACTCCCGCGCCCGCCGGCGACGACCTGATCGAACTGCTGTTTTTCGCCTACCGCGACTTCGTCGGCGATGCCGACCATGAGCTCGAGGCGTTCGGCTTCGGCCGTGCGCACCATCGCGTGCTGCATTTCGTCACCCGCTACCCCGGGCTGACCATCGCCGAGCTCCTCGACATCCTGCGGATCACCAAGCAGAGCCTCAACCGGGTGCTCAAGGACCTGATCGAACAGGGCTACGTCGTGCAGCGGCCGGGCACGCACGACCGGCGACAGCGGCTCCTGTCCTGCACCGAATCGGGGACGGCGCTGGCCGCCGATCTCACCCGCGTCCAGGCCCGACGGCTGGCCCGCGCCCTCGCGTCGCCCGATGCGACGGCCTCACCGGAGGATTTCCTGATGGCGATGATCGAGCCCGAGGATCGCGCCGCCGTCCGCCGCCTGATGGCCCGGCGCACCCCACGGCCGGTGGACGGGGAGGGCGCATGATGTCCGCCTCCGTGCGGCCCGAGGCGGCCGACCTGCCGGACGAAGCCCCCCACATCCTCGTGGTCGATGACGACCGGCGCCTGCGCGAATTGCTGGCGCGCTACCTCGTGGAGCAAGGCTTCCGCGTGACCGCCGCCGCCAGCGCCGCCGAGGCGCGGGCGCGGGCCCAAGCCCTGGTCTTCGACGCCATGGTGCTCGACGTGATGATGCCCGATGAGAACGGGTTCGATTATGCCCGCAGCGTCCGCGAGACCTCCAAGGTCCCGATCCTGATGCTCACCGCCCGCTCCAACACCAACGACCGGGTGCTGGGCCTGGAGATCGGCGCCGACGACTATCTGCCCAAGCCCTTCGAGCCGCGCGAGCTGACGCTCCGGCTCAACAACATCATCAACCGCGGGCCCGTGCGCCCCCGGGATGCGGATGCCGCGCCGGTCTCCTTCGGCCCCTTCGCGTTCCGGCCCGACCGGGGGGAGCTGCGCCGGGACGGCGAGGTCCTGCGCATCACCGAGCGGGAGCGGGAGATCCTGGCGATCCTCGCCCAGGCGGCGGGGGCGGCGGTGGAGCGCGAGCAACTCGCCGGCGACAGCGGCGCCGCGGCCGAGCGGGCGATCGACGTGCAGATCAACCGCCTGCGCCGGAAGATCGAGGTGGACCCGGCCAACCCCTCCTTCCTGCAGACGGTGCGCGGCGTGGGCTACCGGCTGGTGATCGACTGACACGGGGTGTGGTCCCCTCTCCCCGCTTGCGGGGAGAGGGCTGAGCCCCCCTTGCCGGGGGCGAAGCGAGGCGGCAGCCGAGGGTGAGGGGGCTCGCCGAACGAGACTCCCCCTGACAGCCCCCTCACCCTCGCTCCGGCTTCGCCTGCGCTTCCCACGGACACGACAAGGTGTCCGTGGGCCTCTCCCCGCAGGCGGGGAGAGGGGGGACTCGCGCTTGACGGAACAGCGCCCCGCGGCGGCCTACCCCTTCTTCAGCCGCTGCCCGAAGATGGCGGTGCCGACGCGGACATGGGTGGCGCCCACCTGGATCGCCGCCGGATAATCTGCGCTCATGCCCATCGAGAGGATCGGCAGGTTGCGCTCATGGGCGAGCTTGGCGAGCAGGGCGAAATGGGCCGAGGGCGGATCCTCGACGGGCGGGATGCACATCAGGCCCTGGATCGCGAGCCCGTGGGTATCGCGGCACGCGGCGAGCAGAGTGTCGAGCTCATCGACGGGAACGCCGGATTTCTGCGCCTCATCGCCGGTGTTCACCTGGATGAGCAGCTTCGGCGTGCGTCCCTGGCGGGCGATCTCCTTGGCCATGGCGGCGGCGAGCGAGGGGCGGTCGAGGGAATGGATCACGTCGAACAGCGCTACCGCCTCCCGGGCCTTGTTCGATTGCAGCGGGCCGACGAGGTGCAGCTCCACGTCCGGGAACCGCTCCTTCAGTTCAGGCCATTTGGCGACGGATTCCTGCACGTAGTTCTCGCCGAACAGGCGCTGTCCCGCCTCCAGGGCCCGGAGGATGCCCTCGGCCGGCACCGTCTTCGAGATGGCGATGAGGTGGACCTCGCCGGGGTCGCGACCGCTGTCGCGGGCGGCCCGGGCCACACCTTCGCGCACCTCGGCGAGCCCCGCCGCGACATCGGCCTGGCCCACGGGCGGGATGTGCCCCGTATCGGCGCGGGGAGGGGGTCCGGGCAGGGGGGCGGGCATCGGGAGATCTCCTCGGTCTCGTCGTCGAGGGGGCAAGCATGGACGCAGCCGCCATGCAAGGGGCGCCATGCAAGGGCCGTTGACCCGCCGCCATCCGGATATGCTACTCCCGCCGCCAGAGACACCTGCTCCCGCGACAGATCCCCACCCGATGACCGACGCGCCCACCCCCCTCGAACGCTACAACGCCAAGGATGCCGAGCCGCGCTGGCAGGCCGCGTGGTCGCAGGCGAAGATCTTCGAGACCGACAACGCCGACCAGCGCCCGAAATACTATGTGCTGGAGATGTTTCCCTACCCCTCGGGGCGCATCCATATCGGGCATGTCCGCAATTACACGCTCGGCGACGTGCTGGCCCGCTTCATGCGCGCCAGGGGATTCAATGTCCTGCATCCGATGGGCTGGGATGCCTTCGGGCTGCCGGCCGAAAACGCCGCCATGGAGCGCAAGGTCAACCCGCGTACCTGGACCTACGAGAACATCGCCACGATGCGCGGGCAGTTGCAGTCGATGGGGCTGTCGCTCGATTGGAGCCGGGAGATCGCGACCTGCGACCCCGATTATTACAAGCACCAGCAGCGCATGTTCCTCGACTTCCTGGAGAAGGGGCTCGTCGCCCGGCGCACGGCGAAGGTGAACTGGGACCCGGTGGACCACACCGTGCTCGCCAACGAGCAGGTGATCGACGGCCGCGGCTGGCGCTCCGGCGCCCTGGTGGAGCAGCGCGAGCTGACCCAGTGGTTCCTGCGCATCACCCATTTCGCGGAGGATCTGCTCACCGCCCTCGACGGGCTCGACCGCTGGCCGGAGAAAGTCCGCCTGATGCAGAGGAACTGGATCGGCCGCTCGGAAGGGCTGGAGGTCCGCTTCGGCCTGACGCAGAGCGTTGCCGGCTACGGGGACAGCGTCGAGGTCTACACAACACGCCCCGACACGCTGTTCGGCGCCAAGTTCCTGGCCATCGCCGCCGATCACCCAATCGCCACGGCGTTGGCTGAAGGCAATGAGGCGTTGCAGGGCTTCATCGCCGAGTGCCAGCGCATCGGCACCGCCCAGGCCGCCATCGACACCGCGGAGAAGCTTGGGTTCGACACCGGCCTCAAGGTCCGCCACCCCCTCGACCCGTCCTGGGAGTTGCCGGTCTACGTCGCGAACTTCGTGCTGATGGAATACGGCACGGGCGCCGTGTTCGGCTGCCCGGCCCATGACCAGCGCGCCCTCGACTTCGCCAACAAGTACGGACTCGGCAACACCCCCGTCGTCTGCCCGGAGGGGCAGGACCCGGCGAGCTTCGTCATCACCGACACCGCCTATGACGGCGACGGCCGGATGATCAACTCGCGCTTCCTCGACGGCATGACCACCGATGCGGCCTTCGAGGCCGTGGCGAGCCGCCTGGAAGGGGAGGGGGCCGCCAGCCGCAAGGTGCAGTTCCGCCTGCGCGATTGGGGCATCTCGCGCCAGCGCTATTGGGGCTGCCCGATCCCGATCATCCATTGCGACAGCTGCGGCCCAGTGCCGGTGCCGGTGGCCGATCTGCCGGTGAAGCTGCCGGAGGAGGTCTCCTTCGATCAGCCGGGCAACCCGCTGGAGCGCGATGCCGCGTGGCGGCAGGTGCCGTGTCCGCAATGCGGTGCGGCGGCCCGCCGCGAGACCGACACGATGGACACCTTCGTGGACTCCTCGTGGTATTTCGCCCGCTTCACCGCGCCGTGGCTCACGGACCAGCCGACCGATCCCGAGACGGTGAACCGCTGGTTGCCGGTCGGCCAGTACATCGGCGGTATCGAGCACGCGATCCTGCACCTGCTTTACGCCCGGTTCTTCACGCGGGCGATGCGCGAGACCGGATGGTCCGGCGTGTCCGAGCCCTTCGCCGGCCTGTTCACGCAGGGCATGGTGGTCCACGAGACCTACAAGGACGAGGCGGGGGCCTGGGTGCCGCCGGCCGATGTGCGCCTCGTCACCGAGGGGGGCGAGCGGCAGGCGTTTCACGTGAAAAACCCAAGGGCCCATCTCGATCGGCCCGATCGAGAAGATGTCGAAGTCGAAGAAGAACGTCGTCGATCCCGACGACATCATCGCCAGCTACGGCGCTGACACCGCCCGCTGGTTCATGCTCTCCGACTCGCCGCCGGAGCGCGACGTGATCTGGACGGAGGAGGGCGTGCAGGGCGCCGCCCGCTTTGTGCAGCGCGTGTGGCGCCTCGTGAACACCGCCTGCTCTGCCACGGGCGACGGCGCGTCCGATCTGGCGCTGCGCAAGGCGGCCCATCGGGCGCTGGCCTCCGTCGGCGAGGATGTGGAGCGGCTGCGCTTCAACCGCTGCGTCGCCCACATCTATACGCTCGCGAACGCCCTCGACGAGGCGCTGCGCGGTGCCGTGTCGCAAGGCGCCGCCCGGGAAGCCGCGGGCATCCTCGTGCAGCTGATTGCGCCGATGATGCCTCAGCTCGCGGAGGAGTGCTGGTCGGCCCTGGGCCGGCCGGGCCTCGCCGCCGCCGCGCCCTGGCCGGAGGCGGAGGCCGGTCTGCTCGTCGAGGACGAGATCACCCTGCCGGTCCAGATCAACGGCAAGAAGCGGGCGGACGTCACCGTGCCCCGCGATGCCGACGCCCAAGCGGTCGAGGCGGCGACGCTGGCGCTCGAGGCCGTCCAGAAGGTTCTGGAGGGCAAGGCGCCCCGCAAGGTGATCGTCGTGCCCGGCCGGATCGTGAACCTCGTGGTCTGAGAGAAGGGAAACAGACAGGTATGGCGGCCAAGCCGAAGGTGGCCTTCATCGGCACGGGGGGGACCATCTCCTCCCTCGGGCGCGACAGCCTCGACATCCTCGACTATAGCGCCACCGACCGGCGCCTCGATGCCCCGGCTATCGTCGCGGCCGTCCCGGAATTGGCGCGGGTCGCCGAGGTGGTCCCGGTGCCGTTCCGCGCGGTGCCGAGCCCGGCGATCGGCTTTGCCGAGTGGCGCGACCTCGTGCGCCTCTGCGGGGAGACCGTGGCCGCGCATCCCGATTGCGCGGGCATCGTCATCGGCCACGGCACGGCGACGCTGGAAGAAACGGCCTATGCCCTGAGCCTCACGCTCACGGTCGATCTGCCGGTGGTCCTCGTCGGCTCGCAGCGGCCGATGAGCGCCCTGTCCACCGATGCCGCCCTCAACCTCGTGGCCGCCGTGCGGACCGCCGCCGCACCGGAATCGCGGGGGCCGGGGGGTTCTCGTGGTGCTCAACGACGAGATCCAGGCAGCGCGGGACGTCACCAAGACCTCGGTCACCCGGCTCCAGACCTTCCGCACGCCGGATTTCGGCATCCTCGGTCATGTGGATGGCGACCGTGTGCATTACTACCGGCGCACGGAGCGGGCTCACGCGCCGGGGACTTCCTTCGACATCCGGGCCCTGGAAAACCTGCCGCGGGTCGATATCGCCTACGCGTATGCCGATGCGGACGGGACCGCCGTCCGGGCCTTCCGCGCGGCGGGCGCCGAGGGTCTCGTCTGCGCTGCCCTCGCACCGGGCATGCTGCCACCGGGCGAGGCCGCGGCGATCGCGGAGGCTGCTTCACAGGGCGTGGCGGTGGTGATGTCCACCCGGGCCGGCAGCGGCCTCGTGCCCCTCACGACCCGCTTGGGCGAGGGCGGTATCCTCAGCGCGGACACCCTGACACCGCAAAAGGCGCGAATCCTCTTGGCCCTCGGGCTGGCCGTGACGAAGGACCGGGGAACCCTCGCGGAGCTCTTCGCGCGTTACTGAGGGCGCTTCGCACCGGCGCCCGCTCGCTCTCTTGAGCGATGCGGGCCGGGCCCTTGTCCCCACCGCCCCGGCCGCCACATGCGCGGACACCCTTCCTGGATGAAGCCCGCCCCATGCTCCCCGCCATCGATCCCACCCGCTCCCTGCTCGTCGTCATCGACATCCAGGCCCGGCTCGTGCCGGTGATCGCGGAGATCGAGGGCGTGCTCGCCAATGCCAAGCACCTGTGCGAGGGGGCGGAGAGGCTCGGCGTGCCGGTGCTGTTCACCGAGCAGAACCCCGGCCGGCTCGGCGGCACCGTCCCGGAGCTGGCGGGGCGCGAGGCTGTGGCGAAGATGGAGTTCGACGTCACCCGCGCGCCCGGCTTCCTCGACCGGGTGCCGGCCGAGGCGGACGTGATCCTGGCCGGGTGCGAAGCGCATATCTGCGTCCTCCAGACGGCGCTGGGCCTCCTTGGGGCGGGCCGCCGGGTTCGCATCGTGCAGGATGCGGTCGGCTCACGGCGAACCGAGAAACCGGGACGCGGCGCTCAGGCGCCTCGCCGCCCAGGGGGCCGACATCGTCACCACCGAGATGGCCATCTTCGAATGGCTCGGCAGCGCCGAGCACCCGCGGTTCCGCGAGATCGTCCGCTCCGTGAAGTGACGCGTCAGGTCTCTTCCAGGGCGGCGCGGGTCGCACCGTCGGCGCCGATATCCTCCGTACCGGTCATGCCGAGGGCCTCGATCAGGCGCACCCGCGCGCGGCTGACCCGGCTCTTGATGGTGCCCACCGCCACGCCGCAGATTTCGGCCGCCTCCTCGTAGGTGAAGCTCTGCGCGCCGACGAGGATCAGCGCCTCGCGCTGGCTCTGCGGCAGCAGGTTCAAGGCATCCTGGAAACTGCGCCATCTCCATCCGTACCTCCTGCTCGGGCAGGGAGGCGAGGCGCGCCGCATGGGCACCGTCGGCGTCCTCCACCTCACGCTTGCGCTTGCGCTGCTCCGAGTAGAACAGGTTGCGCAGGATCGTGAACAGCCACGCCGTCAGATTCGTACCCCGGCGAAAGCTCGCCGCCTTGGTCCCACGCCCGCACCAGGGTGTCCTGCACGAGGTCGTCCGAGCGGTCGAAATCGTAGGTCAGCGAGAAGGCGAAGGCCCGCAGCGCCGGGATCGCGCCCAGCAGAAGCTCGCGCATTTCCGCGTCGGCGCCCGGGGGCGTGCCGATGGGGGCGTGGGTCGGGGCGAGAGGCTGCATCATCGCGAGGTCTCCCGGTCGGCGCCCGCCGCCAGATCGTCCAGCAGGGCGCGGAAATGGTCGGGGATCGGCAGGTTCAGCACCTGCGCATAGTGGCGCTGGAGTTCCTCGCCGATCTGAGCGCGGGACGCCGCATCGATAGGAGGGCGGCGTGTGGCGCGTCGGGGTTGGGCTAGGGCAGGGCCGGCCCGCGCGGCGGGCGTTCCATCCTCGGTCTGGTCATCGTGAGCCATCGCGTGTCTCAAGCCCGGAGGGGCGATCCACGGGGGCGGAGCCAGTCCGCGCGACGGCGCAAAACCCAGCCGACTTCAACCCCCATGGCCTCGATGGCGGGCTGAATAAGGACGGTGGATTTAATCACCTCTGAACTGAATATTCAGGCAATGTTAACGTGCTTAACCATGAATTATTTCAGCATTGTTACAAGAAACAATCCAGAAATACTTCGTACCTTGTCCATATAGCTTGAGCATATAAGCTGAACCGTCAATGAGCGAAGGCAGAGCGCAGCGGTATCGCGTTCGCCACCGCCCGTCGACAAGGCCCCGTTGACCTCGATCCGGCTCCACCCTTTGCTGCGTCGCAACAAAGAGGTACAACCCTGCCTATCGGGTCGTGTCCCAGAAGGACTACGCGCACGAGGGCCATCGGGCCCATGTGGTTAGGTTAAGACTGGATTTCCCGCGCCAAACGCGGCGGCGTTTGGTACAGGGCCCTATACTCGGCGGATCGCCCAAGACTTCGAGAGTCGGCGCGCCGCCCCACGATCATTGTCGAAGGCAGGAGCAGGCCGATGTCGGGTGAAACCACGGATCTCATTCATCCGGTCATCCTGTGCGGCGGCTCGGGGACCCGGCTGTGGCCCGCCTCCCGCGAGAGCTTCCCGAAGCAGTTCATCCCGCTGGCCGAGGCGCACCGCTCCTCCTTCCAGGCGACCGCCGCGCGGGTGACGGACACCAAGCTGTTTGCTCGCCCCACCATCATCACCGCCAACGACGCCCGCGTCATTGTGGCCGAGCAGCTGGCCCAGGCCAAGCTCTCCGCCGACATCCTCCTCGAGCCGTCCCGGCGCGATTCGGCCGCCGCCGTCACGGTGGCGGCGCTCCACGCCGCCGCGCAGAAGCCGGACGCGCTGGTGCTGATCCTGGCCGCCGACCACATCGTCGGCGACGATGCCGCCTTCGCCACGGCCTTGCGCGGACTGCCGCGCGGGTGCCAAGGCCGGCCACATCATGACGCTCGGCCTCGTGCCGACGAGCCCGGCCACGGCCTACGGCTACATCCAGCCGGGCGAGGCCCTGCCGGGCGCCGCCGGTCAGGCCGGCGCTAAGGTGGTTGCAGCGCTTCCTGGAGAAGCCCGACGCCGCCCGCGCCGCCGGGCTGATCAGTGAGGGCGCCCTGTGGAACAGCGGCTACTTCATGTTCCGCGCCGACGTGATGCTCGACGAGATGCGCGCCCACGCGCCCAAGGTGCTGGAGGCCGCGCAGGCCGCCTACGAGGCCGCCGCGCGCGACCTCGACTTCCTGCGCCTCGACGCCGAGGCCTTCGCGCGGGCACCGAAGACGTCGGTCGATTACGCCGTCATGGAGCGGACCGCGCGCGCGGCGGTGCTGCCGGTCTCGTTCCCGTGGTCCGACATCGGCACCTGGGGCGCCCTGTGGGACGTCTCGCCGCAGGATGCGGACGGCAACGCCACGCGCGGGCGCGTGGCCCTGCACGGCACCCGCAACAGCCTCGTACACAGCGAGGGCGAGTTGCTGACCACGGTGGTCGGCCTCGACGACGTGGTGGTGGTGGCCACCTCCGACGCGGTGCTGGTGACGAGCCGGGAGCGCGGCGGCGAGGTGAAGACCCTCGTGGAGGACCTGCGCGCCAAGGGCGCGCCGGAGGCCGACGCCCACCGGCTGATGTACCGCCCCTGGGGCAACTATCAGCGCATCGACATCGGCTCCCGCTTCCAGGTGAAGCGCATCACGGTGAAGCCCGGCGAGAGGCTCTCGCTGCAGAAGCACTATCACCGCGCCGAGCATTGGGTGGTGGTGCGCGGCACCGCCGAGGTCACGGTGGATGATCGCGTCTCCCTCGTCCACGAGAACGAGGCGATCTACCTGCCGATCGGCTGCGTCCACCGCCTGACGAACCCCGGCAAGATCCCGCTGGAGCTGATCGAGGTGCAGGTCGGCTCCTACACCGGCGAGGACGACATCATCCGCATTGAGGACGTTTACGGGCGCTGAGATCGCCGCGTTCGAAGCGTCTTGCGCACCCGGTCCCAGCGGCCCTGTTCATAAAGGTCGCTGCGGAACCACGCGGCCTGCTCCTCGACGAAGGCCCCATAATCGGGGTCGTCGGGGTGGGACTGCTCCATCGCGTCGGCCAGGGCCTCGATCTCCTCGCGGGGAATGCGGCTTGGCCGGACGATCGCTTCGTAGATGAAGAGCATGAGGCCCATGGCGGGCGCGAGGGCTCCGAGCCCAAGGGCGACCCACGTCATCGCCACCTCATCGCTTCCCGTTGGCGACGCCGACCCCGCATACGGCCGCGGCATGGGCGATCTTCACTCCCATCCCTATCGTTCCGCGCCGTCATTGCGAGCGCAGCGAAGCAATCCAGGGAACCGCTACATCCGGAAGCGGCCCGCGGCCCTGGGTTGCTTCGCTGCGCTCGCAAGGACGGGGATCGAGGACGAAGCCACGCGTTCATCGGTGAGAGTCCCATCGCTTGCATCCGTAAGCCGCAAACGCGCTGACTCGCATTTTTATTACGTTTTTCGATCTTATCGCAACTCAGATTCCTGATCTTGCGCCGCTTGGCTTTGCATGCCGCTCCAAGGACTCCGGCATGCTGCTCGCGGACATCTTCGGGACGAAATCTACGCCATCACCGGAAGGCCCAGCGCCTGACGCAGGCGGAGCTTGCCGAGCGGGTGGACCTCTCGACCGAGATGATCAGCAAGATCGAGCGGGGGCGCCGCCGCGCCCTCCTTCGATACGATCGAGCGTCTGGCCGGGAGCCTCGGCATCGCGGAGCAGGCTCTCTTCGGCCTCGTCCCGGCGATGACGGATGGCAGCGAGCGAACGCGCATGCTGGCGAAGATCCACGCCAAGCTTTCGCGCCTCAACGAGGATCAGCTCGCCCGCGCCGACAGGATGCTGTCCGCTCTCACGGATTGAGGCCGCTGGGCGGGAGGACTGGTGCCGGCGGAGAGGATCGAACTCCCGAACCCCAACACCTAAGTTACTGTTTTTAATTGATAACTATGCGGCGTAACGAGCCACTTGTGTAGCAGTCAGGTGCCACGCCCACAAGCGGCGCATCCTTGGTTTCAGAGCGCCCGCGCAGCCGCCTCGGCATCGCCGCGTGCCTTTTCTTTCTTTAATCGTTCGGGGTAGCCGAAGGCCGGGGTAATCGAGCTCAAGCCATTCGAGTTTCGGAGCCGCACTGCCAAGTTCCAAGCGTCAAGGCCGAGCTCGCTCGCTTCATCGCGGACGGTATCGTGAAGCCGCTCCTCGTCCATCATGCTTATCTCGCCAATCAGCGACTGGCTGCTTTTGATACGGTTCCGAAGGTGCAGGCTTTCGCTCGCCATATTGGCATTAATCGCCCGCCAGCCATCACCGTCCTCGGGATAATCTGGGAGCTTTGGCAAGCGAGTGTCCCAGTCGGGGAACTGATCGTCTGGACCCTGATACGCGTTCCTGTTCGCTGAAATCAGATCGGCGCACGCCTCCGCATAGGCCTCAAGGATCACTGCCAGACGCATGGCGAGGTAAGCACCGTCCGCCTTGCGCTTCCGGCGGTCGAGCCAGAGCGACACTGCACCGGAGCCCAGCCCAGCCCCGACCACGGCTTTCAAAACGTCCACCCACCAATCAGCCAATGTCCTTCTCTCCCTCAGCCGTCTGCCTATAAGATTTCATGTTAGGACTGACCCGGCGCAGTTCGTGATGGGATTGCGCAGTACTTACGGCCCCCATCCACGAACACCGCATCGAGTTCGCGACACCGATGACGTAGGGGACGACTACGAGACCCCGACCGTGGAGGACATGGCCGAGGATTTGAATGCCTTCCCCCAGTACGAGCTGTAACCATCCCCCTCCCAGATAGGAGCCTCATGAGAAAACCAGACCACGATCCAACGCTGACCGTTTTGAACTTCAACCCCCAGATCAAAGGCGTCAGTCGCTTCTTCCACGTCAGGGCGATGCGCTGGGAAGGATCACTCTGGCTCCTATCAAAGGACGCTGAACGTGCCCTTGGGTGGTCCACCGGAACCCTGACTTCTCACCTGTCTACGAGGCTTACGGGTGACGCCTGGGGATACGCGAACGTCATCACTGAGAGAGGCCGTAAGCTGCTCCGCTTCGTATCGGTCGCGGGCCTGAAGGCCACCATCACGCGCACTCGTGAACGCCAGTCCTGGGCCTTCAAACGGTGGCTCGACACGCTCGCCTAGCCTACGCCCCGCTCAAGAAATTTCTCTGATATACCCCTCATGTGTGAAATGAATTACGGGGGTGTACAGTTCTCGCGATCATAAAACCATAACATTTGCCTAGGATCAATTGGCATTAAGCCACATAGATTTCTGCGACATTGGGCGTAGTCTTCCCTCACCGCACACTGATGCGGGCACGGGGACAGAGACGATGACCATCGCACTCGGGTTCGAGGTGAGCGGAAACACCCATTACCTGCGGCTGCATCGCGGTGACTGGGAGGTGCGCGTTCGCGGCTGGACGCTCACACTGATGTGGGGAACCGACCCTTTCAGCGGTGGGGTCTATCTCGAAGGCCACGGCAAAGACCGGCACCTGACGTGGGCCGAACTTCAGCGGAGGGCGGCGTTCTGGCGGTCGTGAAGCCCATCAGACAATTCGCAGATGGCCAATTAAATCGCCCAAGGATGCCCGCCACAGGTCGATAAAGCGAAGCTGTAGGGTCCTGCCAGGAAGTTCGTTTAGACGCTGGCAGCCCATCCCAGGCCAAGCAAACAGCGATGCGGTTAGGACCACCACTCGGGCAGAGGCGCCGGGTTTGGAGACCGTTATGCTGAAACGAACTAGGACGCGGAACGATGCCGTTGACACCTACCAAGCCTTACAGCGGAGGCGAACGGTGTCCGCTCTTGAGGTGGTCATCGACCTCCCCTTCCTCGCCTCGGAGGTGAACGACGCACACCGTCAGGTCACCTACCACGCCAAGGGGATGCTCCTCGAAGCCAAGCGGGCAGGGGACGCTCTCCTGGCCGCGAAGGCGAAGGTGAAGCACGGGGAGTTCAAGGCGTGGGTGGAGGGGCACTGCCGGTGCTCCTACCGCACGGGCGCCAAGTACATGCAGGTTGCCAAGCTCGCCGTGAAATGTGCCGACCTCGGCACCTTTGATGGTGTGGACGCCTTCCTCGAAGCTAACGCCAAGCCCCGCGTCAGTCCTCCCAAGGCCACCCCTTCCTTCACCGAGAAGGACGCTGACCGGCTCCTCAACATCGCTGCCCGTGTGGAGCGAGGGGAGGGGGCCGAGAAGACGGTGGCCGCCTCGAAGCTCGCAGAGGTGGCCCAGGCCCACGGAACCACCCCTGAGGCGCTTTTAGAGCGCTCTAGGGCCATGTGCCCGGATCGGGAGGTATCGGCCTATGAAGCTGCGCACGCTGAAGTGGTGGCCGAGAAGGAAAGCCGCATAGCCGACCTCGAAGCCCAGATCGAAGCCTTCCAGAAGCGAGAGGCTCTGATCCACAAGCTCCTCGATCTCTCTAAGGAAGAACTGGCCGAGCAACTGGCCGATCACATCCTGGCGGCTGGACGGACGCAATAATTCAAGACCCCAGAAGGACAGCAGCACATGCAAGCGACCCCAAAACAACGTAAGTCACACCGTCAATCAATCGGCAGCAAGCTCAAGGTCCAATTCCCTGATGGCCGTCTGATACCGGGCTGGAAACTGTGGGAGATGGCCACACACTCATCAGACCCGGCCGCGGATTACTTGGCGACCGAGACCGCCCGTATTGAGGCTCTTTACGCCGCGCACTGTCCCGATGTGCTGGCTGATGATCGCAGGCGTCGAGCGTTCAGGATGGCGTTGAAGCTGGCCGCCTTCGAGGTCATCGGAGTGGAAGGGGACGAACATGATCTTCGTATCCTGGCCATAGCAAACGGCCTCAGCCCCACTGATTTCGATGTAGCGGTGAAAGATGGCGAGCCCATGCTCGTATTAGACGCGGATGCCCTGCGTCTACTGAGTGCGTCTCCCGGCCAAAACACATCAGTCCACTGAACGTGCGCTTCCACCATCAATACGAGAAGGACAATAAAATGACTTCACTGAAGCCTATGGCCTATCCAATCCCCGGCGACCCTAACGGAGCCTATGAACTCAACCCTACTATGGTCGTGGAATTGATGAAGAAGTATGCGCCGGAAAATGATAACGCTCGCGCCTTTATGACAGCGTATCATGCCGCAGAGGCACAACTCGCTAAACAAAACCCCTATCTCTCGGAGGGTAAGATCAGAAGTGAGGCGATGATAGCCGCAGCAGATGCGATTGGGATGCGCTACACGCGCCGTTGAACAGGCTCCTTTTTCTAGGAAGAAAAAATGCGAGTGGGCATCGACTAACTCGAAGCCGCCAGTGTCCCCCTCGGCCCCCTCGCGCTCCCACACACGGTATCGCCTGCGGTATCCCGCGCGGTATCGCACTCAGGCGCACGGGATGAGGCACACCCACGCGCACGGGCAGACGAGCCCAAGGCCCTGTAATGGGCGGGGTGGGTGGGTGCATCTCGGTGCTGATAGGGGGTTGGGTGGGGTGCTGACGATCCACGCCTAGCCCCTCGCCTTGCCTAGCATCATGTGCATAGCACTGGTCTAGTTCAGTATGCCCCTGGTGAACCATCACTAGACTGGTTCAACATAGACCTCTTTACAATCCAAAACAGACCGACTATCACTGAACCATCCTAACCAGACTGATGGTGTCGTGATGTTCGTTCGGGCCTACCTCAGAGCCTCCTCCGATGAGCAGGATGCCAACCGTGCCCGTGAGGCTCTGGCCTCCTTCGCTGAGGAGCGTGGGCTCACCATCGCCTGTTGGTACGTCGAGAACGAGAGTGGGTCGAAGCTGGCCCGTCCCGAACTGTTCCGCCTCCTGGCCGATGCCCGACCCGGTGATGTTCTCTTGGTTGAGCAGGTAGACCGTCTCTCCCGTCTGACCTCCGGGGACTGGGAGAAGCTCAAGGCTGAGATCGCATCCCGTCAGGTCCGTGTGATCGCCTTGGACCTTCCCACCTCGTGGATGATGGCCTCAAAGGACACAGACGCCTTCACCTCCCGCATGTTCGAGGCAGTGAACGGTATGATGCTGGACATGCTCGCTGCCGTGGCTCGCAAGGACTACGACGACAGGCGGCGTAGGCAGGCCGAGGGTCAGGCCAAGGCCAAGGCTGAGGGTCGCTACACGGGCCGTCAGGAGGACGTGAAGCGCAATGCCGGGATCGCTGACATGCTGTCCCGTGGCATGACGTGGTCACAGGTCCAGGCGGCTACCGGATGCAGCCGTGCGACGGTCGCCAAGGTAGCCAAGAGGGTCGCCTGAAGGTGGTGGCCTTCGTCCACTGTCAACCGTTGACGCCGCTGGGTGGGGAGTGATCGCCTATGCAGGTGTCCCGCATCTTAGAGGAACTAGGGAGATCTGCGTAAGTCTTCCTCCGCCTACGGAGCACCGACACGAGCTTCGGTGTGAGTGGGTGGCCCCTCGTCAGGATCGACTAACCTTCTGACGAAACAGGGCGATCCGCCATAAAAGGCAGTAAGGGCCACCACTAGGGAAACTCCCGTCTGTGAGGCGGGGTGTATCAGTCCTTTTCGGACCATCTCCGCGACCCTTCCCGCCCACCTTCGGGCACCCTCCCACCTATCGAGAACCACACACATGCCAGAACCACCGTCCCGTGCGCCGAGAGGCGCGCGATGAACACCCATGCTCAACGCCACCGATGGTTCGATAAGTGGCTGACAGCAGGATCACCCGAAGCTCAGAGGCTCATTGACGTGGCCCTCTCGGCCATAGGTCAGCACGAGGAAGGCACTCGCAAGCGTAGGCGCAAGCCAGAAGACGACCGCAGGCACCGCATCATGGTGGAGGCGGTGGTCATGAACCTCGCCCACGCGGTCCTCATGCCACCCGAGACCGGCTACCTTGCTGTCATGACCGGCCACATGCAGCGGCCCCGTACACGCTACGATCACCCCGCCTTCGGGGACACCTTCGCGGACCTTCTCGCCTCCTTCGGCTCTATCGGCTGGCTCACCTTTCATTCCTCACCGGGGATGGGGGAGGCTTCGGCCATCGCTCCAACCTCGATGCTCAAGGTCAGGGTGGAGGAGGCCGGGATCAACCTCTCAGGTATCGCCAGGGGCATCGGGGAGCCCGTGATCCTCTCCCGAAAGGGCGATGCTTCAGCCGAAGGGCCAACCCGTGAGTTGATAGACTATCCCGAGACCACCACGACCAGGGCTCTCAGGAGCGACATGGATAGCTTGAACCGCTTCCTTGTCGGTTCTGACCTCGACTTCGTGGACGATGGCCTTGGGGTAGTTGACCTCCATCAGCGACAGCAGCGGCGCTACTTCTCGATCAAGCCAGGGACCACAGACAGCAGCTTCGAGCGCGGTGGACGCTTGTTCGGAGGCTGGTGGTCGAACCTGCCGAAGACCAGACGGGGGAGCATCAGGATTGAGGGGGAGCCCGTCTGCATCCTCGACTTCTCCTCCATGTTTGTAAGGTTGGCCTATGCCCTGATCGGGAAGGAGCCACCTCCGGGTGACCTGTACGCCATACCGGGCCTCATAGGTCATCGCAGAGCCACCAAGCTCATCGTCAACTGCCTCATGTTCGATGAGTACGAACGTAAGCGATGGCCCAAGGTGGTCCAGTCAGACCACATGATGCCGAAGGGGCTGACCATGCCAAAGGTCAGAAACCTCATCACAGACTACCACCCTGATCTACTCCCCTGCTTTGGGGTTGGTATGGGTCATGAACTGATGATGACAGAGAGCACCATCTTGATGGAGGTGCTGAAGGAGATGAAGATGAGGGGTATCCCTGGGCTTGGTCTCCATGATGGTCTGATGGCTCCTGCCTCCAGAGCGACTGAGGTAGGGGCAATGATGATGGAGGTATCCAGTCAGATCACCTCCCATACCATCCCAGTCAAAGAAGACCCTATCCCCTCAGCACTCGTTTAGTAACTGTCACCTATCTTCCCTATAGGAGGGCCATAAGGATGGCCTTCTGCCTCGGCTAAACAGCCGACACCTCCCAACAGCATCAGCACGTCTTTCAGCCCCGGCCATCTCACCGGGGCTTTTCTCATTCACACATCGCGAGACCACATGAACGATCCCGTCCCCTCTCAGGGCGAGAGCGAGGGCACACCCGTGTCCTCCTCCGTCCAACTCCCTGAAGTCACCGTCACGGCACCTAAGGAACCAGTGGTGCCTGCCACACCACCTACAGCCGCCCAGGAAGCCCCTACAGCGGCCCCTACGCCCACCAAGCCACAACCTACCCTAGCAACTCCCCCAGCCCCTCAGGTGCCCTCTGAGGCTCCTAAACGAGCCATCGATGTGATGCCCCCCCCGATGCCGGTGAGGGAGGTGAAGCCGGTGCCGATCTCCGGGGCCGCTTGGGAGCTTGAACTGGAACGCTCTGCGGCTGCTACGGGCGTTGACGCCAACCTCATGCGCAAGATCGCGAACAAGGAGAGCGCCAACAACCCGAACGCCAGGGCCACCACATCGACCGCTGGAGGTCTCTTCCAGTTCCTCGATAGCACCTGGGGGAGCATGGCGGCTCGCTACTCCCAACTCGGTCTCAACAACAAGATGAGTGCCGATCAGCAGGCGAGGGCCGCTCCGTACTACATGAAGGAGATCCAAGAGAACCTTCACAGGAAGCTCGGACGAGCCCCTGATGATGCGGAGAGCTACCTCGGGTGGTTCCTGGGTCCGGTGGGTTCGGCTAGGGCTCTGGGGGCTTCACCCGACACTCCGGTGTCCCAGGTGGTCGATCACGCCTCCATCGCCGCCAACCCTGGGGTCTTCAAGAACATCCAGACAGTGGGTGACCTCTACAACTGGTCAGCCCGTAAGATGTCCTCCTCAGGGGAACGCGCTAGGTACACCGTCAGTGCCTCGTCCATGGCCCAGAAGGCTTCACAGATGGGGATGCAGACGGAGCTTGGTAGCACCACCTCTCGCGTCCCCTTCACCTTCGAGGACAAGGTTAAGGCTGACATCGACCGCGAGAAGGAAGCCTACAGCCTCGTTCAGGCCGCCAAGGCGTCCGCCTCCCAGGACTGGATGGTGAGCAATCTCCTGAGGAACCAGGGGAAGCAGGTATACGATCCGGGGTTCTCCGTGACCCCTGAGGTGCTCCGTAGGGATGACGTGAAGGAGCTACCTACCACGTACCTCCCGTACCTCTCTAAGTCGATGAGCCAACAGGACTTCGACTTCCGCATGGCACAGGCCAAGGCGGACTTCGAGGTAGAGAAGCGCCTGTCTGCCACGCCTTATGGCACTGCCATCCGCATGGCCGTGGGTATGGCTGACCCGGCTGGTATCGCCTTGGCCGCTATCGCCCCCGCTGGGTTCGCTGCCAACCTCGCTAGGGCTGGACGTACAGCGTCCCTTCTCGCGGGTGTCTCCGATGCCGCTCTGGGCTCCTTCGCGACCGAAGTCCCGGCCCTGATGCACAAGCCCGGCTATGAGCCTGAACAGGCCCTCTGGGCTGGCATCACCGGCACCGCTGGGTACGCCCTCCTCAACCGCCATATGTGGGCGGGAAGGGGCATGGACGCGGAGATGGAGGGGGCCGTTAAGGGCCTCTACGACACCCGTAAGAGCATCGAGAACGGCACCTTCGGAACACAGTCCGCTGGTGCTGCCCAGGTGGCTGGCTACCGTGATCCGGTAAGGTCGGACATCGAGGGCGTAGCGGGGCTCCAGACGGAGAAGTCAGGTGCAGCCTGGATGGACCGTCTGAGGTTCGATACGGCACGTCACAAGAACTCCGAGAACTCCCTTGTAGCAGCGGTCGCTGACCAACTGGTGCAAGACCCCATCGGCAACCGGAACACCTCTAAGGCCGTCTCCCAGTCCATTGAAACGCGCAAGCGTCACATGGAGGAGAAGCAGAACACCTTCTGGGCCAGAGAGTATTATGCTGCCGAGAACGACTACCGCCAACGCCACAACATCGGCTACGCGGAGTGGGAGTTCAAAGGGGGGAAGGAGAGGTTCCAGCAGGAGGGTGCCGCTGCTGTCCGTAACGAGGACCCTACGGTCACCTTCGATCCCGCCGTGGAGAAGATGGCGAGTGCCTGGAAGCGCAACGCTGATTACTGGCGTGAGCGGGCTAGGAACCCTGGTGGCCCTGGAGAGACATACCGTCCTCTCCCTGGCGCCGAGGATTGGTCTGACGCTCCTACTTACCTGCCTCGTTACACCAACTGGGGCAAGTTCAACGCCCTCGATGCGGAGTTCGGTAACGGCCTGAGGAAGTTGTTCGGAGAGGCTATCGCCCGAAAGAACACCGACCTCGATGTGGACTTCGCCTACAAGCTCGGAGACTACTACTACGACCGCTTGGCGAAGGTGGATGCCGGTCAGGAGATGTCCACTGTACGAGCCCTCTCCGGCTCCGATGTGGAAGCCTTGAGGACCGATCTGACCAAGTACGGCCTCGATAGCGATGCCGTGAACCGAGCCCTCTACCAACTCGATCAGGAAGCCTCCATCAGTGGGGGTAAGACCATGACCTCTCGCCAGAAGCGCAGGACGCTCATGGATGAGAACTTCTCGATCCAGTTGAGTGGCCGTAACGGTTCCCGTGAGGTGAAGGTAGCGGAGATTTGGGAGGACAACCTCAACCAGATCACCCACGCCTACAACAAGCAGATGGCCCAGGCTGTGGCCTTCGGACAGATGCGGATTGAGAACCCGAAGTGGAAGCCTAGCGATCCGGTATCGGAGCGTTACATCGTTGATGGCATCCACTCTGAAGGTGACTGGCAGAAGTTAGAGGCCCAGATCAGAGCACACGACCGTGAGGTTCGTATCAGCGATCAACGGAAGACTGTCGAAGGAGAGATGAAAGATCTCAAGTTCGCCTTCGATGCCATCCGAGGTGTCCCTAACGACATCGACAGGACCCGCTTAGGCCAAGCCATGCGGATCGTTCAGAACGCCAACTTCGTGCGTCTGATGTCCCAGGCTGGGTGGTCCTCCGTGGCTGAGTTCGGCAAGTCCATGGGTGAGTTCGGCATCAAACACATGCTGCAAACCATCCCGACCTTCCGTGACTTCATGCGGAACGCCAAGACTGGGAAGCTCCTCAGGGACGAACTGGAGGACTGGGAGTATCACTTCACGGCCGGTACGGATCACCTCCGTGGTGGGGGAGGGACGTGGACGGGCAATGACGTGGCCTCTCAGTTGAACGATGGGGCCTCCAGATCGAGCCGCTTGGATAAGATCGAAGCCATCTCGAAGCAGGCCACCCGAGTGGTCTCCTCGATGTCCCTCGCTCCGCTCACCACGTTCCAAGAGCGGTGGGCCATGAAGGCGGCCCTAGCGAAGTTCAGGGATGCCGCTGCCAATCCAGAGAAGCGTATCCTCTCCGAGAAGCGGATGCGTGTCATCGGGCTGGACGCTGACATGCAACAGCGTGTTCTTAAGGAGATACGGAAGCACGATAGCTGGGTGTACGGGGAGGATGGCCGTAAGGTCCGCATCCTTGGCCTGGAGCAGTGGGAGCCTCAGGTTCGCTCTGCGTTCGAACACGCGGTCTCTACGTGGACCCGGAGAGCCATCCAGCAGAACGACATTGGACAGATGAACGCCGTGCTGGGTTCGCCCTTCGCCAAGCTCCTGTTCCAGTTCCGTACCTTCACCATCGGCGCTTGGTCAAAGCAGACGCTATCCTCGATCCACCTTCACGAGGCTAACGACCTCTTCGGCTTCATGGCCTCCATGATGTTTGGCTCGATGGCCTACGCCGTTCAGACCAACCTCAACATCCTGGGGCTCAATGAGGATGACCGCAAGAAGGCCCTGGAGGATCGCCTCAACCCGAAGAAGATCGCCATGGCTGGCTTCCAACGGGCTGGTGCTTCGTCGCTCATTCCGGGGATGTGGGACTTCGGGACAGGAATGATTGGGCTGGACCCGATGTTCAATACCCGAGCCACACAGCAGCCAACGCAGGGCATCATGGCGAACCCTACGCTTGGCCTCATTGATGGCGTCTACGGAGCCGTTCGTGGGCTCACAACTTCAGCCTATGAAGACGGTCACCTGACTAGCGGGGATGTGCGCAGGGCACTCACGGTGCTCGGCAACTACCCTGGCTTCCTTCACATGGTGAACGCCGTCTCGGCACCTCTGCCGTCTCAGTAGGCTGTAACCGGCAATCACAACCATCGGCACACGGGAGGGGTCTCGAAAGGGGCTCCTCCTGTTTCGTGCGGGGAACGGAAGCTCTTGGTAGGCTTCCTCCTTGCAGCCTCGACTGCGGCACCTATTGTCGAGCTTAGTCCACCGCAGGCACAGCACGCAGCACGATGACCTCCGAACCCACCGTGTTGATCGCCGTCCCGGAGAGCATCCTCAACGCTGTCGAAGAGGCGCTGGATCGGCATCAGGAGGTCATGAAGCACCAGATGTCAGCCCATCGAGATCGGGCAGACCGTGCTGCCTGGGCTCTTGAGCACTACCGCCAAGCCCGCTTCGATGAACTTCTTAGCAACGTGCGTCAGCACCTTCGGAACACGGACGGACTGTCGCCTGCAACTAAGGCGAACCTTCGAGACCACATCAGCCGGTGGCAGGAGGCAATGCCACGGTCCAAGAAGAAACGCTGCCGCCTGGACCGCTCACAAGGCAGAGACGAAGCGTAAACAGGAAGCCTTACAAGCGCGGCGTCCGAGAAAGCGGAAGCCCGAGGCTCATCCATAGACCGAGCCCATCTAACACCATCAGCACCACAACCATCACGGGAGGGGCCTCAAAGGGCTCCTCCCTTTTTCGTTTCAGGAGGGACCACCATGACAGAAGAGATCACGACCGAGCCCACGAGGCGCATCACCATCGCCTTTGATGGCGCCTGTATCGGCAACCCAGGGCCGGGCGGCTACGGAGCCATCTTGGTCAACGATGCCACCGGCCGGGAGAAGATCGTGAAGGGTCGAGACCCGGCAACCACGAACAACCAGATGGAGCTGTCTGCGGCCATCGCGGGCCTGAACGCTCTCCGACCGGGCGCCATCGTGACCATGATCGGAGATAGCCAGTACGTCGTCAAAGGCATCACGGAGTGGCTACCGGGATGGAAGGCCAAGGGCTGGAGGACATCGGCGGGTAAGCCGGTGCTAAACGTCGAGCTATGGCAGGCGCTTGAGTTGGCCGTTCAGCGGCATGAGAGCGTGGCCTGGACGTGGGTGAAGGGGCACGCTGGACACGAGCTTAACGAGCGCGTTGACGAGATCGCCAGCAGGGAAGCGAGTCAAATCAGGGCCTAAACAGCAAGATACTCATGCCGCTTGTTTAGATAATTTATTTTGCACGCGAGCTTTTATCATGTCATTTATCTGACTGTTTGAATCTACTATTTTTATTCGACGCTTGAATTCTTCAAATGGCATTATGTCTAGTAATTCTACGAATGCCGCGTTTATAAAAGAAGATGTGGCAGTGACTATCCCTCCAAATGAGATAGTTACAATAGCGGAACGGCTGGAAAGATCCAAGATATGCAAATAGACAGCATGGCCCTGATCGCCCGTATCGGCCGCTTCGACTATGTCAGTTATTCGCACTACCATTCTAAATCCTCCCGCGCGTCCTCCACGTACTGAATCGTGTCGGTCCGAAGAACCACATCAATCGTCGTACCTGGGCAGTACCCAGCGACGGGCGACGGCACAGGCAGAATCCTTCCCCCACTGGGTTGGAAGCACACCATACCCTCTGTAGATGATATAGTCACTTCACCGCCATTGCCACCCACGACAGTTTGAAGCAGGTAGTCTAATCCGACACCCCTATTCCTCGGGGTACTTTTTGTGGAAAAATCAGCTTCTACAGCTTTTATTATCGCATCGTTCGCACTTATATCTGGGAATACCTTCTTTATATTATAGTGAATTCCAACCCCAAAGTCGGCGATTGCAATCTTTATCCGGTTAATGTTGGGAAAATGCTGAGCAAAAATACTCCCATTCTCCCGTCCGGTATGATCTGCGATATTGAGAAAAATCTCTGATATGCTAGTCTGAATTGGATATAAAGATGCCTCGTTCGTCTTCATCGAAGATACCAGCCAAGGGGCCAAATTCATTCGGATAAATGAATGGCTTTCTGCGTTACCAACTCTTCTTAAATGCTGCGTTGTTTTACGAGGCTGGCGGTATTGGTTTAGCTTTTGACCAAGATGTTGCTCAAAAAATAATGAATCATCCAGAAAGGCAGTACAAGCAGTTTGCCTCACGTGATTCCGAAAATCGCATGGGACATTTCTGTAGTGCAGCCAATGCACGAAGTTGCTAAGGAAAGTCACGCCAGATGGCTCTATGAAACCAAGTCGAGAGAAATCTATCACCAACCGCTCTGGGTCGACTTCTCCCCATTGCTTTACTACGTCTGAGACAACGCTTCTCATTGTATGTGTGTTTAAAGTGTAGGGAAGATACACATCTATGCTTGCCACAGCATTACCTTTAAAAGCATCGCTACCAAAAAGACACAAAATTAAATATATCCCGTTTTGACGAAATGCCAATCAGGATCGCTTCGAATCCATGGTAGCCAGCAATCACGATCTAAGTCTGACAGCCCTTCTATGTGCCCCGCGCTTCGAACGCGCCCAAGACAAAGTGACAACAATCACTCACTATTTCACGGCCCTTCGATCTGAGCTGCTGTCAGCCTGCGCAACTCCCGCGCCAACACAGCCGTAGGGAACTCTCCGTACTGCCTGTTCTGATTCCCTGGAGCATGACCGGCCATAGCCGCCACGTACTGTTCCTCGATCCCGGCATGCCGACAGCAGGTCATGAAACGATGTCGGATCGCATGAAGCACCTTCTTTAGATCAGGAGCGTCCACAACCTTGCTTGCCCACTCGGCCAGCTCGCGAGCTACGAGGTCGCCCTGGGAGATGCGGACGGCTGCTCGGCGGCGTTGGGAGGGGTTGTAGAACAGGGGTCCAGGTGGAGCCGCCTCCACAAAGACCAAGAAGCCCAGCTCGGCCAAGCGAGGGTGAACGGGGACCAGACGGGCATCACCCTTGATCCCTTCACCTGCTTCGGGTGTGAACCGGATCGTAGCAGCATCCGGACGAACTGATACGTCCTCGCTGCGGAGCTGCGCTACGGCGCCTATGCGGGAGCCGGTGTAGAAACATACGAGGGTGGCCCATCGACGTGCTGCGGAGAGGGTCTGTGGCAGCGCTTCGCCAACCTGAACAGCCAAGGCAGCATCAACGAGACGATGCGCCTCTATGTCCGTGAGCCCCTTCGACCGCGTCGCGCGGGCCTTCACAACCTTGATGCCAACCCCAGCTGCTGGGTTGGCCTTGATCCCAGTTAACGTCGCTTTGGTAGTCGCCCAACCATAGACAGAGCTGAGAGCTGCCTTGTGAACGTCCCGAGCGGCGCGCGGCGAAAGAGGGCTCTCCACCGCCTCCATGCGGGCTTCAACGTACCTCTGAAGGTCGCCTGACGAGACCTCGCGGGCATCAGGGTTACCGAGAAACTTGCTCACTGCGGCGAAGACACCTTGGTAGCGGCGCTTGGTATCTGGAGAGGTGTTCTGCTGCTCTGGGTGCTTCTCCCACCGCTCGAACAGGGCGGCCATCGTCAGCTTACCCCTGCCGCTAGGTGTGGACGCCGTGAACGCTGGGACCTCTGGGAACCGGTGAGCCTGCGGATCGGGTGTGTAGTCTCCAGCCGCGCGGTCCATCAGTAAGAGGTTGCCCTGGCGGACAGCGACCGAGACCTGCTCCAGCAAGCGGCGGCGGCTTTCCTCCTCCACCCAGAGCGCCTTGCGCGACAGCAGGGCATCGACTGTGGCTCCAAAGAGCCGCTCAAAGCCCATTCGCTTGCGTTCGGCCTCCGTCTCGATCTTGAGGCCTGCCGGACCATGCTGGCCGCTCTCGGCTTTTAGGTTCTCGACTTCGGCCCGAAGCCAGCGTTCGACATCCCCTGGGTTGTCCTCGTGCTCCGCAATGAGTGCCCTGTAGACCTCACCTGACAGCGCGACAGCTTCCTTGTGCGAAAGGGAACGTGGGCCTGCTCGAAGGGTGGCGAAGATGGCCTCCACATCTACAGCAATGCGCGCATGGGCAGCCTTCGCCTGCGTCATACTGGCAGTGCCCAGCGTCAGCGTGATCCCCTCACGTCCCCATCCCGGTGGCCGCCTAAATGACGATCCGAGGCTGTCGAGGATGCGCCGGATGTCGGCTGGGTAGCGGCGCCGGTACTGGTGGTTGGAGGTGCCTGCGCGGGCGGAAGGGCGAGCCATCTGGAGGACCATGTGTAGCAGCCATGTGTAGCAGTTGGCCGCTTGATCCTCAATAAAATCCGTAACTTACTCGCACCTTTGGATTAAAATGGTGCCGGCTGAGGGGTTCGAACCCCCGACCTTCGGTTTACAAAACCGCTGCACTACCACTGTGCTAAGCCGGCCGCATTGCCCGTGGGCCTGCGTTAGCTAGCAGCCGCTGGGCGGCGGCTCAAGCGGGGCGAGGGTGGCGGCGCGGCTTTCACCGGGCCGCAAGGTGCCTGTCAGGAGATCGACCTGCGCGGCAAGCCTTGGGAAGGAGGGGCCGCGCGGCGTCTCCGGCCGGGCGGGCAGGGCGCTCTCGCCGTCGGCGAGGGCGGTGAGGGTCCCGACCACCCAGTCGCGCCACGCGGCATCGTTGGAATCGTCGGCGACGGGCAGGTGGCGCAGCACCGAGAGCCGGGCGCTGATTCGGCGGAGCGTCGCGTCGGCGACCATCGCCGCCTCGACCTCGGGATGGTGCCCGGCCCGGGGCTGCTGCAGGGCGCGGGAGAGGGCGGCCTCCAGATCGTTGAGGGCGAGGCCTGCCGTCCGAGCCGTGGCGGCCGTGGCCGTCTCGCGCTCCTCTCCGGCGGCCGTCTGCAGCACGGCGCGGGCGAAGGCGGCGTGGTCGGCGAGCGTCCGGCGCAATTCCCGCCGGACCTGATCTGGCTCCCAGATCGGCCACAGGACGAGGCAGCTCGCTACGGCGATCAACCCGCCGAGCACCGTGAAGGCCGCCCGTTCGCCCACGATCTCCCAGGAGCTGTGGCCCGGTTTCCAGCACCTCCACGAGGAGGACGACGAGGGGCGTCAGGCAGGCGATGAAGACCCCGTAGGAGATCTGCCGGGCCGCGAAGCCGACGATGCTGAGCGTGAGGATCAGGCCCGCCTGCCACAGGGGCGTGGCGGCGTAATAGGCCAGCACCGCGCCGACGATCCCGCCGAGCACCGTTTCCGCCGATCCGTTCCAGCGCCCGCTGCCATGTCGCCGCGTAGAAGGGCTGCATGGTCAGCACCAGAGTGATGACGAGCCAGTGCGCGAAGGTGCCGCCGTAGCTGAGCGTGCCCGCGAGCGCCGGCGCCGCCACGGCGGTGGCCCGCACCGCGTGGCGCAGGTTCGGCGAGGAGGTCGTGAAGTTCTGCACCAGGGGATCGAGGGTGCGCGCCCGCCAATCGAGCCGCCCGCCCTGTCCGAGGCCGCCGGGCCGGTAGCCCTCGGGCGTCGAGAGCTTGGCGCCGATCCGGACCCGCCCGACGATGCGCTGCGCGAGGCGGATGAGGGTGGGATCGGCCCCGGCGAGCGCCTCCTCGGCCCGGACGAGGGCGGGCTCGAGGCGATCGAGATCGAGCAGGGCGTCGTCGCGGATCGCGCGGGCGATCACTCCGAGGAGGGGGCGCAGGCGCCGCAGGAAAAGCCGCGCTGCCTCCCGCTGCGGTGGCGAGAGCGGACCGTCCAGAAGAGCGGTCACCGCGATCAGGTTCGAAAAGATCTGCTCGGCGCTCTCCAGCCGCAGCAGCGCCTGCGCGGTGCGCTCCGAGACCCGCTCCCGGCTGCGGGCGAGATCGAGGATCATTGCCCTCGCGGTCTCGATGCTGGCCCGCACGCCCCGCCGGTGGGCGCGGGCATGGCCGTCGAAGGCATCCGCCTCCGGCTCCGGCAGGGCGGCCAGCCGCTCCAGGTCGCCGACGAGGCGGGCAAGGCCGCGCCAGACGTCGGCCACCGCCCGGTGGGCCGGACGGTACGGGTGCAGCCGCCAGAAGACGATGGCGAGCACGGTCGCACACAAGCCGCCGGCCGCGAACAGCACGGCGGTAAGCCCGGCCTGTTCGGGCGTCAGCGCCCGGTCGAGGGCGATGCACACCACCACGACGAGCACGTTGCCCGCCGCCTGCGCCTGGATGCTCCAGACGCGGATATAGGTGCAGGCGAAGATCACCACGCAGGCCAACGGCACCACCACCGGCAGGCCGAGGGGCCGCAGCAGGCCGAACCCGCCCCAGAGCAGGCCGCCGACCAGCGAGAAGGCGGTCAGCGCCCGCAGGCGCACCCGCATCGGCCCGCCCGTGTCGCAGAAGCAGGCGAGGTTGGCCGCGAAGGCCATGGAGAGGAGCGGCGGCCACTCCATCAGGATGGCGATGAGGAACACGACGCCGAAGGCGAAGCCCGCCCGGACGCCCTCCGAAATCTGCACGCCGCGCAGATCGAGCCCGATCGGCAACCGCGCGAGGTCGGAGCCCGGCTGCCCCAGGGTGCCGCGCCCGGTGTTCCGCCGCCGCCGGGGCCGGTCGGGCAGGGGAGGAAGCGGGGAGGAGGCGGACACGTGGCAAATCCTCGGGGCGATCCTCGGGCGGCGGGCGCCCCGTGAGGTGTCGAAAACCGGCCCGGCCGCAAGGGGTATGGGGCGAGGGGAGAGGGCCCCCGGTTTCATCCGGCGCGGCCGTCCAAGAGGACGCCCACGTGAACGCCCGCGCAGCGATCAAGGCGGCACGACCGTCGGAAACGGCCCGCTGGCCTGGATCGCTCCCCTTCGTTCGCGATGACGGAGAGGGTTGGTGTCAGGCCTGTTCCGATCCCACGATCGCCTTCTCTCGCTTCGGGATGGGAGCGGAGGCGCGCCTCTCGCCGCCGAATAAGGCCGACAGCACCGGCAACACCACCAGGGTCAGGAGCGTCGCGCTGATCAGCCCGCCGATCACGACGGTGGCAAGCGGCCGCTGAACCTCGGCGCCGGTGCCGGTGGCGAGCGCCATCGGCACGAAGCCGAGCGAGGCGACGAGCGCCGTCATCGCCACGGGGCGCAGCCGAGTCTCGGCGCCTTCGAGGATCGCCTCACGGATCGTACGCCCCTCCACCACGAGTTGCCGGATGGCGGTGAGCATCACGAGGCCGTTGAGGACGGCGACGCCGGACAGCGCGATGAACCCCACGGCGGCAGGGACCGAGAACGGCATGCCGCGGAGCCAGAGGGCGAAGATCCCGCCTGTCAGCGCCAGTGGCACGGCGGAGAACACCAGGGCGGCGTCCCGCACCCGGCCGAGCGCCCCGCAGAGAAGCAGGAAGATCATGAAGAAGCAGACCGGGACCACGACCATGAGGCGCCGCTTGGCCGAGGCGAGGTTCTCGAACTGCCCGCCCCAGGTCAGGAAGGATCCGGCCGGCAGCGGGATCCCCGCCACGCGCGCCTGCGCCTCCGCCACCACGGATCCGATATCCCGGCCCCGCACGTTGGCGGTGACGACCACCCGGCGCTTGCCGTTCTCCCGGCTGATCTGGTTCGGCCCCTCCCGCACGGAGCAGCTCGCCACTTGCTTCAGGGGCACCGAGGCGGCCCGGCCGTTCGGCCCTGGCGGCAGGGGCACGGGGATGTTCTCCAGCGCCTCCCGATCCTCACGCACAGCATCGGTGAGGCGCACGACGATGTCGAAACGGCGGTCGCCCTCGAACACCACCCCCGCCGAGCGGCCACCGATGGCGACGCCGATCACGTCCTGGATGGCGCCGGTTCCGAGGCCGTAGCGGGCCGCCTCGGCCTTATCGATGCGGATCTCCAGGAAGGGCAACCCAGCGGTCTGCTCGACCTTCACGTCCTGCGCGCCCTCGATTCCGCGCAGGATCGCCGCGATCCTCTCCGCCGACCGGCGGATCGGGCCGAACTCCTCGCCAAAAACCTTCACCGCGATGTCGCCCCGGGTGCCCGCCAGCAATTCGTTGAAGCGCAGCTGGATCGGCTGCGAGAACTCATACATGTTGCCGGCTAATCGGTTGAGTGCCGTCTCGATCCGGGCTTGTAGCGACGCCTTGGTTTCGCCTGGGTCCGGCCAGTCCTTCTGGGGTTTGAGCATCACGAACGTGTCCGAGGCGCTCGGCGGCATCGGGTCCGAGGCGACCTCGGCGGTGCCGGTCTTGGAGAAGACCACGGCTACCTCCGGGAAAGTGCCGATGACCTCTTCCACCTTGAGCTGCATCGCCTGCGACTGGGTGAGGGAGGTCGAGGGGATGCGGGTCGCGCTCAGCGCGATGCTCTTCTCGTCGAGTTGGGGCACGAACTCGGTCCCGAGGCGGGAGGCGAGGATTCCCGCTCCCGCCACGAGGATGAGGGCCCCGGTGACGACCGCGCCGGGGTGCCCGAGGCTCGCCCGCAGCACTGGCCGGTAGGCGCCCTTCAGGAAGCGGACAGGCGGTCCATCCGTTTCGGTGACACGCCCAGTCAGGACGATGGCGGCCAATGCCGGCACGAAGGTCAGTGACAGCACGAAGGCTGCCGCCAGGGCGAGGATCACCGTCAGCGCCATCGGCGTGAACAGCTTGCCCTCGATCCCGGTGAAGGTGAGGAGCGGCCCGTAGACCAGGATGATGATCGCCTGCCCGTAAAGGGAGGGGCGGATCATCTCCTCCGCCGAGGCGCGGACCGTCGCCAGCCGCTCGTCGAGGCTGAGCACCCGCCCCAGCGCCCCCTGCCGTTCGGCCACGTGGCGCAGCGCGTTCTCGGTGATGATGACCGCCCCGTCGACGATGAGCCCGAAATCGAGGGCGCCCAGGCTCATCAGGTTCGCCGAGATCCTCGCTTCGACCATTCCGGTCATGGTCATCAGCATGGCGAGTGGGATGACGAGCGCGGTGACGATGGCCGCCCGGAGGTTGCCGAGCATCAGGAACAGCACCAGCACCACCAGGGCCGCGCCCTCCGCGAGGTTCGTCGCGACGGTGTGCACCGTTGCCTCCACGAGGCGGGTCCGGTCGAGCACGGTGGCCACCACGATCCCCGGCGGCAGGGACCGGCGGATCTCGTCGAGGCGGCTCGCCACGGCGGCGGCCACCGTGCGGCTGTTCTCGCCGATCAGCATCAGGGCGGTGCCGATCACGACCTCCTGGCCGTCCTCGCTCCCGGAGCCGGTGCGCAGGTCGCGCCCGATGCGGACCTCGGCGATGTCGGCGATCCGTACGGGCACACCGCCGCGGGCGGCCACGACCACCTCGCCGATCTCCTCTGGGCTCGCGAGGCGTCCGGCGGCGCGTACGACGTAACCCTCGCCCCGATCCTCCAGGTAACGGGCGCCCTGGTTGGCGTTGTTGGTCTCCAGCGCCTTCGAGACGTCGGCGAAGGACAGGTCGAGGGCGGCGAGGCGGTTGGGGTCCGGCTGGACGTGGTACTGCTTCTCGAACCCGCCGATGCTGTCGACGCCTGCGACACCGGGCACCGTCCGGATCTGCGGCCGGACGATCCAGTCCTGCACCGTGCGGAGATAGGCGGTCTGTTCCAGATCGGTGGCGAGGCGCTGGCCCTCGGGGGTCAGGTAGCTGCCGTCCCCCTGCCAGCCCGGTTTGCCCGGCGGGCTCGTCACGCGCTCACCGGGCTTGGCGTAGCGCACGCTCCACATGGCGATCTCGCCGAGCCCCGTGGAGATCGGCCCCATGGCTGGCTCCGCCCCCGGCGGGAGATCCTGCCGAAGATGCGCCAAGCGTTCGGCCACCTGCTGGCGGGCGAAGTAGATGTCGAGGCGGTCCTCGAAGACCGCCGTGACCTGCGAGAAGCCGTTGCGCGACAGGGAGCGGGTGTAGGCCAACCCCTTGATGCCGGCCAGCGCCGTCTCGACCGGATAGGTCACCTGCCGCTCCACATCCTCGGGGGAGAGGGAGGGCGCGGTCGTGTTGATCTGCACCTGGTTGTTGGTGATGTCCGGGACCGCGTCGATGGGCAGGCGCGTCGCGGCGAAGGCCGCGAGGAGGGCGGCGAGCGCGCTGAGCAGCAGCACCAGCCAGCGGCGGCGGACGGAGAGGTCGAGGAGCAATCCGATCATCGTCGCCCCCCTCAATGGTCGTGGTCGGCTTCGCTCTTTCCGAGCTCGGCCTTGAGGAGGAAGGAATTGGCCACCACGATCGCCTCGCCGGCCTTGAGGCCCGCGACGATCTCCACCGCGTCATCGTCTGCGCGCCCGAGCTCGACCTCGCGCTTCTCGAAGCCCTCGTCCGTGCGCACGAAGACGACGCGCTTGCCCTCGATGGTCTGGAGGGCCGCCTTCGGCACCCGGACCGCGACGGCATCGCGACCGATCTCGATCTCCGCCGTGACGTAGGTGCCGGGCCGCCAAGCCCCATCCTCGTTCGGCAAGGCCACCACCACCCGCGCGGCGCGGGTGTCGGTGTTGAGGAGCGGGCTCACGAAGATCACCCGGCCTTGCGCCCGGCGGCCCGTCTCCTCCCGCCCCGCCAGCACGGCGACGGCGGCGCCTTCGCGCACACCGGGCAGGATCGCGGTGGGCACCGACAGCTCGATCCAGACCTGAGAGAGGTCCGCGACGGTATAGAGGTCGGCCGGCTCGCCCTCCTTGCCCACGGCGGTACCGACATCGACCTTGCGTTCCACGATCTGCCCCGCCACGGGTGCGCGCAGCTCGTATTGCCGCAACGACGAGGTGGTCGGACTTGCCTCGTCGCGCTTCTGCGCGGCCGCCACCTCGGAGGCGTTCAGGCCAAGCGACGAGAGCTTCTGGCGGGCGAGGTCGACCCGGAGCTGGTTTTCGAGATGCGCCGCGCGGGCGCTCTGGAACGTCGCCTCGGAGGTCGCCTGGGAGGCGATGAGCTTCTGCTGGCGGTCGAAGTTGATCTTCTGCAGCTCGGACTGGACCATGGCGGTGAGGTAATCGCTCTTGGCGTCGGCAACCTCCCGGCTGTCGAGCACGGCGACGACCTCGCCCTTCCTGACGTCGTCGCCGAGACGCTTGCGCATCTCCGAGACGGTGCCCACCACCCGTGCCGGCACCCGCGCCACCCGGTCGGCATCGGGGGTCACCGTGCCGGGAACGAGGATGTGCCGGGCAAGCACCCCGGCCTCCGCCGGGGCCACGCCGATGTCCTGCGCGGCGATCTGCTCCGCCGACATGGCGATGTGGCCCTCCTCGTCTCCGTGAGGCTCGGAATGGGCATGGGCCTCTGGCGCAGCCATGGGCAGCGCGGCCCCCGGGCCCGGCGGCGACGCCACGACGAGGCCGCCTGCCGCGAGCGTCTCGCGGAGGTGGTCGGTGACAGAGGGGAGGGCGGCGCCCATGACGAGGCCGACCCCGACGAGGGCTGGAACGAAAAGAATGCGCATGGCGACCTGCTCGGCCCGGCGATCAGCGAAGCGATCCGGGCGCTATCCGCGGGAAGAGAACGAGGAGAAGGGTCCCGCATGAAGCGGAACCGGAATCCGCCTCAGGCGCGCGGAGGCCGGGGGAGCAGATCGGGGACGATGGAGGACCGGGAGACGGCCGCGAGGCCGTAGAGGGGCCGGGGTCGCGGATCGGTGAGGGATGGCCCAGCCGCGCTCACGGGTGCCAAGCTGTGGCAACCGCAATGGAGATGCGTGGCCAGCCCCGGATCGGCGGCCTGCGAGAGGGTGGCCGAATCGGGGGTGAGGGTCAGCACTGCCTGACGGTCGCCGGAGTGGGAGCCCCCCAGATGGTGGTGCAGATCGGCGGCGAACCCCGCCTGCGGCAGGGCGGTAACCAGGGCAAGCCAGACCGCGAGCAGCCGGACGGCGAGGGCGAACCATCCCCTCTTCGCCCCGAAGGCGTTCTGGCGCCGCGCCCCGCTCATGGGGCCTTATGCGCGCAATCGGCTCGGTCCGGCAAGACGGTCCCCCGGCCCCCAAACACGGCCCGCCGCCTTGACCCACGGCGGTCCTCGTGGCTTTTCGGAAAGGCCGGCACCAGACTCCGTAGCTCAGCTGGATAGAGCAGCCGCCTTCTAAGCGGCAGGTCGTAGGTTCGAGCCCTACCGGGGTCGCCAGCCCTCCATCTCCCCGCTCGAACCGTCCCCGGGCGCCCCGCTCAGACCGCGAGGCGCTCCTTGGCGCGGGCCAGCTGCATCAGGCGATAGACCTTCGTGAGGCGGTCGCGAGCGTGGCGGATCGGCGGCGCCTGCCGCTCGATCTGCGCCGCATCGATGATCCGCAGGGTCGCGGCGACGGAGCGCTGCAGGCGGCCCTCGTCGGCAGCGATCTCGACGTTTCGCTCAAGCATGGCTTCCCCCGTCCGCTCGCCCTGGGTCCCTCGCTGGATCCAGTGTCAACAGACGGCTTGGCCGGGAAGAAGGCAGCTTGGCCGTAAGCTGTGGACAAGTCGCCGCGCTCGCGCGACCCGCTATCGCAGCTCCTCGTGCCAGGTGCGCCCGTCGCGTTCGATCAGGGCGATGGCGGCGGTCGGGCCCCAGGAGCCCGCCGGATAGGGGCGCGGCGCGTCCGGCCGCTCGGACCATGCATTGAGGATCGTCCCCGCCCAGGCCCAGGCCGCTTCCACCTCGTCGCGGCGCATGAACAGCAGTGGGTTGCCGCGGACGACGTCCATCAGCAGGCGCTCGTAGGCGTCGGGGTAGCGCTGCTTGAAGGTCTCCTCGAAGGAGATGTCGAGGTCGGTCGGGCGCAGGCGCAGGCCGCCGGGGCCGGGATCCTTGGTCATCACCTCCAGCTTCATGCCCTCCTGCGGCTGCAGGCGGATCACGAGGCGGTTGGGCTCGCGGCCGAAGGCCTCCTCGGGGAAGATCGAGAACGGCGAGGCCCGGAACTGCACCACGATCTCGGACAGCTTCTGGGGCAGGCGCTTGCCGGTGCGCAGGTAGAACGGCACCCCCGCCCAGCGGCCGGACTGCACCTCCACCTTCATGGCGACGAAGGTCTCGGTGCGGCTCTCGTGGCCGAGCTCGTCAAGGTAGCCCGGCACCGGCTGGCCGCCCACCGCCCCGGCGACGTACTGGCCGCGCACCGTCACGGACTGGATGTCGTGGGCGGTGATCGGCTTGAGGGCGCGGAGCACCTTGAGCTTCTCGTCGCGCACGGCGTCGGCCTCAAGGCTGGCGGGCGGTTCCATGGCGATGAGGCAGAGGAGTTGCACCATATGGTTCTGCACCATGTCCCGCACGGCGCCGGCCTTGTCGTAATAGCCGGCCCGGCCCTCGACGCCGAGCGTCTCGGCCACCGTGATCTGCACGTGGTCGATCACGTCGGCGCTCCACAGCCGCTCGAAGATCGTGTTGGCGAAGCGCAGCGCCAGCAGGTTCTGCACCGTCTCCTTGCCGAGATAGTGGTCGATGCGGAAGATCTGCGATTCGGGGAAGACCTCGCCCACGGCGTCGTTGATCGCCTTGGCCGACTTCAGATCCTTGCCGATCGGCTTCTCCAGCACGACGCGGGACTTCTCCCCGATCAGCCCGTGCTTGGCGAGGTTCCGGCAGATCGCGCCGTAGAGGTCCGGGGAGGTGGCGAGGTAGTAGGGCCGCACTTGGTCCGGCCGCTCGGCGAGTTTCCGCGCGAGGTCGTCCCAGCCGTCGTCGCCCTTCCCGTCCACCGCGACGTAGTCGAGATGGGCGAGGAAGTCGGTGAGCTTGTCCTCAGGCAGGTCGGCGGCGACCACGAACCGTTTGAGCGCGTCGCGGGCATGCTCGCGGAAGGCGTCGGCGGTCAGCTCCGAGCGGGAGGCGCCGATGATCCGGCTGGTGCCGGGGATCTGCCCGTCGCGGAAGCGGTAATACAGGGCCGGCAGGAGCTTGCGCGCAGTCAGGTCGCCGGTCGCGCCGAAGACGACGCAATCGAACGAGGCGACGGGAATGATCGTCGTGGCCAAGGGCGGCTCCCGTGAAAAGTGGCGGCATGCCCCGTGGTGCGGCTCCCGAGCGAGCCCATGAGGTGCCGGACTTAGACCGGTGCAGGAGCCGCGCCAAGGGCCCCGCCGAGGGCGGCGCCGCTCGTCCGGGGCTTGCCGTCACCCCGCCTTGAAGCGCGGCCGGGAGGCTGGCTGAAAGTGGGGGTCGATCCGGTCGCGGATATGAGTGAGGAAACGGAGGAAGGCAGTGGGGTCCTCCCAATGGCTTCGCATCGTGTTGCTCTCGGACCGTCGCCAGATGGCGGCCGCTTCGGCGAAGGTGACATGGCCACTCGTCAACGTGGTGATGAATTCGGCGACGAGCCGGTGTTCGGCTCTCACCAAGCGCGCCAAAGCCATGTCCAGCACGGCGTCCGGCTCCTCCTTTCGCGGAGTAGGTACCGGCCAGGGGAGCCCCTCGCCGCCAAAATGGGCCACCCAATGCAGGGCATTGCCGAACCGGAGGAAGGCCTGCCCCGGCGTCGTGGCCGGCGGGCCGAAGATGGGTTCGCGGGCCTGCTTCCGGGGCGCGGGTCGAGGCGGCATCTGATCCGTCCAATACCTGGTGGATTCATCGCTTTTATAAGCGATTATTCCCATCTTGGCATTGCAGTCTTTGCGCGAACCGCCATCCACGATCCGCCGCTCACGGTTGTGTTCACTCGCCCTGAACGGCTTCACCATTGCTCGCCAGGACGATGAGACCATCAGGCGACTCGCTTGGAAGCCGGAAAAGCTACCCCTCCATGGACCGCTTGAACGCCTCCGCATGGTCCGCGTGCCAGCGCGACATGGGCGGGCGGTTCTCGATGATGTCGCCCATGGCCCAGGCCATGCGCTTCTCGTCCTGCGCGCGGGTCGTCTCGTTATCGGGGCAGAGAATGTAAAAGTCGCCCGCCTCCATCCGCTCCAGCATGAAGGTGACGGTCTCCTCCGGCGTCCAGGCGCCGGCCGGCTTCTCGGCGACGCCGCGGGCCTTGGCGAGCCCCGTGTAGACGAAGCCTGGGATCAGCAGGTGAGCGGTGGTCTGACAGCCTTCGCGGTTGCGCAACTCGTGGGCCAGCGCCTCGGTGACCGCCTTCACCCCCGCCTTCGAGACGTTGTAGGGCGCGTTGCCGGGCGGCGTGGTTATGCCCTGCTTCGAGCCGGTCACGATCACGGCGCCCGGCTTGCCCGATTCGGCCATGGCCGGGGCGAAGGCACGGATGCCGTTGACGACGCCCCAGAGGTTGGTGCCGATGATCCGCTCCCAGGTCGCCGCATCGGAGAAGAGCTTGCCGCCGGCCTCGACGCCCGCGTTCAGCATCACCACCGCCGGGGGCCCGGCGCGCAGCACCGTGGCGGCGAGGGCTTCGACGGCGCCCCGGTCGGACACGTCGGTGGGCACGGCCCTCACCTCGACGGCGGCGAGGCTCGCCACCTCCGCATGGGCGGCCTGCAGCGCCTCCCCCGGCAGATCGGCGAGCCAGACATTCATGCCGGCGCTGGCGAAGGCCTTCGCGGCAGCGAGGCCGATGCCGCTCGCGGCGCCCGTCACCACCGCGCTGTGGCCTGGGCTGATCGCGGGGTGTCGGGACATCGCGCTTTGCTCCATGGTCTCTGGCAGGCGTGACATGGGGCGGCGGCGCGGGACCGCCAGCACCCCACGGGGTCGGCACGGGCGAGGACACGCATGGCGACGACCCTGAACCGCCGGAGCCTCCTCGGCAGTATGGCCGCCACCAGCCTCGCCGGGTCCGTCGCGGCCGCGCCGGCAGGAGAGTTCGGCCCCCTCAAGCGCCCCTCCTGGGCGGCGGATGGCCCCCAAGGCGCCGCCGCCGCGAAGGGGCTGGGGTTCGGGGCGGCGGTGCCCTCGAACCTCCTGAACCGCAGCAAGGACTTCCAAAAAATCATGGCCCGCGATTGCGGGGTGCTCGTCGGCAACAACGAGATGAAGATGGCGGTGATGCTGCCCGAGCCGGGCCGCCCGAACTTCGCCCCGGCCGATTCGGTGGTGCGCTTCGCCCGCGCCCACGGGCAGCGCCTGCGGGGGCACGCCCTCGTCTGGCACGAGGCCCTGCCCGATTGGGTCGCCCCACTCCTGGAGCATGCCAGCGCCGCCCAGGCCGGGGATTTCCTGCGCCGCTGGATCGACACCGCCGCCGGGCGCTACCGGGGGATGATCGCCTCGTGGGACGTGGTCAACGAGGTGCTCGCGGGCTACGGACCGGTGCGCCGGGCGGACGGCCTGCGCGAGAGCCCTTGGCTCACGGCGCTCGGGCCGGACTACATCGATCTCGCCTTCCGCTGGGCCCGCGAGACCGATCCCCGCGCGGCGCTCACGTGGAACGAGGATTCCCTGGAGCACGCCTTCGATTGGGTGGAGGCCAAGCGGGCCCGCGTCCTCAAGCGGCTGGAGGCGATGCGCGCGCGGGGCGTGCCGATCCGGCGCTTCGGCATCCAGGCGCATCTCGTCAGCGATCAGCCGTTCGATCCGAAGGGATTCCGCCGCTTCCTCGCCGAACTCGGGCAGCTCGGGCTCGGCCTCGAGATCACCGAGCTCGACATCGACGACAAGGCGTTTCCCCGCCGACACGGCCCTCCGCGACAAGGCGGTGGCCGAGTTCACCCGCCGCTTCCTCGATGTGGTGCTCGACGAGCCCGCTACCCTGTCCGTGGTGACCTGGGGCCTGTTCGACGGCGATACGTGGCTCAACGATCATCCCGACCATCGCCGCCGGGACGGGCTGGCGCAACGCCCTTTGCCCCTCGACACGATGATGCGCCCCAAACCCTTCCGGGAGGCGCTGATCGCCGCCTTCCGCGCCGCGCCGGACCATTCCGCCGTGCGTGCCCGCCTACGTGAGACAACCTGAGCATGCAGGCCGGAGGGGATTGGTAACCATCGCACCCCCATTCTCTCAGCAGACCGCGCCGTCCCCGGCGCCGTCGGGAGAGTCGCGTATGGTCTCGACCCCGCATTGTTCGCCCAAGGTCCTCACGGCCGGTCTCTGCCTGACCGCTCTCGTGGTGGGCCATCTGCCCGCGCGCGCCCAGGATCTCCCGGCCCCGGCGACTCAGCCCCTGCTGACCGCCGCCGAGCCCGTCCGGGCCGAGGGCGCGACCGTTGAGCCGGCTAAAGGTCTCGCGCCGGCCAAGCTCGCGGAGCCGTCAGCGCCCGTGCCGGCTGGCTCGGCGCCCCCCGTCGCCAGCCCCGCCAAATCCGCTGAAGCCCCGAAGAAATCCCGCGAGCCGGCGCCCCTCGTCTACGCCAAGGTCTCCTCGGACCCGATCCCGACCTTCTCGCCACAGACCTTCCTCGCCACCTTGCGCGTGGCGGAGCGGTATGCGGCCTTCGTGGAAGCGGGCGGGTGGGAGAAGGTGCCCGACAGCCTCATTACCCTGAAGCCCGGCGAGCGGCATCCGGCGATCCCGGCCCTGCGCCACCATCTGACCCTTGAGGGCGACCTGCCCGCCGACGCGCCGCCCTCCGACCGGCTCGATCCGCCGCTGGTGGCGGCCATCGCCGCCTACCAAGGGCGCCTGGGGCTGCCCGACAGCGGCATCCTCGGCCGCCTGACGGTCAACGCCCTGAACGTGCCCGCCGAAACCCGGCAGCGTCAGCTCGCGGCTTCGGCGGCCCGGCTGATGGCCACGAAATTTCCGTTCGGCGAGCGCTACGTCGCCGTCAACATCCCCTCGGCCACGGTCGAGGCGGTGGAGAACGGGCAGGTGGCGCGCCGCTACGTCGCCGTGGTCGGCTCCCCCGACAAGGCCACGCCCACCGTCGAGACCCGGATCACCGACATCAACTTCAACCCGACATGGACCGTACCGATCTCGGTGGTGAAGAACGAGATCATCCCGCAAATGCGGAAGAACCCCGGCTACCTTGCCAAGAACCGCATCCGCATCCTCGGTCCCGGCGGCACGGAGGTCGACCCCACGCAAATCGACTGGGCGACTCAGAAGGCTGCCAACTACACGTTGCGGCAGGATTCCGGCCTCGACAACTCGCTGGGCCAGGTCCGCATCGACATGCCCAATCGTTTTGCCGTCTACATGCATGACACCCCGGCGAAGTCACTCTTCGCCCGGTCGGTGCGGTTTCACAGCCATGGCTGCGTGCGGGTGGGACAGGTGAAGGAACTGGTGGGCTGGCTGCTGCAGGGCGTCGAGGGGCCGAACGGACCGGGCTCGACCTGGGGCGCCATGGAGATCGAGACCGGTATCGCCGATGGCGGGCGGCGGGACATCAAGCTGCCGAAGCCCGTGCCGGTCGCCTTCGTCTATCTCACCGGCTATGCGGGACCCGACGGTCGCGCGCATTTCCGCGACGACATCTACAACCTCGACAGCCCGCGTCCGGCCCCTGCCGCCACACCGGCTCCTGGCTCGGCTCCCGTGCCGGCCGCCGCCGTGACCCGCCCGGCGGATCCGGCCACCACCGGCTCCATCATGCCCCGCGCCTCCAGCGCTCGCCCAAGCCTCCCGCACTGAGCGGGGGCGCTATGGGATGGAGATGCCGGTCCGGCATCCCCGCGACCCTCATCGCCGGATCGATCGACCTGCAAAAGGTCACCCCGCCGTCTGGTCGGGCTTCTTCTCGGCCTCGCCCTTCAGCTCGGGGAAGTCGGCCTGCGTGAAGGCGGTGCCCCGGTACGGGTCGTCGGTGACGCCGTCGTGCTCCAGCCGGCGCAATTGCACCCGGCGGATCTTCCCGGAGATGGTCTTCGGCAACTCGTCCACGAATTCCAGGGCGCGCAGACGCTTGAAGCCCGCGAGCTTGGCGTTGGTGAAGCGGAAGATGTCGAGGGCCGCCTCCGGCCCCGGCGTCCTGCCGCCCGTGAGCAGCACATAGGCCTTGGGGATCGTGTAGCGCAGGGGGTCGGGCACCGGCACCACCGCCGCCTCGGCGACGAGGGGGTGTTCGATCAGCACGCTCTCCAGTTCGAACGGGCTGATCCGGTAGCCGGAGGATTTGAACACGTCGTCGGCCCGGCCGACGAAGGTGTAGCAGCCCTGCTCGTCCACGAAAGCGACGTCGCCCGTGCGGTAGACCTCGCCCTCGGCCCCGGTCAGGCGCCCGCGCCCGTCGTCATAGCCCTGCATCAGCCCGGCCGGGCGGTGGGCGCGAGTTCGAGGCAAACCTCGCCCTCGGTGGCGGGCTGGTCGTCCGCATCGAGCACCCGCACCCGGTAGCCGGGCAGCGGCCGCCCGAGGGCGCCGGGCACCACCGGCTGGCCGGGGGTGTTGGCCATCAGCGCCGTCGTCTCGGTCTGGCCGTAGCCGTCGCGGATCGTCAGGCCCCAGGCCGCCTGCACCCGCTCGATCACCTCCGGGTTCAGCGGCTCGCCCGCCGCGCAGACCTCACGGAGTTTGAGGTTCCGGCCGTCGAGCCTGTCCTGGATCAGCATGCGCCAGACGGTCGGCGGGGCGCAGAAGGTGGTGGCGCCGGTCTTTTCCAGCTGGTCGAGCAGCACGCCCGCGTTGAACGGCGCTTGGTTGATCACGAGGATCGTCGCCCCTGCGTTCCAGGGGGCGAAGAACGAGGACCACGCGTGCTTTGCCCAGCCGGGGAGGAGACGTTGCAATGCTGGTCGCCGGGCTGGAGCCCGAGCCAGTACATGGTCGAGAGGGCGCCCACCGGATACGAGCGGTGGCTGTGGCGCACCAGCTTCGGCTTCGCCGTGGTGCCGGAGGTGAAATAGAGGATCAGCGGATCGTCCGCCCGGGTCGCCCCGTCCGGGGTGAAGCTCTCGGACTCCTGGAAGGCCTCGTCGTGGGCGAGCCAGCCCTCGGAGGCCGACCCGGTGACGATGCGGATGACGTTGGCCGTGTCGAGGCCGGCGAAGCGGGGAAGCTGCTCCGGCCCGGCGACGATGGCCTTGGCCCGGCCGCGCTCCAGCCGGTCGGCCAGTTCCTCGGCGGTGAGCAGGGTGGTGGCGGGGATCACCACCACGCCGAGCTTCATCGCGGCCAGGAACGTCTCCCACAGGGCCGGCACGTTGCCGAGCAGCAGGAGCAGGTGGTCGCCCCGCTTGAGGCCGAGACGTCTCAGGCGGTTGGCGACCTGATTGGAGCGGCGGCTCAGCTCGGCGAAGGTGAGGGATTGCTCGGCCCCCGTCGCGGCCTCGACGATGCGCAGGCCCGGCCGGTCGGGAAATTCGGCGGCGAGGCCGGCATCGAACCAGTCGAGCGCCCAGTTGAACGGCACCGCATCCGGCCACGCGAAACGCTCGACCGCAGCGGCATAATCCGTGCGATGGGCCAGCAGCAGATCGCGGGCCTCCCGGAAGCTCGGCATGGTGTCCTCCCCCTTCTTGTCGTTCTTCCTAACCCACGAAGTCCGCCTGCGTCATCGCGAGCGACGCAAAGCGATCCAGGGCAGCGGGCCATCACCGAACGTGGCGGGTCCCCGGACTGCTTCGCTTCCGCTCGCCATGGCGGCCGGGACCGCTACCGGTGCGAGAACTTCGCCGGCCGCTTTTCCACGAAGGCCGCCATGCCCTCCTTCTGGTCCTCGGTGGCGAACATGGCGTGGAACAGGCGCCGCTCGAAGCGCAGGCCCTCGGTGAGGGTGGTCTCGTAGGCGCGGTTCACCGCCTCCTTGGTCATCATCGCGCTGGGCTTCGACATGCCCGCGATCGTGGCGGCGGTCTTCATGGCCTCGACGACGAGGTCCGCGGCGGGGACGATCCGCGAGACGAGGCCGGAGCGCTCGGCTTCAGTGGCGTCCATCATGCGGCCGGTGAGGCACATCTCCATCGCCTTGGCCTTGCCGACGGCGCGGGTCAGCCGCTGCGAGCCGCCCATGCCGGGCATCACGCCGAGCTTGATCTCGGGCTGTCCGAACTTGGCGGTATCGGCCGCGAGGATGAAGTCGCACATCATCGCCAGTTCGCAGCCGCCGCCCAGCGCATAGCCTGCCACCGCCGCGATGATCGGCTTGCGCACGGCGTTGAAGCGGTCCCAGTCGGAGAAGCGGTCCTTGCCGTAGACCTCGGCGTAGGTGAGGTGCTGCATCTCCTTGATGTCGGCGCCGGCGGCGAAGGCTCGCTCCGAGCCGGTAAGGACGATGCAGCCGATGTCCGGGTCGGCATCGGCGGCGGAGGCGGCGGCGATCACCTCGGCGGTGAGCTGCGCGTTGATCGCGTTCAGCGCCTTCGGCCGGTTGAGGGTGATGAGGAGCACCCGCCCCCGGGTCTCGGTGAGAATCGTTTCGTAGGACATCACGCCTCTCCTGCGTCGCCGCGAAGCATACGGATGATGGCGGAAAAGTCCTCACCCCCGTGGCCGAGGCCGTCGAACAACCCGTAGATCTGCGCGGCCTCGGCGCCGAGCGGCGTCGCGGCACCGGCCGCGATGGCGGCGGCCTGCGCCAAGCGCAGGTCCTTCAGCATCAGCGCGGCGGCGAAGCCGGGCTTGTAGCCGTTGTTGGCCGGCGAGGCCGGGACCGGGCCCGGCACCGGGCAGTAGGTGGTGAGCGACCAGCACTGCCCGGAGGAGACCGAGGCGACGTCGTAGAGCGCCTCGTGCGACAGGCCGAGCTTTTCGCCCAGCGCGAAGGCCTCGCAGACGCCGATCATCGAGCTGCCGAGGATCATGTTGTTGCAGATCTTGGCCACCTGGCCGGCCCCGGCCGCGCCGCAGTGGAAGACATTCTTGCCCATCGCCTTGAGCAGGGGCTCGGCCCGCCCGAAGGCGTCGCCGCTGCCCCCGGCCATGAAGGTGAGCGTCCCGGCCTTGGCGCCCCCGGTCCCGCCGGAGACGGGAGCGTCGACGGAGAGGCAGCCCCGCGCTTGCGCCAGGGTGTGGGCCTTGCGGGCGCTCTCGACGTCGACGGTGGAGGAATCGATCAGCAACGTGCCGGCCGGGACGGCCTCGGCGATCTGCGTCCAGACCTCGATGACGTGCCGGCCGGCGGGGAGCATGGTGATCACCACCTCGGCGCCCTCGGCCGCCTCAAGCGCCGACCCCACCACCGCGACGCCGGCCTCGCGGGCGAGGTCGAGGGAGGCGGGCACGAGGTCGAAGCCGCGCACGGTATGCCCGGCCTTCACGAGGTTGGCGGCCATCGGCCCGCCCATGTTGCCGAGCCCGATGAAGCCGATCGTGCGTGCCATGCTGATGTCCTCCCGTTCTTCTCTCGGTTCTTCCCCTCTCCCCGCCTGCGGGGAGAGGCCCGCCGACACCGTGTCGTGGCAACGGGATGCGAGAGGCGAAGCCGAAGCGAAGGTGAGGAGGCTCACCGGAGGAGTCTCATCCGGCCCACCCCCTCACCTTCGGCTGCCGCCTCGCTTCGCCCCCCGCAAGGGGGGCTCAGCCCTCTCCCCGATGGACCTCGGGCTTGCCCGAGATCCGCACGGGGGAACCGAAGTCGGGCAGGCCCGACTTCGGGCGGGGAGAGGGGATGCTCACGTCACACCGCCCCCGTGCGGTCACCCGCGAAGACCGGTTCCGCCCGTGGCTCGAGCCAAGCGGCGATCCGGGCGGGATCCACCCGATCGAGGCTTGGAGGGTTCCAGCGGGGGGACTTGTCCTTGTCGATCACCGCCGCGCGGATGCCCTCGCGGAAATCGCCTTCCTCCAGCACCGCCAGCGACGCGTGGAACTCCCGCTCCAGACAGGCTTCCAGGGTCGGCGAGGCGCGGCCCAGCCGCAGAAGACAGAGCGTCAGCACCAAGCTCGACGGGGATTTCGTCAGCAGGGTCGCCTTCGTGTCGCGGGCGAAGTCCGAACCGTCCGCATCCAGGGCGGCGAGAATCTCGTCTACCATGTCGAAGGCGAAGCAGCGGTCGATCACCACCCGGTGGGCGGCGAGCGGCGCCTCCCCCGGATCCTGAGCGAACCGGGCGAGGACCCCGCGCGCACCCTCGTCGCCTGCGTCGGAGGGGAGGGCGGTCAGCGCCGCCACGAGGTCCGGCAGGGTGGCGCTGGGCACGAACAGGTCGGCCATGCCGCACAGGATGGCGTCCGGGGCGCCGATCTGCGCGCCGGTCAGGCCGAGATAGGTGCCGAGTTCGCCGGGCGCGCGCGGCAGGAGCCACGTCCCGCCGACATCCGGGAAGTAGCCGATGCCGGTTTCCGGCATGGCGCCGCGGGAGCGTTCGGTGACGATCCGGTGCGCGGCATGGCCCGAGAGGCCAACGCCGCCGCCCATGGTGATCCCGTCCATCACCGCCACGAAAGGCTTCTCATAGCCGGCTATGCGTGCGTCGAGCCTGTACTCGTCCCGCCAGAACGGGGCCGCCGCGTCGGTCGGGTTATCGTAGAGGGAGCGCAGGTCGCCGCCGGCGCACAGGCCGCGCTCCCCCTCGCCGGTGAGCAGCACGGCGGCCACGGCGGGATCGGCCCCAAAGCCGTCGAGGGCCCGATCGATCAGCCCGACCATGGGGTAATTCAGGGCGTTCAGTGCCTTCGGCCGGTTGAGGCGCAGCCGCCCCAGCGCGCCCGTCGTCTCGACGATCACCTCATCCATCAGCGCCCTCCGACCAGGCCGCGGGCGACGATCATGCGCATGATCTCGTTCGTGCCTTCGAGAATCTGGTGCACGCGCAGATCGCGCACGATCTTTTCGATTCCGTAATCGGCGAGATAGCCGTAGCCGCCGTGCAATTGCAGCGCCTGGTTGGCGACCTCGAAGGCGGCATCGGTCACGTGGCGCTTGGCCATGGCGCAGAGCTGTGTCGCCTCGGGGGATTTCGCGTCGAGGGCGCGGGCCGCGTGGTGCAGGAAGGTCCGCGAGACGGTCAGCGCGGTCGCCATGTCGGCGAGACGGAACTGCAGGGCCTGGAAGTCCGTGAGCTTGGCGCCGAAGGCCCGGCGGTCGCCCATATAGGCCAGCGCCTTGTCGAGCGCCGATTGCGCGCCGCCCAACGAGCAGGCGCCGATGTTGAGCCGCCCGCCGTCGAGCCCGGCCATGGCGAACTTGAAGCCCTCGCCCTCGGCGCCGAGGCGGTTGGCGACGGGCACGCGGCAGCCGTCGAAGCGCACGGCGCGGGTGGGCTGCGCGTTCCAGCCCATCTTGCGCTCGTTGGCGCCGAAGGAGAGGCCGGGCGTGTCCTTTTCGACGAGCACCGCCGAGATGCCCTTCGGCCCGGCCTCGCCGGTGCGGACCATGCAGAGGTAGAGGTCGCTGGCGCCGGCGCCGGAAATGAACTGCTTCTGGCCGTTGAGGACGTAATGATCGCCGTCGCGCTCCGCGCGGGTGCGCAGCGCCGCCGCGTCGGAGCCGGAGCCCGGCTCGGTGAGGCAGTAGCTGGCGATGGTGTCCATCGTCGTGAGGCCGGGGAGGAAGCGGGCCCGCTGGTCTTCCGAGCCGTAGGCGTCGACCATCCAGGCGCACATGTTGTGGATCGACAGGAAGGCCGCCACCGTCGGGCAGCCCGTCGACAGTGCCTCGAAGATCAGCGCCGCCTCGATCCGCCCCAGTCCGGTGCCGCCGGATTCCTCGCGGACGTAGATCGCCGCCATGCCGAGGGCCGCGGCCTCGCGCAGGGTCTGAACCGGGAAATGCTTGGTCTCGTCCCATTCCAGCGCGTAGGGCGCGAGATGGTCGGCCGCGAAGGCCGCCGCCATGTCGCGGATCGCGGTCAGGTCCTCGTCGAGGCCGAATGGCATGGGTCAAGTCCTCCCGTAGCGCGACCGTCCCTCCCCCCTCTGCGGGGGAGGGTCCCCTGCGAAGCAGGGGGGGAGAGGGGCAGCGCGACGGTTCTGGATTTCACGCCCGCCGCGACCTCTCCTGCACCGTCGCTCCCCTCTCCCGACCCCTGCTGACGCAGGGGCCACCCTCCCCCGCAGAGGGGGGAGGGCCATACGGTTTACCGCATCGTCGGGATCGAGAACTCCGCGCCGCTCTTGATTCCGCTCGGCCAGCGCTGCGTCACGGTCTTGGTCTTGGTGTAGAAGCGGATCGACTCCGGGCCGTGCTGGTTCAGGTCACCGAAGCCAGAGCGCTTCCAGCCGCCGAAGCTGTGGTAGGCCACCGGCACCGGGATCGGCACGTTGACGCCGACCATGCCGGTGTTCACGCGGGCGGTGAAGTCGCGGGCCGCGTCACCGTCCTGAGTGAAGATGGCAACGCCGTTGCCGTACTGGTGGGTGGAGGGAAGCGCCAGCGCCTCCTCGTAATCCTTGGCCCGCACCACCGAGAGGACGGGGCCGAAGATCTCTTCCTTGTAGCTCGCCATGTCGGGGGTCACCCGGTCGAACAGCGTGCCGCCGAGGTAGAAGCCGTTCTCGTAGCCCTGGAGCTTGAAGCCGCGCCCATCGACGGCGAGCTGCGCGCCCTCGCGCACCCCGGTCTCGATGTAGCCGCGCACCTTCTCCACCGCCTCGCGGGTGACGAGGGGGCCGTAATCGGCGCCCTCGTCGTGGGACGGGCCGATCTTGAGGGACTCGACGCGGGGAATCAGCCGCTCCATCAGCCGGTCGGCGGTCTTCTCGCCGACCGGCACCGCGACCGAGATCGCCATGCAGCGCTCGCCGGCCGAGCCGTAGCCGGCGCCTATCAGAGCGTCGACGGCCTGGTCGATGTCTGCGTCAGGCATCACCACCATGTGGTTCTTGGCGCCGCCGAAGCACTGGGCGCGCTTCCCCGTCTGCGCGGCGCGGACGTAGATGTATTCCGCGATGGAAGACGAGCCGACGAAGCCCACCGCCGCGATGTCCTCGTCGTCGAGGATGGCGTCGACCGCCTCCTTGTCGCCGTTGACGACGTTGAGAATGCCCGGAGGGCCGCCCGCCTCGATGAAGAGTTCGGCGAGGCGCATCGGCACGCCGGGGTCGCGCTCGGAGGGCTTCAGGATGAAGGCGTTGCCGCAGGCGATGGCGGGGGCGAGCTTCCACAGCGGGATCATGGCGGGGAAGTTGAACGGCGTGATGCCGGCGACGACGCCGAGCGGCTGGCGCAGCGAATAGACGTCGATGCCGGGGCCGGCGCCGTCGGTATATTCGCCCTTCATCAGATGCGGGATGCCGCAGGCGAACTCGACCACTTCCAGGCCGCGCTGGATGTCGCCCTTGGCGTCAGGCACCGTCTTGCCGTGCTCGGAAGAGAGCAGCTTGGCGAGTTCCTGGTTGTAGCCGCGGATCAGCTCCAGGAAGCGCATCATGACGCGGGCGCGCTTCTGCGGGTTGGTGGCCGCCCAGGCGACCTGAGCCTCCTTGGCGTTCTCAACCGCCGCGCGCATCTCGGCGCGGCTCGCCAGCGCCACCTTGGCCTGGACCTGGCCGGTGGACGGATGGAACACGTCCGCCGTGCGGCCGCTCTCGCCGTTCACGATCCGGCCGCCGATGAAATGTCCGACTTGGCGCATCGCGCACCTCCCTGTGATTCGAGCCGTCTCCGGCTTTTGGCGGACAGTAGCAGGCCGTGCTGAGCGATAAAGCTGGACCCGCTCGCATCCGTCGTGCATCGATGCACGGCGTTTGTCACCGGTGCGACGACAGGCGGCGCGGGTCGGGGGTACGGCGTGATGGTCGCGAAGAAGGTCTCCGGCAGCTGGGACGATCTGCGCTTCTTCCTGGCCGTGGCCCGCACCGGCACGCTGAGCGCCGCCGCCGGGCAGACCGGTACGGAGCACACCACCGTCGGTCGCCGGATCCGCACCCTCGAAGAGACCTTGAGCGCCCAGCTCTTCCACCGCAGCAACCTCGGCTATGCGCTGACCGAGGCGGGTGAGAACCTGCTGGCCGCCGCCGAGAACATGGAGAGTGCGTTCCTCTCGGCCAACGCGGCGGCCGAGGCCGCCGACACGGTCTCCGGCACGGTGCGGATCGGCGCGCCGGACGGGTTCGGCAGCGTCTTCCTCGCGGCACGGATGCACCGGCTGACGCGGCGGCATCCCGGCCTGGAGGTCGAGATCATGGCCACCGCCCGGATCTTCAGCCTGTCGAAGCGCGAAGCCGACATCGTGGTGAGCCTGTCGCCGCCGCAGCAGGCACGGGTGGTGGCCCGGCGGCTCACCGACTACCGCCTCTTCATCTACGGCGCCGAGCGCTACCTCGACGGTCATGCGCCGATCGCCACGGCCGCCGACCTCGAAGGGCATCCCTTCGTCGGCTACATTGAAGACATGCTGTTCACGCGGGAGCTGAATTATCTCGGGGCGCTGGGGCCGACGGTCTCGGCGCGGCTGCGTTCCACCAATCTCCTGGCGCAGGTCCACGCGACGCTCGCCGGGGCGGGGCTGTGCATCCTGCCCGCCTTCATCGCCGCCGCCCATCCGGGCCTGCGGGTGGTGCTGCCGGAAGCGGTCTCGCTGACGCGGGCCTTCCACATGCACATCCACGAGGATCACCGGCAGGCGGCCCCGATCCGCGCGGTGGCAGCGTTCATCGCGGCCGAGGTGGAGGCGGCACGGGATTTGGTCGAGAACGGCGGAGCCGTTTGATAACCTCAGCCGTCGCGCACGAGCCACAACTCTCGCAAATCGCCCCACCAACCTCGACATCCTGGCCCGGATGAGACATGAGGCGGGCCTGAGCCGGCATGGGCCGGGTTGCCTTGATTCCGCGCCGCGCCGTTCGCAGCTAATGCTGTACAGGTCAGTCTTCGCGCCGCGCGGCCCCGGATCGCCCCAGTCGATCCCCTCGGCCGCCTCCGTGCCCGCCCCCGGCGGGGCACGCGCACGGCACGGTGGCAATCTAAGGAAGCGGAAGTGATGGAAGCCCGCAGCGACAGCGATACCCTCTTCTCCGGCTCGCTCGAAGGCCTCGGCCCGGAGATCGCCGGGCCAGCCCCACGTCACCGCACCGTCGGCGTTACGGTCGGCGAGGGCGAGGGGGCGGTCATGGTCGGCGGCGGCGCGCCCATCGTCGTGCAGTCGATGACCAACACCGACACGGCCGACGTCGAGGGCACCGTGGCGCAGGTCAAGGCGCTCGCCCGCGCGGGCTCGGAGCTGGTGCGCATCACCGTCGATCGCGACGAGGCCGCCGCCGCCGTGCCGAAGATCCGCGAGCGCCTGGACCGGATCGGCGTCCACGTGCCGCTCGTCGGCGACTTCCACTACATCGGTCACAAGCTCCTGTCCGACCATCCGGCCTGCGCCGCGGCGCTCGCCAAGTACCGCATCAACCCCGGCAACGTCGGCTTCAAGGAGAAGAAGGACACCCAGTTCTCGACCATCATCGAGCAGGCGATCAAGTACGGGAAGACCGTGCGGATCGGCGCCAACTGGGGCTCCCTGGACGGCGAGCTTCTCACCCACCTGATGGACGAGAACGCCCAGTCCGCGCGTCCGATCGACGCCCGCGCCGTCATGCGCGAGGCGATGGTCCGCTCGGCGCTGGGCTCGGCCAAGCGCGCGGAAGAACTCGGGCTGGGTAAAGACAAGATCATCCTGTCGGCCAAGGTCTCGGCGGTGCAGGACCTGATCGCGGTCTACCGCGAGGTCGCCCGCCGCTCGGACTACGCGATCCATCTCGGCCTCACCGAAGCCGGCATGGGCAGCAAGGGCATCGTCGCCTCGACCGCCGGCATGGCGGTGCTGCTGCAGGAGGGCATCGGCGACACGATCCGCTACTCGCTGACCCCCGAGCCGGGCGGTGACCGGACGGTGGAGGTGAAGGTCGCGCAGGAACTGCTGCAGACCATGGGCTTCCGCACCTTCGTGCCGCTGGTCGCGGCCTGCCCCGGCTGCGGGCGCACCACCTCGACCACGTTCCAGGAACTGGCCCGCGACATCCAGAACTGGATCACCACCTCCATGCCGGAGTGGAAGAAGACCTATCCGGGCGTCGAGGGGCTGAACGTGGCCGTGATGGGCTGCATCGTGAACGGGCCGGGCGAGTCGAAGCACGCCGATATCGGCATCTCGCTTCCCGGCACCGGCGAGACCCCCACCGCGCCGGTCTTCATCGACGGCAAGAAGGCGATGACGCTGCGCGGCGCGACGCTCGCCAAGGATTTCGAGACCATCGTCATCGACTACATCGAGCGCCGCTTCGGCCAGGGCAGCCGCACCGCAGCGGAGTAAGGGGGATCGCCTTCGGTCCCCTCTCCCCTCCTTGCGGGGATCGTTTCGAAAGTCCTCCCGCCCCCGCCCTCATCCTGTGGTGCCCGCCTTGCGGGCCTCGAAGGAGGCCTCCAGCGGGTTCCGCGATCCCTGGAATCCTCCTTCGACGCTGCTCCGCAGCACATCAGGATGAGGGGGAGGGTGGGATCAGGGGCGGTGGCCGCGTTTCGCAACGATCCCCGCATGTGGAGCGAGGGATAACCATCATCGGCCCGGCTGCGTCATCCCCGCAACCGTACATGGTTTCCGCCCGCACGGCGGCGTGATAATCAGGCGCCACGAAACCGAGCGCCGGGCAGCCCGGCGGTTCCTTCGCGCCCCGATGGCCCCGTGACGATGGCCCTATGATCCGGATCGCGAACAACCGCATCGTGCGCCGCCAGCCGGCGGGACAATTCCGACAATCTCCATGACCCAGACCGCCGCACCGGGCCCCGCCGCCCAGCCCGACGCAGCGCCCGCGGAGACCGACGGGCCCGCGCCCTCCGGCGCCCTCGACTCGCCCGAGCGGGCCGAGACCCGGCATGGGAAGGCCGGGTTCTGGACGCTGCTCGTGGGGTCGGTCGGCGTCGTCTACGGCGACATCGGCACGAGCCCCCTCTACGCCTTCCGCGAGGCCCTCGGGCCGGCCCGGGCCGACAGCATCCTCCTTCCCGAGGAGGTGCTCGGCACCGTCTCCCTCATCCTGTGGGCGCTGTTCCTGATCGTGACCGTGAAATACGTCATGATCCTGCTGCGCATGGACAATAACGGCGAGGGCGGCATCCTCTCGCTCATGGCGCTGGCCCGCAAGGCGCTCGGCGGGTCGCGGATCGTGTTCATGCTCGGGCTGATGGGCGCGGCCTTGTTCTACGGCGACGCGGTGATCACCCCCGCCATCTCGGTGCTCTCGGCGGTCGAGGGGCTGAAGCTCGTCACACCGACCCTGGACGACTACGTGCTGCCGATCACGGTGGCGATCATCCTCGGCCTGTTCCTCGTCCAGAACAGGGGCACGGCCAAGGTCGCGGCCTTCTTCGGACCGATGACCATCGTCTGGTTCCTCGCCATGGCGGGGGCGGCCCTGCCGCACATCCACCTTCACCCGGAGGTATTCCGGGCCGTCAACCCGTGGCATGCGGTGAACTATCTGCTGGGCCACGGCTCCGGGGCGCTGGTGGCGCTGGGCGCCGTGTTCCTCGCGGTGACCGGGGCGGAAGCCCTGTTCGCCGACCTCGGCCATTTCGGGCGCAAGCCGATCCAGGTGGCCTGGGTCTGCCTTGTCTTCCCGGCGCTCGCCCTGAACTATCTCGGCCAGGCCGCCCTGGTCCTGGAGAAGCCCGACACGTCCGACCCGTTCTTCCAGATGGTGCCGGCCTGGGGCCTGCTGCCGATGGTGATCCTCGCCACCCTCGCCACTGTCGTGGCGAGCCAGGCGGTCATCACGGGCGCCTTCTCGCTCTCCCGGCAGGCGATCCAGCTGGGCCTCCTGCCGCGCCTCGAGATCCGCCACACCTCGGAATCCCATGCGGGGCAGATCTACCTGCCGCAGATCAACACCCTGCTGATGGTCGGGGTCGTGCTGCTGGCGATCCTGTTCAAGACCTCCTCGTCGCTGGCCTCGGCCTACGGCATCGCGGTGACGGGGACGATGCTGCTCACCGCCTCCATGACCTACCTCGTCATGTGGCGGATGTGGGGGTGGTCGCCCATCGCGGCGGCGGCGGCGATGCTGCCCTTCATCGCCATCGAGTTCCTGTTCCTCCTCTCGAACCTCATCAAGGTGGTGGAGGGTGGCTACGTGCCCCTGCTCCTCGCCGGCGCCCTGGTCGTCCTGATGTGGACCTGGGTGCGGGGCGTGACGATCCTGTTCAACAAGACCCGCAAGACCGACGTGCCGCTCACCGAGCTCGTGGCCATGCTGAAGAAGCGCCCGCCGCACCGCGTCCAGGGCACGGCCATCTTCCTGACCTCCGACGCCGATGTCGCTCCGGTCGCGCTGATGCACAATCTCAAGCACAACAAGGTGCTGCACGAGAAGAACGTGGTGCTCACCGTCGAGACGGTGGACACGCCCCGCTCGCGGGAAGCCGACAAGGTGCGCATCGATCCCGTGGGGCCGCACTTCTACCGGGTGGTGATGAAGTTCGGCTACATGGAGACGCCGAACATCCCGAAGACCCTGACTTTGCTTCGCCGCCAGGGCTTCAAGTTCGACATCATGGCGACGTCCTTCTTCCTCTCCCGCCGCTCGATCCGCCCAGCGGCGCATTCCGGCATGCCGCTCTGGCAGGACCGCATCTACATCGCCCTGGCCAAGAACGCCGCCAACCCCACGGACTTCTTCCACATCCCCACGGGGGCGCGTGGTCGAGGTGGGAACGCAGGTGACGGTGTAGGGCTTTGCTGCTCTGCCGTCAGAGGAGGGTCGTGGGGACTTCCAGCAACCTGCCTGCCTCCGCGAGCTTGCGATCAAGCGTGGCCAGAACGAGCCCCTCCCCCGCGGCGATCGCGAGATGCAAGGCGTCGCCCGCACGCAGCCCAGTCTCGGAGCGGTCGGCTAGGCGCGCCGCTTCGCGGAAGGCATAATCCGAGATCGGCACCGTCACGAAGGATTCGGTCACGAGTCGAGAAAAGGCCATCAAGGCCCGACCGTGATGACCGGTCCCAAGTTGGCCCATCCGCACCTTGATCGAGAGCGCGGCCGAGAATTCCGTAACGACCCACGGACTGATGATCAGATCGTCGGGATCCTGCGCTGCGATCCAAGCTTGCATCCGTGCCGTCTCGGTCTCCGCTGTCAGGGCAGCGACCAGTACAGAAGTGTCCAGATAGGGCATTCAGTAACGGGCGCCGTCTCGCATGGCCCGCACGAACTCGGTGGCGCCTTCGACCTGCGCCGGCATCCCCATCGTTGTGGCTCGCAAGGCGTCTAGGTCGACGGGCTTGCGCGGCTCGCTGCGAACCGCCGTCAGCCGGGCGACCGCACGTCCATGGCGTGTGATCGTCACCGTGTCGCCCGCCGCGACGCGGTCGAGCAACGTCTCAAGGTGGGCTTCCACTTCGGCGAGGTTGACCGTGCTCATGTTCGTGGTTCGCGGGGGCCTACCAAGAGGATGGGGGCACGGGCACGCGGCGTCAACGCTCCCCCCACCGACGTGTGCCACCGCACATGCACGATGATCGCGCATTGCGGCCGAACCCGCGTCTCCTTAAACCCGTTCTAATTGAATGCATTCGTTGCATTACCGCATTCCGGACGGCGCGCCTCCGGCCGCCGCCCCTTCGGACCGCCCGTCGCGCGGTCGTCCAAGCGAGGGACATCCATGATCAAGCTCACCGTGAACGGGGCTGCCCGCAGCTTCGACGGCGACCCCGAAATGCCGATCCTCTGGTACCTCCGCGACGAGCTCGGGCTCACGGGTAGCAAGTTCGGCTGCGGCGCGGCGCTCTGCGGCGCTTGCACCATCCATCTCGGCGGCACGGCCGTCCGCTCCTGCGTCACCCGGTCTCGGAGGCCGAGGGCAAGGAGGTCGTGACGATCGAGGGCCTGTCGCCGGACGGCAACCACCCGGTCCAGGTCGCGTGGCGCGACCAGAACGTCGCGCAATGCGGCTATTGCCAGGCGGGCCAGATCATGAAGGCCGCCTCGCTGCTCAAGGACACGCCCAAGCCCACCGACGCGCAGATCGACGACGCCATGAGCGGCAACATCTGCCGCTGCGGCACCTATCCGCGCATCCGCGCCGCCATCCACCAGGCCGCCGGCCAGACTGCCGCCCCGAAGGGAGAGCGCCTGTGATTCACGATCTCAAGTTGATGGCTGAACAGGCCGCCCAGGAATCCGCCACCCGTCCGGCGCTCGCCAATGTCAGCCGCCGGGGCATCCTCGGTGGCGCGGGCGCGCTGGTGCTCGCCCTGTCGCTCCGCTCCCCGGCCAAGGCCGACGAGACCCAGACGAAGGAGCAGAAGGAGCACAAGTACGGCGCCGACGGCATGCCGCATGGCTGGCGCGACGACCCGAAGCTGTTCATCGCCATCGCGCCCGACGGCACCGTGACGGTGACGAACCACCGCTCCGACATGGGCCAGGGTGTGCGCACCTCCATCGCGCTCACCGTCGCCGACGAGCTCGAGGCCGATTGGCCGAAGGTGAAGATCGTCCAGGCCTACGGCGACGAGGAGCGCTTCGGCAACCAGGACACGGACGGCTCGCGCTCGCTCCGCCACTTCTTCCAGCACTTCCGCCACGCCGGCGCGGCGATGCGCGCGATGCTGATCGAGGCGGCCGCCAAGCAGTGGGGCGTGCCGGCCTCCGAGGTGACGGCCCAGAACCACACGCTGACCCACGCCAAGTCCGGCAAGACCCTGGGCTACGGCGCGGTGGCCGAGGCGGCGGGCAAGCTGCCCGTTCCGGCGCAGGTCAAGCTCAAGGACCCGAAGGACTTCCGCTACATCGGCACCGGCAAGATCGGGCTGATCGATAACGTCGACATCACCACGGGCAAGGCGATCTACGGCGCCGACACCAAGCTCGACGGGATGCTCTACGCGGCTATCGCCCGCCCGCCGGTCTACGGCGGCACGGTGAAGTCCTTCGACGACAGCGAGGCCAAGAAGGTCGCCGGCGTCGTGAAGATCTTCAAGATCGACGCCACGCCGATTCCCACGGAGTTTATGCCGCTCGGCGGCGTCGCCGTGGTGGCCAAGAACACCTGGGCGGCGCTCAAGGCCCGCGAGGCCCTGAAGATCACCTGGGACGACGGCCCGAACGCCACTTACGACACCGACGTGTTCCGCCAGGAACTGGAGGCGACCGCGCGCACGCCCGGCAAGGTCGTGCGCACGCAGGGCGACGTTGATGCCGCCATGGCCAAGGCCAAGAAGAAGCTCGTGGCCGAGTACTTCGTCCCCCACCTTGTTCAGGCGCCGATGGAGCCCCCGGCGGCCATCGCGCGGGTGAAGGACGGAGTCTGCGAGGCGTGGGCCAGCACCCAGGGTCCGCAGGCGGCGAACGACCGGCTGATGAAGGCCCTGAACCTGCCCGACGACAAGGTCACGGTGAACGTGACGCTGCTCGGCGGCGGCTTCGGCCGGAAATCCAAGCCGGATTACGTGGTCGAGGCGGCGTTGTGCAGCCGCGAGGTCGGCGGCGCGCCGGTCAAGCTGGCCTGGACCCGCGACGACGACATCCACCACGGCTACTACCACACCATCTCCGCCGAGCGGATCGAGGCGGGGCTGGACGACAAGGGCATGCCGGTGGCGTGGCTGCACCGCACCTGCGCGCCGACCATCGGCTCGATCTTCGCGCCGGATCCGAAGCACGAGCTGCCCTTCGAGCTCGGCATGGGCCTCGTGAACACCCCGTTCTCGATCCCCAACATGCGGATGGAGAACCCGGAGGCGGACGCCCATGTCCGGATCGGTTGGGTCCGCTCGGTCTCGAACATCCCGCACGCCTTCGCGATCCAGTCCTTCGTCTCGGAGCTGGCGCATGAGGCGGGGCGGGACCCGAAGGACTACCTGCTCGATCTCATCGGCCCGGCCCGCAAGATCGATCCGACGTCCATCGGCGACGTGTGGAACTACGGCGAGGATCCGTCCCGCTATCCCATCGACACCGGCCGCCTGCGCGGCGTGATCGAGGCCGCCGCCAAGGGCGCCGGCTGGGGCCGCCAGTTGCCGAAGGGCCGCGGCCTCGGGGTCGCCGGCCACTACAGCTTCGTCACCTACACGGCGGTCGCGGCCGAGGTGGAGGTCGACGAGAAGGGCCAGGTGAAGGTCGTGGGCGTCGACATCGCCGTCGATTGCGGGCCGCAGGTGAACCCGGAGCGCATCCGTTCGCAAATGGAGGGCGCGGTGGTCATGGGGATGGGGCTCGCCCTCACCTCCGAGATCACCTTCAAGCAGGGCCGCGCCCAGCAGAACAACTTCGACGGCTACGAAATCCTGCGCATCGATGCCGCGCCGAAGGTCGTTCGCGTCCACCTCGTGCCGACGGGCAACTTCGACGGGCCGCTCGGCGGCGTCGGCGAACCGGGCGTTCCTCCCGTCGCGCCGGCGATCGCCAACGCCCTCTTCGCCGCCACCGGCCGCCGCATCCGGGAGTTGCCGATCCGCGATCAGGCCGCCGGCGCCTGAACCCGGCCGCGATCCGGGGCGTTGGGCGCACAAGCGCTCTCCGCACCGGATCAGCGACCGAGGACACTTTCACGATGCTGCGTTCCGCCCATGCCCTTGCCGTGCTCATCGCGGCCGGTGGCCTCGTCTCCGTCGGTGTCTCCGCTCACGCCTCCCCCTGCGCCCAGCAGATCGATGCTCTGTCAGGCAAGGTGAAGGCGGAGACGCGCGATGCCATCGCCGCGAACACCAGCGGCCAGGGCACGGCGGCCAAGCGCGGCGGCGAGGGTGTCACCGGCACCGAGGGCCAACGGGCGAACGAATCACCCGAGGCACCGCCGGAGAAGTCGGCTCAGGCCGGCAAGGGCGCCGATGCCGCCCAGCAGGCGAAGGTTGCCCTGGACGAAGCCCGCGCTGCCGAGGCGAAGGGTGACACCAAGGCCTGCGAGGCCGCCGTGGAGCGGGCGAAGGCGCAGTTGAGCAAAGCGCCGTAGGACCGTCTGTGCTCCTCCCCCTTCGCGGGGGAGGGAAGAGGCGCTTCACTACCTCACCCCCACCTCCCCACACCGCGCGAGAAACCGTGCCTGCGCCTCGGCGGTGGGCCAAGGCTCGACCAGCGCCACCACGGGCTCCGGCAGGGCCACCGCCGGGCCGAAATACCGCGCGGCCTCCTCCTCCGAAAATCCTGCCAGCCGTACCGCCTCCACATGGGCCGCCATCCGGTCCGCCCGCTTCACCCGCCGCGTGAGTGCGGGGGAGGGCGCCGGGAGTCCGAAGCGCTGGCGCACCGCCGCCAGCAGCCGCTTCTCCACGCCCCGGTAGGCCTCGCCGATCGCCGCCTTGAGGGGCGAGATGATGTCGCCCACCACGTATTCCGGCGCGTCATGGAGCAGGAATTCGAGCCCTCCCCCATCGGAGCAGCCCGGATCGAGGTGGCGGCCGATCCGCTCCACCAGCAGCGTGTGCTGCGCCACCGAAAAAATCATGCCGCCCCGCGTCTGGCCGTTCCAGCGTGCGACCCGGGCGAGCCCGTGCGCGATGTCGGCGATCTCGATATCGAGGGGGGAGGGGTCGAGCAGGTCGAGCCGCCGCCCGGAGAGCATCCGCTGCCACGCCCTCGGCGGCTCCTTCGGCCGGGGGACGCTCATGCCTCGCTGAGGGCGGCGCAGGCCGCGTGGCGGTGGCACCCGGTGAGGTGGTCGTTCACCATGCCGACCGCCTGCATGAAGGCGTGGATGATCACCGGCCCGCAGAAGGAAAACCCTTCCGCCTTCAGGGCCTTACCCATCCGCACCGAGATTTCGTTCTGCGTCGGCACCTCGGCCCGATTGCCGTACCGGGGCTGGGACGGCCGCCCGTCGCAGAAGTCCCAGAGGAAGCGGGAGAAGCCGGGCCCGCTCTCTTCGATGCGCAACCATGCCTGGGCGCCCGCGATGGCGCCGCGAATCTTGGCTCGGTTGCGGATGATGCCCGTATCCGCCATCAGCCGGGCGACGTCCGCTTCCGTGTAACGGGCGACGATTTCGGGCGTGAAACCGTCGAAGGCGCGGCGAAACCCGTCCCGGCGCTTCAGGATGGTGATCCACGACAGGCCCGCCTGGAACCCGTCGAGGATCAGCTTCTCGTAGAGGGCGCGGGACTCGTATTCCGGCACGCCCCATTCGGTGTCGTGATAGGCGACGTAGACGGGATCGAGCCCGGCCCAGGCGCAGCGCGGGCACCCGTCCGGGTGATGGGTCAGGCCCTCGGGCGGCGCGTCCATGGTCAGACGGCGACCTCGCTCCCGGTATCCGGCATGGGGAAGGTCGCGTAGGCCGGGCGGCCCACGGCGAGGCTCTTCCCGTCCGCTCGCAGGGTCTCGCCGGTTGCCAGCGCGTCGCCGAGCCGGTCGAGGCGCACCAGCGCGAGGCCCCGGTGTCCGGCCACGCTGCCGGTGGTGCCGAGCACCTTCGCCCCGGCCTGGATCTCCGAGCCCGGCGTGGCAGGCGTCCCCTCGGGATACTCCACCGCCAGGAGGCGGGTGCGGGCCGTGCCCCGGTGCTGCATCCGCGAGACGACCTCCTGGCCGACATAGCAGCCTTTTCGGAAATCGACCCCGCCGAGTTGGTCCATCAGCGCCTCATGGGGGAAGGCGTCGCCGTAGGCGTAGTCCCGCCCGCCCTCGGGCACGGCGAGACCGATCCGGTGGGCGTGGTACGCCTCCTCCGAGGCGTCGGCGGAGAAGGCGCCCTCGGCGGCGTAGAGCCTGGCGCCCAGATCGGGATGCCGCGTATCGGCGGCGATGCTCGTCTCGGCGGCGGTGGTCGCCCCGCCCCAGGCGGCGGCCACGGCCACGGTCGGATCGGCGGCGATCTCGGCCTTGGCGCGCAGCTTGTAGAGGCTCAGGCGCTTGGCGAGGTCGGCCGCCTTATCCGCCGCCGTGTCGAGGCGGAACCCGTCCACGGTGCGTGAGATCAGGAAATCGAACAGGATCTTGCCCTGCGGGGTCAGCAGGGCGCCCAGGCGCGCCTCGCCCTCGCCCAATGTCTCGACATTGCAGGTCAGGACACCCTGGAGGAGGCTCGTGGCATCCGGCCCGGTCACGGTGACGAGGGCGCGGTCCGGCAGCAGGGCAATCGGCATCGGTGTTCCACGAAGAGTCAGGGTTCCCCAAAGAGCTAAGCCCTTTGGCAGATGCAGGGCGGCGCCCTGCCACTCGTCAGGGTTTCACCCCGACACCCCACCAAAGGGCGTAACGCCCTTATGGGATCCCCTCTTTCGATCCTCAGTGCTGGAGCGTCGTGGTGAAGGCGCCGCCGCGGATGCGCTCCGGGAAACCCTCGGCGTAGCGGGCGGTCGCTTCCTCGCCATAGGTCATCACGAGTTCCTGGAAGGCGGCGAACAGGGCCGCTTGGGCCATGCAGTCGCCATCGAGACCATCGAGGCAGCCCTCGGCGAACGCTTCCGAGACATAGCTCAAAGCGGCACGCTTCTCTTCGACATCGGCCTCGAGGGGGGCGGTCTGGGAGATGGTCTGCATGGTCCGACACTTCCATTGCGCCGCTCTGAGACAGAACGGCGGACACCCTGGATGATAGGCGGCTCAATGCGGGACGCCTAGCCGGTAATTGCGGATGGGTTAACGCGGTCGGTCAAATGCCGCCGATCGGCGGTATCCCTTCACCCTGTGGCCGCCATGCATCACCCGCCGAACCGCCCCGCCAGACCGTGGGACAGGCGCTCACCCTCCGTGAGAAACCGAGCCGCCGCCTCGTGGGCCGCGGGGGTGCAGACGCGGTAGGTCAAGGCGTAGCTGCGGTAGCCCCGGTTATAGGCCCCCGCGAGCCGGTCCCGCCGGGCGGGGGTGATGCCCTCGGCCTCGATCAGGGCCTTCATCCGGGTGGGCCATTCGGTGGCATCGGGGGTGGCGCAGAGGCCGCGCAGGAAAGCGAGGGAGCCGATCACCTCGGCCATCCGCATCAGGTCGCGGTCGTAGGGCGCGGGGGCGTCGGCTGGAGCCGACGGCTCCTTCGGGGCCTCCTTGGCCGTCTCCTTGGCGGCGGGCTTGGCCCGTTGCTGGGCCTGGGCGGGAACGGTGAGGAGAGCGAGGCACAGGAGCATCGCCACCTTGACCCTGTGAGGAGAGGCCACGGGAGGGAGCCGACCCATCACGCCACTCCCCGGCCTTCGACGCGCGCGAAGGCCTCGCGCAGGGTGCCGATCAGCCCCGGCGTGGTCTCGAGCGTTTCGATCTCGGACAGGCTCGCCCAGCGGACGCCTAAGGCCTCGGGTCCCGCCACCGGCTCGCCGCTGCGCCACAGGGAGGCATGTGGGTGGACGACATAGTGGTGGCGGGCCCGGCCGGCCTCGTCCCGCACGATGATCTCGGTGGGCGAGAGCACGCCCACCACCTCGGCGGCGACGCCCACCTCCTCGTCGAGTTCGCGCAGGGCCGCCTCGGCGAGGGTCTCGCCCGCCTCGACCAGCCCGCCCGGCAAGGTCCAGACGCCGCGCATCGGCTCGTTGGCCCGGGCGGCCAGCAGGACGCGCCCCTCCCGGATCACGGCGATGGAGGCCCCGACGAAGGGCCTCGTCGGGAAGGTCCGGGATTCGCCCTCGCTCATGGCCGCCCCCCGTCGAGGGCGACTGCGACGACCCGCCCATCTCCCAGGCCGACGACGAGCCGCGAGGCCGCCCCTTCGCCCAGAGTGACGATCCCGGTCCCGGCCGGGGCGGGCAGGCTCACCCGCAGCCGCTCCTTCAGGGTACCGCCCTTCGCGGAGACGAGGGCGAGGGCCGGCGCTCCGGCGACGGGCAACGCCAACTCGATGCCGCTCCCGGCGGAAACGACATCGGCCAGATCGGCGTCGCCTTCGCCGAACGTATAGCCCGCCGCCTCGGGGCCAGGGGTGATTGCCTCCGGCGCGAGGCGCCAGAGCTTGAGGAGTCCCTTGGCATCGACGGTGGCCGCCTCCGGCGCGCCGGCTCCCGAGAAATCCGCGATCGCCGCGAGGTGAGGGCGCGGACCGGGCGCGGACCGCGCCGTCAGGCTCCATCCGGCGGGCGAGGCGCCGGATCGCGTGATCAGGACGAGGCTGCCCGTCCCCGGACCCGTCAGGGTCGTGGCGAGGAGGGCGGGGCGCCCGGACAAGGTGACGATTCGCGGGCTCTGGGGCGCGTAGACGGCACCCTCGCCCGCGGCCACATCGGCGGTCGCGACCGGCACGGGCTTCGGCTCGGCGGTCACCCCCAGGGGCTGCCGCTCGCGGACGGTGAGAGTGGCGGCGGCGGGTCCGCCCTCCGGCGCGCGGGCGCGTCCGGCCAGGAAGGCACTGAGGGGTCCGTCGAGGGCGCGGCGCACGCCGGGCAGGGCGCCCTTGGGAGTCTCGGAGGCGACGAGATCTTCCACCGCCTCGCGACCCACCGGTTTCACCGCGACCACGCCGCTCTCCACGAGCAGCACCGCACCGCCCTCGTCGCCCCAGACGACGGCGATCGGCGTGCCGGATTGGCCCGCAGCGGACTGACCTGCATCGGATTTGGCGCCGCCCCCGCGCACGAGGGGCAGGAGCCCCGAGGTGGTCACGGCGGTGGCGACCTCGCTGCGGGGGCCGCGCATTTCGCGGACCTTGAACGGCAGGTCGAGGATGCGCAGCGCCGGCTCGGCGCAGGCGGGACCGGCGGCCAGGATGAACGACGCGCCGAGCCCCAGCCGCCACGCGGCTGGCACGATGACGGCGCGGATCGACGGGATTCCGCGCGCCGGAGCGTCAGACGTGCTGGCCGCCGTTGATGTGGATCTCGGCGCCGTGGACGTAGCTCGACTGCTCGGTGCACAGGAAGTAGATCGCCTTGGCGACCTCGTCCGGGGTGCCGAGGCGGCGCTGCGGGATCTGCTCCACCAGCTTCTCCGTCCCCGGCGAGAGGATGGAGGTGTCGATCTCGCCCGGCGAGATCGCGTTCACCCGCACGCCGATCGGCCCGAAATCGGCGGCCATCTCCCGGGTAAGGCCGGCCAGCGCCGCCTTGGACGTCGCATAGGCCGCGCCGGCGAACGGATGCACGCGCGAGCCGGCGATCGACGTGACGTTGACGACGGAGCCCTTGGCCCGGGCCAACTCTTCGCGCAGGCCCCGCGCCAGGAGGATCGTGGCGAAGAAGTTCACCTGGAACACCCGCTGCCAGTCGGGGAAGCCGGTGGAGAGGACGCCGAGGCGCTCCCCTTCCGGACCCTTGGGCGAGATGCCGGCATTGTTGACGAGCGCGTGCAGCACCCCGCCCTCGGCGGCCAGCCGCCCACGCACCTCCTCCACCGCGCGCACGGTGTCGGCGGCGTCGGCGAGGTCGACCTGCAGGTGGTCCTCCGGGCCCATCTCCCAGGGGCAGTTCTCCGGGAAGGCGTGGCGGGAGCAGGTGATGACGCGCCATCCCGCGGAGGAGAAGCGCTTGACGGTGGCGTGGCCGATCCCGCGGCTCGCGCCCGTGAGCAGCATGATGCGCCGGCGTTCGTTGGGGGGGAGGGCCACGATCCGAGCCTCGTTGTCGGCCGGGCGTCCCGACGCGGGACGGACTCCACCGGTGCACTGCAACGTCTAGGCGGACAGGCGCGGGAAATCCAGGGCGCCGGACTCACGCAGCGGGTGCGAAGGGTATGGAGCACCCGCCGCCGGGCGCTGCGAGACCGCAGATCAACAAGGTCCGTCCTCCTCCGCGCCCGCCCCATGTCGCCAAGCCGCGCGGCGGTTGCTACAGAGCGGCCGCAAGAGGATGACCATGACGCGACCGGAGCCCGACACGGAAACGGCTGAGCCCGCACAGGCCCGGCTGATCGCCCATCTCGCGGCGGCCGGCTATGCGCCCGTGACGCCCCCGGTCCTTCAGCCGATCGAGCCGTTCCTCGAACTGTCGGGTGAGGATATCCGCCGCCGCATTTTCGTCACGCAGGATGCGGGCGGGGCCGAACTGTGCCTGCGGCCGGAATTCACGATCCCCGGCTGCCGCCTGCACCGCCAGCGGGCGGACGGGCAGGCGGCCGATTACAGCTATGCCGGGCCGGTCTTCCGCCTCACCGCCGGGGAGCCCGCCGAAATCGTCCAGGCCGGCATCGAATCGTTCGGCCGCACGGACACGCCCGCCGCCGACGCGGAGGTGCTGGGCCTCGCCCTGGAAGGGCTCGCGCTCCTCGGGCGGACGGCTCCGCGCGTCCGCCTCGGCGACATGGGCCTCACCGTCGCGCTCCTCGACGGCCTCGCCGTGCCCCCCGCCGCCAAGCGCCGGACTCTCCGGGCCCTGGCCGCCGGCCGCTCCCTCGACGGGGTGACGAACGGCGCCGAGGGGCAGGCGGGCGAGGACCGCCATGCGGGACTGCTGGCCGCCATCCAGGGCCAGGATCCGCAGGGCGTGCGCGCCTTCGTGGAGGACGTGCTCGCCATCGCCGGCATCTCGGCGGTGGGCGGGCGCAGCGCCGGGGAGATCGCGGAGCGGTTCCTCGGCCGGGCCGCCGCCCAGGCCAATGGCGGGGCGGGGCTCAACGCCGAGAACCGGGCGATCCTCGACCGCTACCGCGCCGTCTCGGGCGATCCCGATGCCGCGGCGCGTGACCTCCGGGCCCTCGTTTCGGACGCGGGGATCCGCCACGATGCGGTGGACGCCGCGCTCGACCTGTTCGAGGAGCGCACCGGCTTCATCGCCGCGCGCGGGCTGCCCGTCGAGAGCTTCCGCTTCCAGGGCGGCTTCGCCCGCAACCTCGACTACTATACCGGCTTCATCTTCGAGGCCTCCGAGGGCGACGGGCCGGTGCTCGTCGGCGGCGGCCGCTACGACGGCCTGCTCTCCCATCTCGGCAGCCCCACGCCCCTTCCGGCGGTGGGTTGCACCTTCTGGATCGAGCGCGCGACGGGAGCCGGCCGATGAGCGATGCCCTCGTTCTGGCGGTCCCCTCCAAGGGGCGCCTTCAGGAGAATGCCAGCGCCTTCTTCGCCCGCGCCGGGCTGAAGCTGACGCAGGGGACCGGGGTCCGGGACTACCGGGGCAAGCTCGTCGGCGTGCCCGGCGTCGAGGTGCGCTACCTTTCGGCCTCGGAGATCGCGAGCCAGCTCGCCTCCGGCGCCGCCCATCTCGGCGTGACCGGCGAGGATCTGATCCGCGAGACCCTCCCCGACGTGCGGGGCCAGGTGGAGTTGCTCACGCCGCTGGGCTTCGGCAACGCTACGGTGGTCGTCGCCGTGCCCCAGGCCTGGATCGACGTGCGGGTGATGGCCGACCTGGACGAGGTCGCCGCGACGATGCGCGTGCGCCACGGCCGCCGGCTGCGCGTCGCGACGAAATACGTGAACCTCACCCGCCGGTTCTTCGCCGAGACCGGCGTGGCCGATTACCGGATCGTGGAGAGCCTCGGCGCCACCGAGGGCGCCCCGGCGGCGGGCTCGGCCGAGATCATCGTGGACATCACCACCACGGGGGCGACGCTGGCCGCGAACGCCCTGAAGATCCTCGATGACGGGATCATCCTGCGCTCGGAGGCGAACCTCGTCGCCTCGCTGAAGGCCCCCTGGGGCGAGGCGCAGCGGACCACCCTGCGGGCGGTGCTCGGGCGGATCAGCGCGGAGGAGCGGGCCCGCACCACCCGCGAGGTCCGCGCGGCGATGCCGGAATCCGGGACGATCGACCTCGCGACCCTGGCCGGCCTGCACGAGGCCGAATTGCCCTACGGCGCGCCGAGCGGTCCGGGGGGCGAGATCGTCCTGCGCTGCCCGGAGTCGGCGATGTTCGACCTCGCCGACGCCCTGGTCCAGGCCGGCGCCCGGGCGGTGAGCGTCCGGCGGATCGACTACGCCTTCGCGGCCGAGAACCCCCTGGCGGAGAGGCTGTTGGCAAGGGTGTGAGCGAGCAGTTGACGGGGGAAGGACGCTCCCCATGTGGGCGATCGTCTGGATATGCTAGAAGACCGGTGCTATCTCTGCCATGTGGGTGACACGGTGAGATTCTGCCTGCCGTAGCACTGCCATTGTTGACGGTGGCAGGAGCGCCATGCGGGGTTCCGGCAGGCCCCGCCCCACAGCGTCAGGAGGCTTCGGCCTCCTTTCGCATGTCTGGACATTCTCCACGGATAATGGGGTAAGGCTTCCTCAGTTCGCGCCGAAGATCGCGCTCGCGCATCGTCAGGAACGAGGCGAGGTACAGTTCGTGGCCGGTCTGCGTGGCCTTCAGATAAGCGCGAAAGTTGCAGCCCGTATCGTCCCAATCAGCGTACAGAACCACGACCGTCCGAGGCCCGTCCTGCCGGTATGAACCTTTGCGGAGAGTAGGGCCGACCCACCGGTAGATGCTGATCGGCAACTCCCGGTGATGGCGAAGCTGCTTTTGGACCGTCTCGGCAGAGAGAAAAACCCGTCGCGTCCGAGAGCCGATGGCCTGCGCGATACGAGGTTCGATGGCCGCGATCGGAAGCGGATCGCTGCGTGTTCCAAGATGCAAGCCGAGCAAATGCTCGAAGTCCATCGGTTCCGTACACCCATTCCACCATGGGAATGTGGTCGCATCTCATGAGGACTCGAAGCAAGCAGCCTGCAGTTGAGCCGGCAAGCAAACTAACAGGCCCTATTGCGGCCCCTGCTTGGCGAATTCCCCGAGGACGGCGCGGAGGACCTTCAACCGCGCGTCGTAGGCGGTGCGCAGGCACTCGACCTCGGCGCCGCAGGTCCGGCGTTCGGTGAGCCAGGTCTCCTGGTCGTCCTTCAGCTTCGATTGGCCGCCCATCGGCAGCACGGCCTTCAGGATCTCGAACCGGGTCGCCATCTCCACGTCCCGGTCGTTGAGCGGGAGATGGGCGCAGACCGCCTTCTCGTCCGGCGCCTCGGCCTTGTCGCAGGGAAAGCTCGCGGCCTGGGCCGAGCCGCCGGCGAGGGCGAGGAGCAGGGCGAGAGAGGCGGCGCGCATGGGGCCATAACGGCCGAGCCTGCCGGAGGCTCCCGCTAAGAGCTCCTCATAAAACTCCCGGGCAGCGGGAGTTCTCCCTCCGGCTGCAACGGCGCAGCGGGAGTTTTTGTGAGAGGCTCTAGAAGCCCGGCTTCACCGTCGCCAGCACCACGATGACGATCATCAGCAGCGTCGGCACCTCGTTGATCACCCGGTAGAACTTGTGCCCTCGGGTGTTCCGGTCGGCGGCGAAGTCCTTCACCATCTTCGCGAGCCAGCCGTGGATGCCTGACAGCGCCACCACCAGGGCGAACTTCGCCTGAAGCCAGGGGCTCGCGTAGAAGCCGCTCATCCAGGCGAGCGTGAGCCCGAACACCCAGGTGGCGATCAGGGCCGGGGTCATGATCGCCTTGAGCAGGCGGCGCTCCATGACCTTGAAGGTCGCGGATTGCACCTCCGAGCCCGCCGGCAGGCTCGCATGGTAGACGAACAGGCGGGGCAGGTAGAGCATCGCCGCCATCCAGGCGATGAGGCTGACGATGTGCCCGGCCTTGATCCAGTCGTAGAGCACGCGGGTCAGCCCCTGAGCCGGGCGAGCATCCGCTCGACATGGGCCACCGGCGTTTGCGGCGTGATGCCGTGGCCGAGGTTGAACACGTGCGGCAGCCCTTCCACGGCCTCGCGGATGCCGTCCACGGCCGCGTCCAGGGCCGTCCCGCCCTCGATCAGCGTCTCGGGGTGGAGGTTGCCCTGCGTGACCGTGGAGGCCGGCACACGGCCCCGCAGGGCCTTCAGATCGACCCCCCAATCGACGCCCACCGCATCGGCGCCGGTCTCGGGCACCACGCGGGCATGGCCGTCGAGGCCCGAGCCGCGGGCGAAGACGATGATTTTCGCATCCGGCACCCGCGCCCGGATGCCCGCGATCATCCGCGCGATGGGTTGGAGCGACCAGCGGGTGAGAGCGTCCGGCGAGGAGCCCCCCGGCAGGGCACTCTCGGCGACGTCGCCCACGGGCTCGACCAAACCGGGCGAGACGGGCATCGCCTTCGGCAGGGTGCCGGCGTGGGATTCGAAGATCTGCACGGCGTCGGCACCAGCCTCGAGCTGGCGCACGAGATAGTCGGTCTGCACCGTGACGAGGCGGTCGATCAGTTCGTCCACCAGGGCCGTGTCGCCCTCGGCGAGCGCCCGGGCGGGGGCGAGGTCCGGGGTGCCCCGGCCGCCGATCATATAGCTCGCCACCGTCCACGGCGCGCCGCAGAAGCCGAGCAGGGTCGTCTCGGCCGGCAGTTCGGCCCGCAGCCGCGTCACCGTCTCGAAGACGGGGGCGAGGTGGGTCATCACGGCGCCGTCCCCCGCCTCACGCAGGCGCGCGAAGGCGGCACGGTCGCTCAAGGGATCGAGGCGCGGCCCCTCGCCCTCCACGAAGCGCACGTCCTGGCCGAGCGCGTGGGGGATGACGAGGATGTCCGAAAACAAAATCGCCGCGTCGAAGCCGAACCGACGGATCGGCTGAAGGGTGACCTCGACGGCGAAGTCCGGGCTGTAGCAGAGGTCGAGGAACGAGCCCGCCGTCGCCCGGGTGGCCCGGTATTCCGGCAGATAGCGCCCGGCCTGCCGCATCATCCAGGCGGGAGGCGGCCACACGGCCTCGCCCGAGAGGACCCGCAGCATCGTCCTGTCCGCTTGCTCGGTCATGCGCTCCCGTACCCGTTTCCTCGCCAACCGGCCCGGTCGCGACGATCCCCAGGGGGATCTCTCATAAAGAAAAGAGAGAATCTTAGACTCTGTTTTTTTCTCTTGGAGGCTGATGAGCGGGAGCGCAACCATATCCACACCCGATCCCCGGCTCGCCGCCGTTAACGAGGCTTTAAAGGATTTGCGCGAAGATGATGGAAGAGGCTTCCCGTCCAAGGGCTTGGAGGAAGGGGGGCCGGGGGTGTGGCGTTCCGCGTCCCGCTTTTCCCGACTCGGGCGCGGAATCCGTCCCGATTGGACGGCCTGTGTACGCAGGAGTCGATAGACGTCCGCCTTTTCAGGCTGGACCGGTCCGACAGGCCTGCCTATCCACACTGATCGACTCCCCGGCGGTCGCCGTTGGATAACTCCCACACCGGCCGGAGACGCCGCGCATGGGCCGCAGCTACTTCCACCTCCACCTCGTCTCCGATTCCACCGGCGAGACGCTCATCAATGTCGGGCGCGCGGCGGCGGCGCAGTACGAGGGCGTGTCGGCCATCGAGCATGTCTATCCCCTGGTGCGGTCGGGCTCGCAGCTGGAGCGGGTGATCTCCGAGATCCGCGCCGCGCCGGGCCTCGTGCTCTACACCCTGGTGGGGGGCGACCTCGGCCAGCGGCTGGAACTGGCGGCGCGGGAGTCGGGCTCGCCGTGTCTCTCGGTGCTGCAGCCGGTCCACGACCTGCTGCAATCCTACCTCGGCACGCAGAAAGCGGCGCGCCCCGGCGCCCAGCACATGCTGAACGCCGAGTACTTCAAGCGCATCGACGCGATGAACTTCACCCTCGCCCACGACGACGGCAACCTGCCGGAGGATCTGGAGGAGGCGGACGTCATCCTGCTCGGCGTCAGCCGCACCTCGAAGACGCCGACGTCGATCTACCTCGCCAATCGCGGCCTCAAGACCACGAACCTGCCCCTCGTCCCCGGCATGCCGGTGCCGCCGGGGATCGAGGCGGCGCGCAAGCCCCTCATCGTCGGCCTGTTCGCTTCGCCGGAGCGGATCATCCAGATCCGGCAGAACCGCCTGTCGAGCCTCAACGCCGACGAGAGTTCGATGTATGTCGACCGGGAGGCGGTCTCCGACGAGATCACCGCGTCGCGGCGCCTGTTCATCAAGAACCGCTGGCCGACCATCGACGTGACCCGCCGGTCGATCGAGGAGACGGCCGCCGCCATCCTCGACCTGCACCGCGACCACCGGATGAAGTTCATCGCGGAGTAGGAGGATCCCCAAGGACCGAGTCCTTGGGTGGGGTCCAGGGGTGAAACCCTTGGAAGATGCAAGGCTCCGCCCTGCACCCGCCAGAGGGCTCGCCCTCTGGACACCCTTTACGAACCGCCGAGCACCGTGCGCACCAGCGCCATGCCGGCGATGAGGCCGACGAGACCGAGGGCCACCGAGGCGAACACGTACACGGCGGCCGCCGTCGTCTCGCCCCGCTGGTACAGGGTGATCGCGTCGAGCGAGAAGGTCGAGAAGGTGGTGAACCCGCCTAGCACGCCCGTGGTGAGGAACAGGCGGGCGGGATGGCCGGCCGCGCCCCGCAGGGCGAAGCCCTCGGCGAGCACGCCCATTAGGAACGAGCCCAGCACGTTGATGATCAGCGTAGCCAGCGGGAAGCCGAGGCCCGGCAGCAGCCGCGCCACCGCCACGTTGAAGCCATGGCGAAACCCGCCGCCGATCCCGGCGCCGAGGAAAACGATGAGGGTGTTGATCATGCCTGTCCCGTCCCGGTTGGACGGGCGGCCCGGCCGCGATGCGGGCACGCCCCACCGCGGGCGGCGACCGCCCTCACGGTAGGAGCCATCAGCCCTGGCCGGTCATCCGGCAAGGCGGTTGTCGGGGAGCTCCATCCCCATCGAGCGGGAGAGTAAGGCAGAACGGGTGAGAGGAAAAGGCGCGCCGGCCCGTCATCGCGCACCGGGCGGCGCGATGACGGGGCGTGAAGCCCTCACGCCGCGACGGCGAAGTGGCTGCGCTGCTCGATCTGCGCGACGTAGAAATCCTCGATCACGTCACGGACGACCTCGGCGAGGTCGGCGCCCCGGTGCTCGTCGAGATGGATGTCGCTGCCGATCACCCGGCCGACATGGTCGCTCGCGCTGGAGCCGGGGACGAGGCGCTCGTTGTAGCGCTGATGCAGGCCGGAAATCGAAATATAGTTCTTGCCCCCGAGTTCGGGCCCGTACTTGATCTTGATCTTCTGCTCGCTGTCGACCCCGCGCAGCTTGGCGCAGAGGGTGACGAAGTTGTCGGTGTCGATCACCGGCTCCAGACCGACGATGCTGCCGTGAGCGTTGTGCTCCTCGTTGAGGACCTCGGCCATGAGGTGCAGCACCTCGATCACCGGCTGGAGGGCGCGGGTGCCGTCCTCGAGCAGCTTCTGACGGAAGCCGCTGCTGCGGGCGTCGGCATCGGCGAGGCGGCTGCGGAAACGATCCTTGACTTCGTGGACATGCGCCATGGTCTCAATCCTCCGAGAAACTTCTGAAAACCGGACTGTTTCGTCCGCTGGAATCAGTTTTACGGAGCCAATGCAGATGACGCAAGATAGTGCAAAACATTGATGCTTGCCCATGACTTGGGCTTTTGCTTAAAACATCTACCTGATGAAAAAATAGGCAAACGGGACGGACGAGTATCCTCCTCCGTCCCACGCGACACTTATTTCAGGAGGCGCAGGAGGCTGCGGCCGGCCGGGGTCTTCAGTTCCTTGGCGTCGAGCTTGCCGTCGCCATCAGGGTCGGCGGCCTTGAAGCGCTCCGCCACCAGGGCATCGTATTCCTTCTGGTCGATCGACTTGTCATTGTCGGGATCGGCCGCCTTCATCTCCTTCTTGCTGATCCGGCCCTGCAGCTCCTTCGTGTCCACGGAGCCGTCCTTGTCGGTGTCGAGCCGCTCGAAGGTGGCCTTCCCGGCGGCCTGGGCTTCGGCGCGGTCGATGGTGCCGTCGTTGTCGGTGTCGATCGCCTTCAGGCTCTTGGCCGCGCCGCCGGAGCGGGCGGCGGCCGGCAGCGGCAAGGTGGCGGGCAGGGTCACGGCCGAGACGAGGAGGGCCGCGAGCAGCGTCCTCGTGCGGATCTGTCCGATCATGGGAAGTCTCCGGTTGCGGAATGCACCGGCGAACCCAAACCACGTCGCTGATCCATGTTCCTCGCCCCGCCATCACGAAGCGACGAGGAGCTCTCAGATCGGCCCGTCGAGGGGCTTCAGGCGCCCGGCGGAGGGCGAGGCGGCGGCGGGCCGGCTTCGGGACAGGGCTTTGGCGAGGGCCGCCAGATCGGGCGCGTCGCCAGCGGTCCGTCCGTAGATCGCCTGGTCCAGGGCGGCGAGGGCGGTGCTCGTCTCCGGCTCGGCCCGCCAGCGGCGTCCGAGGTCGGGGAGCATCCGCTCTCCCGCCGACACGGCCGCGCGAAATCCCGGCAGGTCCCGGGCGCGGGCGGCTCGGCGTAGGTCCTGGCGGAGGGCCGAGGGCAGACGCAGGGAGGTCCGGTCACGCCGGAAGCCGAGGAGGGCGAGGCCGAGGCCGAAGGCCGTCATCCCCGCCGTGGCGGCCAGCAGCGAGGAGCGCGTGGCTGTGCGCCCGCCATCGGTCTCCCGGTCGGGCAGGCCGCCGCCGATCTGGCGGGCGGGGATCTCGGCCTCGCGCATGGTGCGCGTGAGCGTGTCGAACCAGGGGATGGCGATGGCATCGAGGGGGATCACCTCCGGCACGCCGGGCTTCACGTCCCAGACATAGGTGGCGCGGGCGACGGGGCCGGCGGGGGTGATGATGGTCTCGCGGACGACCGGCCCGGCGAAGGTGATGATGCCGCGCGTGCGCATGACGGGGCGCGGCGGCAATCCTTCGGCCACCACGCCCTGGGCTTCGAGGATCACGGTCCGCCGCACGGTCTCGCCGAGCTTCACGGTCTCGGGGTCCCGGCTCCAGGAATCGGTGATGGCCACGTCGCGGGCGGGCAGCCACCAGGGTTCCGGGGCGTCGGGTCCACCGGTCGGCGCGGTCCAGGCGGCGACGGTGAGGGGCACAGGTGCCGAGCGCACGTCCACCACCTTGCGCTCGCCGACATCGTTGATGGTCAGCCGGTGGATGAAGGGTTCGAGGGTGAAGTGGCCCGCATGGTGGGGGAAGACCGCCCCCGTCCGATCGAAGGCGATGGCGCTCTGGCCATCCGGCAACTGGGTCTTGCTCCAGTGGTCGCGGCCGAGCTGCGTCCAGGTGAAGTTCGCGAGCGGCGGCTGGATCATCTCCTCCAGCAGGATCGGCTGGCGATAGACCCCGTGGATCCGCAACAGCACCATCTCCCGGGCGTAGGGATCGGCCCCGCCGTTGAGTTCCGGCGTCACGGTCAGGGTCAGGTCGCCGGGCTCCACCTCGGCGCGGGTGGGCGAAGGCCACGACAGGGGAGCGAGCAGCGAGGCCAGGAGGAGGAGGATCACTCTCCCTCCCCGCCAACCGCTCCGGCCAAAACCCAAAAAAATCACCATGGGTTGCTCCCGGCGGGCATGGCGGTGCCGGCCTCGACGCGGCGGGCCTGCTCGGCCTTGAGGCGAAGCTTGAGATAGCGGCCGGGATCGTCGGGCAGGGTCTGGAGCCACAGGCGGTCGGGGCGGATCTCGTGCGCCTCGAAGCTCTTCGTCACCCGGCGGGCCTCGCGCTCGGGGGCCTCGGCGACCATGGCGGGGCCGGTGCCGGAGCGGCCGCGCCCGGCGGCGTCGCCCACCGAGCCCCGGGCCTTGCCGGCGGCGGAATCGATCGCCGCCTGCTCCGCGCGGCCGCGCCGGGAGACGACGCTGTTGCCCGGCAGCGAGGCGCTGCTGCTCGCCTCCTTGTTGCCCGCGAGCCCCTCTCCGCTCGAACTCGCATTGATGTCGTCGTTCGGGTCCTGGTGGGCGGACTTGTTGTAGCGGGCGCCGTACTGCGCCGTGCCGTTGGCGATGCCGCCGCCGGGGCCGCGATCGATCGCCTCTTCCAGCATCCGGGCGATCAGCGAGCGGTTAGCCTGGGCGTCCGCGTCGCGGGGGTTGAAGCGCAGGGCGTCGTCATAGGCGTCGATGGCGCCCTGCAAGTCTCCCGCGCGGGCGAGCGCGTTGCCGAGGTTGTAGCTGGCGCGTCGCCCGCCCGCCCGGAACAGGGCGGCGGCCTCCTCCGGCCGTCCCGCCTCGTAGAGGGCGGCGGCCCGCCAAGCGGGATCGTCGAAGACCGGCACGGCGAGGCCCGGCAGATGCACGGCCATGAGCAGGCGGCCGAGGCCCGTGCGCGGCTGGGACAGGGCGGCCAGCGTCAGGATCCCGGCGGCGAGCAACGCCAGCCCCGTGATCCGGGCCGGGCGGCGCCAGGACCGGGGCAGGGCGACGGCGGGGGGCAGGGCGAGACCGCTCGGCATCAGGCGCTCCGGCGGAACAGGAGGAGGGCGGGGAGGGCCGCAAGCCACAGCAGCCAGCGGCCGAGGTCGGCGAAGGCCACCACCCCGTAGCCGCCCTCCGCGAGGTGCTGGGCCGTGGGCGCGGCCACAGTCTCGAGCACCGGCCCCGGCGCGGCGATGTCGGCGCTCGGGCCGCCGCCGACGGAGGCGAGGCGGGCAAGGGCGGTGGCATCCGGCGGCGGAGCACCGGGGGCTCGCGTCTTGGCGGGCACGAACAGCGTGGCGAGCCGCCAGCCGTGCGTCCGGATCGCGGCGGCCTCCCGCACGGCCGCCTCGCCGATCCCATCGCCGTCGCTAATGAGCACCACATCGGCGGCGATCACGCCGGCCTCGGCCAGCGTCCGCGCCGCGAGGGCGAGGCCGCGCTCGGGGTGGCTCCCCCGGTCGGGGACGGTGTCGGCGGTGAGGGCGAAGAGGGTGGTACCCAAGCTGTCCCGGTCGGTTGTCGGCGACACCGCGAGATAGGCGTCGCCCGCATAGACGACGAGGGCGACGGGGCGCGTGCCCGCCGCCTCGGCCACCGCCGAAGCGGCTTCCCGCACCCCCTGAAGGTTGCCCCCCTCCGCCACGGAGCGGGAGAGATCGACGACGAGGACCGTCTCGTCGAGGTTGCGGAAGCTGCCCGTGTCCCGCCGCTCGATCGCCGGGCCCGCGAGGCCGAGCACGATGGCACCCGCGCAGAGGCCCGCCGCGAGATTCGCGCCCCGCCGTCCGCCGAGCACCGATCCGGTGTGGGTCAAGTAGGCCATCAGGGCGGGATCGACCTCCCGGCCCCAATCGCCGAGCGGCGCCGCCCGGCGCACGGCATAGAGCGCCAGCAGGATGACGATGGGGAGCGCGGCGAGCCACCAGGGCCGCAGGAGCGTGAGGCCCGCGAGCGTCATGCCGAGGTCCTCCCCGCCAGCAGGGCGACGGCGAAGGCCAGTGCCAGGGCACCCGGCCAGACCCACAGGTCTTTGCGCAGGGGCAGCGGCGGCGCGTCGGCCTGTCCGCCGACGAGGGAATCGATCGCGCCCGCCACGGCCACGAGATCGTCCGTGGTCTTCACCCGGAAGAAGCGCCCGCCGCTCGTCTCGGCCATGGCCTTCAGGGTCTCGCTGTCGACCACGTCCTGCTCGCCATCGGCGTCGGCGAGGTCGCGGGGGCCGAGCGCGATCGTGTAGACGCGCACGCCGATCTCACGCGCGAGGTCGGCGACGTCCTTCGGCGCGGTCTGGCCCGCGTTGTTGGCGCCGTCCGAGAGCAGCACCACCGCCTTGGTCGCGGCGGGGCGACCCTCGGGGATGTGGGCGTCCCTCGGGTCGAGGCGCCGCAGGGCGAGGCCGAGGCCGTCGCCGATGCCGGTGGAGCGGCCGGTGATGCCGATCGTCGCCTCCTCCAGGGCGCGGGCGACGGAGGCGGTGTCGTAGGTCAGGCCGGCGGCGGCGTAGGCTTGGTCAGCGAAGATCACGAGGCCGATCCGGTCCCCCGCCCGGCGGCGGATGAAGTTGGCGCCGACGCGCTTGACCGCCGCCAGCCGACTCACCGTCTCGCCGTCGAGGGCAAAATCCCGCCGCTCCATGGAGCCGGAGAGATCCATGGCGATCATGATCTCGCGGCCCGAGGCGGGCAGGGCGAGGCCGGGCAGGATCACGCGGGGGCCGCTCATCGCCACGACGAGGCTGACCCACAGCCCCCAGAGCAGGACGGCCCGGCGGCGTCCCCGCCCGGCGACGTCGCCGCCGGTGCCCGTGCTGGTCACGAGGGTGCCCGGCACGCGCAGGGCCCCACCCTCCATCCGCTCCCGGGGCAGCAGCCGGGCGGCGAGCCAGGGCAGGGGCAGGAGCAGTAGCAGCCAGGGAAGGGCGAGGTCGAACCCTGAGACGAAGGCCGCGAGCCAGCCGGGCAGGAGACCGAGGAAGGAGGCGCCGCTCATGCGCGCAGCCTCCCGATCAACCGGGCCAATTCCGCGTCGAGGAGGGCGGGGTCGGGGGTCTCCCGCCGGTAGAGGCCATCGGCCAGCACCCGCCCGGCCCCGGCGGTGAAGAAGTCGGTGCGCAGGGTCGAGTCCAGGCACCCAGCCCAGGCGGCGCCTTGCGCAGTCGCGGCTTCGTCGCCCCGAAGGGTGCGGACGAGGCGCCGCAACAGGCGGGCCTGGGCCAGCACCCGCTCCGGGCCCGGCAGGGCGCGGCTCTCCGCGAGGTCGGCGAGCGCCGCCCGGCGGAGACTCGCGCGGGTCCGGGCCAGGACGAAGCGACCGAGCCCCACGAGGAGGGCGGCCCCGAAGCCCAGGACGAGCGCGAGGACGATCCCTTCATCCACAGGACCGGCCGCCCCGCCGGGCAGGTGCAGGCCGCGCAATTGGTCGAGGGTGGCGGGGGCGTCGGCGGGCGTCATCGGCCGGTTCCCACCGCCGCGCGCGCGATGACGGAGGGACGCTCACAGCACGGCATCGAGCCGCTCCATCAGGGGGGCGTAGGCCTCGGGTCCGGCCTCCACGTCGAGGCGCAGGCCCGCGATGCCCCGGGCGGCGTAATCGGACAGGCGGGCGTCGAGGGCCTGGGCTCCCGCCCCATCGGCCCGGAGCGACCCCCGCCGTCCGTCCGCGAGGGCGAAGGGAAAGAAGCCCGGCCGCTTGGCGCGCTCGAAGGCATCGCTCACCAGCACGAGACGGACCGAGACGCGCTCGGCGACGAGCCCGAGCAGGCGTTCGAAATCCGGCCCCGGCGCGTCGAGCGCGCTGGCGATCACCAGATGCCCGCCGGAGGGCAGCAGGCTCGCCGCGACGCCGAGGAGGGGTTCCAAGGGAGGATCGCCGCCGGCCGCCGCCTCCAGGGCGGCGGCATGGGCCAGTGCCAGCGCCCCGGTGACGGCGGTCATGGCCCGCTCGCCGCCGGCCGGGCGCAGCACCACGGGCTCGCCCACGCTCGCCACGGCGAGGCCGACCCGGCCGCCATCGGCGACGATCCGCCAGCCGAGCAGCGCCAGGGCCTCGGCGGCGGCCACGGAGCGCAGGGTCCGGCGGGTGCCGAACAGCATGGAGGGCCGGAAGTCGGCGAGCAGGATCACCGCCCGGTCGCGCTCGTCGTGGTGGGTGCGCACATGCAACTGCCCGGTGCGGGCGGTGGCGTTGCGGTCGATGTGGCGGCGGTCGTCGCCCTCGCTCCAGGGCCGCACGTCCTCCGGCTCCGAACCCCGGCCCCGCCGCTTCGTGACGATCCCGCCGGGCAGGCCGGCGAGCGTCCGGGTCGCGGGGGCGGCGCCCCGCCGGGCGAGGTGGCGCAGGCCCATCAGCGCCTCGCCGGAGAGGTGGATCACGCGATCCTCCTCCTCACAACGCCTTCACCCGGCGCACGAGGTCGTCGATCAGACCTCGGGCGGTTTTGCCCTCGGCGGCGGCCCGCCAGGTCAGGCCGATCCGGTGGGAGAGGGCGTCGCGGGCGAGTTCGGTGACGTCCTCAGGGATCACGTGGTCCCGGCCCCGCAGCCAGGCCCGGGCCTTGCCAGCCATCATCAGCGCCAGGGTACCGCGCGGGGAGGCGGGATGCTCGATGGCGCTCCGCAGATCCGGCGCCGCCTCGTCGGTGCGCGTGGCCGCCACGAGGCGCACAAGGTAGTCCTTCAGGGCCGGGGAGACGTAGGTGGCGAGCGCCGCCTCGCGGGCCGCGCGCACGTCCGCCATCGACAGGCGGATCGGCATCGGCGCGATGCGGTGGGTGATCTCGCCCTCCACGAGGTCGAGGGTCGCCCGCTCGGAGGCCGCGTCGGGCATGTCCACCACGACGTGGAGCAGGAAGCGGTCGAGCTGCGCCTCGGGCAGGGGGAAGGTGCCCGCGTGCTCGATCGGGTTCTGGGTGGCCACCACCATGAACGGGTCGTGCAGGCGGTGGGTCTCGCCGGAGACCGTCACCTGCCCCTCGGCCATGGATTCGAGGAGCGCCGATTGCACCTTCGGCGGGTGCGCGGTTCACCTCGTCCACCAGCACCAGGGCGTGGAAGAGCGGGCCGGGCAGGAATTCGAAATGCCCGCTATCCTGCCGCCACACGGTGGTGCCGGTGAGGTCAGCGGGCATCAGGTCCGAGGTGCACTGGATGCGGGCGAAGGAGCCGTCGAGCCCCTCCGCGAGGCGCTTCACCGCGCGGGTCTTGCCGAGGCCCGGCACGCCCTCGATCAGCAGGTGGCCGCCGGCCAGGAGGCCGATCAGGAGCCGCTCCACGAGGCCGGAGGCGCCGATCAGGCCGGTCTCCAGCCCGTCGCGCAGGGCGAGCACCCGCCCGTGCAGAGCGGCGGCATCGGCCGTGGGCATGGAGCCGACGGGGGGTGAGCGATCGGCCAGCGCGGCATCGCTCATGAAAGACGCAGTCCCGACAGGGCGGTCGCTTGCGGCATCCTGCACGTCTCCTCGTCGCCGGGTCCCGCTTCGTCGCGTGATCCTCGGACACGATCGGGTGTGCCCGTCGGCCGGAGGGCCGTCAATCCTGTGCGCTTCGCCGGATGCCCGGCATCGTGTCACGTTTTCTCCACAAGCTTGGCCGATGAGCGGCGAGACCAAGACCTGTGTCGAGCCAAGCCTTTCGTTGAGTCATGACCTTCGCTGAGACCTATGCCGGCTTGCCGGAGCCGGCCAAATCCGCCCTCGGCCTCGTCGTCGCGTTCTGCCTCGCGACGTTGATCGGGGCGGAGCGGCAGTATCGCCAGCGCACGGCGGGCCTGCGCACGGCCGTGCTCGTGGCGGTGGGCGCCTCGGCCTTCGTCGATCTCGGCATGCGCCTCACCGGCGGCGAGGGCGGCACCCGCACGGTGGCCTACGTGATCTCCGGCATCGGCTTCCTCGGCGCCGGCGTGATCATGAAGGACGGGCATGAACGTGCGCGGGCTCAACACCGCCGCGACGCTGTGGTGCTCGGCGGCGGTGGGCGCCTTCGCCGGGGCGGACATGCCGATGGAGGCATTGTTCGTCACCGCGACGGTGCTCGCCTGCAACACGGCGCTCCGCCCCCTGGTGAAGCTGATCGACCGCCTGCCGATCCGCGAATCGGAGACGGAGGCGACCTACGAGGTCCAGGTCACGACCGCGCCCGGCACCACCGGCCCGGCCCAGGACCTGCTGATCGAGCGGCTGGAGGCGGCGAACTATCCCGTGAGCGCCGTCGAGATCGAGGAACGCGGCGACGAGGCGGTGGATGTCATCGCCACCCTGACCGCGAGTGCCGTCGAGGCGCACGAGCTCGATGCGGTCACCGCCGAGCTGGAGCGGGCGCCCGGCATCCGGCACGCCACCTGGGCGAGCCGCACCACGGCGGATTGATTTTTTTAAAGACTTGCCCTGGTTCTCGAGGGCCCTTCGGACTTCCCCCGATATTGCGAGCGTCGGCGAAGCAATCCGAGGCAGCGGGCCGCCCCAAAGCAGGGCGCTACCTTAGATTGCTTCGCTCCGCTCGCAAAGACGGAGGTGCGGCTCAGCGATGCGGCGTGAGCGGACGGCTCCGGCGCTCGACCACGATGGTCGGCCGGGTCCTGCGTTCTACGATGACGGTGCGCGGCGCCCGGGTCGGGCTCGCGTGGCTCAGGATCCGCTCGGGGGTTCGCTCCGGCTTGGCGTGCTGAGCCGCCACCACATGGGGGCGGACCTCCTCAGTCGGCAGGCCGATCAGCCCGGCGGCGATTTCCACCTGCTGCTCCAGGTCGTCGGCGAGGTCCTGGGCGGCGGCCACCGCCTCGACGATCGTCGGCGGCTCACGGCGCACCCGGATCGGCGGAAGGTCGGCGAAGCTCTTCTGTGTCTTCTTCACGGGGCGACTCGCGGTCTTCATGCCCATAGCATAGCGCGCTCCAGGCCGGTTGTGCAGTGCATCAAACGATAGTGATGATGCAGGCAGCGCAGGGCCGGGCACCTCCGGACGGGTCCCGTCGCCACTCCGTTCCGTCGCGGAAGGTCGGCTCACACCGGCCCGCCGCGATGATGTGAAGCACGCGGTAACGAGATCTCCGCATTTGTGAAGCAAACATCGGGCCGGAGGCCTCGTTTCCCGTAGGCGCCATCCGAGCCTATCCTCATCCCATGACCGATTCCCGCGATCCGCGACTGACCCCAGCCCGCGCGGCCCTGGCCGACGCCCGCCTGCGCGAGGTCGTGCGGGCCGATCGCTACGTGGAGGGCCGGATCCGGCGGGTCGGCGTCGCTTCCGCGCCCCTGCGCCGGGAGCCTTCGTCTCACGCCGGCATCGACACCGAGGTGCTGCTGGGCGACGCGGTGACCTTCTACGATGTCATCGACGGGTACGCGTTCGTGCAACTCGCGCGGGACGGCTATGTCGGGTTCCTGCCGGAGGGGAGTCTCGCCCCGGCCGATCCCGAACCGACCCACGTCGTCACCGCGCTGAGGACGTTCCTCTACCCGGAGCCCGACCTGAAGCGCCCGCCGCTGGGCCATCTGAGCCTCGGGGCCCGGCCCGCGGCGCTCGGCGTCGTCGGCGAGTACCTCGAGACGGCGGCGGGCTACGTCTTCACCGAGCATTGCCGGGAGACCGGCTTCACCGAGCCGGATTTCGCGGGCACCGCCGAACGGCTCGTCGGCGTTCCCTATCTCTGGGGTGGACGCACCAGCCTCGGCCTCGACTGCTCGGGGCTGGTCCAGCTCTGTCTGCACCTCGCCGGGCTCGACTGCCCCCGCGATGCGGACATGCAGGAGAGCGGGCTCGATGCGGTGTCGCCCGACGGGGCCGAAGGCCTGCGGCGGGGCGACCTGGTCTTCTGGCGCGGCCACGTCGGCATGATGCTGGACGGGGCGCGGCTGATCCACGCCAACGGCTACCATATGACGGTGGCGATCGAGTCCTTGGCGCAGGCCCGCGCCCGCATCCTCGCCAAGAGCTACGGGGCGGTCACCTCGATCCGCCGCCTCCGGGTTTCGTGAGCGGCGGCGTGCCGTCGCTCCCAGGAACCCGGCCTCCGGTCCACCCGTTGAATGGTCAAGTTTTGTTGTCACCGGAGATCATCATGACCGGCAAGCCCATCGGCCTCGTCCTCGGGGCCAGCCTCCTCGCCCTCCTCCCCGGCGCCGCCCTGGCCTTCGGGGGCGGCGGCGGCAATTCCGGCAGCGGGCTCTCGCCTTACGCGGCGCTCAACGGCAACGATCGCTCGGCCGGCGTGAACAACGGCAATTACCGCGATCCCGCCCTCGATCCGTACCTGCGGACCTATGCGCCCGAGCAAGCCTACCGTTACGAGGCTCCGCCGCGGGTCCAGCCCGAGCCGGCCCGGCCGCCGCGCCTGCGGATGCGGCCCTATTACGGCTACCCGTACTGAGAAACGGCGCCCTCTCTCCGCTGTGGGAGGGCGTCGGCGCCGAACATCGCCGTTCCGGAGCGCCGCAGGCGAGCCCGGAACCGGCGGTTTCAGGTTTCGCGCCGTCGCGGCTCTCGATCCCGGGATCCGCCGCGCGGCCCCGGGATGACGGGGAGGCTGTTCCCTGTCGCGATGGACAGGGAGGGGACGTCACTCGTCCGCTTTGGTGTCCTGCGGGGCCTTCGAGGTCTTTGCCTCTTTCGTCCCTGTCTCGGTGATCGCCTTCGGCGCGGCGGCGGTATGGACGCGCTTCAGCGTCCAGTCCCCGCCCGAGGGCTTGCACCCCGTTCCGCGCACGAAACGGCTTCCCTCCGTGCCGATGACGGAGGCCAGAAAGTTCCGGCAGATCTGGTCGTCGGCGACGAAGGGCAGGCCGGTCGGGTTCACCGAGCCGTGCATCCCGGAATCCGGGTTGTCCCACTTCACCGGGCGGCCGTTGCCTTGGGGATCGAGAGCCAGAACGAGGGCACCCTGCGCCCGCCGCCAATCCTCACCGTTGAGGTCGGGACCGAAGGTCTTGGGCCGCGCCTCGATGCTGCCCGTCGTCACCGGCTCCGCGGCAGCAACCGGTTCGGGTGTGCCCCGGAACAGCAACAACGGCTGGCTGCAACCGGTCAAAAAGACGCTCAGGCACAGGCCAAACCCCGCCGGAACGAGGCAACGAAACACTTTACAGCTCATCGAGACCATCAGACCATCACACCTGACTCAACGGCGGTCTTTCCGTTCGATGGACGCGCCGTTGCCCCCTCAGGCCCCGGACGTGGCAGGCCAGGAGTGTTCCCTTGAACGAGTTAACGATCGGTGGCGCTAACCCGGTTGTGGGCGATGATTTCACTCGCTCCGAGAATCCAGTGGAGCTTTTCGCGGCCTGGATGCGTGAAGCGGAGGCCTCCGAGCCGGAGGATCCGAACGCGATGGCCCTGGCCACCGCCGGCAGCGACGGCCTGCCCGACGTGCGGGTGGTGCTGCTGAAGGCCTTCGACGCGAGCGGCTTCGTGTTCTACACCAACACCCGATCCACCAAGGGCGAGGAACTGGCCGCCAACCCGCAGGCCGCCCTGGTCCTGTACTGGAAGAGCCTGCGCCGGCAGATCCGCGCGCGCGGCCCCGTCGAGCGCGTGACCGACGCGGAGGCCGACGCCTATTTCGCGAGCCGCCGCCGGGAAAGCCGCCTCGGCGCCATCGCCAGCCAGCAGTCGCGCCCCCTGGCCGACCGCAAGACGCTCATGGACGAGGTGGCGGTGCTGGATGAGCGGTTCGGCGATGGGCCGGTGCCGCGACCCTCGAACTGGACCGGCTTCCGCATCGTGCCGGTCACCCTCGAGTTCTGGCAGAACGGCGACTTCCGCCTGCACGACCGCGTCCGCTTCGTCCGCGACGGCGAGGCGTGGCACGGGCAGCGGCTGTATCCGTAACCGAGGTTTCGAAAGGACGCGTCCTTTCGCGGGTGCAGGGCGGCGCCCTGTCCTCGTTCAAGGGCTTCGCCCAGAGATGTGTCCCAGGGGATCCGCATGAAAAAAGCCCCGGCCTCGCGGCCGGGGCTTTTCCGTCGATGACGCGCCGGAGGATTACGCCTCGGTCTTGTCCTCGTCGCTCTTGTTCTCTTCCTCGGCGGCAGCCTCGGCCTCGGCCTTCTCCTCGGCAGCCTCGGCGGACTGCGCCTCGGCGATCGCGGCCTCCTCGGCCTCGACCTCGGCGCCCAGCACCGTCGGCGGGACGATGTTGGCCACCGGGTCGGTCGCCTCGCCCGTGTAGGCGCCGGCCGGGATCTTGATGTCGGAGACGTGGATCACGTCACCGATCTGGCGGCCGGTCAGGTCGACCTCGATGGCATCCGGGATCTGGTCCGGGGCGACGTCGAGCTCGAGGGTGTGGGCGGTGATGTTGAGGGTGCCGCCACCCTGCTTGATGCCGGGGGCCTCGTCCTCGTTGACGAAGTGCACCGGCACGGCGACCGTCACGGTCTGGCCCGAGACGACCCGCAGGAAGTCGACGTGCAGCGGCACGCCGGAGACCGGATCGAGCTGGAAGTCGCGCGGGATGGCGCGCAGCTTGCGGCCGCCCACGGCGATCTCGAACACGGTGGTCTTGAACCCGCCGGCATAGATCAGCGTGCGGGCACGGATGAGGTCGATGGCGATGGAGACCGGCGGCTGGCCCGCGCCGTAGACGACGGCGGGAATCTGGCCCTGGCGACGAACGGCCCGGGCGGCCCCCTTGCCGACCCGGTCGCGTGCCACGGCCTCAAGCGACTTGGTAGCGCTCATAGGCGTGATCCTTCAGATAGCTGGAGCCGGAACGCGAAAAGGCCGCCCGACAAGGACGGCCCACCCGTACCCGACGCGCCCCTGCCTCCAAGGGTGTCTCGGGGGCGCGCCGCGGCGATACACAAAGAAGGGCCGGAAGGCAAATTTTTTGGGGTTGCCGGACCGCGCGCCACGCCCCTCACCGCATCCCGTGCCGCGCCAACTCCTCCGGCGCCAGTTCCGCCTTCTCCAGCCGCGACAGGATCTCATCGAGCCCCACCGGCCGCCCGTCGCAGGCGTCCACGCCGACATCGCAGGAGCGGCTGGTATCGGGGAGCCAGCCGTGGCTGTGGCCGAAGAGGTGGAGCGTCTCGCGCCACAGGCCCGGCCAGGCCCGGTGGGCGTAGTGCGAGAGGAACAGACGGCGGCTCCGGCCGCTCCCGTCGGCGAGGGTCAGCCTCGCGCTCTCCACCGGTGGCTCGGCCCAGGGCAGGTCGAGGATGCGGTTCGAATCGTGGTTGCCGCGCACTAGGAGCTTCACCCCGCGCAACTCCGAGAAGATCGCGGCGCAGCGCTCGCGGCTCGTCTCGACGGCGAAGTCGCCGAGGTGCCAGACGGTGTCGTCCGGGCCGACGGTCGCGTTCCAGGCGGCGATCAGCGCCTCGTCATGGGCCTCCACTGTGCCGAAACGCGCGCGGGCGTGCCTCAGGACATGCGGATCGCCGAAATGGGTGTCGGCGGTGAAGTAGGTCGCCATCGTCCCATCGTCGTGAGCCCGTTCGAATCGGGTCAACCCCGTAGCGGACCCGAAGAGCGATGCGGCTTATAGTCTTAAACGAATGATCCCCGGATCTCCACGCAAGATCGGCACAAAATCCTAATCGAAGCGAATCACTTCGCCGGCATCTGTCAAGAACTGGCCGCCCCGGATCTTCCACGTTACAACGGTCAAGCTTGGTCCGCGGCGTCGCGGTCCGGTCCAGGCGTTCGTTGAAGCCACAAGGGGAAGCGAAGACCCATGCAGTACTTCACCGTAACCGACCGAGAACGCGACACCGTCCTCGCCGCTTTGCGCTACTACCAGTTCTACCGGATGCAGGGTCATCCGTTCGACCCGCGTCAGGACCACCTGATCGACACCATCGCCGGCCAGACCGGCGACGCCCTGGATCTCACCGAGATCGACGACCTCTGCGCCGGCCTCGCGGGCAATCCGCACGCGCTCGCCGTCAACGCGTGACCGGAGCCTGATCCCAGAGGCCGGGATGCCCCAGACCGCCCTCCCAAGCGGCGGCACCCGGCCCGATGCGGACCCGGTCGGCCCTCGATCGGACATGATCGCAGGGCACGGCCCGCTTATGCCGACCCTCCACGTCTGCCCGCTCTCCCGCTTGGCCGAGACCGTCGCCGCGACGGGGGCGAGCCATGTTCTCACGCTGGCGACCGTCGGCATGGCCGTCGAACGGCCGGCTTCCGTGCCGCCGGACAACCATGCCGTGATCGGCGTGAGCGATATCGCCGCACCGATGGACGGCCATGTCCTGGCGGCGGAGGAGCATGTCGCCGCCCTCCTCGCCTTCGTGCGGGACTGGCCCCGGGACAAGCCCCTCGTCATGCACTGCTATGCCGGGATCAGCCGGTCCCCCGCGGCGGCCTACATCGCCGCCTGCGCCCTGGCGCCGGAGCGCGATGAAGCCGAGATCGCCGCTGCCCTCCGCGCCGCTTCGCCCTCCGCGACGCCCAATCCCCGCCTCGTTGCCATCGCCGACGGGCTGCTCGGCCGGTCCGGCCGGATGGTGGCCGCCATCACGGCGATCGGCCGGGGCGCCGAGGCCTTCGAGGGCGAACCATTCACCCTGGCCCTGGCATGAGGGAGCCTGTGGACCACGCCGTGACTTGCGCCACGCCCCCGGTGTGGCGCAAACGCGCCCGTGAGCTGCAAAAGCGCGGTGGGACCGGACAGACACCCCGAGGTTCGGGTTGTCCGCGGTTTACAACCCGCCTTAGAACCACACCAACGAGTGGCAAGGGATGACCGCGAGCAAAGCCGACACCGACCCGTCGATCGACGCACTGCCCTTCGAGAAGGCCCTGGAGCAGCTCGAGGAGATCGTGCGCAAGCTGGAGCGCGGCGACGTGCCCCTCGATGAGTCGGTGGCGATCTACGAACGGGGCGAGGCCCTGAAGCGGCGCTGCGAGGCGTTGCTGAAGCAGGCCGAGGCGCGGATCCAGCGGATCACGCTGACGGCCGACGGGCGCCCCGAGGGGGTCGCTCCCCTCGACGTATCGTGAAGGGCTCGGGTCGATCCCCGTTTGAGATGAGGATGTGAGCGTGGCGATCACCCCTGAGCAATCAGCGTTGCTGGATCGTGCGAACGAGCCGTCGGATCTGCGGACGGTGCCGGAAGGCGAGCTGCAGGCGGTGGCCGATGCCGTGCGCGCCGAGATGATCGACGCCGTGTCCATCACCGGCGGCCATCTCGGCTCGGGGCTGGGCGTGGTCGAGCTGACGGTCGCCCTGCACTATGTGTTCGACACCCCCGACGACCGGGTCGTCTGGGACGTCGGCCACCAATGCTATCCGCACAAGATCCTGACCGGCCGGCGCGACCGCATCCGCACGCTGCGCCAGGGCGGCGGCCTGTCGGGCTTCACCAAGCGCACCGAGAGCGAATACGATCCCTTCGGCGCGGCGCATTCGTCCACCTCGATCTCGGCGGCGCTCGGCATGGCGGTCGGCCGCGACCTCGACATGGCCTCGGCCCGCGCGCGCGGCACCGCCGAGCGGATGAAGCGCCGCAACATGGTCGCGGTGATCGGCGACGGCTCGATGTCGGCGGGCATGGCCTACGAGGCGATGAACAATGCCGGCGCCCTGCACTCGCGCCTGATCGTCATCCTCAACGACAACGACATGTCGATCGCGCCCCCAGTCGGCGCCATGTCGGCCTATCTCGCGCGGCTGGCCTCGGGTGACACCTACCGGACGCTGCGCGATGCCGCCAAGCAGCTCGGCAAGCTGCTGCCGAAGGCGATCTACCAGCGCGCGGCGGCGGCGGAGGAATACGCCCGCTCCCTCGTGGTCGGCGGCGGCACGCTGTTCGAGGAACTGGGCTTCTACTATGTCGGCCCGATCGACGGGCACAACCTCGACCACCTGCTGCAGGTGCTCAAGAACGTCCGCGACGCCGAGCACGGCCCGATCCTGCTGCACGTCGTCACGCAGAAGGGCAAGGGCTACGCCCCGGCGGAGGCTAGCGCCGACCGCTACCACGGCGTGGTCAAGTTCGACGTGGTCTCGGGCGTGCAGGCCAAGGCCAAGCCGAACGCGCCGGCCTACACGCGGGTGTTCGGCGAGAGCCTGATCAAGGCGGCCGACGCCGACGACAAGGTCGTGGCGATCACCGCCGCGATGCCCGGCGGCACGGGCATCGACCTGTTCGGCAAGGCGCACCCGGACAAGACCTTCGACGTGGGCATCGCCGAGCAGCACGCGGTGACCTTCGCGGGCGGTCTGGCGACGGAGGGCTACCGGCCGTTCGTGGCGATCTACTCGACCTTCCTGCAGCGGGCCTACGATCAGGTGGTGCACGACGTGGCGCTGCAGAACCTGCCCGTGCGGTTCTGCATGGACCGGGCCGGGCTCGTGGGCGCGGACGGCGCGACCCATGCCGGCAGCTTCGACCTCGCTTATCTCTGCTGCCTGCCGAACATGACGGTGATGGCGGCGGCCGACGAGGCCGAGCGGGTGCACATGGTGGCCACCGCCCACGCCCATGACAGCGGCCCCATCGCCCTGCGCTACCCGCGCGGCGAGGGCGTCGGCGTCGAGATGCCGGAGAAGGGCAGCGTGCTGCCGATCGGCAAGGGCCGGATGGTGCGCGAGGATGCGGGCGCCCGGGTGGCCATCCTGTCGCTCGGCACACGGCTGGCGGAGGCGCTGAAGGCGGCGGACCTGTTGGCGGATGCGGGGGTGGCGGTCACGGTGGCCGATGCGCGCTTCGCCAAGCCGCTGGACGAGGCGCTGATCCTGGATCTGGCCGCGCGGCACGAGGTGCTGGTGACGATCGAGGAGGGCTCGCGGGGCGGGTTCGGAGCGATGGTGCTGCACCTGCTGGCGGAGAAGGGCGCGCTGGACGCAGGGAGGGTGCGGGTGCGGACGATGACGCTGCCGGACCTGTACCAGGACCACGACAGCCCGGAGAAGATGTATGCCGAGGCCGGCCTCGACGCCGCCAGCATCGTCAAGGTCGTCACCGGCGCGCTGCCCTCGGAAAAGACCGAGGCCGCCACCGACAACGTGGTCAGCGTCCGCCGTCGGCCGCGATAACGGCCCTCGCCAGGGCGAGGGACCGCGCCATGTGGGTTTGAGCCCCCTCTCCCCGCAAGCGGGGAGAGGGGTTGCCGCGCTTGTCCGGCGACCGACGGACTCAGCCCAGCGCCTCCTCCACCGCCTTCCCGCAGGTCTCGGTGCCGGCGTTGCCGCCGAGGTCGCGGGTCCGGAGGGTCCGCTCGGCGAGCACGCGCTCGATGCCCGTGACGATCTCCTTCGCCGCCTCGGATTCCCCGAGGTGTTCGAGCATCATGGCGCCGCACCAGATCTGGCCGATCGGGTTGGCGATGCCCTGGCCCGCGATGTCGGGGGCCGAGCCGTGGACCGGCTCGAACACCGACGGATGCACCCGCTCCGGGTTGATGTTGCCGGAAGGCGCGATGCCGATGGTGCCGGTGCAGGCCGGGCCGAGGTCGGACAGGATGTCGCCGAACAGGTTGGACGCGACCACCACGTCGAACCAGTCGGGGTGCAGCACGAAATGCGCGCACAGGATGTCGATATGATACTGGTCCCACCGGATGCCGGGGTAGTTCTTCGCCATCTCCCGCACCCGCTCGTCCCAGTACGGCATGGTGATCGAGATGCCGTTGGACTTGGTGGCCGAGGTCAGGTGCTTGCGCGGCCGGGTCTGCGCGAGATCGAAGGCGAACTTCAGGATCCGGTCGACGCCGTGGCGCGTCATGATCGTCTCCTGCACGACGAATTCGCGGTCGGTGCCCTCGAACATCCGGCCGCCGACGGAGGAATACTCGCCCTCGGTGTTCTCGCGGACCACCCAGAAGTCGATGTCGCCGGGCTTCCGGTCGGCCAGCGGACACTTCACGCCGGGCATCAGCCGCACCGGGCGCAGGTTGACGTATTGATCGAACTCGCGACGGAACAGCAGCAGCGAGCCCCACAGCGAGATGTGGTCCGGTACCCGGTCGGGCATGCCCACGGCGCCGTAGAAGATCGCGTCGTGCCCGCCGATCCGGCCCTTCCAGTCGTCGGGCATCATCCGCCCATGCTTCTCGTAGTAGTCGCAGGAGGAGAAATCGAACCAGTCGAGCTGGAGGGTGAAGCCGTGGCGCTTGGCGGCCTTTTCCAGCACGCGCACGCCCTCGGGGACCACCTCCTTGCCGATGCCGTCGCCGGGGATCACGGCGATGCGGTAGCTGCGCTCTGCCATGGGTTTCCTCCGTGTGCCCCGTTGCGCCCCAAGGTGCGAGAACCCGCCGCCGGGTCAAGGGACGGGGTTCCCGAAGGGCTAAGCTCTTTGGCGGGTGCAGGGCAGGGCCCTGCGAGGACCCAGGGCTTTGCCCCTGGACCCCACCAAAGGACTCGTCCTTTGGGATCCGTGATTTAGACCGATTCTCCCACCATCGCCCGGCGCTGGCGGTCGAGCTCCTCGCTGTAGCGTTTCAGGGTGTGGCTCTCGGTGAGCAGGCCGATCACCGCGCGGCTACCGTCGAGGACGGCGAGTGCCTCGCTCTCCGTCCGGTCGAAGGCGGCGACGGCCTCCTTGGCGTTCATCTCCGGTGTCAGGAACGCGTCCGTGCATTGCAGGAGGTCGGCGAGCACCGGTTGCTCGCTGGAGGCCGCCTCGCGGGCCGTGGCGTGAGCCTCCGGCACCGAGACGATCCCGGCGTAGCGGTCCTGCCCGTCCACCACCACCACGCGGGAGGGCGAGCCGAGGGGTGGGCGCGCAGGAAGGTCGCCAGCGGTGTGTCCAGGGGGACCGTCCCCACCTCCCGCCGCATCAGGCGGCCGACGGTGAGGCTGCGCACCCAGCCGATGTCGTGCGCGCTGCGGATGGCCTCGCCGCGCAGGTGGAAGCGCCAGGTGGCGAAGCTGTAGCCGAAGGTCTTCCGTACCGTCAGCGAGGAGGCGATTACCGCCGCGAGCACGAGGCCGGTGATCGGCAGGCTGCCGGTGGTCTCGAGCGCAAGAAACGCCATGGTCAGCGGGCCGCCGACCACCGCCACCGCCAGCGCGCTCATGCCGATCACGGCATAGGCCAGGGGCGTCAGGCCGAACGCCGCCATCGCCGGCACGACCTGGGGCGCGGCGGCGGCGAAGAACTTCCCCGCGATGGCGCCCAGGAACAGGGACGCGAAGAACAACCCGCCGCGAACCCCCGAACCGATGGAGATGGCCGAAGCCAGGGCCTTGGCCACGAACAGGGTGGCCAGGGCGAGGGCTCCGCCCCCCTGGGCACCGTCCGCGAAATGCAGGTGCAAAGCGCCATGGCCGCCGGAGAGCACCTGCGGCGTCCCGGCGAGCGCCAGCGCCCCGACGCAGAGGCCGCCGAGCGCTGGGGCGGCGACGCGGGGGATGCCGGAGGCCTGCACCACCTGCTCCACCAGGGTGACGCCCCGCATCACCGCGATCCCGAGGGCGGCGCAGAACAGGCCGAGCATCAGGCTCGGGATGATCTCCAGGCTGGTGACGTGGGAGGTCGTCACCGCCTGCATGTTGTCGAAGACGACGAGGGGCTGGGTGCCGAGGATCGCCTGCGAGATCAGGCTGCCGCAGAGCGCCGCCACGACGACCGGCGTCAGCATGGCGATGGAATAGGTGCCGATGATCAATTCGAAGGCGTAGAACGCTCCCGTCAGCGGCGCGCCGAAGGCCGCCGCGATGGCTGCCGCCCGCGCCGCACCCGACCAGCGTCCGCAGGTCGGTCCGCCGGACCTCGAAGGCGATGCCGAGCCGCGAGGCGACGCCGGAGCAGATCTGCGTGTAGCCGGCTTCGAGGCCGACCGAGGCGCCGCTGCCGTTCGAGATGACGTTCTGCAGCCCAAGATAGAGGCTGTCGCGCAGGCACATCCGCCCGCCGTAAAGCGCGTTCGCCTCGATCGGGTCGATGGCCGGGCGCTTGCGGGGGCCGCGCACGTAGTGGACGAGGAGGATCAGGAGCCCCAGCGCGAGGCCGCCGAGACAGGGGCCGACGAGCAGCAGGATCGGCGTCACGGAGTCGGCCGCGCTCAGGCGGGTGCCGGAGGGCAACTGGTAGAGGCCCTCGCGCAATCCTTGCGTCAGCCACGTCATCCCCGAGACCGCAAGCCCCGACAGGCAGCCGACGACGGTGGCCAACAGGACGAGGCCGCCCTCGCTCCGGCGCACGAAGGCCCGCAGGCGGCCGGGGGCCTGGACGAACGGGACCCGCCCGCGCCGCCGGCTCGTCTCCGGCTCGGTCGGCCGTCCCGGGGGACGCGCTCATTCCTGCCCGTCCGGCCGCCGGCCGAGATGATCAAGGCCTATCTCGCTGACGAGTCGGCTCATGATCTCGATCCGCTCCACCAGCCACGCCAGCTCCTCCCGGCTGATGGCGTATTGAGGTGAGTATCGGGCCTTCACGTAGGCATCGTGAAGCAAATTGAAGCAACGGCGGGCGAACCGGGTGTCGCGCGGCCACGCTTCGACGAGGCGCGGGGCGACGCCCTCGGCGATGGGTCGCAGCCGCCGCAGGGCGTGGAGCTTCGGGCTGTAGAGTGTCAGCGTCAGCAAGGTGCAGTGGAAGAGTTCTTCGGCCACCTGATGCAGATCGAAGGCGGCTTGATTGGTGAAGTTCTCGGCGATGGCGAACTTTGCAATTTTGAATCGCCGTCCGGCCGCTTCGAACCACTTATCGAAGTTGTTCCAGGCCTCGATCGTCCGATCTTCCTCGGTGAGAGGTCCGGGCTTGGCGAACGGATGCCCCTCGGTCTCGAAGAGTACGATGCCCTCGCGCACGATGTCCACGAAGAACGGGCGGCCCCGGCCGAGTTGATCGTTCACGTCCTGCAGGCTGTGGACGATCAAGCTGACCGTGGCCGTGTAGAACCCCTTGGCCATCTCGTGCTGGAGGAAGCGGTCCCTGGCCTTGTCCCAGACGTCGAAATCCTCGGCGAGGCGCTCGTCGTTGACGACGAGCAGCAGGTCGTAATCCGAGAAGTAGCCGGATCGCCGGTCCTCGACCCAGCCGCCCCGGGCGTGCGAGCCGAACAGGATCACCTTGAGAATGCGCCCGCGCTTGCGCGCCTCGGTGAGCTTGCCCTTCTGCGCCTCGTCGCATTCCTCGAAGAGAATCCGCACGGCCCGCGCGAGGTCGCGGCGCTTGCGGGCGGGCAGGTGGGCGAGGCGGTCTTCGAACAGCATGACGACGTCCGCGTCCGGCACCCGGACGGAGGCCGGATAAGAGACACAAAAACCGTTACGGTACGAGGGCCCTGGTGGCACGACCCAGTCCGCGCTGCCCGGCGGCCGGTTCGGCCACCGTGCCGGGGGAGGGCTGTCACACGCTCACCCGATGAGTCTGAACGAGGGGGACGGCGCCGCGTCCACCGCCCGATCGCCCCTTGCGTGAACTTCGCGGCGAAGCTGGGCCAGGGACTACGGGATTGTTCCGAAGAAGACCACCAGCCGCAGGAGCCCCGCCATGCCTCAGATGTTCGACTGGATCTTCTTCGCCATCATGCTTCCCTTCCCGGCCTTCCTGGTCTGGGACTGGATGCGGAACGGGTGATGCGGTGAAGGGCGAAGTCCCTCAGTACTCGTCTTCCATCTCCCGGGACGGAGCCCGCCCGCGTCCGCCCGGCCTTCCCCCCTTGCGGGTCGAACCCGCGCCGATCCCGGCCACGAGGTCGGCGATGTGGCGCAGAGTCTCGACGGAGAGCACCTTCTCGCCCTCGCCCCGCCCCTGCGGGATGAGAGCCTTGGCGAAGCCGAGCTTCTGGGCCTCCTTCAGCCTCGCCCCCGCCTGGGCCACCGGACGGATGGCGCCGGAGAGGGCGATCTCGCCGAAATACACCGTCTCGGCCGGCAGCACCGCCCCAGACAGGGACGAGACCAGGGCGGCGGCGACCGCCAAGTCGGCCGCCGGCTCCACCACCCGCAGGCCGCCCGCGACGTTGAGATAGACGTCGTGCTGGCCGAGCCGGATGCCGGCATGGGCTTCCAGCACCGCGAGCACCATGGAGAGGCGGTTCGGGTCCCAGCCCACCACCGCCCGGCGGGGCATGCCGAGGGAGGAGGGCGCCACCAGCGCCTGGATCTCGACGAGGAGCGGCCGCGTGCCCTCCATGCCGGCGAAGACCGCGGTGCCCGCCGCCTGCTGGTCGCGGCCCGCCAGGAACAGGGCCGAGGGGTTCGGCACCTCCGAGAGGCCGGCATCGGTCATCTCGAAGACGCCGATCTCGTCGGTGGGTCCGAAGCGGTTCTTCACCGCGCGCAGGATGCGGAAATGGTGGCCCTGGTCGCCCTCGAAGGAGGCGACCGCATCGACCATGTGCTCCAGCACGCGCGGCCCGGCGATGCTGCCGTCCTTGGTGACGTGGCCGACGAGGACGACCGTCGTCCCGACGGTCTTGGCGAAGCGAATCAGTCCCTGCGCCGAGGCGCGCACCTGCGTGACCGTGCCGGGGGCCGATTCGACGGCGTCGGTCCACATGGTCTGGATCGAATCGATCACCGCCAGGGCCGGGGGCTTCCCCTGGCTCAGGGTCTCGACGATGTCCTCGACATTGGTCTGCGCCGCGAGCCGCACGTCGGCCTTGGCGAGGCCGAGGCGCTCGGCCCGCAGGCGCACCTGCCCCACCGCCTCCTCACCGGAGATATAGGCGACGCCCGCCCCCTGCTTGGCCATGGCGGCGGCGGCCTGCAGCAGCAGGGTCGACTTGCCGATGCCGGGATCGCCGCCGAGCAGGATCACCGAGCCGCGCACGAAGCCGCCGCCGGTCACCCGGTCGAGCTCGCCGATGCCGGAGGGGGTGCGCGGCGCCTCCTTGGCCTCGCCGGTCAGCCCCTCCAGGGGAAAGACCCGGCCTCGGGCGCGCGACGGCCGCGTGGCGGCCGGGCCGGACTGGCCGGGGCCACCCGCCGTCTCCTCCTGGATTGTGTTCCAGCCGTTGCACGCCTCGCAGCGCCCGCGCCAGCGGTTGTAGACCGCCCCGCAGGACTGGCAGACGAAGGTCTGGTGGATCTTGGCCATCGTTCGGGACTTTTGCTGCCTGCCGCCGTCATTCCCTCCAGCCCTCACCCGGCATTCTGACGGAGGAATGGAAGGTTTCCGGCCCGCCTCACCGGAAGGAGGTCAGGAGGGGGAGTTCTCGACCTCCTCACCATAATCTCGAACATAACGAGAACCCAGCCCGGTCAGGATCTCGTAGCCGATCGTGCCGGCGGACCGGCCGACCGTGTCGATGTCGAGACCCTCGCCGATCAGCACCGCCCCGGCGCCGCGCCGGGCCGCGGGGGCGTCGGTGACGTCGAGGATGATCAGGTCCATCGAGACGAGGCCGAGGATCGGGCAGGCCACGCCGCCCACGAGGGCGTGGCCGCGTCCGCTCAGCGCCCTCGGCAGCCCGTCGGCGTAGCCGAGCGAGAGGGTGGCGAGGCGGCGGGAGCCCCGCGCCGTCCAGAGGCCGTTGTAGCCGGCGGTCATCCCCGCCTCGACCTGCCGGATCTGGATGATCGTCGCCTCCAACCGCACCACCGGGCTCATCGGGTTCGGCGCGCCGGGGGTCGGGTTGCCGCCGAACAGGGCGTAGCCCGGCCGCAGAAGGTCGTGCCGGGCGCCGTCGAGGAAGAGGCCGGAGGAGTTGGCGAGCGAGCCCCGCAGCCCCGGCAGGGCCTCCCGGACGCGGGCGAAATCGGCGATCTGCCGGGCATTGGCGGGATCGCCGGGTCTCTCGGCGCTGACGAAGTGGCTCATCACGAGGTCGATTCCGGCCGCCGCGATCCGGGGATCGCCGGAGAGCGCCAGGGCCTCGGGCACGGACAAGCCGAGCCGGTTCATGCCGGTATCGACATGGAGCGCCGCAGGGTGGCGGCCCCGCGAGAGGGCGGCCCATTCGGCGAGTTCGTCGAGGCTGCCGAGGACCGGCCGCAGGGTCGCGGCGACGAAGGCCGGCCCCGAGCCGGGGAGCAACCCGTTGAGGACGTAGATCGCGGCCTCCGGCAGGGCGTCGCGGGCGGCGAGGCCCTCGGACAGGTGCGCGACGAAGAAGGTCCGGCAGCCCGCCGTCCATAGGGCCGGACCGGCGCCGCCAATTCCGGTGCCGTAGGCGTCGGCCTTCACCACCGCGCCGCATTCCACGCCCGGAGCCTCCGCTGCGAGGCGCCGCCAATTCGCGGCGAGCGCCGCGAGATCGACGGTCAGCCGCGCCCCATGGATGCCCTTCGCGCCGTCCGGTCCCGAAGGTCCCTTCCCCGTCACGCCGTCACTCCCGACTCGTGCCCTTCCCTTGACCGGATGCACGAGCCGGACCCGCCGCGCCAGCCTTCCCCGTGCGCATCTGCCTCCCTGAGCCGGATCCGGAGAAGGGGAACTCCCCCGACCCGCCGCCATTTCTCGGGGTCCACGATCATGGCCGGCAGCGGGAGAAGCAAGCCATGCGGCGAGCCTTGCGAAGCGCCCTCCTTGCGACGGTCCTTACGGTGGCGGCGGGCCCCGCGCTTGCCCAGACCGCCGGGGGCACGCCCTCGATCGCCGCAATCAACACCAACCCGGTGGCCCCCGGCTTCGTCGCGCCGGCCCTGGTCGTGCCGCAGCGGGCCATCTCCAATCCCGGCGGGTTGAGTACCAACGGCGCCCTCGGCGCGGGGCCGTTTCCCACCGTCTCGACTCTCACCGGGAGCATCGTGAACGCTGGGGGCCTGAGTTTCGGCTCGGGCGTCACCGTCGGGCGGATCTCCTCCGGGACCGGCCTATCCATCGGGGCGACGGGCCGTTCTTCGTCGTCCGGCCTCTCCGCGGCGGGGCTCGGCAGCGGCGGCACCGCCACGCTCGGCTCCTTCGGCACGTCGGGTGTCCTCGGCACGTCGAGCGGGTTCGGCTCGGCGGCAGGCCTCTCGTCATCGGGCCGTCTCGGATCCTCCGGGACCGGCAATTTCGGGCTCGTCGGCTTCGGGAGTTCGGATTTCGCCGTGACGACGCCGGGCTTGGGGAGCGTGACGGCCACCGGTGGCGCGGTGCAGGGCGGCGGCATCACGACCGGTGGGGGCGGCGGAGGCGGGGGTGCGGGCATCGCAGCCGGGTCGGCCGGCGTCACGTCCCCATCGCAGGTCACGCGAGCCGGGGGCGGAGCATCCGGCGGGGCGGGCATCTCGGGCGCCGCCACGGCGTCCAACGATCCGTGCGCGCAATCGGCTGCCGCAGCCTGCCTCGGGGGCGGCAGCTTCTGAGGCTCCGCGTCCTGATGGCCTGATGCAACGGTGATACACGCTCCCAGGCCTTGCAGGGGGGCAGGGTGACGGCCGAGGTTCCGCAAGATATACTGAGGTAGTCGTCGGGGAAGCCGCACGGGCCTCGTCGGCGTCTCCCGTGCGTTGTTGAAGTCAGGCGATGCCGTTCACAGTTCTTGATCTCGTCGTTCTCGGCATCGTGGCGGTGTCCGCGCTCCTGGCGGCCGTCCGTGGCGTGACGCGCGAAGTCCTGGCGATCGTCGCCTGGGTCGTCGCGGCGGCGGCGGCATGGTCGTTCTTCCCGCTGCTCCTGCCCACCGTGAAGCAGCACGTGCGCAGCGACACGGTCGCCCTGGTGGGCGCCATCGCGGCCATCTTCCTGGTCACGCTCATCATCGTGTCGATCATCACCGTGAAAATCTCCGACGTGGTGCTCGATTCGCGCATCGGCGCGGTGGACCGTTCCCTCGGCTTCCTGTTCGGCGCGGCGCGGGGCTTCCTGCTCTGCGTGATCGGCTGGGTGTTCCTGTCCTGGCTGGTGCAGGGCAAGGTGCCGGATTGGGCGGCGCAGGCCCGCTCCCGGCCGATGCTGGAAAAGTCCGGCGACGCGCTGGTGGCGCAGCTGCCGGAGAACCCGGAAGGCTTCCTCAAGCAGTTCAAGAAGCCCAAGCCCGTCAGCCCGCCGAACGAGGCGGCGGACGCGCCCGCCGACGACACGGCCGTGCAGAAGCGGACGGAGACGGCGCCCAAGCGCTGAGCGGGACGGGCCGCTGCCCTGCATTCCGCACCGTTGGCCTGCGGAGGCGGAAAGGTTACATGACGGCGGCGTGACGCGACCCGTCGTGTCATCGTTCCCAGGAAGTGACCGAGCCCGATCATGTCGCGACCCCACGCCGACACGTCAGCCGATGTCGATCTGACCTCCTTCGATCTCGATGGCGATACCCTGCGCGAGGAGTGCGGGGTCTTCGGCATCTTCGGCCACCCGGACGCCTCGGCCATCGTGGCCCTGGGGCTCCACGCCCTCCAGCACCGTGGCCAGGAGGCGGCGGGCATCGTCTCCTTCGACAGCGACGCTCACGTCTTCCATTCGGAGCGGCGGCCGGGCCTCGTGGGCGATTCGTTCTCGGATGCGGCGACCATCGAGCGCCTGAAGGGCCGGGCCGCCATCGGCCACGTCCGCTACTCCACCCCGGGCGGGACGATCCTGCGCAACGTCCAGCCGCTCTTCGCGGAGCTGGCGGGCGGCGGTCTCGCAGTGGCCCATAACGGCAACCTGACCAACGCCCTCTCGATTCGCCGCGACCTCGTGCGCGACGGGGCGATCACGCAGTCGACCTCCGACACGGAGGTGATCCTCCACCTCGCCGCCCGCTCGCGCAAACCCCGCATCATCGAGCGCTTCATCGATGCGCTGCAGGCGATCCAGGGCGGTTACGCCCTGGTGGCGCTGACCAACAAGAAGCTGATCGGCGCCCGCGACCCGCTGGGCATCCGCCCGCTGGTGCTGGGCGAACTGAACGGAAGCTATGTGCTGGCGTCCGAGACCTGCGCGCTCGACATCATCGGCGCGCAGTTCGTCCGGGACATCGAGAACGGCGAGATCGTCGTCATCTCGGAGGAGGGCATCGAGTCGATCCGCTTCGCGGATGCGCGGCCGATGCGGCCCTGCATCTTCGAGTACATCTACTTCGCCCGGCCGGATTCGATCGTGAACGGCAAGAGCGTCTACGCCGTCCGCAAGGCGATCGGCCACGAACTCGCCCGGGAGTCCCGCGCCGACGCCGACGTGGTGATCCCGGTGCCGGATTCCGGCGTGCCGGCGGCGCTCGGCTATGCCGCCGCGGCGAAGATCCCCTTCGAGATGGGGATCATCCGCAACCACTATGTCGGGCGCACCTTCATCCAGCCGACCCAGTCGGTGCGGGAGCTCGGCGTGCGCATGAAGCACTCGGCCAACCGGCACGCGGTCGCCGGCAAGCGCATCGTGCTGGTGGACGACAGCTTGGTGCGCGGCACGACCTCGGTGAAGATCGTGCGGATGATGCGGGAAGCCGGGGCGGCGGAGGTGCATTTCCGCATCGCCTCGCCGCCGATCACCCATCCCGACTTCTACGGCATCGACACCCCGGAGCGGGAGAAGCTCCTCGCCGCCACCCACGATCTGGAGGGGATGCGCCAGTATATCGGCGCGGACTCCCTCGCCTTCCTCTCGATCCCCGGCCTCTACCGGGCGATGGGCGAGGAGGAACGCAACGGCACCTGCCCGCAATACACCGACCATTGCTTCACCGGCGACTACCCGACCGGCCTGACCGATCTGGCGATCGCCAGCCCCCGGCAGATGGCGATGCTCGCCGAGGCGGATTGATCCCGATGGCTCCCCTTCGCCGTACCGTCCCCTCGAGGGCCGCGTCGCCGTCGTCACCGGCGCCTCGCGCGGCATCGGCCGCGCCGCCGCCCTGGCTCTGGCCGAGGCCGGGGCCCACGTCGTGGCCGTGGCCCGCACGCAGGGCGCCCTGGAGGAGCTCGACGACGAGATCCGGCAGGTCGGCGGCAGCGCCACCCTGGTGCCCCTCGACCTGAAGGATTTCGACGCCATCGACCGCCTCGGCGGGGCGATCCACGAGCGTTGGGGCAAGCTCGACATCCTGATCGGCAACGCGGGCGTGCTCGGCGTGCTGATGCCGCTCGGCCATATCGACCCGAAGATCTGGGCGAGCACGCTGGACATCAACGTCACCGCCAACTGGCGGCTGATCCGCTCGCTCGATCCGCTGCTGCGCATGTCCGACGCCGGCCGGGCGATCTTCGTGACCTCGGGGGCCGCGAATTCCTGCCGGGCCTATTGGGGGCCCTACAGCGTCACCAAGGCGGCCCTGGAGGCCCTGGTCCGCACCTACGCCGCCGAGACCGAATCGACCGCGATCCGGGCGATGCTGGTGAGCCCCGGCCCCTTGCGCACCCGGATGCGCCGCTCGGCCATGCCGGGGGAGGACCCGCAGACCCTCCCCACGCCGGAGGATCTGGCGCCGCATTTCGTGCGCCTCGCCTCGCCGGAGTGGCGGGAGACCGGCCTGATCTACGATTTCCGTCAGGACCGGCTGCTGACGCCCCGCGGGCCGGAGTGAGACCCGCATGATCGATGTCAGGGCGATGTGCGCCATCGGGCAGCGGGGCCAGCTCGGCCTGGACGGGCGCCTGCCCTGGGAGGGCAACACCGATCCGCTCTACGGCGAGGACGTGACGCGGTTCTTCGCCGAGACGCAGGGCCACGTGCTCATCGCCGGGCCGAAGACCATCGAGGCGGTGCCGGACTTCGCCTTCCAAGACCGCACCATCGACATCATCCGCTCGCACGAGGACCCGAAGGCGGTGCTCGCCCGCTATCCCGGCCGGCGGGTCTTCGTCGGCGGGGGCGTGGCCGTGTGGAACGTCTACGCGCCCTTCATCCAGCAGTGGGACATCACCCGCCTGCCCTATGACGGCGAGGCGGATCGCTGGTTCGACCCCGCCTGGCTGGTGGGCGGGGCGCTGCGCCGGGGGTGAGCGCCGTGCGGCGCTTCATGCCCGCGCGGTTCTGACCCGGTCCCTCCCTGGACAGGCACGGCCCCCCGCCCCACTGTCCTTCCGATGAGCGAGCACCCCTACACCTTCGGCATCGAGGAAGAATACTTCCTCGCCGACGCGCAGACCCGCGGCACGCCGCGCGGCGACCTCGCCGCCTTCCACAAGGAGGCGGAGGCGCGCCTGCCCGAGACCGGGCGGGAGTTGGTCGCGGCGCAGATCGAATTGTGCACCCCGCCGCTCTCGGTCATGGCGCAAGCACGGGACAACCTCGGCGGTCAGCGGGCCCTGCTGAAGGAGATCGCCGCCGGCCACGGCCTCGCGCTCATGGCCTGCGGCACCCACCCCCTCGCGCGCCGGGAGAGCCAGACGGCGAGCGACGGCGAGCGCTATCAGGGCATCCTGTCCGATCTCGGCATGGCCGCCCGGCGGGCGCTGATCTGCGGCATGCACGTCCATGTCGAGGTGCCGGATCCGGCGGCGCGGGTGGACCTGATGAACCGGCTGCTGCCGTTTCAGCCGATGCTGCTCGCCCTCTCGGCCTCCTCGCCGTTCTGGCAGGGGGAGCCGACGGGAATGGCCGCCTACCGCCTCTGCGTGTTCGGCGAGATGCCCCGCACCGGCCTGCCCGAACTCTTCGCCGACACAGCCGCCTACGAGCGGTTCGTCGCCATCATGACCCGCAGCGGCGCCATCGAGGATGCCAGCTACCTGTGGTGGTCGGTCCGCCCCTCCATCAAGTTCCCGACGCTCGAACTGCGCATCGCCGACGCCTGCACGCGTCTCGAGGATTCGCTGTGCCTCGCCGCCCTGTTCCGCTGCCTCGTCCGGCTCTGCGTGCGCCGGTCCGACCTGAATGCCGGGCTCGACGGGGTCTCGCGGGCGCTGGCGCAGGAGAACTTGTGGCGGGCGCAACGCGATGGCATCCGCGCTGACTTGATCGACGAGGCGAAGGGCAAAGCCGTCCCCTTCGCGGAGGCGCTGGAGGCGGTCCTTGCCCTGATCGCCGAGGATGCGCAGGCGCTGGGCTGCGAGGCCGAGGTCGCCCGCGCCCGCGCCATCGTCGCGGAGGGTACCAGCGCCGACCGCCAGATCGCCGCCTATGAGGCCGCGCGGACGGCGGGGCGGGACGATTGGGCGGCGCTGGAGGCGGCGGTGGATTGGATCACCGAGGTGGTCTGATCGCGGTCACGGCCCGCCAGCTTCACAATCTGGCCGGATCGTCGCCTCTTCTCCCCGCGCGACCTCATCCTGAGGCGCCGGAGCGTAGCGGGGGCCTTGAAGGAGGCGCTGCGCTCCCGGGGGCCCTCCCTCGAGGCGGCTTCGCCGCACCTCAGGATGAGGGCAGGAGGGGAGCGAATGGCCTTTCGGTCGGGCTCTCACTGCGAGATGCGGCTTCCGCGCCGGGGCAGGGCGTCGCCGCCCTGGCTGGTCGCCTCGGCGGGGGCCTCCGTCTGCGGCGCGGCCTTCGCCTCGATCTTGCCCACCCGCTCGATCTGCACGCCGACATTGGAGCCCCGGCGCCACATCATCCGGACCGCACAGACGAAATCGTGCCCGATCACCCGGAACATGAAGCGTTCGGGCAAATCCATTCCCTCCGGCACCGTCAGCCGCGCCCCGGCGGTCGAGACGTCCTTGACCGTGGTCGGGATCTCCCGCCCGTCGAACAGGCGGATCTTCGCGATCCAGTTGGTGGCTTTTCGCTCCTCCCGGCGCGCCGTCCAGTGACCGGCCGCGACGAAGGTATGCTCGTCCATTCCGCCGTCGCCCGTCATGCCGCACCTCCGCCTGCCGCCAGCTCGAAGGCACCGGCCACGGGCCGGAACGCTCGCACGAGATCTCCATCCAGCCGCCCGACCATCGAGTCGATGATGGCGAGCGCGGCCGATTCACTCAGGGCCGCCTTATAGGGTCGCTTCTCGATCAGGGCGGCGTGGATGTCGCAGATCGTCACCAGCCGCACGAGGTCGGGAATCTCGGCCGCCCGCAACCCGTCCGGGTAGCCCGAGCCGTCGAGCATTTCGTGGTGCGAGCGCACCACCATGAGGGTGGCCTCGTCGAAGCCGGATCCGACGAGCATGGCGTGGCCGATCCCCGGATGGGTCCGCATGATCGTCAGCTCGTTCGGGTCGAGGCGCCCCGGCTTGTTGAGGATGGCGGCGGGAATCCGCGTCTTGCCGACATCGTGCAGCAACGCCGCCTTGGCGAGGTGGTGCCGGTCGCGGGCGTTGAGGCCGAGGGACAGGGCGAAAGCGGCCGAGAGCCCCGCGACCAGCAGGATGTGCTGGTGGGTCATGTTATCGAAGCGCCGCACCGCCCGGACCCAGTCCGCGATGCCGGTCTCGTGGATCGCCCTCGCGACGATTTCGGTGCCGGTGTCGGCCAATGTCGGGGTCATCGGCTCCCCGGAGAAGAAGGCATGCGCGAGGTAGTGCTTGGCCTCGTCCGCCCGCCTCACCGCAGTGAGGTTGAGGGGTGCCTCGTGGAGAGGAGGCCGGACGGGCTGCCTCAGCCGCGTCGACAGCACTTTGACCGCCGAGGTCACGGGAATCGCTTCCGCGCCGATGAGCTGGGCGTGGGCTTCCGCCCTGGCGGCGTTGCCGTGCACCAGGAGCAGGTGCGGCACGCCTCGTCCCTTCATGGCCTCCAGGCAGCGGCGCAGGCGCACCAGCGCCTCGGACGTAAGATCCTTCACGTCGCTGACGATCATCCCCGGCCGGTCGGCGGGGACCGCCTCCTCGTAGAGGTCGTGGATCCCGCAGGACTCGATCCGGCCCATCTCCTTGGCCAGCCGCTTCGCGTGGGGCGGGTCGTCGGTGATGACGAGGAGATCAAGCATGGCGGACCCCTCCGGCGGGGCGTTCCGCCGGATCACGGCCCTGGCTGTTGCAGGCGAGGGGCGTCGTCATGGCCGAGCCCGCGGCGGTCCCGCGGCTCCCTGGTTCGTTCGAATCGGCGGTGAAGGCGCTGAGGCCGATCCGCACCGCCGCGTAGCGGGCGACGTGGCGGGCGGTCGGCCCACTCGCGTCGGCATGGAGGCGGTGGACCGCCGCCAGGGTTTCCGGATCGGGCTGAGGCGCATGGGGATGGTGCATCAGCGCCTTCAGCAGCGCCCAGGAATGGCCGAGGCCCCGCAGGACCAGGGCGAGGGCCTCCCGCTCGGTGGTCTCGGTGCAGGCGATCATCACGCCGACCGGCAAGCCCGCATCCCGGGCCAGGACGGCCACCACATCCTCCACCCGGCGCAGGGCCATCCAGTGCAGGAGCCGTCCCGTCGTGCCCGGAGCCGCCCCAAACCCGTCGGCTCTGCCGGCGATGGCCGCCGATCCGGCATAGGCGGCCAGCCGGTCCGGCGGCACCGGTGCGGCGAAGGTTTTCGCGATGCGGTCGAGCAGCGCGTCCGCCTCGGCCTCGCCGCCGCCGAGATCGGCGAGGAGGCTTGACAGCGCCGCGCGGTGGGCGAGGGTGACGAGGAAGGCCCGGTCCGTCCCAGTCAGGTCCGCCCGGCTCGCCAAAGCCGCCGCGATGGCCGGTGACTCCGGCGCTCGGGTCACCAGGGTGGAGAGGAGCCGAGGCGAGAGATCGGCGCCGGGATTGCCGAGCAGGAGCGCGGCGACGGCCAGCGACCCGCGTGCGACGAGAGCCTCTCCGATCGCCGGGCTCACCGCCGGTCGGCGGGCCAGCGCCCGGAGGTGCGCCTCGCCGAGGGAGGGGATCAACTCGCCGAGCCACACGTCGTCGAAGCTCGGGCACTCCTCCAGCAGGGTTCGGGCGACGTCGATCGAGGGATCCGTGGCGAGCCGGGTGGCCGCGCGGCGGGGCGCCCGCCGCAGGGGCGCCAGATGCCGGGCGAAGGTGGCGCGGGCCTCGTCGTCCACATGGTCGAGGAGGCTGGCGAGGAGATGGTCGAAGGCCGGCTTGTCCGGCACGGGCAGCCGCGACCAACGGCGGGTCAGGGCATCGGCGGATTGCAGGACGAGGTCCGACTGGCGGCCCCGGTCGGTGCTGAGGATCGCCTGTTCGATGTCGCGGACGAGTTCGTCGAGGCGGGGAAGCGGCTTGCGCTCCAGGCGTGCGCTCATAAGAGGGCGACCCGCTTCGGCACGGCGGGGACCTGCTTCTCCGCCTCGAGGCGCAGGTTCTCCGAGCGCAACGCGTCCAGCAGATAGGGCCGCCACAGGCCGAAGATCCCGTAGACGAGCCGATCGAGGTCGGTGGCGTCGAAGGGCATCCGCAGGAACGCCTTGGCGCCAAACAGGGCGAGCTGCGCGGCGCTCGGTTCCTCGGCGGCGCTTCCGGCGATGACGATGCGCATCCCCGTCTGAAGGGCGTCGAGGCGGCAGGCCGCCTCCGAGACGGGCATGTCGGTCAGGGATGAGCCGAGGATCGCGAGGTCGAAGCCCGGCGCCTCCGGCTTCTCCTTCTGCGCCTTGGCGAGGCGCACCGCCGTCCTGCCGTCCATGGCCTCGCTCACGCGGAAGCGGAAGGTGGTGGTCTCCAGCATCTGCCGGGCGAGCACCCGCGTCCGGTGTCCCGGCTCGACGAGGAGCAGGCCGAGCTCCCGGCGCAGGAGGGATGCCGCCTGGAGGACGTGGCCGACGTTGCGGGCCGTCAGCGGCTTGAGCAGCACGTCGTAGGCATCGAGGAGGCGGGCCACGCCGGACCACCGGGCGGTTAGGAGGTCCGCCACCAGGACGACGACGCTGTCGGCCCCTTGGCCGGCGCGCCACGTCGAGATCGTCCGCCCATCCGTGTCGGGCAGGACCGTATCGATGAACAGGATGTCCGGCGCCTCGCCCGCCAGGGCGTTCCGCAACTCGGCCCCGTTGCTCGCCTCGACCACATGGGCCGTCGGCGCGGCCCCGGCGATCGCCTCGACGAGAGCGAGCCGTGTTTCCTCGTCGGCATCGGCGATCAGAATTTTCATCGCCGGCGCCGGGTCGTCATGGGAATCGGCATGGGACGGGACCTGTCCATGGTCGGACCCTGGCGAGGCGAAGGGCATCGGCGCACCGGGCGCTCGTCACCGCACATCACCGGGCCTAGGACCTCCTCATTCAAGATCGTTTCTGGGTTGTAACCCGGAACCTCCAGAAATCTTGCCTGAAAAGTCCTAAAGCAATCCCTACAATCCTGAGATCTCAATTGTCTAGAATTCGTCGAATCGAATTCTGATCATCGCACGGGCGCGATCATTAAGCGGCGCTTACCGCTGTGCGACGAAACACCTCGGCCCGTCATTCGTACGGGGAATCGGCAGGCGGGGAGGGAGTGCGCCACCGGCCGCGAGGATCGGGCGGTCATCGGTGGCGAGGAGGGGCCCCACCGACCGTGAACGGGGGGATGCCAAAGCCGGCGGGGCCTGCCGGACTGATCCGACATGTCGAAGGTAGCCCCACCCGAACGAGTCACAATTACATGGATTAACCCCCGCCGAGATCCGTGATCACAGCTTTTGCTTGCAGGATCAATCCGGCCGGCGCGGATGCGGTCACTGCTCGATGAAGGGGCGGTGGGACAGGAACCATATGCTCTTGCACAGCTGGCCGCCGAGGCTCGTCGCGTTCAGCGTCAGCGACGTCCCCCGCGCCAGCGCATAGCGATAATGGGCCATGAGGTCGCAATAGCTGAAGAACTCGGAGCCCAGCCGGGTCACGCTGCGCCGGATCGGCGAGGGGAACCCTGACGGATGGGTCATGTAGACGTTGAAATCGGGGGCCTCGCCCAGGGTCTCGACGGTGATGGCGACGTTGCCCTCGCAGGTGAGGGTCAGGCCCGTCTCGGTCGGCTGCGCGGTGACGGAGACGCCGTGAGCCTCCTCGCGCCGGAGGCCCGTGAGGCGCAGGCCGTGACCGGCGAAAGCCTCGCGCAGCGCATCCCATTCCGCCTCCGCGCCGACATCCGGTCCGAGGTCGCCGGGCGATAGGGCGAAGGCGGCGCCCCCGTCCAGAGCCGCAGCGCCGTGGTTGCTGTAGTAACGCCAACGGTCGAAGAACCGGACATTGCCCGACATGTGCAGCGCCCGGATCGGGGTGCCGGTCCGGCTGTCGGCGAAATGGGAGACACCGTTCTCGAAGGTTTCCGCCACGCCCCAGCGCGTGATGAAGTTCTGAGTGCTCGGCAAGAGGACAAGCCCCTGCGAAGCGGCCCAGAGGTGCAGGACGGTGGTGTCGATCCCGAAGCAGGTCTGAAGATCGGTGCCGATGGCCGCGATCTGCCGCCGCACATGGCGGCCGAACTCCACCCAAGCCCCCGACGTGCCGGCCACGAGCCCCGCCTGGAGGGCGTAGCCGTATCGCGCCAGGATCTCCGTGACGACGATATGCCAATTCTCGTCCTTCCGGGGACCGATCAGGGGCGAGACGATGAAATGGCAGAACATCGGATCGGGGCAGGCATACAAACTGTCCTGGTCGATGAGCGAGAACAGGTCGAACTGCGGCGAGGCAAACCAGATGTCGGCGTCGTAGAGGGCCGCCTTGCCGATCTCGGGATGCGCGGCGCAGAACTCGGCCACCTCGATGTACCGCCCGAGCGGCAGGCCCCCCTCGGATCGTGCCGCCACGACCTCGATGTCCTGCGCCTGAAGCCTGCCGACCTTGGCCGCCGACAGCCCGTAACCGATCACGACGAGCCGTCCCGCGAAACTCGTCCGCCGCAGGGACAGGACGAAGGGGATCAGCATCTCGTACCAGGCACTGTGGTTGTCGTTGATCGCGACAAAAATCGCGCAATCGTTGTCGGCCACGAAAAAGACCTGTAGTTGTATTTGGAAATATTGGTTGCAATTATCCCATCTATCACGCCAGTTTGGCGGAGGAATGCAATCGAAATCTGATGGTGGGGCGGCCGGATGATGCCCTCCGCCGTCCCTGGCCGCCGGACGGCCGCGCTTAGACCGTCCTGCTTAAGGGTTTTTGGCAAGCGTCCCGTGCATGCACTGGTGCATGAACGCCTTGCGATCGGGTCCCTTGGCCAGCCCCTTGGCGATGGCCTGTTCCCGGCAGGCGTCGTGCTGCGGGCGCATGCAATCGCGCATCGCCGCCTTCCGCTCGGGACCGGTGAGGCTCCGGCTGTCGATCTGTGCCCGGCACTGGGCCCGCGCCGAGACCACCGACGAGGCCGCCGCCGGAGAGTCCATGGGGGCCGGCGGGGACGGGGCGGCGGACTGCGCCCAGGCGGCGGGACCCGCGACGAGCAGGACGGCCACCGCGAGGGACGGGCGGAAGAGAGGGGTCATGGAACGGCTCCTGTCCGACGGCTCCGACAGGGGACCGTCTCGAGGGCCAGGAACACTTCGCCGGTTTCCCCACGATGGCGAAAGGGTTTCTCGTCCGTAACGTTTCGTGACGCGGCGCGACGGGCGCACCCCCGACCCCGATCTCAGCCCTTGTCGAAGGGGTTCTGCGAGGTCCGCAAGGACAGGCGGATCGGCGTGCCCGGCAGGTCGAACGCCTCGCGCAGGCCGTTCACGAGGTAGCGGGTGTAGGATTTCGGCAGGGCATCGAGCTGGTTGCCGAACAGGGCGAAATGCGGCGGCCGGCTCTTCACCTGGGTGGCGTAGCGGATCTTGATCCGCCGGCCCGAGACCGCCGGGGGCGGGTTGCGGGACAGGGCATCCCCGAGCCAGTCGTTGATGCGCGAGGTCGACACGCGGGTGTCCCAGACCTCGGCGGCCTGCACCACCGCCTGCATCAGCTTGTCGACACCCTGCCCGGCGAGCCCCGAGAGTGGCACCACCGAGACGCCGCGCACCTGCGGCAGCAGCCGGGTGCAATCCTCGCGCAGCTGCTTCAGCAGCCCCGGCTGGTCGGCCACGAGATCCCACTTGTTGAGGCCGATCACCAGCGCCCGCCCCTCGCTCTCCACGAGGTCGACGATGGTGAGGTCCTGCTTCTCGAACGGGATCGTGGCGTCGAGGAGCACTACCACCACCTCGGCGAAGCGCACGGCGCGCAACCCGTCCGAGACCGCGAGCTTCTCCAGCTTGTCGTCGATGCGGGCGCGGCGGCGCATCCCGGCGGTGTCGTGCAGCTTGATCCGTCGCCCGCGCCACTCCCAGTCGAGGGAGATCGAATCGCGGGTGATGCCGGCCTCGGGGCCGACCAGCAGCCGCTCCTCGCCGAGCATGTTGTTGATCAGCGTCGACTTGCCGGCATTGGGCCGCCCGACGATGGCGACGCGCAGCGACCGGCCGCCGGGGCCGTCCTCGTCCTCCTCCTCGTCGGGATCGGGCTTGGGCAGGGCCTCGATCAGGGCGTTGTGCAATTCGCCCAGGCCCTCGCCGTGCTCGGCCGAGAAGGGAATCGGATCGCCGAGCCCGAGAGAGAACGCCTCGTAGGCGCCCGCCATCCCGGCCCCGCCCTCGGCCTTGTTGGCGATGAGGATGACCGGGCAGCCCGCCCGGCGGGTCAGTTCGGCGAAGGACTGGTCGGCCGGCAGCACCCCGGCGCGGGCGTCGATCACGAACAGCACCACGTCGGCGGCGAGGATCGCCGCCTCGGTCTGCATCCGCATGCGGCCGGTGAGGGTGTCGTCGTCGGCCTCCTCGAGGCCGGCCGTGTCGATCACCCGGAAGATCAGGCCGCCGAAGGCGACGTCGCCCTCGCGCCGGTCGCGGGTCACGCCGGGGCGGTCGTCCACGAGGGCGAGCTTCTTGCCCACGAGGCGGTTGAACAGCGTCGACTTGCCGACGTTCGGCCGGCCGACGATCGCGAACGGTCGGCATATCCATCGTCAGTCTCGAAGTCCCAGGGTCAGGAGGAGGGCGAAGCGCCTCAGCGAATGGTGGGCGGGGGCGGGGCGGCGGCCTCGGGCTTGGCCTCCGTCACGGTGACGGGACCGCCCGCGACGATCGCCGCGTAGACCTCGATGCGCTCGCGCAGGGAGCGCGGCGTGTCGGGATCGGCGACGATCTGATCGAACCACCGGCTCGCCTCCTCGTAGTCGCCCTTCTTGAGGGAGGCGAGGCCCAGCATTTCCCGGGCCGTGTGCCGGTAGGGGCTACCGGCGGCCAGGCCCTGGAGGTTGGTGAGCGCGGCGTCGGGGGTCTTGCCGTCCATGCGGATCAGCGCGGCGCGCAGCCGGGCGAGGTCGCGCAGGCCGTCGCCGAGGGAGGTGTCGCCGGCGAGCGAATCGTAGTCGGTGGCGGCCTTGGCCGGGTTGGCCCTGGCGGTCTCGGAGGCGGCGCGGAAGCGGGCGAGGAGGCGGTAGCCCGTCGTGCCGCCCTGCTCCAGGGCGGCGAAGGCCTTGTCGGCCTCCTCGACCTTGCCGTCGCGGGCGAGGCGGTTGGCTTCGTCGTACCGGACGGAGGCCGCCTCGGCGGCGGCGAGCTGCTGCGCCTGCCAGTAGCGCCACCCGGCGACGCCCGCGACGAGCAGCACCGCGAGCGCGATGATCACGCCGCTGTAGCGGCGCCAGATCTTGAGGACCTGCTCGCGGCGGTAATCCTCGTCGACCTCGCGGATGAATTCTTTGTTCTCGGCCATCGTATCCCGGTCGGCGGCACGCGCCGGACCACCTTCGCGATCCTTGAAGGCCGTGCGCCTAACACAGGGGCGCGGACTTGGCGACCTGTCTGGCGCGGGGGAGGGGGGTGACGACCCCTCACGGGCTCCCCGGCCAGACCGGCACGCCGATCACCGGGTAGTGGAGGTAGCGGGCGAAGACGAACCACGCGGCGGTGCCGATCAGCACCACCAGCACGTCGTTGCGCCAGCCCACGGGCACGGCGACGGCGGCGCGGCCCCCGGCCGGCACGCCCGCCGCCCGCTCGCGGCGCTTGATGCTGATGCGGGCCGAGACCGCCCAGGCGAGGAAGCCGCCGAACAGCAGGATCGAACCCAGGTCGCCGTTGGCCAGCAGGTGGGCCGTCGCCCAGATCTTCACGGCGAGCAGCATCGGATGCTTGGCCTTGGCGCGGATATGGCCCGGCAGGTAGGCGGCGGCGAGGCTGATGAAGGCGAGCAGCACCAGCGTCAGCGCGAGATGGCGCGTCCAGACCGGCGGATCCCAGACCGGGATCAGGCCGTTCAGCCGGTAGTCGTGATAGCCGACGCCGATCAGGATCAGGCCGAGCAGCGACAGCGCCGTGTAGCCGAGCTTGAACCGGCTCTCGCCGATCTGACCGACGATCGCCGCCCGGCGCGCGCGGAGCTGTGTGAAGGCATGCGTGCCGAGGAACAGCACGAGGCCGAGGATCAGAAGGAACATGACGGCCTCGCGGGACGGCGAACGGTCAGGCTTCTCAAGCGAGTTTCGGCGCCCTTGTCCAGGCGCTGCCCGGACGCAGCCCGGTCATGGGGTGAGAATCGCTTGACCTTCCGGCGCGGGAATGCCCCCCTTGGCACGAGGCTCGACCGAGGCTCATCGCCGAAGCGAGGAACCCCCATGGACGAGTCCAGACCGCCCGCACCCCGCGCCCGCGCCAGCGCCGCCACGGGGGCCTTCTCCCTCGGGGCGGGCGCCGCCGGGGCCTTCGCGCTGGGCGCCCTGGCGCTGGGCACCGTGGCGCTCGGCGCCTTCGCCGTGGGGCGCCTCTCCGTCGCGCGGGCCAAGGTCGGTTCCCTGGAGATCGACGAACTCACGGTACGCTCGCTGCGGGTGCTGCGGGAGGATTAGCGCCGACGGCATGGCCCCGCTGCGCCCGTGAAAGCAGTTGGCATTCACCGAGAACAAAAGTAGAACTAGCGGGACGCCTCAGGTGCCTGTGGGCGCCCGGATCACCGGCATTGCCGCCGGGCGGCGGCGGGCGCATGTGTAGGCGGCAACGGCAGCCCCGTGAGATGCGAAACGCAAGGAGAGATCGATGGCAGGCAGCGTGAACAAGGTGATCCTGGTGGGAAATCTCGGGCGCGATCCCGAGATCCGACGCCTGGGCTCGGGCGATCCGGTCTGCAACCTGCGGATCGCGACCTCCGAGTCGTGGAAGGACAAGAGCTCCGGCGAGCGCAAGGAGAAGACCGAGTGGCACTCGGTCGTCATCTACAATGACAACCTGTCGCGGGTGGCCGAGCAGTACCTGCGCAAGGGCTCGCAGGTCTACATCGAGGGTCAGCTCCAGACGCGCAAATGGACCGACCAGAGCGGCGTCGAGAAGTACTCCACCGAGGTCGTGCTCCAGGGCTTCCGCGGCGAGTTGACGATCCTCGACGGGCGCGGCGGCGGTGGCGGCGGCGAGTTCGGCGGCGACGACGAAGGTGGCGGCCAGATCAGCCGCGGCGGAGATTTCGGCGGTGGCGGCGGCGGCCGGGGTGGCGATTTCGGCGGTGGCCGCGCCCAGGGGGGCGAGCGTCGCCCGGCTCCGTCCTCCTCGCCCAGCAGCGGCGGCGGTCGCGGCGGCTACGATCTGGACGACGACATCCCGTTCTAGGGCAGCGATTTGGATGGGGGGCGCTCAGCCGCCCGTCACGCTCATATGCCGCGGCACGGCGGCCGGGCGCTGGCGCTCGATGACGAAGTCGTGGCCCTTGGGCTTGCGCGAGATCGCCTCCTCCACCGCCCGGGCCAGCACGGCATCGTCCTGCGTGGCGCGGAGCACGGCGCGCAGATCCGCCGAATCCTCCTGGCCGAGGCAGAGGTAGAGCTGGCCGGTGCAGGTCAGGCGGACCCGGTTGCAGCTCTCGCAGAAATTATGCGTCAGCGGCGTGATGAAGCCGAGGCGCCCGCCCGTCTCCTCGACGCGCGCGTAGCGGGCCGGCCCGCCGGTCCGGTCGGGCAGGGGGGTGAGCGTGTAGCGGGTCTCCAGCCGCTGCCGGGCGACCGACAGGGGCAGGAACTGATCGGTCCGGTCGGCCTCGATCTCGCCGAGCGGCATTACCTCGATCAGTGTCAAATCCATGCCGAGCCCGTGGGCCCAGGCGATCATGTCGGGGATCTCGTCGCCGTTGACGTCCCGCAGGGCCACGGCGTTGATCTTCACCTGCATCCCGGCCTTGCGCGCGGCCTCGATGCCGCCGAGCACCACCGGCAGGTCGCCCCGGCGGGTAACCTCATGGAACTTGGCCGCGTCGAGCGTATCGAGCGAGACGTTCACGCGCTTCACCCCCAGCGCCGCCAGCTCGGGCGCGAAACGCGCGAGCTGCGTGCCGTTGGTGGTCAGCGTCAGTTCCTGCAACGCACCCGAATTGAGGTGACGGGAGAGCCGCCGGAACAGCTTCATGACGTCGCGGCGGACCAGCGGCTCGCCGCCGGTGATGCGCAGCTTCCTCACCCCGCGGGCGATGAACACGCCGCAGAGCCGGTCGAGCTCTTCCAGGCTCAGGAGGTCGCGCTTGGGCAGGAATTGCATGGTCTCCGACATGCAATAGGCACAGCGCAGGTCGCAGCGATCCGTCACCGAGATGCGCAAGTACGAGATCGCCCGCTGGAACGGGTCGATCAGCGGCGCGGGCGCCAGCCCGGCCTTCGTCGCCGGAAGGGAGATGTCATCGGGCATCATGCGGGATATGATGGGAGGATGGCTCTGGGGCAAGCGCGCCCTGTGGGCGCAACCCCCGATTGGCCTGAGAGTGTGACCGTTGAACCCATCACCGGACCAAGAGTTCTGGCCGACCGAGCTTCGCCTGTCGCCTGACAAGCGAACGTTGCATGTCGCCTTCGAAGATGGAACCCGCTTCGCATTGCCGGCGGAATACCTGCGGGTGTCCAGCCCCTCCGCGGAGGTGCAGGGCCATTCCCCCGCCGAGCGCAAGGTGATCGGCGGCAAGCGCGACGTGGCGATCCTCGCGGTGGAGCCCATCGGCAACTACGCGGTGAAGCTCGGCTTCGACGATATGCATGACACCGGCCTCTACGGCTGGGGTTACCTGCACGAGCTCGGGCGCAACTACGTCCGCCGCTGGGAGACCTATCTCGGCGAGCTGGCCGAGCGCGGGCTCGATCGGGACACCGCCATGCCGGCCAAGGCGGGCGGGTGCGGGTCCGGTTCGTGCGGCTGCGGGTGAGGAGCGCATCCCTTCATCCCGCCTGCGGGGAGAGAGCTTCGGCGACCTCGTCGTCGCCGAAGCGAGGCGGCAGCCGAGGGTGAGGGGGCGTGCCGAACGAGCGTTATCCTGTGGGCCCCCTCACCATCGCTGCGGCTTCGCCTGCGCTCCCCGTTTGCACGACGAGGTGCAAACGGGCCTCTCCCCGCACGACGGGGAGAGGGGGACTCGCGTCACCCTACTCCTCCTCGCCGCCCTCACCGCCCAGCGACCACTCCATCACCCGCGCGAGGTGGTCGTAGGGCCCGGCGCGGTTGACGTATTGCGGGTAAGGACGGGCGGTGTAGGCGGCCTTGCCGGTCATGAAGCGGGCAATCAGCTCGCGCAGCTCGCCCAAATGCTCGGCGACGATGGCCTCCACGCTGCGGGAATCGCCCTTGGGCGGCTTCACCGGCATCGGTACGAAGGCCTTCCGCCCGCCCGAGGCTTGGACGTAGAGCAGGTCCGGCGTCTGCGCGGTGCGCGGCAGGTCCTTGAAGGCGCCGTGCATCAGCATCGCCGCTTCCAGGGTCAGCTGGGGCGCGAAGCCGGCATAGATCTCCTTGGACGTGGGCACCTTGCCGGTCTTGAAGTCGACGATGCAGGCGGTCCCGTCCGGGCGCAGCTCGATCCGGTCGGCCCGGGCACGCAGTGTGAAGGACTCGCGCCCCATCGGGATGACCCAGCGGCCGGAGACCTCGGCGTGGATCCGCGTCAGGCCGGTCCGGCGGGCGGCCTCCCAGGGCAGATAGGCCTGGGCCATGCGGGCGTAGCGCGGCCACCACTCGGCGTAGAGGCTGGGATAGGTGTCGTTGATCGGCGCGAAGGCTTCCACGGCGATCTGGTAGAGGCGCTCGTCGGCCCGGGACGGCAGGGCCTGCGGGTGGGCGACGGTGAACTCCGAAAACACCCGGTGAACCAGGGATCCCCGCTCCCCGGCTCCCGGCAGGGCGGCCAGCGGCTCCAGCGGATCGAGGCCGAGCACGTGACGTGCGAAGATCGCGTAGGGGTCGCGCACCAGGGTTTCGATCTCGGTGACGCTCAGCGCCCGGGGGAACAGGGCCGGGTCAGGGCGTGGGGCCGGGCGCTTCAGCCGGGGTTGCGGCGGGGCGGTGTCGAGGGCGGCGGCGAGCACCGCGAACCGCCGTCCGGCCGCCAGCGTCCCCTCCCAGGCCGCCTCGCCCGTGAAGGCGCGCATGCGCTGGATCAGGCGGGAGGGCACGGTCGGCGCGCCGTCACGCTTGAGGGCGCGGGTGATCACGGCGTCCCGGCAGCCCAAGGCCTCCCCGAAGTCGTGGGCCATCTGGCCGATCCGCCGCTCGGGCGGATCGAGGCCGACGCGCTCGCGCATCGGGCGGTTGAGGAAGGCGTCCGTTACGGTGCGCACGGGCCAGACGCCCTCGTCGAGGCCGCCGATCACGATCCGGTCGGCCCGCAGCAGACGGGCCTCGATCAGGCCGAGGATGCGCAGGCGCGGATGCGGCGCGGGCCCCGAGCAGGCGACCTTCCGCTCCCGGGCGAGCGCGGTGAAGAAGCTGGGATACTCGTTGAAGAGCCCCTGCATGCCGCCGGGTTCGGCCATGTCCAGATCGTCGAACAGGGTATCCAGGCAGGCAAGCGACCCCTCCGCCTCGGGCTCGGGCGCCTCCGCCGGCCCCGCGATGAGGGCGTCGCAGGCGATGCGGTGTCCGGCGGCGGTGGCGACGAGATCGCAATGCGGGTCGGGGTCCGGTCCGGGGAACGCCGCGAAGGCTTCGTCCAGGCGGTCGAGGATCAGGGCCGCGAGGTCCCAATCGATGTCCTTCAGGCGCTTCTCGGCGCGGGGGATGCGGCGGTCCGGATCCTCCTTGGACCGCCGGGCCGCGAGCGCCCGCCGCAAGCCCGCGAGGCCCGGCGCCGGGGCGGGGCCGCGCAGCAGGCCGATCTCCAGGGCGGCGGCGCCCCGCACGAGGTCCTCCCGGCTCAGGCCGAGCCGGACCATCGGATGCGACAGCAGCGCGATCAGCCGGGCCGGGATCGCGTCCGCCTGATGGCGGGCGAGGTCGGCGGCGAGTTCGGCCGCCAGCCGGGCGAGGCGGCCCGCCGGGCTGGCGGCGAGCGCGAGGCCCGCCGAATCCTCCGCCACGATGCCCCAGCGCAGCAATTCCACCGCCACTCGGCCGGCGAGTCCCCGATCCGGCGTGACCAGGGCCGCGGTGGCGCCCGGGGTTTGGAGGGTCTCGCGGAGCGCCACCGCGGCGATCAGCGCCTCCTCCCGCTCGTCCGCGGCCTCCACCAGGGCGAGCCCGTCGAGACCCTCCCGGGCGGTAGCCTCGCGGGCGTCCGGGTCGAGGGCGGACCACGCGTCGGTGGTGTCGGCCGGGCGCAGGGCCTGGGAGAGCAGGCGGGCACGGGCGGCGTGGCCCGCGTCGGCGGGGCCGAGGGGCACGATGTCGGCGCGCGGCAGGGCGAGGCCGTCCGGCCCGAGCAGCCGGTGCAGCACCGCCTGCGGGTGGCCGTGGGCGATCGCGCGGTGAAGACCCTCGCCGGTCTCGATCCCGTCCCAGCCGGCGGCGTCGAGGTCGAGGTCGAGCCCCGGCAGCACCACCGCGCCGCGAGGCAGCTTCGCCACGGCCGCGATCAGCTTGGCGGTGGCCGGCACGGAGCCGAGCGAGCCCGCCACGATCACCGGATCGCCGGTGGTCTTGCCGTCGGCGGCTCCTTTGGTCAGGCGTTCGCCCTCGGCCAGCACCAGAGCGCGGGCGCGGGCCACCGGGTCGGCGAGGCCCCGCTCGGCCAGCAGCTTCGGCCAGTTCTCGGCGGCGATGCGCAGGAAATCGAGGGTGAGGCCGAAATCGCGGGAATACTCCGCCTCCACGGCGCCCGCGATCTCCGACCAGGGCAGGCCCTCGACGGTGAGCGCGTCCATCAGCCCCTCGAGGTCCCCCGCCAGACCCACCGCGTCGGCAGGGGAGGAGGGCACGAGGAAGGGCACCTCTTCCTGAAGGGGCAGGAGGGAGCGATCCACGGTTTCGGCCCAGGCCCGGACGAGGCGGGCCAGGATCAGCCGCCGCTCCAGGGGAGCGATCGGCGCGCTCGTCGGCGCGGCCCCCGCGAGCGATTCGGCCGCGAGGTCGAGTTCCGCCTCGTCGGCCTCGCCGAGCGGCACCGTGCGCGGCAGGAGGGCGGCCTCGCCCAGCCGTTCGGCCAGGATCGCCGACAGCGCCCGCGCCGCCCGGCGGGTCGGCAGGTAGATCGAGACGGAGGCCAGCGCGAGCGGGTCCCGCGCCACGGGACCGACGAGATCCCCGGCGAGCAGGGCGTCGGCCAGCGTCGGCAGGAACGGCGCGCCGCGGGTGATGGTGAAGACGGCCTGTCGGGCGGTCATGGGATCACGGGGTTTCACGCGATGGCGGGTTCATCCCCTCGCCCCGCCCGGCGGGGAGGGGGCGCCCGCACCTTAAGCCAACGCGCTTTCCCGGTCAGCCCGATTGACGCCCGTCCGGCAGGGTGGGAAAGCCGAAGGCATGAGCGCCGATCCCCGCACCGCCCTCATCCAGCCGGCCAGCGAGGCCGACGTCGCCGCCATGAAGGCCGAGGCGGCCTCCTGGTTCGCGACGCTCCGCGATCGGATCACCGCCGCCTTCGAGGCCCTGGAGGACGAGGCGGATCTGCCCCTCCATCCGGATGCCCCGCGCGAGCCCGGCCGGTTCGTCCGCACCCCCTGGGAGCGCACCGATCACAGCGGTGCGCCGGGCGGCGGCGGGACGATGGCGATGCTGAAGGGCCGGGTCTTCGAGAAGGCCGGCGTCCACGTCTCGACGGTGTTCGGTGAGTTCGCCCCGGAATTCCGCGGCCAGATCCCCGGCGCGGCGGAGGATCCGCGCTTCTGGGCCTCGGGCGTCTCGCTGATCGCCCATCCCTGGAACCCGAACGTGCCGGCCGTGCACATGAACACCCGCTTCGTCGCGACGACCCGGGCGTGGTTCGGCGGCGGAGCCGACCTCACCCCCGTGCTCGACCGGCGCCGCAATCAGGATGACCCGGACAGCCGCCACTTCCACGCCTGCCTGGAGCGGGCCTGCACGGCGCACGGCGTCGACTATCCGCGCTACAAGGCTTGGTGCGACGAGTACTTCCACCTCAAGCACCGCGGCGAGCCCCGGGGCATCGGCGGCATCTTCTACGACTACCGCTGGACGGGCGCGCCGCAGGCGGACCTCGCCTTCACCAAGTCGGTCGGCCTCGCCTTCCTCGACGCCTATCCGCCAATCATGCGCGGGAACATGCGCAAGGCCTGGACGGAGGAGGACCGCCACGAGCAGCAGGTCCGGCGCGGGCGCTACGTGGAGTTCAACCTGCTCTACGACCGCGGCACCATGTTCGGCCTGAAGGCCGGCGGCAACGTCGCGTCGATCCTGTCTTCCATGCCGCCGACCGTGCGGTGGCCATGAATCATCGCCGGCATGGATAGCGTCCCCCACTCCTACGCGCCGCAGCAGGACGCGGCCCTGAAGGCGATCGACGCGTGGCGCCGCGACGGCGGCGCGCAGGTGTTCCGCCTGTTCGGCTATGCCGGCACCGGCAAGACGACGCTCGCCCGGCGGATCGCCGAGGATGTCGACGGGGCGGTGGTGTTCGGCGCCTTCACCGGCAAGGCCGCCTCGGTGATGCGCCAGAAGGGCTGCCACGACGCGGCGACCATCCACTCGCTGATCTACCGCACCAAGGAGGCGGAGGAGGGCGGGCCGACCTTCACGCTGAACCGGTCCGGTCCCGTGGCCAAGGCCGACCTCATCGTCATCGACGAGTGCTCGATGGTCGATGCCGACCTCGGCAACGACCTCCTGTCCTTCGACGTGCCCGTGCTGGTGCTGGGCGACCCGGCCCAGTTGCCGCCGGTGCGCGGCGGCGGCTTCTTCACCGAGGCCGAGCCCGACGTGATGCTCACCGAGGTCCACCGGCAGGCCAAGGACGACCCGATCGTGCGCATGGCCATGACCGTCCGCGAGGGCGGCCGGCTGGAACGGGGGGAGTTCGGTGAGAGCCGCGTCGTCTCCCGCCGGGACCTCGATCCGGCCGAGGTGCTGGAGTGCGATCAGGTGCTCGTCGGCCTCAACAAGACCCGGCGCCTCTACAACGGCCGCCTGCGGGAACTCGCGGGCCACCCCGACCCGATGCCCGCCGTGGGGGAGAAGCTGGTCTGCCTGCGCAACGACCGGGTGAAGGGCCTACTCAACGGCTCGACCTGGACGGTCCATGCGCTCCGCGCCCCGCCCCGGCCCGACATGATCCGCCTCGACATCGTGCCGGAGGACGATCCGGCGCTGCGCCGCCGCCCCACCGACATCAAGGTGCTGCGGGCGATGATCGCCGGCTCCGATGAGGAGATCCCCCTCTACCAGCGCCGGGAGACCGACGAGTTCACCTACGGCTACGCGCTCACCGTGCACAAGGCGCAGGGCTCGCAGTGGGACAAGGTAACGTTGTTCGACGAATCCTACGCCTTCCGCGAGCACCGGGCGCGGTGGCTCTACACCGGGCTGACCCGGGCGGCGCAGGCAATCACGGTGGTGGTGTGACGCCGTATCTCCCTCCCCCCTCTGCGGGGGAGGGTGGCGCTGGCGTCAGCCGGGGTCGGGAGAGGGGAGCCCGGCTTCAGAAAAGGGCGCGACCAGCGTGAGGGGCCATGCCTCATCTGGCACCGTCGCTCCCCTCTCCCGACCCCCTGACGGGGGCCACCCTCCCCCGCGGAGGGGGGAGGGGACAACCGCTGCTACACCCTGCACCCCTCGAACCCCTCGCGGATTGCCTCCTCGTCGAGGTTGCGGCCGATGAAGACCACACGGCTCACCCGCTTCTCGTCCTTCCCCCAGTCACCCTGCACGTCCCCGTCGAGGATCATGTGGACGCCCTGGAAGACATAGCGCTTCGGCTCGTTGGGGAAGGCCACGATTCCCTTGCAGCGCAGGATGTCCGGTCCCTGGATCTGGGTGAGGTTCGAGATCCACGGCATGAACTTCTCCGGGTCCACCTCGCCTTCGATCTTGGCCGAGATGGAGCGGATCTCCGAATCGTGGTGATGGTGGTGGCCCTCCTCCAGGAAGTCGGGCTCCACCTCCAGGATGCGGTCGAGGTCGAAGGCGTTGCGTTCCAGCACCGCGTCGAGGGGCACCGCGCAGTTCGTGGTCCGGTGGAGCTGGGCGAGCGGGTTGATGGCGCGGATCGCGCCCTCCACCCGGTCGAGGTCTTCGGCTGAGACGAGGTCCGCCTTGTTGAGCAGGATCACGTCCGCGAAGGCGACCTGGTTCTTGGCCTCGGGGGCGTCCTTCAGGCGCTCGCTCAGCCACTTGGCGTCGGCCACCGTCACCACCGCGTCGAGGCGGGCGGCATCGCCCACGTCCTGGTCCACGAAGAAGGTCTGTGCCACCGGCGCCGGGTTGGCGAGCCCGGTCGTCTCGATGATGATCCCGTCGAACTTGCCCCGTCGCTTCATCAGCCCGCCCACGATCCGGATCAGATCGCCGCGCACGGTGCAGCAGATGCAGCCATTGTTCATCTCGAACACTTCTTCATCCGCATCGACCACGAGGTCGTTGTCGACCCCGAGTTCGCCGAACTCGTTGACGATCACGGCATATTTCTTACCGTGGTTCTCGGTCAGGATGCGGTTGAGCAGGGTGGTCTTGCCGGCGCCGAGATAGCCGGTCAGCACCGTGACCGGGATTTTCCCGTCGGTCTGCGCGAGGGTCGCCGAAGACGTTGCCATGTCGGCCTGCCAGGGTTGGAACTAAGAAAAAAGGCGGTCACGCTGGCCGCGGCTGTAACATTGTAGCGCGACCCCGCCAACGGAAGGCCCTTGCCTGCCCCGGATTCGTCACGAGACGGTCATACCACTCGCCCACAGACACGATGGGTCCTCCCGCGACGGATTGCAGACTGTGGCCGCCACGACGCAGGCAGAAGCCCCTTTCGCGCTTCACGAAACCGTCGTTTGCCCGGCGGTCGCCGAGGCTCTAACCGCCGTGTCGAGGGGCCGCCGGCGGCTCGCCTCGCCTCCCCGACGCGCCGCCGCCGTCATCCTCGCCCGCTGAAACGACGCCCATGGACGCCCGAAACCCGCTGGAACAGGACAAGGCCTATGCCGGGTCCGCCCGTGCCCGCGGGCGGCGGCGTCGGCCCCTCCTGATCCTCGTCCTCCTCCTCGGCGGCCTCGTCGGGCTCGGCGCCGTCGTCGCCCTGCGGCCGGACGAGGCGCGGGACTATGCCCTGCGCCTCGTCGAGGCGGCCGAGGGCCTCCTGTCCTCCGGCAACCCCGATGCCGGGATCGATCTCCAGAAGGCCGCCCCCGTGGAGCGGATGTTCCGGCCGAGCAAGGAGCAGCGCGCCTCCTTCGAGATCCTGCCGGTGGCGACCCAGGTCTTCCGGCCGGAGGGCGCCGCCGAGGGCCGCATCGCCCTCAACGACGACGACAACGTGCCCGTGGTCTCGCCCTATGCCGGCCGCGTCACCAAGGTGCTGGTGCGCGCGGGCGACACCGTGAAGGCCGGCGACGTGCTGCTGACGCTGGAGGCCACCGACATGGTCCAGGCGCAGAACGACTATCAGGCGGCGCTGAACACCCTGCAGAAGCAGCAGGCGCTCCTGAAGCTCGACCAGACCATCGCCACCCGCCAGCAGGAGCTTTTCCAGGCCAAGGCCGTGGCGCTCAAGGACTACCAATCCGCCCAGAACGACGTCATCGCCGCCCAGAGCGACCTGAAGACCGCCGAGGCCGCCCTCGACGCGGTGAAGAACCGCCTGAGGTTGCTCGGCAAGACCGACGCCGAGATCGCCGCCTACGAGAAGACCGGCACCCTCAGCCCGGAGACGCAGATCCGGGCGCCGATTCCCGGCACCATCGTCCAGCGCAAGGTCGGCATCGGCCAGTACATCAGCGCCTCCGCCGACCCGCAATTCGTGATCGGCGACCTCTCGACCGTGTGGCTCATCGCCAACGTGCGCGAGAGCGAGATCCCGAAGATCCGCATCGGCCAGGAGGTCGAGGCGAAGGTGGCGGGCTTCGGCACTCGCATCTTCAAGGCCCGGGTCAACTACATGGCCGCGAGCCTCGACGCCGCGACCCGGCGGCTCGCCGTGCGCAGCGAGGTCGACAACCCGGACCAAGTGCTGCGCCCGGAGATGTTCGCCACCTACACGATCATCACCGGCAAGGGCGAGCCGTCCCCCAGCGTGCCCCTCTCGGCGGTCGTCTACGAGGGTGGGCGCACCCATGTCTGGGTGGCGCGGCCGGACGGAGCGGTGGAGGCCCGGGACGTCCAGCTCGGGCTGATCAACGCGGACAACGCCCAGGTCGTCTCAGGCCTCCAGGCTGGTGAGCAGATCGTGACCCGCGGCGCCCTGTTCATCGACAGGGCGGCCACCGGCGACAAGGCCTCGTGAGGCGGCCCCGATGAACGCCCTCATCGTCTTCGCGCTCAAGCAGCGCGTCCTCGTCTGCCTGCTCTTCGTGCTGATGCTCGGCATCGGCTACGCGGCGTACACCAAGCTCAACATCGAGGCCTATCCGGACCCGGTGCCGCCGCTCGTCGACGTCATCACCCAATATCCGGGGCAATCGGCCGAGGAGATCGAGCGCTACATCACCATTCCGATCGAGATCCAGCTTGCCGGAATCCCGCACGTCAAGACGGTGCGCACGATCTCGCTGTTCGGCCTCTCCGACGTGAAGGTGCAGTTCAACTACGAGTACACTTACAACGAAGCGCAGCAATGGGTGCTCAACCGCCTGTCGCAGGCGCCGCAGCTCCCCAACGGCGCCCAGCCCTCGATCTCGCCCACGAGCCCGGTCGGCGAGATCATGCGCTACCAGCTCGTCGGCCCGAAAGGCTACTCGCCCACCGACATGAAGACCCTGCAGGACTGGATCCTGCAGCGCCGGTTCAAGGCGATTCCCGGCGTGGTGGACGTGACGGCCTTCGGCGGCAAGGCCAAGGAATTCGAGGTCGCCGTCGACCTGAACCGGCTCCAGGCACAGGGCCTGACCCTGGTGCAGCTAACGAACGCCTTGAACAACGCCTCGATCAATGTCGGCGGCCAGACCCTCAATGTCGGCCAGCAATCGGCGGTGGTGCGCGGCGTCGGCCTGATCCGCGACATGGACGACATCAAGGACACGCTGATCAGTCTCGTCAACGGCGTGCCGGTGCTGGTGCGGGACGTGGCGGACGTGCGCGTCTCGAACGCCCCACGGCTGGGCATCGTCGGCCACGACAACCAGCCGGACGTGGTCGAAGGCATCGTGCTGATGACCCGCGGCGGCGAGAGCCTGCCGACGCTGCAGCGCATCGAGGCCGAGGTCGACAAGATCAATTCCTCCACCGTCCTGCCGCCGGACGTGAAGATCGAGCGGATCTACGACCGCTCGGGGCTGATCCACACCACCACCCACACGGTGATGCACAACCTCGTCTTCGGCGTGGTGCTGGTCTTCGTGGTGCAGTGGCTCTTCCTCGGCTCGCTGACGAGCGCGATCATCGTGGCGGCGACGATCCCCTTCGCGCTGGGCTTCGCCATCCTGATCCTCGTGGTGCGGGGCGATTCGGCGAACCTCCTCTCGCTCGGCGCCATCGATTTCGGCCTGATCGTCGATGCGACGGTGATCATGGTCGAGAATGTGTTTCGGCACCTCGCCGAGCCGGAGCATTCCGAGGGGCAGCCGGCACCGGGGGGCCTGAAGGGGCGGCTCGGGACCATCGCCATCGCCGGCGCCGAGGTGAACCGGGCGATCTTCTTCTCGGCCACCATCATCATCGTCGGCTTCCTGCCGCTGTTCACCATGTCGGGCGTCGAGGGCCACATCTTCGGGCCGATGGCCAAGACCTACGCCTACGCCCTGGTCGGCGGGCTCATCGCCACCTTCACGGTCTCGCCCGCCCTCTCGGCGCTGATGCTGCCGAAGAAGGTGGAGGAGCGCGACACGCTGATCGTGCGCGTGCTGCGCATCGCCCACGAGGCGGCCCTGCGCTTCGGCCTGCGCAACCGCATCCTCTCCATCGCCGTGATGCTGGCCGTGCTCCTCGTCTCGGGCCTGACGGCGCGGCAGCTCGGCCTGGAATTCCTGCCGAAGCTGGAAGAGGGCAACCTCTACGTGCGCGGCACCATGCCGTCCTCGATCTCCCTCGAGGCGGGCAACGCCTACGTGCAGCGCCTGCGCAAGATCTTCCAGGAGGTGCCGGAGGTCACGACCGTCCTGTCGCACCAGGGTCGGCCGAACGACGGCACCGACGCCACCGGCTTCTTCAACGTCGAGATCCTGGCGCCGCTCAAGCCCATCGACCAGTGGCGCAAGGGCCTGGACAAGGACACCCTGATCGCCAACCTGAGCAAGCAACTGGGAGAGGAATTCCCCGGCGTCGAGTTCAACTTCTCGCAGTACATCGAGGACAACGTCCAGGAGGCGGCCTCCGGCGTGAAGGGCGAGAACTCGGTCAAGATCTACGGCTCCGACCTCGCCCAGCTGACGAAGACCGCCAACCAGGTGAAGGCGGTGCTCTCGACCGTTCCGGGCATCACCGACCTGTCGGTGTTCGAATCCCTCGGCCAGCCGACGGTGCGGATCGACGTCGACCGGCACAAGGCCGCCCGCTACGGCCTCTCGATCAGCGACGTCAACGCCACGATCCAGGCGGCCATCGGCGGCCAGACGGTGGGCGACCTCTACGAGTACGGTTCGGACCGGCACTTCCCCATGCGGGTGCGGCTGGCCAAGGAGTTCCGCTCCTCGCTGGCGACGATCCGCAACATCTCGGTGGGCGCGCAGAACCCGAATGGCGGGGTGATCCCGGTGCCGCTTTCGGAGATCGCGGACGTGGACCTCGTCTCGGGCGCCTCCTTCATCTATCGCGAAGGACAGGAGCGCTACATCCCGGTGAAGTTCTCGGTGCGCGGGCGCGACCTCGGCTCGACGGTGCTGGAGGCCCAGCGCCGGGTGGAGCAGGAGGTCGACATGCCCTCCGGCTACCACATGGAATGGGTCGGCCAGTTCACGAACCTCACCGAGGCGGCGGCGCGCCTGAGCCTCGTCGTGCCGCTCACCCTCCTGCTGATCGCCTTCCTGCTGTTCGTGAACTTCTCCTCCGTCACCGACATGCTGCTCACCCTGTCGGTGATCCCGATGGCGATGATCGGCGGCATCTTCGCCCTGTTCCTCACGGGCACGCCGTTCTCGATCTCGGCGGCGATCGGCTTCATCGCCCTGTTCGGCATCTCGACCATGGAGGGCGTGATCCTCCTCGCCTACTACAGCCAGCGCCTCGAGGAGGGCGGGGAGCGGTCGGAGGCGATCTGGAACGCCGCCGTGGTGCGCATGCGCCCGGTGATGATGACCTGCGTCGCCGCCTGCGTCGGCCTGCTGCCGGCGGCGATCTCCACCGGCATCGGCTCGCAGGTGCAGAAGCCGCTGGCCCTGGTGGTGGTCGGCGGCATCATCCTGGCGCCGAACCTGATCCTGGTGATCGTACCGATCCTGATCTCGCTGTTCTCCCGGCGGAAGACCAACCCCGAGGCGCGGGCGTTGCGCGAACACCGGATGGCCGCGTGAGCGCGGTCCAACGCCGGAGGTTCCCCCGCTCCGCCGTGGCGTACCCGCCACAGGCGTGGTGCGGTCTAGACTCTCAACAGGGCCGTGCATTGACTCCGGCACGTCCCCCGGCCCTGCTTCCGTTGGGCCGGCACGCGGATCCGGCCACGGCGGGGGTATGATGGCAAGGACGGCCCGGACCGGTGCCGCGTGGGCCGCGGCGGCGCGGATGGTGTTCGGCGTGAGCGCAGGGTCGCTCGCGGCCGTCGCGCTGTCCGCCTGCGCGGTCGGCCCGAACTTCGTGCCGCCCGAGGCGCCCCCGGTCAGCCGCTACACCAAGGAGCCGCTGCGAAACCCCTCGGCGGCGGACGCGGTGCGCACCCGCCAGGGCGGGTCGGCCGACCAGAGCTTCGTTTCGGGGGCCGATATCCCCGCCGAATGGTGGAAGCTGTTCCACTCGAAGGCGCTGAACCGCCTCGTGGAGCAGGCGCTCGCCAACAACCCGACCCTGGAGGCGGCTCAAGCCGGCCTGCGCGTCGCCCAGCAGAACGTGCTGGCGCAGAAGGGCACCCTCTACCCGACGCTGAACGCCACGCCGCAGATCCAGGGCTCCCGCGCGCCGGGCCTCGACCTGCAATCGCCCCTGCAGAACCAGACGCAGTACCTCTACTCGCTGTTCACCCCGCAGGCGGTGGTCTCCTACAACCCGGACGTGTTCGGCCTGAACCGCCGCCAGATCGAATCCCTGGAGGCGACCACCGAGAACCAGCGTTTCCAGCTGGAGGCGGCCTATCTCAGCCTGACGGCCAACGTGGTGGCCGCCGCGATCCAGGAGGCGTCCCTCCGGGCGCAGATCGACGCCACCAAGCGGGTGATCCAGGCCCAGACCGAGGTGCTCGGCCTCTACAACAAGCAACTCTCCCTCGGGCAGATCGCCGGGGCCGACGTGGTGCAGCAGCAGGCGGCGCTCGCCCTCTCGCAGCACTTGCTGCCGCCCCTGGAGAAGCAACTCGCCATCCAGCGCGACCTGCTCACCGCGCTCGCCGGCCGCCTGCCCTCGGACGAGATCGCCGAGACCTTCACCCTCTCGGGCCTGCGTCTGCCCACCCGCCTTCCGGTGAGCATCCCCTCGCGCCTCGTGCAGCAGCGGCCGGATGTGAAGGCCGCCGAGGCGCTGGTCCAGCAGGCCTCCGCCAATGTCGGCGTGGCGGTGGCCAACCGCCTGCCGCAGTTCAACATCTCGGTGACCGGCGGATCGAGCGCCGTGCGTCTCGCCCAGGTGGTGAACCCCGGCGCGGCGTTCTTCACCATCATCGGCCAAGCGACGGCGCCGATCTTCGACGCAGGCACCCTGTTCCGGCGCCAGCGCGCGGCGGAGGAGAGCCTGAACCAGGCTCAGGCGCAGTACAAGGCGGTCGTGATCACGGCGTTCCAGAACGTCGCGGATGCGCTGCGCGCCCTCCAATCCGATGCGAAGGCCGTGGCCGCCGCCCAGGCCGCCGAGAAGGCCACGGGTGAGAGCCTGGAACTGATCCGCAAGCAATACACGGCGGGCGCCGTGAACTCGTCGCAGGTGCTGATCGCGCAGCAGGGCTACCTCTCGGCCCTCATCACCTCCGCCGGGGCGCGGGCCACGCAATACGCCGACACGGCGGCCCTGTTCGTGGCGCTGGGTGGCGGCTGGTGGAACCGCAACGACGTCGCGCCCCCGCCGCCGGAGACTGATCCGCTGAAGTTCCTCTGAGGTGCCGACTACCCAAGTACAAATTATGTATTACAAGCATTTCTTCAAAACTCAAGACCACTTAATATTGTCGTCGATTGTCATATAATTAACTGATAGATATTGGCTTATTCCCGTTCCCTGAAAAATTCATACATTTACGGATAGGGTGGCTGGACAAAGGCAACGTCATCCTTTCAGAAGGTATTTCTTGCGGGATCTGGCGCTTCTGCTCTTGCGCGTTCGCCGCCGAGGTTGACGCCGAATCCGTGTTGGAAAACGCGGAAATGCGATGCTTCAAGCCGCGTTATGGGACGAAGCTGGATTGAAGACATGAACATTATGAATTTCCGGTTTTTCAGAAATAATCGAGATTCCCGCTCGACGCCTGCCGGTCCCAATCTGCAGCTAAAGAACGCCAACCAAGTGCTTGACGATTCCATACAATTGATCGACGAGTCACATGAGTTTATCGAAAATTATGAATTGCTGAAATCAGAATTGGACGAAAAATTTTATCTTGAAAGCAATCCTGATCTGGTCGATGCGAAAATAGATCCTGTCGTACATTATCTGAAATATGGGTCGAACGAGGGCAGAAAACCACGCCTGACTTTGATCCGCGCTTCTATACAAGGCGTTACGGCGATGAAATCGGGACATCGGAACCGTTCGTACATTTCGTAACGAAAGGTCGCGATCTTGGATACCGAGGAAGTGCCACGGAGTACAAGCATACGGCGATACTAGTAGAGCCAAATGGGGTGGTTCCTTCTCGCCGTCCCCTGGCAGACGAAGATTTCGCACTTTCAGTTCCCTTCGCAGATCAGCTACATCGCGTTAGTTTTGAGCGAGTTGCGGCAATCGTCCATGCCTTCTACCCCGAGCTGATTGAGGAAGTTTTCGAACTTCTCGAAAACTGCCCTTGTCCGATAGATATCTATATTTCGACGGATACAGAACAGAAAAAAGATAATATTGTCGAGAAAGGGCAGGGTTTCAAACGCGGAATGGTCGACGTTAGAGTTGCACCCAACCGTGGCCGCGATGTCGGACCGATGCTGACGATATTTGGAGATGTGTTTGCCAAATATCCAGCCTTTTTACATCTCCATACAAAAAAGTCGCCTCACGGCGGAAATGCATTGTCCAGATGGCGGAATTATTTGTTTACGAGTTTGATCGGTGATGCACGCATTATCGCATCCAATCTCACATTGCTTGATAAATACAACAGTGGCATTGTATTTCCGCAGCATTTATTTGCGCTTCGTGGGTCCCTGAATTGGGGATTTAACTTCGAGAATGCGTCGCGCCTGCTGCGTAGAGTAGGCGTGAAGCTCGACAAAGATATGGTCCTCGAGTTTCCATCCGGAACGATGTTTTGGGCCAAGACTGCAGCTTTCAAAAAGCTATTAGAACAGAATCTTACTAGCAATGATTTCGATCCAGAGGCCGGTCAATATGATGGTACCCTGGCCCACGCGATTGAGCGGACACTATTGTTTTTCTGCGAAAATGCGGGTTTTGGATGGACGAAAGTTCTGGCTGAGACGATCGAATATCCCAAGCCGCACTGCGTGCTCTCGGTCCAGACTGAAAAGGAGCTGACGACGGCACTTGCGGCCATTCACGTCCCTCTCACCGCGAAGCCGATCTCCGGCTATCTCCCACTGGCTCGCGCGATTCCCGAGACACGGGAAATCCTATTCGCGCCATCGTCCAATTCGCGGCGGCGTTTCATTCTTCTTGTGCCGTCGGTGAACCCACGGCAAAACCTTTGGTGGCATCGCGACAGCGATCACGTTGTTCAAGGAAATCGTCGCCATTTCCGATGAGACGGTTGATTTTGCGGTCGTGACGACGGATGCCGCCGTGGAGCCTGAAGGTCGCGCCGCGTTCTTCGAGTACGAAGCCCAGAAAATCGGCGACGCGGAAGCTGATTCGCGTTTCGTGCTCATCGACGCAAGCGCCCGCGATTACGGGCGGCTTCATGTGCGTCAGAACGATGTCGTCTTCGCCACGGCGTGGTGGACCGCGGTGTTCGCACGCGACGCTCAGGATTTCTGCAGAGGCTTCTTCGGGTTTTCAAATAGATTTATCTATCTCATCCAAGACTTTGAGCCGCAATTTTATGGCTGGGGAACAAGCTATGCCATGGCTGAGGCAACATATTTCAACGGCGAAAATTTCGTTGCAGTTATTAACTCCGAGGAACTATTCAAATTCTTCGCAAATTCGCGGTACCAATTTGATCGCAAGATGTATCTTCCATACAAGATTAACGCCAATATCGATAAGCTTTTGAAGCCTCAGCGGCGGGAGAAAATCATTGTTTTTTACGGAAGGCCGTCCGTTCGGAGAAATGCCTTCGAGATTATCTGTGACGCTCTCTCTCAATGGCAGACCCGTTACCCGGTTGAAGCATCGACCTGGCGTATCCTCTCGATGGGTGAGGACTACCCGCCGGAGCATGCGCATCCAGTTCAAAACATGAGCGTGCTCGGAAAATTGACAATAGAACAATATGCCTATTGGCTCAATCGCGCAAGCATTGGTATTTCGCTCATGTTGTCGCCTCATCCAAGTTATCCTCCGCTTGAAATGGCCGAGGCGGGACTGATGGTCATCACCAACGACTATGCCGATCGGCATATGGTCGATAGGTACGATTTGACGTCGTTGCCCTATGTTTCGCCGAATCTTCTTGCTGACGCTATTGAAACCTGTGTCGACCGATATGTCAGCGGAGATTATTCTGTTCAATCGCCCAGAGGAACTATGAAATCAATGGAAATGGATCCATCCAATCTTTACTCGGTCGAAAAAGTAATTCAGGAGCTTGGGGTCGACCATTCTGGCTGAGTGATATCCTCCGCTGCCAAGCCTCGATCTGCTCGTGTCTCTCGGGACAGTCGCCTCACACATACATGGTGAGGGCGTCCTGCAGCATCTCGTTGGCGGCGTTCAGCACCTTGGTGTTGGCGCTGTAGGCCTGCTGCGTCTCGATCATCTTCGAGAATTGATCGGCGATGTCGGCGGTCGATTGCTCCACGGTGCCACCGGTGACCGTCGCGCCGAGGAGCCCGTAGAAGGCCGAGCCGGAGCGGTCGGTGGCGAGGTAGGTGCCGCCGTCCAGCGGCGCGAGGTTCCCCGGCCCGTCGAACTGCGCCAGCGTCAGGGTGCCGAGGCTGCGGCTGCTGCCGTCGGCATTCGTCGCCGTGAGCGCGCCCGCCGCCGAGACGGAGAGGCCCACGGGCGCGGCGGTGCCGGTGGTGACCTGCACGGGGCTCGTGGCGGACGGGTTGGCGAACAGGTAGTAGCCCGCGCCGTTGGTCAGGTAGCCGTTGGCATCTGGGGCGAAGTCGCCGCGCCGCGTGTAGCCGGTCTCGCCGGTGAAGGTCGGCGACGAGGCCGAACCGGCATTGGCCTTCACGATGAAGTAGCCGTCCCCCGTGATCGCGAGGTTCGTCGGCACCTGCGTGGTCGTGAGGACGCCCTGCAACTCCAGGCTGGTGCGGGTGCTGAGCGAAACGCCGCCCGCCGGCTGGTAGCCCGCCTCGGTCTGAGCCAGCATGTCGGCGAAATGCGTCTCGGTGGTCTTGAACCCCGCCGTCTGCGTGTTGGCGATGTTGCCCGAGATGTTGTTGAGGGCGAAGGCCTGGGCGGAGAGGCCGCTGGTGGAATTCGAGACCGCGTCGAGGAGGCTCATGGCGACGTCCCTCCGGCGGCCCCGAGGGATGGGGCGATGGCCGGGCCCGGCCTTTATGGTTTCGGCATCGTTAAGGACGGGTGTGTTCCCGAATGTTTCGCGCCCTGTGCGCCCTCCCCCTCTGCGGGAGAGGGAGGCACGAGATGGCGGCTACGCCCCCACCACCCCCAAAAGAATCTCCCGCCGATGGGGCCGGTCGCGGTGCTCGATCAGGTAGATCCCCTGCCACGTCCCGAGCGCCAGCCGGCCGCCGAGGACCGGCACCACGAGGCCGGAATCTGAGAGCAGGGTGCGGATATGCGCGGGCATGTCGTCCGGTCCCTCGGAGCCGTGGACATAGGCCCCGTGGCGGGGGGCGAGACCGTCCAGCGCCGTGAGGAGGTCCGTTCGCACGTCGGGGTCGGCGTTCTCCTGAATGGTGAGCGAGGCCGAGGTGTGGCGGCAGAATATCGTGGCGAACCCCTCCGTGATGCCGCTGTCGCGCACGAAGCCCGCGACCGCCGCGGTAAAGTCCGAAAAGCCCTGGCCGGGGGTGGCGATGGTGAGCCGTGCGCTGGCGTGGCGCTGCACCGTGCCGGAGGCCAGGGTCTCGACCCGCCCGATCTGCCCCTGTCTCATGCGTCCTCCTGCAGGCTGCCCCCGGGGGCGATCTCCTTCTCGCCCCGGGCGAGGATGCGTTCCAGCACGTCGATCCGATCGGCTTCGGCGCTCGGCTTGTCCCAGCGGATGCGGCTGATCCGCGGGAAGCGCATCGCCACGCCGGATTTGTGCCGGGTGGAGCGTTGCACGCCTTCGAAGGCGATTTCCAGCACGAGCCCCGCCTCACGCCCGTAGGCGACCTCCCGCACCGGGCCGAATCGCTTGGTGGTGTGGTTGCGGACGTAGCGATCGAGCTTGGCGAGTTCCGCGTCGGTGAAGCCGTGATAGGCCTTGCCCACCGGCACCAGCTCGTCGCCGCCCTCCGGCGCCTCGCGCCCCACGCCGAACGTGTAGTCCGAGTAGAAGGACGAGCGCTTCCCGTGCCCGCGCTGGGCATACATCATCACCGCATCGACGATGTGCGGCTCGCGCTTCCACTTCCACCACGGGCCCTTGGGGCGGCCGGGCAGGTAGGCGCTGTTGCGCCGCTTGAGCATCACGCCCTCGAGCGCGTCCGCATCCTCCCCGGCGCCCACGGAGGCCGGGTCGGCGCGGGCGGCGGCCAACGCCTCCCAATCCGCGAAGGGCACGAGGGGCGAGATGTCGACCCGCGCGTGATCGAGCCTTTTGATGACTTGCTCCAGCCTCGTCCGGCGGGTCGAGAAGGGCTCCTGTCGCAGGTCCTCGCCCTCGCTCGCGAGCAGGTCGTAGGCCCGCACATGGGCGGGGAATTCCTCCAGGAGCTTGGCCGTCACCGCCTTCCGGTTCAGGCGCTGCTGGAGCACGTTGAAGCTCTGCACCCGGCGCTCGCGCAGGATCAGCAGCTCGCCGTCCAGCGTGCCCGTGAAGGTGATCGCCTCGGCGAGATCCGGGAAGGCGCCGGTGATGTCCTCGCCGGTGCGGGAATAGACCTTGCCCACCTGCACACCGGCCCGGTCGCGGCCGCCGACGAGCTGGACGCGGATGCCGTCCCACTTCCACTCGGCCGAGAATGCCTCGGGCTCCAGCTTGTCGAGGTCGTCCCGCTCCTCGATCGGGTGCGAGAGCATCGGCGGCCGGAACGGGGCGCCGGGTTCAGAGTCTCGGGGCGCTCGGCCCGTCCCTCGACCCAGGCAAACAGGCTGGCGAAGGGCGGCTCCAGCCCGTGCCACACCTCCTCGACGGCGTCGGCCTCGTGCCCGCCAAGCGCCCCGACCGCCGTCTTGGCGAGCCGCGCCGAGACGCCCACCCGAAGGTTGCCGGTGACGAGCTTCCGGAGCGCCCAGCGCCCGGTCTCGTCCAGCGCGTCGAGCCATTGGGTCAGGTGCTGCGGCAGCTCGCGCTTCGGGATGGTGGCGAGCGTGTTCACCACCTCGGCGAGGGAGGGGACGTGGGGCGGGGGGTTGTTGTGGCCGATACCCGCAGAGGGAGAGGGGGGAGGGAGGGGGGTAGTCGGCCAGATCAGCGCCGTCGTCTCGGCGAGATCGCCCACGTAATTGTGCGACAGCCGGAACAGCAGCGGGTCGATGCGCTGTTCCACCAGCCCCCGGATCAGGGCCGGCTTGGCCTCGCGGAAGCTCAGGGAGCCGGTCATGGCGCCGAGCGCATAGCCGCGCTCCGGGTCGGGCGTCCGGGCGAAGTAATCCTGCAACAGCCGCAGCTTGGCGTTCCGGCGGGGCTCGTAGCCGAGGCGGTCGAGGAGGTGGGCGAACTCGTTCACGCCGCCGCCTCCGCCGGGCCGGTGGACTCTGGCGCTGGGCAGGCTCGGCCTCGCCGTCGTCGCCGTAGCCGAGGAGATGCAGCGGCTTGGCCCGGATGCCCTCGCTGCCGCACCAATGGACCAGGGCGTCCTCCTGCCCATGCGTCACCCAGACCTCGCCCGCCCCCGTGTCGCGGATGGTGCGGCAGAGGTCCGGCCAGTCGGCATGGTCGGAGATGACCATCGGCAGCTCCACGCCCTTCTGCCGGGCGCGGGCGCGCACCCGCATCCAGCCGGAGGCGAAGCAGGTGACGGGATCGGGGAACTTGCGCGACCACACGTCCTGGATGGAGGAGGGCGGGCAGATCACGATGGCGCCCGCCAAGTCCTTGCGCTCGGCGGCCACGACCTTGCGCGTCTCGCCCAGCGGAATGCCCTCGCGCTTGTAGAGGTCGGTCAGCTTCTCCATCGCCCCATGCAGGTGGATCGGCCGGTCCCAACCCTCCTCCCGCAGTAGGGCCATCACCCGCTGCGCCTTGCCGAGCGCGTAGGCGCCGACGATATGGGTCCGCTCCGGGAAAAGCCTCTGCGAGTCGATCAGCTTGCGCACCTCGCCCCGCGTATCGGGATGGGTGAAGACCGGCAGGCCGAAGGTCGCCTCGGTGATGAACACATCGCAGGGCACCACCTCGAAGGGCAGGCAGGTCGGGTCCGGGGCGCGCTTGTAGTCGCCGGAGACGACGACCCGCACGCCCTCGCGCTCGATGGCGATCTGCGCCGAACCGAGGACGTGGCCCGCCGGGACGAAGCGCACGGTGACGTCGCCCACCCGGATCACCTCCCCGAGCTCGGCCTCCTGCGAGGATTGGCAGAAATCCTCACCGTAGCGCACGGCCATGATCCGCAGGGTCTCGGGCGTGGCCATCACGTGGGCGTGCCCGCCGCGCGCATGATCGGCGTGGCCGTGGGTAATCAGCGCCCGCGCCACCGGCCAAGTCGGATCGACATGAAAATCCCCCAGCGGACAGAAGAGCCCCTCGCGGGTGAGGGTGAGCAGGTCGCTCGCACGTGTGGACATCGACCCTCGGCTTCGATGGAGGTTCCAAAGGGCGAGCCCTTTGGCGGGGTGTCGGGGCAGCGCCCCGGCGTTATGCAGGGTTCCACCCGGCACACGCGAAAGGGCTTGCCCTTTCGAAACCCTGATCGACGCATGGACACCCACCGCAGTTCCGGCGATCTCCTCGCCGACCGCCGCTATCGGTACGCGGAGGCCTGCCTCGCGGAGGGGGATGCGGCCGCTTGCGCCGACTTGGCCGAACAGGCGATCGTGATCGCGCCCCGTTTCGCCGCCGCGTGGCTGCTCCTCGGGCGGGCCCGCGAGGCGCTGGTCACGGCCTCCGGCGATCCGGCGGACCGGGCGGGCGCACGGGTCGCCTACGAGACGGCGCGGCGCCTCGATCCGCAGGACGGGCTCGGCGCCGGCCTCCATCTGGCCCGGCTCGGCGCGGCGGGGGAGGGCGCGGCCCTGACGCCGGCCTACGTCCGCGCCCTGTTCGACGGCTACGCGCCGCGCTTCGAGCGCCATCTCGTGGAGGGGTTGCGCTATGTCGGGCCGGCCCTCGTGGCGGGCGTGCTGCCGGAGGAGCCAGCCGTCTTTCCCGTCGTCCTCGACCTCGGCTGTGGCACCGGCCTCGCGGGGGCGGCGCTGAGCTCACGGGCGGGGCACCTGACGGGGGTCGATCTCTCCCCCGCCATGCTCGCCCGTGCCCGGGCGAAGGGCTGCTACCACCGGTTGGCGGAAGCCGAGCTCGGCACCTTCCTCGCCGACGAGCCGCCCGGCTCGGCGGATCTGTGCGTGGCGGCCGACGTGTTCATCTACTGCCCCGATCTGCGCCCCCTGCTCGCCGCCATCGCCCGCGTGCTGCGGCGCGGCGGCTGGGCGGCCTTCACCATACAGTCGCCTCCGTCGGACGGGGAGCGCGCCATCCTCGGCGCGGATGGGCGCTATGCCCATCCGGACCTCCACCTGCGGGGTGCGGCGGCGGGGGCGGGCCTTACCATCCGGGTACTGCGAGAGGCTGCCGTCCGCACCGAGAAGGGGGTTCCAGTCCCGGGGCGCGTTCTTGCGTTGCAACGACGTGCCGGATGAAACCTCGGCGACCGCCGTCCATTATGGGTTGGCCGCAATCGATGCGGCCACGCTCGCAAGGGGATGCCGGATGGTGAACGAACGCGTGGCGAAGGATCAATCCGGGGCTCCGGCCGACAAATCGTTTCCGGCGGATTCCCGGTCCCGGCTGTTCTTCGCCATCGCCCTCGCGGTGCTCGCGGGCACGGCCGACTCGATCGGCTTCCTTGAATTCTCCCAGCTGTTCATGTCCTTCATGTCGGGCAACACCACCCGCTTCGGCGTGGCGGTGTCGAACGGCGACTGGGAGAACGTGACCCGTGTGGCCAGCACCATCGCGATCTTCTGCTTCGGTGCTTTCCTCGGCACCCTGATCGCCGCCGCGGTCGGGCGCTGGCGGCTCTCGGTCCTCCTGACGATCCAGGCCGCCCTGCTGGCCACCGGTCTGCTGATGCCCTGGGGCACCTTCGCCTATCCCCTGCACGCCTACCCGATCGTCCTGGCGCTCGGCCTCCAGAACGCGACCCTTCAGGACGAAGGCGGCCGGTCGCTCGCCCTCACTTACGTGACCGGGGCGGTGGTGCGGTTCGGTACGGGCTGCGCCAACCTGCTCATGGGCACGGTCGCGCCCTCGTTCTGGATCCAGGCACCCCTCTGGGCGGGGCTGAGCGCCGGCGCGGTGCTGGGCGGCCTCCTCGACTACCGGTTCGGGGAACTGGCCTTCCTGTTCCCGGCCGGCCTCGCCGCGATCCTCGCGCTGATCGCCATCGGTCTCACCGTCGCCTTCCCGGGCAGCACGCTGGTCGCCGGCTCATCCCCGGCGCCGGATGCCAGCCCGAAGGCCGAGGCCATCGACGCGATCCACTGACAGGGTCCGTTATCCCACTTGTGGGCGAGAAGGAGCGGGGGAGTAGCCCCCGCCCCCCGTCTCCGCTACGCCTTCGCAGCCCGGACGGAAGGCCCTCCATCGCCTGCCCCGGGCCACGGAGCCGCGCGATGGATCACCGCCTGAGGGGAGCCGAACCGAGCGACAGCGGGTGCCCCTCGGCCCCTCCCCGGGAGGTGTGAGGCGCTCCGATGCCGAACTCCGGTCCCCGCCGCCCCCGCGTCATCGCCGTCGCGGTCCAGAAGGGCGGCACAGGCAAGACGACGCTCGCCGCCTCGCTGGCCGTCGCCGCCGCGCTGGCCGGCGAGCGGGTCACCGCCTTCGATGCGGACCCGCAGGGCTCGCTCTCCGCGTGGGGGACCCTGCGCACCGCCCCCGAGCCGACGACCGACCGTCTGCGCCCCTGGGAATTTGCCCAGTTCGCCCCCATCCTCGATCAGCTCGCCGAGCGCGGCCGCACCCTCGTCGTGGTCGATACGCCCGGTTCGTCGATCGGGGGTGTCGCGGCGATCCTGCGGCTCGCCGACCTCGTGATCATCCCGATCCGCCCCTCGCGGCTCGACCTGATGGCGGCCCTGCCGACCATCGAACTCCTGGCCGGGCAGGGGCTCGGCGACCGCCTCGCCCTCGTCCTCAACCAGTGCCCGCCCGCGCCGTCACCGCGCACCACGCTCTATGCCGCTCAGCTCGACGGGCTCGGCGTGATGGCCGAGCCGGCGATCCTTCAGCGTGTCGATCACCAGGATGCCATCGCGCTGGGCCGGGGCGTCACCGAGCACGCGCCGCTCGGCCTCGCCGCCCAGGAGATTCGGGCGCTCTGGTCCTGGATCGACCGGCGCATCGCGCCGAAGGGCCGGGGCTAGAGCATTTTTCGTAATCCTTGGATCACGAAAAATGCTCTAGTTCATTGTTTCTGCGGCCTTTTCTTGCGCCGAGCCGACATCCCCTTCGGTGGAAAATGCTCCAGCAAGCCGGCTGACATGATCTCGCCGTCATGGCTTCGGCTCACCCTCCCCAAGACAGTCATGGTTCGAACGGGGCGACTTCCCTGAGAACCTCCGCGTCGGGTGCCGCCCGCCCGACGTCCCAACCGCTGCATTCATCCCGGAGGCGTCGCCCTTGGTGCGTCCGCGCACGCAAGCGTCAAAGTATTTGGATTAAAAATCAGAAGCATATACTGTGCGCAGGCGCACGTATTATTTGAAAGAACTGCTCTACATTCCTCTCATCGGCGCAGGACAAGAGATCCAGCGCAGTCACATTGAAGAGGGGAATGACCATGAAGCGTTTTGCGATCCTGAGCCTTGCCGCCGTGGCCCTCGCTCTCCCGGGCCTCGCCCATGCGGAAGGCGGTGACGGCAGCCGTCAGGCGTCGGGCGGCGGCCACATGAGCAGCTTCATCAGCGATCCGAACCACAACCCGAAATCGCTTCACTCGCAGCGTATGGGCACGGGCCAGATTGCCGGGTCGCCCATGTTCCAGGACGGACCCGGCGCGGTGGTGACCCGCCGTGACCTCGTCTCGCCGCACTGGGCTTCGGGCACCGCGCCCCGTCGGCCCACGCGCTGACGGGACCTCCCCAGCCCCGGGCGGGGATAGGAAGGGACCTGCCCGGGCGACCGGCGCAGGTCCTTGCCGTGTCTACCGGCCCCGCGCGCCCAGCGCCGCGAGGATCCGCGCCCAGGAGCGCGTGCCCTTGTGGAAGCTCGTGAGGTCGTACTTTTCGTTGGGCGAGTGGATGCGGTCGTCGTCGAGGCCGAAGCCGATCAGCAGGGTGTTCTTGCCCAAGAGGCGCTTGAAGTCGCCGACGATCGGGATCGAGCCGCCGGCGCCCACCGTCACCGCCGGCACGCCCCATTCGGCCTCCAGGGCCGCCTTGGCGGTGGCGAGTTCCGGCATGTCGAAGGGCAGGCTGATCGCCCGCGAGCCCTTGTAGGTGACGATCTCGACCGAGCAATCGGCCGGCACCCGCTCGCGCACGAAGGCCTCGAAGTTCTTGGCCAAAGCCGCCGGGTCCTGGTCGTCCACGAGGCGGAAGGAGACCTTGGCCGAGGCGGTGGAGGCGATCACCGTCTTGGTGCCCTCGGCGGTGTAGCCGCCCCAGATGCCGTTCACGTCGCAGGCCGGGCGCGACTGCACCAGTTCCAGCGGCAGGCGCCCCTTCTCGCCGGCCGGCTCCTTGAGGCCGATGGGGCCGAGCAGCGTCTCCGCACTCATGCCGAGGCCGCGCCACTGCGCGATCACCTCCGCCGGGCGCTCGTGGACGCCCTCGTAGAAGCCGGGGACCGTCACCCGGCCGTCCGCGTCGTGCAGGTCGGCGACGATGCGCGACAGGACGTGGATCGGGTTGCGCGCCGCGCCGCCGAAGAAGCCCGAATGCAGGTCGCGGTCGGCGCAGGTGACCTTCACCTCGAAGTAGCAGAGGCCGCGCAGCGACGAGGTGATCTGCGGCGTCCGCGGGTCCCACATGCCGGTGTCGCAGACCAGCACCACGTCGCAGCCCAGGCGATCGCGGTTGGCCGTCACCCATTCGGGCAGCCCCTGCGAGCCGCTCTCTTCGGCACCCTCCACCAGGATCGTGACGCCGCAGGGCAGCTCGCCGCTCATGGCGAGATGCGCCCGGCAGGCTTCCACGAAGGTCATCACCTGACCCTTGTCGTCGGAGGCGCCCCGGGCGACGATTTTTTTGCCACCCTGCCCGTCCTCCGAGATCCGCGGCTCGAAGGGCGGATGTGTCCAGAGGTCGAGCGGATCGACCGGCTGCACGTCGTAATGGCCGTAGAACAGCACATGCGGCGCGTTCGCCTTCGGCTTGTGGGCCAGCACCACCGGGTGGAGCGAGGTCTCCTCCACGCTGGTCTCGAAGCCGAGCGCCGTGAGGTCCGTGGCGAGCCACGCGGCGGCCTCCCGGCACTGGCCGGCATAGGCCGGATCCGTCGAGATCGAGGGGATGCGCAGGAAGGCGAAGAGCCGTTCGAGGGCGTTGTCGAGATCCGCGTCGATGTCGTTCAGGATCGCGTCGAGGGCGGCCATGGGGCCTCCGGGGTATCGGGCTGGGCCAGGGTTAGCCGAGGGTGGCGGCGGGCGGCAATGGGGTGGACCGGGTCGACGTCTTTCCCTTCCCCTATGCGGGGGAGGGAGGAGGCGCGGGCCCTGAGACCATCCATCCCCGGAACAGCCTCACATTGGAATGGTTATCGACACGCCCGGACGCGGGCGGGCCCTCGTGATGCGCCCCGCCGCCGGAACCCGATTTGCCCCCCCGGCCCTGCGGGCCCTCTCTCGCGGACGACGCCATGCAGCTCGAACAGAGTCCGCCGGTTTCGGCGGACACGCCCATCGGCATCACGCTCACCATCAACGGCCAGCGGCGGGAGCTGCAGGTCGCGCCCTGGACCACCCTCCTCGATCTCCTGCGCGAACGACTCGATCTCACCGGCACGAAGAAGGGCTGCGACCACGGCCAGTGCGGCGCCTGCACCGTGCTGGTCGACGGCAAGCGGGTGAATGCCTGCCTTACCCTCGCGGTAATGAAGGACGGGGCCGAGATCACCACCGTCGAGGGTCTGGCGAGCCTCGGCGAGCGCAAGGGCAGCAACGCCCTGCATCCGCTCCAGGAAGCCTTCATCGAGCACGATGCGTTCCAGTGCGGCTACTGCACGCCCGGGCAGCTCTGCTCGGCGGTGGGCCTGATGGAAGAGGGCCACGCTCACAGCCGTGAGGAGATACGCGAGTACATGAGCGGCAACATCTGCCGCTGCGGCGCCTACACCAACATCGTCGACGCCATCGAGGATGTGATGCACCAGGGAGGGGCCCGATGAACCGCTTCGAATACGTCCGCGCCGGCACAGTGGCGGAGGCGGTCGGCGCCTTCGGGGCGGGGGCCCGCTTCCTCGCCGGCGGCACCAATCTCGTCGACCTGATGAAGTACGAAGTCGAGAAGCCCGGCCGGCTCATCGACATCACCCAGTTGCCGCTCAAGGGCATCGAGGACAAGGACGGCGGCCTGCGCCTCGGGGCGCTCGCGACCAATGCCAACGTCGCCTACGATTCCCGCGTCACGGAGCGCTACCCGTTGCTGCGCAACACCATCCTGTCGGGCGCCTCGCCGCAGTTGCGCAACGCCGCGACGACTGGCGGCAACCTGCTCCAGCGCACCCGCTGCTACTACTTCTATGACGCGGGCACGCCCTGCAACAAGCGCGAGCCCGGATCGGGCTGCCCGGCGATCGGCGGCGTGAACCGCATCCATGCGATCCTCGGCGCCAGCGACCAGTGCATCGCCACCCACCCGTCCGACATGTGCATCGCGCTCGCCGCCCTGGAGGCGACGGTGCAGGTGAGCGGGCCTGAGGGCGAGCGGACGATCCCCTTCGCCGAGTTCCACAGCTTGCCGGGGAACGAGCCGCAAAAGGACACGACGCTGAAGCCCGGCGAGATCGTCGTCGCCGTCGATCTACCGGCGCAAGGCTTTGCGCGGAACTACACCTATCTGAAGCTGCGCGACCGGCTCTCCTACGCCTTCGCCCTGGTCTCGGTGGCGGCCGCCCTCGAACTCGACGGCGACACGATCAAGACCGCCCGGCTGGCGCTCGGCGGCGTCGCCCACAAGCCCTGGCGCAACAGGCAGGCCGAGGCCGAACTCGCCGGCAAGCCCGCCACGCGGGAGACCTTCACACGCGTCGCCGAGATGATCGTGGCCGAGGCGAAGCCTCAGTCCGAGAACGGCTTCAAGATCGAACTCGCCCGGCGGGCCATCGTGCGCGGCCTCGAACAGGCCGCCGCCGGCACGCCCCAGTCGCTCAGCGACAAGCGCATTCAGTGAGGTCACAGCCCATGGCTACCCAGATCAGCCCCGCCTCCGGCACCGACCGGCATGTCGGCAGCCCGCGCAGCCGCGTCGACGGCCCCGCCAAGGTGACCGGCCTCGCGAAATACGCGGCCGAGTTTTCGGCGCCGGGCCTCACGCACGGCTATATCGTCACCAGCACCATCGCCCGTGGCACGATCACGGGGATCGATTCGACGGCCGCCGAAGCGGTGCCCGGCGTGATCAAGGTCCTCACCCACGAGAACCGCCCGGACATGTCGGAGGACCCGAAGTCCTACCAGGACGCGGTGGCCCCCCCCGGCGTGCCCTACCGCCCGCTGCTGGATGCGAACGTCCTGTTCTCCGGCCAGCCGGTGGCGGTGGTGCTGGCGGAGAATTTCGAGACGGCCCGCTACGCCGCCTCCCTGGTCAAGGTGTCCTACAAGGCCGAGACCCCGAAGACCGACATCGACGCCCTGCTCGGCGAGGCCTACGACCCGCCGACCAAGCGCGACGGCATCAAGCCGCCGCCGGATCCGTGGGGCGACGCGGACGGGGCCTTCGACAAGGCGCCGATCAAGGTCAACCAGCAGTACCGGTTGGCGAACGAGCACCACAATCCGATGGAGCCGCACGCCACGACAGTCGTGGTCGAAGGCGACGACAGCTACACCGTCTATGACAAGATCCAGGGCGTCGCGAACACGCACCAGTACCTCACCGGCGCCTTTGGCCTGAAGGCGGAGCAGGTGCGGGTGCTCAACCCGTATCTCGGCGGCGGTTTCGGCTCAGGGCTTCGTCCGCAATTCCAGGCCTTCCTCGCCATGTTGGCCGCCCGCGACCTCAACCGCTCGGTGCGGATCGTGCTCACCCGCGAGCAGATGTGGAGCTTCACCTACCGGGCCGAGGCGGTGCAGACCGTCTCCCTCGGCGCGGGCCAGGACGGCGCCCTCCAGGCCCTCAAGCACGATGCCGTCCACGGCACCTCGGCTTACGAGGATTACCAGGAGAACATCGTCAACTGGTCGGGCACGCTCTACGCCTGCGACAACGTCAAGCTCACCTACAAGCTCGCCAAGCTCGACACGGCCTCCCCCGGCGACATGCGCGCGCCGGGCGCCGTCTCGGGCCTCTTCGCCCTCGAGAGCGCGATGGACGAGCTGGCGAACGACCTCGGCAAGGACCCGATCGAGCTGCGGCTCATCAACTACACCGACCGGGAGCCCATCGAGGACAAGTCGTTCGGCTCGAAGGCGCTGAAATCCTGCTTCACGCAGGGCGCCGAGCGGTTCGGCTGGGCCAAGCGCAGCCCGGAGCCCCGCTCCATGCGCGAGGGCCGCGAGCTCGTCGGCTGGGGCGTCGCCTCCGGCATCTGGGAGGCGCTGATGATGCCCTCCAAGTGCCGGGCGGTGCTGAGCGCGGATGGGAAGCTCGAACTCGGCAACTCCACCGGCGACATCGGCACCGGCACCTACACCATCCTCACCCAGATCGCCGCCGACACCGTCGGCCTGCCGATGGAGGACGTCACCACGAAGCTCGGCGATACCTCGCTGGCCGAAGCCCCCGTGGCCGGCGGCTCGTGGACGGCGGCCTCCTCCGGCACGGCGGCGATGAAGGCCTGCCGCGAGATTGCCAAGCAGGTCTTCGTGCTGGCTCGGCAAATGGACAACTCGCCACTGGGTAACGTCGATTTCGAGCGGGTGGTCTTTTCGAACGGGCGGATCTCGGTCGCGGATGATCCTTCCCGCTCGGTGGCCATCGTGGACGCGATGAAGGCCGGCGGCTTCGAGCGGATCGAGGTCGTGGGCGAGGCCGGGCCGGATTCGGACTTCGCCAAGGAGTTCGAATGCTTCACCCACCAGGCGGTGTTCGTGGAGGTGAAGGTCGATGAGGAACTCGGTCAGGTCCGCGTGACGCGGGTGGTTTCGGCCATCGCGGCGGGCAAGATCCTCAACCCCAAGACGGCGCGGAGCCAGATCATCGGCGCCACCGTGATGGGCATCGGCATGGCGCTGCACGAGGAATCGATGCTCGACCACCGCCTTGGCCGGATCATGAACCGCAATCTCGGCGAATACCACGTCCCCGCCCATGCCGACATCCACGACCTCGACGTGATCTTCGTGGACGAGGAGGACAAGGCCAACCCGCTGGGTGTGAAGGGCGTCGGCGAGATCGGCATCGTCGGCACGGCGGCGGCCATCGCCAACGCCGTCCACCACGCCACCGGCAAGCGCGTCCGCGACATGCCGATCACCATCGAGAAGCTGCTCTGAGGAAGACCGGCCCGCTCCCTGACGGAGCGGGCCGTTTCGTCCCGCGGCGACGGGTTTCCACCCTCGTCTCGGGAGGGCGCATCGGCCAGAAGCGCGGGTCCTCTCAGGAAGGTCCCCATGCGCAAACGCCTCGCCGCCCTGCTCGTTCTGGTCCCCGTCGCCGCCCATGCCCAGGCCCGGCTGCCGACTATCCCGCCCGCCCAGTACGACGCCGACCAGACGAAGGCCGCCGCCGAGTTCGAGGCCGCGCGCAAGACGCCCGTCTTCGGCCCCTTCGAGCCGCTGATGTACTCGCCCGAGGTCATGACGCTCGCGCGCTCGATGGGTGACTACCTGCGCTTCAAGCCGAAGATCGGCACCAAGCTGTCGGAACTCGTGATCCTCGTGACCGCGCGGCGCTGGACGCAGGATTACGAGTGGTACGTGCACGCGCCCATCGCCAAGAAGGTCGGGATCGCGCCCGAGGTGATCGAGGCGATCCGTGACGGGCGGCGGCCCACCGGCATGAGCGAGGACGAAACCATCGTCTACGACTTCACGTCGGAGTTGCAGGAGAACAAGCGGGTCTCCGACGCGACCTTCGCCAAGGCGGAGGCGCGCTTCGGCAAGCCGGGCACGGTCGATCTCGCGGCGATCGGCGGCTACTACACCTTCCTGGCGATGGAACTGAACGCCGCCCGCTACCCGCTGCCGAAGGACGGCACGCCCCTGCCGCGCCTGCCGGAGTAGGGGGCGCTCCCCCCTGCCGGAGACCGCGATGTCACTGCTGCAATCCTGGCGCTTCTGGGCGATCCTGTCGGCGGTGTTCGCGGCGATGACCGCCATCCTCGCCAAGGTCGGCGTCTCGGGCGTCCCCTCCGACGTCGCGACCTTGGTTCGCACGGTGGTGATCCTGCTCTTCGCCGCGGCCATCGTCGCGGCGACGGGGCAGGGGGCCGCGCTCGGGGCGATCTCCGGGCGCAGCCTCGTGTTCCTGATCCTGTCCGGCCTCGCCACGGGGGCTTCGTGGCTCTGCTACTTCCGTGCCCTGTCACTCGGCGACGCCGCCCGGGTCGCGCCGCTCGACAAGCTCAGCGTGGTGCTGGTGGGGCTGTTCGGGGCAAGCCTGCTGGGCGAGACGCTCAGCCTCGCCGCCTGGGCGGGCGTGGCGCTCATCGCGGCCGGCGCCGTCCTCGTGGCCTCCGGGTGGTAAGCCCAATCGTAACCTTTCGCACCGATCCTCACGTCTCAACGCGGAGGATCGCCATGGAACGGGTCTATCGCGGTTTCGAGACGTCGCTCCTCGTCCTGACGCTGGGCCTCGGCCTCGCGGCGCTGGCCCTGCTCGGGCCCGCGAAACCCTTCGAGGGTGGATATGCCGTCACGCTGCCGATGCTGACCGTGACAGCGCCGCGATAGGCGTGGGTCTCCCCTCCACGAGGGGAAGGAGAGCCGCGAAGCCCTGACCCTCTCCCTGAATCCGAATTCTGGCATGTGGTCGTCGCTGCCGTGATTCAGGCACGGCGAGAGGCCGCCGATTGCCTCATGACCGTGCGTCCAGCTCCAGCCTTTTCTCCCGTTTGATGTCGAGAAGCTTCTCGGTAAGGTACGCGCGCTTCAGTGTTGTTCTCCGCGCCATCGCGTGCCGATCTTGCGATCGGGCGCGTTGCGGCAATCCACGGGCCAGCGGTCGCGGCGAAGACTGAGATTGGGAAAACCCCGCTGTGTCACGACGAAGGCCGTCGGCGTGGTTTGCCTGCACCGCCCTGCGGCGATACGGCAGCGGAGGCGGGATAGGGCTTGCATCGGTCCCTGCTTTACGGACCATGCGCTTCGGGGCGCGCGGAGGCGGTTTTGAGCGACGAGCGGGACGGGCACAGGGCGGACGAGGAAGGAGCCCCCGAGCAGGGCGCATCCTTGGCCCCCGCGCAGAGCGCATTCTCGGCCCCGCGTGGGAATTCGTGCTGCCCGACGAGGCGGCGACCGAGGATCTCGGCCTGTTCCTGTGCGAGCTGCTCCTGCCCGGAGACCGTCTGGCCCTTCTGGGCGAACTCGGGGATGGCAAGACGACGCTGGCCCGCGCGATCATCCGCGAATTGACGGGCGATCCCGCCCTCGAAGTGCCGAGCCCGACCTTCACCCTGGTCCAGCCCTACGCGGCCCGCGACGGGCGCCCCATCGTCCATGCCGACCTCTACCGGCTGCGCGATGCGGAGGAATTGCTGGAACTCGGCTTCGACGAGATGACCGAGGACGCCATCACCCTCGTGGAATGGCCGGACCGGATGCCCGCCCATCCCGGCCCTGTCCTCACCGTCAGCCTGTCCCTGCGGCCTGAATTCGGGGAGGGCGCGCGGCTGGCCCGCATCTCCGGCTCGGGCGGCATGGAAGCGCGGATCGACCGGGCGCGGGCCGTGCGCAAGCTCCTCGCCCGCGCGGGCTGGGACGACGCCGAGCGCATCCTGATGCAAGGGGATGCCTCCTCCCGCGCCTACGAGCGCCTGCGCAAGCCCGACGGCACCACGGCGGTGCTGATGATCTCCCCGGCGCGGGCGGACGGTCCGCCCGTGCGCGACGGCAAGCCCTATTCGGCCATCGTCCACCTCGCGGAGAGCGTCCACGCCTTCGTCGCCCTCGACCGGGGCCTGCGGGCGCTCGGCTTCTCGGCCCCCAAGATCTATGGCGAGGATCTCGCCGAGGGGCTCCTGATCCTCGAGGATCTCGGCAGCGATCCGGTGGTGGAGGGCGGCGCCCCCCGGCCGGAACGCTACGCGGAGGCCGTGCGGCTGCTCGCCAAGCTCCACGCCACCGACCTGCCCGCCGTGTTGCCGGTGGCGGAGGGGATCGACCACGTCATCCCGCCCTACGACAAGGAGGCGCTGCTCTTCGAGGCGGAGCTGCTGCCGGAATGGTACGCCCCCGCCATCCGGGGCGTGACCCTGGAGGAGGGGGCGCGGGCGGAGTTCGTGGCCCTCTGGCACGAGGCCCTGGAGGCGGCGATCCCCGCCCGGCCGACCTGGACGCTGCGGGATTACCACTCGCCCAACCTGATCTGGCTGCCGGCCCGCGAGGGGCTGGAGCGGGTCGGCGTCATCGACTTCCAGGACGCGGTGATGGGCCATCCGGCCTACGACGTCGCCTCGCTCCTGCAGGATGCGCGGGTCGACGCCAGCGCCGACTTCGAATTGCGGCTCTTGGGCCTCTATGTCCGCGAGCGCCGCGCCCGCGACCCGAACTTCGACATGGGCGCCTTCGCCACCGCCTACGCGCTCCTGGCGGCGCAGCGGGCGACGAAAATCCTCGGCATCTTCGCCCGGCTCGACAAGCGGGACGGCAAGCCCGGCTACCTCGCCCACCTGCCGCGGATCGAGGGCTATCTGGTGCGCAATCTCGCCCATCCGGCCCTCGCGCGCCTGCGGGATTGGCACGCGCAGCACCTGCCCGGCCTCCTGCCGGAGGACCAATAGGGGTGTCCAGAGGACGGGTCCTCTGGCGGGTGCAGGGCGGCGCCCTGCCGGGGGCTTTGCCCCTGGACCCCACCAAAGGACTTAGTCCTTTGGGATCCCCGATTTTCTCGAACCAGACCGGACGACGCTGCCATGGGTGAGGCTTCCTTGATCACGCGTGCCTTCGTGCTGGCGGCGGGCCTCGGCACGCGGATGCGGCCGGTGACGGCGACCCGGCCGAAGCCCCTCGTGCAGGTCGCCGGCAAAGCCCTCCTCGATCACGCCCTCGACCGGGCGGCGGAGGCCGGGCTCACCGAGGCCGTGGTGAACGTCCACTGGCTCCCGGACCAGATCGAGGCGCACCTCGCCGGGCGGGGGCGGGCGCCGCGCATCACCGTCTCCGACGAGCGCGAGGCGCTGCTCGAGACCGGCGGTGGCATCCGCAAGGCGCTGCCGCTCCTGGGTGAGGCGCCCTTCGTGGTGCTGAACTCCGATTCGTTCTGGCTCGAAGGCCCGGCGCCGAACCTGTCGCGCCTGATCGCCGGCTGGGATGCGGACCGCATGGATGCGCTCCTCCTCGTCGCCCCCACCACCACCAGCCTCGGCTACGAGGGGGCGGGCGATTTCGTGATGGACCCGGACGGACGCCTGGAGCGCCGGGGCGAGCGCCGCATCGCGCCCTTCATCTACGCGGGCGTCGCGATCCTGACGCCGGCGCTGTTCGCCGACACGCCGGAGGGGGCGTTCTCCCTCAACCGGCTGTTCGACAAGGCCATCGAACGCGGGCGGCTCTTCGGCATGCGCCTCGACGTGCAATGGCTGCATGTCGGCACCCCGGAGGCGATCCGCGCCGCCGAGGAGCGGGTCCGGGCCAGCACCCAGACCCCCTGATTCCCTTCCACGCGACGGAGATCGCACCGTGCAGGACACCCACGACCGTACCGCCCTCGTGACGGGGGCGGCGCGGGGCATCGGCCTCGCCAGCGTCGAACGCTTCCTCGCGGAGGGCTGGAAGGTCGCCCTCCTCGACATCGACGGGCCCGGCGTCGAGGCGGCGGCGGCCCGGCTCGGCCGCCCGGACGCGACGCTCGCCCTCACCGCCGACGTGTCCGATCCGGCGCAGGTGAGGGAAGCCGTCGAGCGCACGGCCACCCGCTTCGGCCGCCTCGACGCCCTGGTGAACAATGCCGGGATCGCGATCTTCAAGCCGCTCCTGGAGACGACCTTCGAGGATTGGTCGAAGGTGCTCGCGGTGAACCTCTCCGGCCCGTTCCTCTGCACCCAGGCGGCGGCGCCCCTGATGGCGGCGAATGGCGGCGGCGCCATCGTGAACATCACCTCGATCTCGGGCCTGCGCGCCAGCACGCTGCGGGTCGCCTACGGCACCAGCAAGGCCGGGCTCGCCCAGCTCACCAAGCAGCAGGCGGTCGAACTCGGCGAACTCGGTATCCGCGTGAACGCCGTCGCCCCCGGCCCCGTCGATACGGCGATGGCCAAGGCGGTCCATAGCCCGGAGATCCGCGCCGCCTACCACGACGCCGTGCCGCTCGGCCGCTACGGGTTGGAGAGCGAACTCGCCAACGTGATCGTCTTCCTCTGCTCCGAGCGCGCCACCTACGTCACCGGGCAGGTGCTGGCGGTGGATGGCGGCTTCGATTCCACTGGCATCGGCCTGCCGGCCCTTAGGGCGGCGAAGCGGTAGCCGCCTGGCCAACCGTGCGAGCGGAGCGGTCCGGAAATCCCGCTCCGCTCACCCCGTCATGCTTTAAATTGCGCGCTATTTATTGCGACGTCGCGTATCGGACAACTTTCCAGCAAGGTGCTGCCGTTATTGGCGGTGACTGAGGCGGCATTACCCGCTCCAGGATTCACCCGTGCACTATACAGTCACCGCCCGTTGCGCCGCCGGCCGCCGCGCCCACGAGCACGCCTCGGTTCTGCGAGCCCTCGACCAAGCGCTGAGCTTGGCCGCAGCCGGACATACGGAAGTGGCGATCATCGACGGCGACGGGCGCTCGCGCACGCCTGGCGCGCTGTACCAAGCCCTGTTCGGGCCACGGGCGGCGCAGCCTCAGGCGAAGGCGGCGTAAGAGGCTTCCCACCCTCTCCCCGCCCGAAGTTCGGGCCAGCCCGACTTCGGTTCCCCCGTGCGGGCCTCGGGCAAGCCCGAGGTTTGTCGGAGAGAGGGGACTTCCGCCTCACCCCACGCTGCGCAGGTACGGCGTGCGGCGGCTGGCCTCGGCGCTCATCTCGCGGATGAAGCTGGCGATGCGCGGGGCGATGACGGCCCGGTAGCGGGAGCCGTTGAACACGCCGTAGTGTCCGACCTTGTCCTGCAGGTGGTAGGCCTTGCGCGCGGGCGAAAGGTTCGGCGTCAGGTCGAGGGCCGCCTTGGTCTGGCCGACGCCCGAGATGTCGTCCTTCTCCCCCTCCACCGCCAGGATCGCGCAGCGGCGGATGGCGGAGGGGTCCACGGGCACGCCGCGCCACGTCATCTCGCCCTTCGGCAGGGCGTGGTTCACGAACACCGTCTCGATGGTCTGCATGTAATATTCGGCGGTGAGGTCCATCACCGCGAGGTACTCGTCGTAGAACTCCCGGTGCTTCTCGGCGGAATCGCCGTCGCCCTTCACCAGGTGATCGAACATGTCGGTATGGGCGGTGACGTGCCGGTCGAGGTTCATCGCCATGAAGCCCGATAGCTGCAGGAAGCCCGGATAGACCCGCCGGAAGGCGCCCGGATAGATCGCGGGCACGAGGCTGATCGTGTTCCGCTCGAACCAGTCCTGCCCGCGCTCCTGGGCGAGGCAGTTCACGGCGGTGGGCGAGCGGCGGGTATCGATCGGGCCGCCCATCATCGTCATGGAGGTCGGGATGTGGGGCTGGTCGTCGGCCTCCATCAGCGCCACCGCGGCCATCACCGGGACGGCCGGCTGGCACACGGCCATGACGTGCAGGTCCGGCCCGAGTTCGGCGAAGATGTCACGCAGGTAGTCGATGTAGGTGTCGAGGTCGAAGGCACCGGCCATCAGCGGCACCATGCGCGCGTCGGTCCAATCGGTGATGAACACCTGATGGTTCGGCAGCATCGCCTCGACGGTGCCGCGCAGCAGGGTGGCGTAGTGGCCCGACATCGGCGCGACGATGAGGAGCTTCGGCTGCGGCTCGGCGGGTGGGGTGCGGACGGCGCGGTCGAAGGCGATCAGCCGGCAGAACGGACGCTCCCACACGACCCGCTCGGTGACGGGGACCGTCTGCCCCTCGACGACCGTCTCCTTCAGGCCGAAGGCGGGCTTGCCGTAACGGCGGGTGACGCGCTCGAACATCTCGCAGCCCGCCGCAATGGAGCGCGCGTAGGGCGAATAGGCCATCGGGTTAGCTGGGCTCTGGATGCTGTGACGCGTGAGGTCGGCGGCGAGTCGCGCCGGTGCCATCATCATCCGGGCACCTTCGAACAGTCCATAGGCCAGCAGCATCGTCGTCTCCCTCGCGGCGCAGCGCGACGCCGTCAAGCCTGACGCAACGGCCCGCCTACGATGAACGTTCCGTCTGAACCGTGGCGGAACGGCGCGGGTGCGGCGTGCCGGCCGGGGGCGGACGGGCGGAGGCCGCGGCCATCTCTGCCGAACCTCACCTATGGTGTTTCCGCGCAGGCGGATTTCCGTTCTCCCGGTCGCACCCTAAGGTGTGAGGATGCATACCATTCAGGAGCGACTGGCCGGTCTCGACGGCAGGGCGCGGCAGCTTCGGCTCGATACCTTCGTTCGGCTCCGCTGGCTCGCCATCACCGGGCAGAGCGCCGCCGTGGTCGGGGCGCAGTTCGGGCTGGGCCTGAACCTGCCCTTCGGCTGGTGCTTCCTCGTCATCGCCGCTTCGTCGTGGCTGAACCTCGCCCTGCGGATCCGCTTCCCGGCGAGCTACCGGCTAAATGCTGATTCGGCCGCGCTGCTGCTCGCCTTCGACATCGTGCAGTTGGCGGCGCTCCTCTTCCTCACGGGCGGGCTGCAGAACCCGTTCTCGTTCCTGTTCCTCGCCCCGGTGCTGATCTCGGCCACCGCCCTGCCGCCGGAGCGGACGCTGGCGCTCGGGCTCCTGGCGATCGGGCTCGCGACCCTGCTCGCCCTGGTGCACCGGCCCCTGCCCTGGTTCGCCGACGGGCGGATCGAACTGCCGTTCCTCTACGTCTCGGGGGTGTGGACCGCGATCCTCCTCGGGACCGCCTTCACCGGCGTCTACGCGTGGCGGGTGGCGGAGGAGGCGCGCCAGCTCGCCCAGGCGCTCGCCGCCACCGAACTCGTCCTGGCCCGCGAGCAGCACCTGTCGCAGCTCGACGGGCTCGCGGCCGCCGCCGCCCATGAGCTCGGCACGCCGCTCGGCACGATCATGGTCGTCTCGAAGGAGCTGATCCGCCAGCTCGGGCCGGAGGCCTCGCCCGCGGTGGCCGAGGATCTCGCCCTCCTGCGCGAGCAGGTCGACCGCTGCCGCGGCATCCTCGGCAAGCTCACCTCCCTCGACGGCGAGGGCGAGGGCGACTTCCTCACCACCGTCACGTTCAGCCACCTCGTGGAGGAACTGGTGGCGCCGCAGCGGGCGCTCGGCGTCGTCATCGACGCCTCCTGCCATGGCGAGGGGCCGGAGCCCTCCTGCCGCCGCAACCCGGGGGTGATGTTCGGCCTCGGCAACATCCTCGACAACGCGGTCGACTTCGCGCAGACGCGGGTCCGCATCGAGGGCCACTGGAACCACGACCGCGTCTGGATCGAGATCCGCGACGACGGGCCCGGCTTCTCCGCGGAGATCCTGTTGCGGGCGGGGGAGCCCTACGTCTCCACGCGCAGCGCCCTGCAGAGCGAGCCGGGGGACGCCGCCCCGGTCGGCCTAGGCCTCGGCCTGTTCATCGCCAAGACCCTGCTCGAGCGGTCGGGGGCGCAGATCGCCCTCTCGAACGCCGTCGGCCCGGACAGGCACGGGGCCATCGTGCGCGTATCCTGGGCCCGTCACATCTTCGAGCGCGGGGCAGTTCCGTATCTGTCACCCGACGATACCGTCATCGAGACCCTGCCGTCGCGCGACATCGTGCCTATATGAGGGTCTGACCCATATAGTGGTGAAAGGACTTCCCGATGCTCACGCAGTCCGGGACTGCTGCGGCCGCAGAAGCCGCCGTATTGAACGAGACCGATCCGCTGGCGGCCTTCACGGACCGCTCCCTGCTGATCGTCGACGACGACAAGCCGTTCTCCACCCGGCTCGCCCGGGCGATGGAGGGACGCGGCTACCATGTGCAGGTCGCCGAGAGCGTTGCCGAGGGCGTGTCCGCCGTCGAGTCGCATGCACCGGCCTTCGCCGTGATCGATATGCGGCTCGGCGACGGCAACGGCCTCGACGTCATCGCCCGGCTCAAGGAGCGCCGGCCGGAGGCGCGGGGCGTCATCCTCACCGGCTACGGCAACATCGCCACGGCGGTGACGGCCGTGAAGCTCGGCGCCTTCGACTATCTCGCGAAGCCCGCCGATGCCGATGAGATCCACGGCACGCTGATGGCCCAGCCGGGCGAGCGCGCGGATCCGCCGGAGAACCCGATGTCCGCCGACCGGGTGCGGTGGGAGCACATTCAGCGGGTGTATGAACTCTGCGGGCGCAATGTCAGCGAGACGGCGCGCCGCCTGAACATGCACCGCCGGACGCTCCAGCGCATCCTGGCCAAGCGGGCTCCTCGCTGAGCCGGCCGGAGGGGCACGCCGCGATGGCGGCCGTCTGGGGGCGCGGCTTGCGCCCCCGCCCCGGCGTGGGGTAGCAGGACGCCTCGCGGACCCGCGGGGCGGGCAGGAAGGGCGGAACAGTGAACGCACGCAATGCGGTCACCATCCTGAGCATGATGGTTCTGGTGGGCACGGAGGTGTTCGCCGTGGCGATCGCGGCCGGCTGGGCGCTGGCGGGTCTGTTCGACCTCGGCGATCGGGTCGGCCATGTGCTGATGGGCGTGTTCAGCCTGTTCGCCGCCTGGATCATGCTCCAGCTCTGGCGCCGCGCCACGAGCATCGAGCCCCTCACCACGGCCAAGCGGACGTAAAGACCACGCCGCGCGGAAGACGCCATGGGCGTCTTTCACTGAGGGTTGCACCCCGCACGGGGTGGATCACCGTTCGACAAGCTGTGCTGCCTGCTCTAAAGAATCGCCGGTGACATTGTGCGACGTCGCCGGGGCAGGACGCTCCCGGCCACTGATGAGTTACACAGCGATGAAAGCCCGAATCACCGTCACCCTGAAGCCCGGCGTGCTGGACCCGCAGGGCAAGGCGATCGAAGGCGCGCTGAAATCGCTCGGCATTGCCGGCGTCGAGGGTGTGCGCAGGGTAAGGTCTTCGACCTGGAGGTCGCCAGCACCGACGCCGCTTCGGCCGAGGAAACGCTGCGCACCGCCTGCGAGAAGCTCCTGGCCAACACCGTCGTCGAGAATTACGCGATCGAGATCGCCTGATGCACGCCGCGATCGTCGTTTTCCCCGGCTCGAACCGCGAGGCGGATGTTGCGCGGGCGCTGCGGCTCTCGGGCGCCAAGGTCTCGATGGTCTGGCATGCCGAGACGGCCTTGCCGCAGGGGACGGATCTCGCCGTCCTGCCGGGCGGCTTCTCCTATGGCGATTACCTGCGCTGCGGCGCCATCGCGGGCCGGGCAGCGGCCATGGATGCGGTGCGCGCCCACGCGGCCCGGGGCGGCCTCGTGCTCGGCATCTGCAACGGCTTTCAGATCCTGTGCGAATCGGGCCTGCTGCCCGGCGTGCTGATGCGCAACGTCGACCGTCGGTTCATCTGCCACCGCCAGACCCTGCGGGTCGAGCGCACCGATACGCGCTTCGCCCGCGCCTACGCCCGCCATCAGGTGATCGACGTCTGCGTCGCCCATGGCGAGGGCAACTACTTCGCCGATCCCGACACCATCGCCCGGATCGAGGGCGAGGGCCGCGTGGCCTTCCGCTACTGCGACGCCGCGGGAAACCTCACGGTCGCGGCGAATCGCAACGGCTCGCTGAACAGCATCGCCGGGATCTATTCGGAGAAGGCCAACGTGCTCGGGATGATGCCTCACCCGGAAAACTTCGTCGAAGGCCTGATCGGCGGCACCGACGGGCGCGGCCTGTTCGACAGCCTCGCCGCCTGATCCGGCGACCTGTACGGGTTCGGGACGGCATCGGCGCGACCTGAATGGCTGCGTTTAAATGTGCATTAAGGTTCCTAACTCATAAAGGAGGCATCCAGATTTCTGGATGTCGAGTGCGACGTGTCCGTCCACTCTGTTTGATGCCTCCCTGATGACTCTTTCAGCCGCCCTCCGGGGCGGCTTTTTTCTTGGGCATGCGGATTCTCCCTCCCCCGCAGTGGGGGGAGGGGAAGGTCGATCACTCCGCTGCGTCGGCGTGGATGCGGGGGGCTGCCGCCTTGCTGGCTGCTCCCTGCTCACCCTCGATCACCGCCTTCCGGCGGAAGATCCGCATCACCACGACGAAGAAGACCGGCACGAAGAACACCGCGAGCACGGTGGCCGTGATCATGCCGCCCATCACGCCGGTGCCGATGGCCTGCTGGCTCTTCGAGGCGGCGCCCGTGGCAATGGCGAGCGGCAGCACGCCGAAGATGAACGCGAACGAGGTCATCAGGATCGGCCGGAACCGCAGGGTCGAGGCATCGACCGCCGCCCGGACCACGGAGGTGCCGGGCTTCCACAGGTCGCGGGCGAATTCCACGATCAGGATGGCGTTCTTGGCCGCGAGGCCGATGATCATGATGAGGCCGATCTTGAAGTAGACGTCGTTGGGCATCCCCCGCAGATGCACCGCCGCCACGGAGCCGATGACGCCCAGCGGGATGACGAGGAGCACCGAGACGGGGATCGCCCAGCTCTCGTAGAGGGCGGCGAGCAGCAGGAAGACGATCAGCACCGAGAGGGCGAGCAGCAGCGTCGCCTGACTGCCCGCCTGCTTCTCCTGCTCCGACTGGCCGGTCCAGGCGTAGCCGAAGCCCTTTGGCAGTTGGAGCATCAGCCGCTCCATCTCACTGATCGCATCGCCCGAGGTGTAGCCGGCCTGCGGCTCGCCGGTGAAGCGCACCGACTGGTAGCCGTTGAAACCCACGATCTGACTCGGGCCGACGCCCCATTTCAGCTCGGCGAAGGAGGAGAGCGGCACCATCGTGCCGGAGCTGTTCTTCACCGCGTAGTTGAGGATGTCCGAGGCGTTGAGCCGCTGGAGCTGCTCGGCCTGGACGTAGACCCGCTGCATCTTGCCCCGGTTCGGGAAGTCGTTGGCGTAGACCGAGCCGAGGTTCACCTGGATGACGTCGTTGATGTCCTCGAACTTCACCCCGAGCGCGGCGGCCTTCTCGCGGTCGATGACGAGTTCCGCCTGCGGCGTGGCGGGCAGGCCCTCGATCTTCACGTTCTTCAGCACGGGGCTGCGCTTGGCCAGCGCCATGAGCTGCGCCTGCGCGGCGGTGAGGGCCGCGTAGCCCCGCTGGGCCCGGTCCTGCAGGCGGAAGGAGAAGCCCGACGCATTGCCGAGGTTGTCGACGGGCGGCGGCTCTTGGGCGTCGATCAGGGCATCGCGGTAGCTCGAGAGGGCGTCGTTCGTGCCCTTCACCAGCGCGTTCGCCGAATTGGCCGCGTCGCGCTCGTCCCAGGGCTTCAGGGTCACGAAGGCCTGGCTGGTGTTCGGCCCCTGGCCCGAGAACGAGAAGCCGTTGAGGATCGTCACCGTGGCGACGCCGGGCTGGGCGAGGAGGTGCTCCTCCACCTTGCGCACCGCCGCCATGGTCCGGTTGAAGGAGGCGCCGGGCGGCGTCTGCACGTCGACGGTGAGGAAGCCCTGGTCGTCGACCGGCAGGAAGCCCTCCGGCAGCTGCACGAAGGCGTAGGCGGTGCCCGCGACCAGCGCGAGGTAGACCAGCATCACCCGGCCGGACTTGCGGATGAACCACGCGGTGCCGCGCCCGTAGCGGGCGGTCTCCCGGTCCACGAACCGGTTGAACAGCCCGAACACGCCGCCCTTCGCATGGCCGTGGCCCTTCTCGATGGGCTTCAGGAAGGTGGCGCAGAGCGCGGGCGTCAGCGACAGCGCCAGCAGCGCCGAGAAGGCGATGGAGGTGACCATCGCGATGGAGAACTGCCGGTAGATGATGCCCACCGAGCCGGGGATGAACGCCACCGGCACGAACACCGCCATCAGCACCAGCGTGATGCCGATGATCGCCCCGGTGATCTGATCCATGGCCTTCCGGGTCGCCTCCTTCGGCGGCAGCCCCTCCTCGTTCATGATGCGCTCGACGTTCTCGACCACGACGATCGCGTCGTCGACCAGCAGACCGATCGCCAGCACCATGCCGAACAGGGTCAGCACGTTCACGGAGAAGCCGGAGAGCCACATCACCGTCACCGTGCCCATCAGGGCGATCGGGACGACGATGGTGGGAATGAACGTGTAGCGGATGTTCTGCAGGAACAGGAACATCACCAGGAACACCAGCACGATGGCTTCGATCAGGGTGTGGATCACCTTCTCGATGGAGGCCTTCACGGCGGGAGTGATGTCGTAGGGGATGTCCCACTTCAGCCCCGGCGGGAAGAACTGCGACAGCGCCTCCATCTTGGCGCGGATCGCCTTGGCGGTCTCCAGCGCGTTGCCGTCGGGGGCGAGGGTCACCGAGATGCCCGCCGCCTGGCCGCCGTTGAGGCGGGTCGAGAACTGGTAGGCGTCGCCGCCGAGCTCGATCCGGGCGACGTCGCGCAGGCGCACGTTCGAGCCGTCCGAGTTGGCCCGCAGGACGATGGCCCCGAAATCCTCCACCGTGGAGAGCTGGCCCTTCACCACGATGGGCGCGGTCAGCGCGTTGGCCGACGGGCTCGGCTGCGCGCCGACGGCGCCGGAGGCGATCTGGATGTTCTGGTTGCGGATCGCGTCGCTGACGTCGCCCGGCGTCAGGGACAGGCCGCGCAGCTTGTCGGGATCGAGCCAGACCCGCAGCGAGCGCTCGGTCGAATACAGCGTGGCGCGGCCGACGCCGGGAATGCGGCGGGTCTCGTTGATGACGTTGCGGATCAGAAAGTCGCCGAGGCCGACCTCGTCCATCGCCGCCATCGGTGGAGACGAGGGTGATGATGTTGAGGGTCGCGGCGGAGGCCTCCTCCACGAGGATGCCGTTCTGGCGCACTTCGAGGGGAAGGCGGGCCTCCACGCGCTTGAGACGGTTCTGCACCTCCACCGAGGCGAGCGACGGGTCGGTCCCCGGCCGGAAGGTGGCGGTGATGTTCACGGAGCCGACCGAGTCGGTGGTCGACTCGAAACTCATGATGTTGGCAGCACCGTTCAACTCATCCTCGATGAGCCGGGTCGTGCCGGTATAGAGGCTCTCCACCGAGGCGCCGGGGAAGGCGGTCGAGAGGGCGATGGAGGGCGGCGCGATCACCGGATACTGCGCCACGGGCAGGTTCGGGATCGCCAGCGCCCCACCAAGCAGGATGAACAGCGCGACGACCCAGGCGAAGACCGGCCGGTCGATGAAGAAGCGGGCCATGAAGCGCCTCCCTCAGCGGCGCTGCGCGGCGGCTTGCGCGCGCTGCTGCGTGTCGGCCTTCTCGGTCGCCTCGTCGGCGTCGTGCTTCTGGGCCTCGCCGCCGGTCTCGGCATGGGGGGGCGTCTGGTCCTTGGGCTTCACCGTCATGCCGACGGTGACCTTCTGGAAGCCGTCGACGATCACCCGCTCCCCGGCCTTGAGCCCCGAGCGGATCAGCCAATCGGAGCCGACCACCGGGCCGACGTCCACCGGCTGGCGCATCACGGTCTGGTCGTCGCGGATCAGCCAGACCTCGGCGCGGCCGTCCTCGGTGCGCTGGATCGCCTGCTGCGGCACGGCGATGGCGTCGGAATCGATGCCCTGCTTGATGCGGGCGCGGACATACATGCCGGGGAACAGCTCGTCGTGCGGGTTCGGGAACTGCACGCGCAGCGTCACCTGACCCGTGCTCGGGTCGGCGGTCACGTCCGAGAAGAGGAGACGGCCGGCGAGCGGGTAGAGGCTGCCGTCGTCCATGATCAGGTGGACGTTGGCGGAATTCTCCTCCAGCCGCGCCAGCTCGCCGCTGGCGAGGTCCCGCCGCAGGCGGTTCAGCTCGCCCACCGACTGGGTGATGTCCACGTAGATCGGGTCGAGTTGCTGGATCGTCGCCAGCGCGCCGGTCTGGCCCGGCTCGATCAGCGTGCCTTCTGTCAGCAGTGCCCGGCCGATCCGCCCGGTGATCGGCGCGCGCACGTCGGTCCAGAACAGGTTGAGCTGCGCCCGGTCGCGGGTGGCCTTGGCGCCGGCCACCTCGGCCTCCGCCTGCTTCTTCCCGGCGAAGGCGGCATCGTACTGCGCCTGGCTGGCGGTCGCCCGCGAGAGCAACTGCTCCAGCCGGTCCGCCTGCTGCCGGGCGAGGACCTGCGCGGCCTCCTGGCGGGCCAGGGCCGCCTCGGCGCTGGCGAGCTCGACCTCGTAGGGGGCGGGGTCGATCTTGTAGAGGATGTCACCTTCCTTGACCTGGCTGCCCTGCTCGAACAGCCGCTTGATCACGAGGCCGGAGACCCGGGAGCGCACCTCCGCGATCCGCATGGGCGCCACGCGGCCCGGCAAGTCGCGCAGATAGGGGATCGCCTGCGGGTGGACGCTGACGAAGCCGACCTCCGGGACGGGGGGCGGCGGGGCGGCGGCCTCGCGCGGGTTGCAGGCCGAGAGAGACAGGGCGAGGGCCACCACCGGCACCACGGCCAAAGCGGGACGACGGAGGGAATGAAAGACAGGCAAGCGAATCACGGGTTGCGACGCTCCTGACTGGCGTCTCGGCGGGGCGGACGACGTCTGACGGGCGGACAGGCCGGGAATGAGGCCAAACGGGACATGCAGGCGGCCGAAAGCGACACGGAACCCGAATTCCGTGGTCGTGTCGCGCCGAATTACGCCGCCCGTGGAGGCCGCAGGAGTGAGCGCGGCGGCGCCGACGGGGGCGGCGGGGCCTGAGCCTCGCGAAAGTCGGTCAGCCCCGAGCGCCGGGGTGTCACCGGGGCGGAGACGGGGCCCGGCATGGCGGGATCCGAGACGAGGTCGACATCCGCCGCGATGACGGTGCCCTCACGCTCGACCTTGGGAATGACGGAGACTTTTGGTGCTGCGGCGGACACCACGGTGAACATCGGCCGAAGCGAGGGAGCCTGAGACGACGCCCGGCCTTCGCCCGCGCCCGTCACGAGGCCGACGGCGACCAAGCCGATCACCAGCAGCGCGAACGGAACGAGCCCCGGGGCGAAGGCCGCCAGGAGGCGGCCAAACCCAGAGGCCGGCCTATCCGCGTCGCGGCGGTCCGGTAAGGCGGACTTACTGATCACGGTCCTGTGATAAGCATCCCGCCCCCCGGATTCAATGGAAGCGAAGCCGCAGGGCTGTTGCACGAGGTCCACACTCTGGCGGGAAAGGTCTCAATCGCACCCGTTCGCCTCATCCCCGCCCCGAACGGGATGCCCGCTTGGATAGGAAGGCCACAAGAGCCTGTGACGAGAGGTTGAGGATACCGCATGTCGGGACGTATCGCGGCGCTGGCGATCGCCGGAGTGATGTTGGGGGCCGTTCCCGCCCAGGCCGATTTCTTCGATCGGGGGCCGATCGCCGATTTCATCAACGGGTTCAAGACGCAGGCGATTCCACGGGAGACGGTGGCGTGGTCGGGCAAGGAGAAGCCCGGCACGGTGGTGGTCTCCACCCGCCAGCGGCGGCTCTACTACGTGCTCGGCGGCGGCGAGGCGATCCGCTACGGCGTCGGCGTCGGCCGCGAGGGCTTCTCGTGGTCGGGGGTGAAGACCGTTTCCATGAAAAAGGAATGGCCGGATTGGCGCCCGCCGTCGCAGATGCTGGCCCGCCGCCCCGACCTGCCCCGCTACATGGCCGGCGGCCAGGACAACCCGCTGGGCGCCCGGGCGATGTATCTCGGCTCGTCGCTCTACCGGATCCACGGCTCGAACGAGCCCGACACCATGGGCGCGGCGGTTTCGTCGGGCTGCATCCGCATGACCAACAAGGACGTGGTCGATCTCTACGACCGGGTGAAGGTCGGCACGAAGGTGGTCGTGCGGGATTGATAGCGTTTCCAAAGGGCATCGTGCCCGTGGGTCGGGTCCAGGGGCGTCGCCCCTGGCATCCCGCAGGGCACTGACCCGCACCCGCTCGAGGGCACGCCCCTGGGACGCCCCGAGCCGCCGCTACTTCGGCACGAAGGCCCAGTAGTCGAGGTCGAGGATCACCGACGGGTCGTAGCCGTCGTTGAACTTGTCGGGGAAGGCGGTGCAGGGCTGGTTCTTGGTCGCCACCGTGCGCAGGCGCAGCAGGCCGACATCGTCCCGGCCGACATCGGCCGTCTCGACCACCTCGCTCCAGGCATAGACCGTGTCGCTCGCGAAGAGTGGGCCGACATGCCGGCCGGCATTGATGCCCGCGAGGGCGAAGGCGTTGGCGAGCCCGTTGAAGCTCAGCGCCCGGGCCAGCGAGATCACGTGCCCGCCGTAGATCAGGCGGCGGCCGAACCGCGTGTCCTTGGCGGCCAGCCCGTCGAAATGGACCTTGGCGGTGTTCTGGAACAGACGCGTGGCGATCTGGTGCTCGGCCTCCTCGACGGTCATGCCGTCGACATGGTCGATGCGCTCGCCCACGCCATAATCGCCGAACCGGTGGGGGCTGCCCGAGAGCGCCGTGTCGTAGGCGCCCGCGTCGAGGGGGGGGAGAGCGTTGGCGAGATCCTTGGGATCGACCACCTTGGCCAGCGTCGGCACGTGCTCGGCGGTTATCGCCGCCTCCGGGTCGCGCTTGCGCACCAGCACCCAGCGGCAATAGCTGAGCACGGTCTCACCGTGCTCGTCCGAGCCGACCGAGCGGACGTAGACGACGCCGGTCTGCCGGTTGGAGCTCTCCTTCAGGCCGATGACCTCGGAGACGGTGGAGAGCGTCTCGCCCGGATAGACCGGCCGGCGGAACCGGCCCTCCGCATAGCCGAGATTGGCGAGCGCGTTCAGGGAGATGTCCGGAACGGTCTTGCCGAAGACCACATGGAAGACGAGCATGTCATCCAGCGGGCTCTTCGGGTAGCCGATCGCACGGGCGAAGGCATCCGAAGACTGCACGGCGAAGCGCGGGCCGTACAGTCCGGTATAGAGCGCCACGTCCCCCGTCGTGACGGTGCGCGGCGTGGCATGACGGATCGTCTCGCCGATGCGGAAATCCTCGAAGAAGCGGCCGGAATTGGTCTTCAAGGCAGCCGCTCCTCAGCGTGTGTAGAGATAGGTCTGCGGCACGGCATATTCGTGCAGCAGGCGGCTGATGAACAGCAGCAGCAGGATGAGGATGATCGGCGAGATATCCACGCCGCCGAGGTTCGGCAGCAGGTTGCGGATCGGCCGCAGGGCGGGCTCGGTGATCCGGTAGAGCACTTCCCCGATCTGGGCGACGATGGGATTGCGCACGTTCACCACGTTGAAGGCCACCAGCCAGCTCAAAACCGCGCTCGCGATGAGCACGTAGATGAAGAGCTGGACGACCGTGTCGAAGAGCCAGATCAGGGCGTTCATGCGGGCTGCGCGATGTCCGAAAGGGCACGCCCGCTCGCCGATCCCGGCAAAGACGGGACAGACTTGCGAGACGGGAATTGACAGGCTGAGGCTGCCGCGCCTAGAAGGCGGGGCCTCGACGGGGCTGTAGCTCAGATGGGAGAGCGCCGCAATCGCACTGCGGAGGTCAGGGGTTCGAATCCCCTCAGCTCCACCACTTATTTTTTGCGAAAAATAAGTGTGTGGGCATCAATGGTTTGGCGCTGTAGCCATCCCCGAATAATCCCGATAAATCCCAGGTGCGGCCTTCGGTTCATCCCCGCTTCGGATCGGCGAGGCAAATCTTTTCACCCTTCGATCGACGGTACTGGCGCCGGGCCGATACCGTCGCAGTTCCCTGAATTGGTGGCCGCCGTGGTTCGCGGACGCTCGACAAGGCTCTCTAGGGGGAGGGCTGGTTTCTCCGTTACGGCTGTCGAGCTTTCCGCTGACCCACGGCGACGTCGCGTCGCCGGACGGCTTGCCGACGCCCGGCGACGATTCGGTTCGACTGCAGGGCCCACATGCACGACACCTCCCCGGTGTGTCGGAGCGGATGCAATCGCCTCATCACGCATTTTCCACGATTGATGCGCCGAGCGTGCGGGGCCTGCCCTTGGGCTAGGCAACAGAGGCGGGCGAATTGATGTGTGCTGCGCGCTGCGACATATCGCGGTCGGAAACCGGCGTCCCCGCTTCCACGGGGTTTCGATGCGCCGACGCGGTTCCGAGCTTATCGCAGGCAGGGGTGTCGTCCTTGAGTCGATCCGTCTTCATCAGCCATGCCGTCGCCGACAAGCCTCTGGTGGAAGCCTTTGTCCATCTTCTCGAGGATGGGGTCGGCCTCCCCGAGGAAGAGATATTCTGTGTTTCCATCCCGGGCATGGGGATCCCGACAGGCAGGAGTTTCGTCGATTACATCCGGGACGAGATGGACGATCCGAAGCTCGTCATCATGCTCATCACGCCGAACTACCTCGCGAGCCCGTTCTGCCAGGGCGAGATGGGCGCCGCGTGGGTCAAGGGTCACGGCATCTATCCCGTCATCGTTTCGCCTTCGACCTTCGCAGACTTGAGCGGCGTGTTCCTGGGCAAGCAGGGGGTCAAGATAGAGGACGATGTTCGCGCGAACGAACTCAAAGAGACGTTGGTCGAGACGATTGGGTTCAAGCCCAAATCCGCCGCACGCTGGGACATGGCGCGTAAGAAATTCTTCCAGACCCTGCCCGAGATCCTGTCGGCGTTGCCCAAGCCCAGGATCGTGTCGCCTGACGTGCACGAAGCCCTGCAGGTGAAATACGATGGCGCCCTCGCCGAAATGGCAGAACAGGAAGAAAGGATAGGAGGGCTCGAGAAGCTGGTCGAGGCACTGAAACTGGCAAAGGACGCAAGCCAAGTTGCGGAGATCGAGGCCAATCTCGGCGACGACGATCTCGGTGCGCAACTGACAGACTTGCTCAAGGCAGCGAAGAATGAGCTCAAGAAAGTCGGTCCCACCGTCATTCGCCTCCATGTGCTGGCGAAATATCACCAAAAGCCTTTCGAGGGCTGGCGCGACGAGCCGGAGGCGTTCGATGCGGCGGTCCGGCGGAACTTTCTGGAGGATGACCTCGAACTTCGGTTCAAATCTCCGGCAATAAGGAACGCAACTGCGGCCCTCGACGCCGTCGAGGCATTCGTCCGGGCCAACGACGCGGAGCTTGCCGCGTTCGCCGAACGGCTTTTCGACGCCCCGCTCGAGACGGACAACGAGGATTTCTGGCGGGAGCACCTTGTCTGACGGTCGGCCCCTTTCGGCGATCGCACTCCTCCCCGGCCGTATCGACGGCGGACATCGATCGGCGGCTAGCAGCGAGATTGCGGCCTGTGCCTGTGGTCAGCGATTGGCGGAAATCTGCCATGCCGCACCGGCCAATGCACCTTTCTGGGTGCAGCCTCCCGACATGTCTACGGCGATGAATTCCTCGCCGGTACAGAGCACCAGCCCAAGAGCTTCGCCGTCGTCGGCGAACGCCTCCCAGGCGCGAACGACGGTTCCAGTGGGTCTGCCGCCCCTGAAGGCGGGGTGCCTCGTCCATCTCCGGAGCGGTCGCAGGGTCACAGGCGTTTCGCTGCCATCGACGTCCGTCCGGTCGTAATCGTCCGGGGCGATCGCTAGGATCCGGCGCACTTCGTCCGGTGGCAGGTCGGTCCCGGATGGGCGCACGGAGTCCGCATCCGCGAGACGCCGTCGCGCCAGGATTGCCGTACCTCCCCCTCTCACGGCGCTCGGGGTGACGGCATCGTCGGGAGTAGGCCGGACGTTCATCGATGCCGTCTCCGGTGCGGCCGCGGAGTTCCAGGCATGTCCGGCCAGGTCATGACCGGCGGCCGCATCCTCGACGAGCTGCGCGAACCCCCCGCCGAGGCAGGGCCGGGAACCGGGTGTGCGGCGCGTGTCCCGAGTAAACCTTCGAACCGCCTCCAGGGCCTCGAAGCGATGTTCCTGGATGGTCTTGGGGTAGTCCGGATGAGCCATGATCCTTCCTTGGCGAATCGGTGCGCGCAGGCAGAATGCCAACGATGTGTCGGGAAATCAGCCGAGATCTCTGGGCTGGTTAAGGCCGGGGCGGCAGATGGATACCCGGGAAGAGGCCCGCCGGTGCCATGATTAGCGCATAGGCTACCGGTTGCCGATAGTCCGTGGATCCTGAGGGTTGGGGCGGAGAAGTTCCAGCGCGCGGAGGAGTGCTTGCCGCGCATCTTTTCGATAGAACGAGTCCTCGCAAGATAACGTTTCGTAGCACGTGCCTCGCGACTGCCCGACCGCTCATTCTCGAAGGCTGTTTGCAGCTGCAAGCTCCAAGGATCGTAGGTAGTGTCTCAGTTTAAAATTTGACCCCGGCTGAGGCAATGCACTAAGTCTAATGTAAAAACTGGAGGGGCTAGCAGTTTAGTCCGAGCGCTCGTCACGGCATGTCATCTTCCACCGAGCAACTTCACGGTTTCGATCATCGTCTTCCCGTACTCGTTGGAAAATTGCATTATCGCAACCCGCAAACGTTCAAGTGAGAAGCCGTTCCTCCATAGTTCTGGATTTTCAACAATCTGACTTTTCCAAAACAAAAAATTGGTGTCGATTTCTGATTGTGTATTATCTTTGGTCAAGTCAATAACTAAAACTAGCTTGTCGCTTATCCCTCGACTTTCTGATGGGGACCATCCAATTAAATATGGGCCTTGACCCTCAAATGTAGCTTTCTGAAGGCTGGCATCCTGCATCGCGAGTTGGGCTGCCGAGAGCGAGTAATGGTCGAGAGCGTAATCGCAGTCGTCGCGATCAAGGGCGGGGTTCGCTTGATCGACAGGCCACACTGTTACCATTCGATCTTTCAATGCCACAGAGCTTGGTGCAAGTACATTTTTAGGAAAATGCGCAACAAATGATTTGCATACCATCATCAATTTAGCACGAGAGGCATCTGTAGGTTTGGCATGGAACGCTATGACTCCATATGCGCCAAATCCCTTCGGAGGCATATCTTCAGGAGTAAGAAATTCTCTCACGGGGAAGAGCGAAATCGATTTTCCAATCTCGGCTGCGGATTTTTCTATTGCTTTTCCTATATCGATATGTGCCTTGTCTAATTGCTTTGCCTGATCGGCAGTAATTGCGCCTGCGCGACAGAGAATGTCAGCCAAAAATCCAGAGGATGAGCACGCGAAAGATGATTCGGGTTTGCAAAGTAACAAAAATATGATGAAAGTCGCGGCTTTAAATCTTGCCATTACTTTTTTTCCCCCAAAATATTTCAGAACAACTGATGCAGCACTCCCGCAAAGGGCGGAGATCGCGACAGCGGACAACATTAAGAACGCCGCCCCTGATGCGTCTGGTCTAACCCACCAAACAAGGGCAACGCCCAATAGAATGCCGACGCTCAATACGACCGAGAGTGTTTTTAGACATCGAAGCCTCTAGTCGTGTTAAGCTGCTATATCACGAACGTCGCCAACGCTCTACATAGTTGGCTGAACTGACTACGCTGTCTGCTTCCTGTATGGTCCACGCTTCCACAGCACGGGCGCCACAGCATCCACCAATGCGGCGATGTCGTCCACACTCAAGAGCCGGTCGCTGACCCCTGTCGCCATCGCGGGCGTGACACGCAGCGTCTTGTGGATCCGCACGAAGTTGTACCAGACGGTGTAGATCGCGACCATGTGGGCATGGTTCTCGAACTTTTTCGAGAAGACGTTGGTGAGGCGCGTGAACCGGCGCAACTGCATCCGCATCGTGAGGTTCTGACGTTCGGCGTAGGACGTGCTGTCAAAAAGCATCGGAACGGGTGATCCTCCCTCGGTGTCGCGGACACAGGGAGATCATTTCGCGGTCCTCTCGGCTTGCTCGGGCGTGACGTAGCCGAGGGCCGAGTGGATGCGCTGCCGGTTATAGTAGCTCTCGATGTAGGCGAACAGATCGCGCGGCGCCTCCTCCCGGAGTTGCCCATCGTCGCTGGTGGACGCGTTCGACCTTGAGGGTGTGGAAGAAGCTCTCCATCGGGGCGTTGTCGTAGCGGCAGCCCGTCCGGCTCATGGACGGCCTCGCCTTCATACCGGAGAGCTGTCTCCGGTAGGCCTCGGCCGCGTACTGGCTGCCGCGATCCGAGTGGCAGATGAGCCCGGCGGCTGGCCGCTGCCGCTGGGCGGCCATCATCAATGCCGCTACGCTCAGCTCGGCGCGCATGTGATCGCGCATCGACCAACCGACGATCTTGCGCGTGGCCAGATCGAGGACGGCGGCCAGGTACAGCCAGCCCTCGCCGGTCGGCAGGTAGGTGATATCGGCCAGCCAGACCGCGTCGGGCCGCGCGGCTGAGAAGTCCTGCTTGAGGAGATTGGGCGCGATGGGGAGATCGTGACGGCTGTCGGTCGTACAGGGCCGGAACCGACGCCCCGCCAGCGCACGAATGCCATGCCGGCGCATGAGACGCTCCACCCGTCCGCGGCTGACGGACCGGCCCTCGGCTCGCAGGGCGGCATGCACGCGTGGGGCACCATAGCGTCGGTGGTGGGCGGCATGGATGCGCCGGACGTCGTCCAGGAGTTGGCGATTGGAGGCCGAGCGGGCGCTCTCAGGCCGTGACCGCCATCCGTAGAAGCCGCTGGGTGAGACTCCGAGCACGCGGCACATGAGACGCACCGGCCAGGTCCGCGCATGCTGCTCGATGAAGGCGAAGGTCACTTGGGCATCTCCGCGAAGATGCCGATGGCTTATGGGATGGCCCGCCCCTCACCGGACCGTTGGTAGCATGCTGCTGCCTCGGAAGAATGGAGGGATCGGGAATGGCAAAGAGTTCAGTGGCCGTGCTGGGGATCGACCTCGGCAAGAACAGCTGTAGCTTGGTGGGCTTCGACCCGGCTGGTGCAGTGGTCCTTCGTCGTCGCGCACGGCGTGAGACCATCGTCGGTTTGACGGCCAAGCTGCCGGCCTGCGTCGTGGCGATGGAGGCCTGCTGCGGCGCGCATCATCTTGGCCGGCTGCTGGCCGCCCAGGGACATACCATCCGACTGATGTCGCCCGAGTATGTGCGCCCCTATGTCAAGGCGCAGAAGAATGATGACCGGGATGCGGAGGCGATCGCCGAGGCTGCCACGCGTCCAACGATGCGGTTCGTTCGCCTCAAGGCGCAAGTGCAGCTCGATATGCAGAGCCTGCATCGGGTTCGATCGCGGCTGGTCGGCATGCGCACTATGCTCATGAACCAGCTCCGCGCGATCCTGCTGGAGCGCGGTCTCGTTTTCCCGCAAGGCCGCCGCAAGTTCGAGACGGCGGTCGGCATTCTCGTGACGGATCCCCAGGCGCAGATTGGCGCGCGTATCCAAGCTCTCGTCGTCGAGATCCGTGAGGAGTGGGCGAGCCTCGACAGCCGTATCGAAGCTCTCGACCGAGAGTTCGTGGCGCATGCCCGCACCGACGAGGCGGCACGTCGCCTGGAGTCGATCCCAGGCGTCGGGCCGATGACGGCCACGGCCTTGCGCGCCGCCGTCGACGACGGAAGCGCCTTCGCGTCCGCACGCGACCTGCCCGCCTGGCTCGGCCTCGTACCGCGCCAGCACACGACCGGCGGCCGGCCGAAGCTGCTCGGCATCAGCAAGCGGGGCAACGCCTACCTGCGCGGGCTGTTCATCCATGGGGCGCGCGCGGCCCTGGCCTCGCTGTCCAAGGTCGAGGACGCGACCGGTCGATGGCTGCGAGGTCTGCTGGCACGGGCGCACTACAACGCCGTGGTCGTCGCGCTCGCCGCCAAGCTCGCTCGGATCGCCTGGGCAACGCTGCGGAAGGGCGTGAGCTTCGAGCGGCAGCCGGAGGCCGGCCCTCGCATAGGGCATCCAGAAGAGGTTGACCTGAGGCCGAGCGCGATCGCTCGGCGCAGGTCCATGAGGTCTGCGGGAGGACAGTGAAGATGGCCTGACGGTCCAGCGGCGTCGCGGAAGCCTGGCAAAAAAGCGGCCCGTCGAGGTCGATTCGCTTATGAGGCCCGGGGCGTGCGGCTCTCCATCTTGGCGGCGGCCAGAGTGCCGACATGCCGGATACGTTTGTGCAGACCGGTCACAGGCACCTTCTCTGACCACCTTGCGGACGGGGCGGGCCATACGTTTTTTTAGCACGTCGCGCTCCATGCGCATGCGGTCGAGCTCCCGCCGTAGTCGGGCGATTTCGGCGGCCTGATCGGACGGGGACGCAACTGGGCTTGGTGGCGAGGCGCCCATCGATCCAGCAGACCGCGCCCTGGGTGAGGCCCCGTTCAGCGTGGCGCGCCACTGCCTCAGCATCGAGGGCTGGATCCCGAGCTCGGCCGCGACCTGCATCTGCGGCCGGCCGCTGCTCTCCAGCAGGGCGACCGCTTCGCGTTTGAACTCGGGCGTGAACTCTCGTCTCGTCTTTGCCATCCGACACCTTCCCCGCTCAGCATGAGCGTATCAGAGGGGTCCGCGAAGCCGAGGGAGGATCAGAACAGCCCTACCTGTTCGAGCGCGGCGACGGCTAGGCAATGAACCTCGCTGGCCTCTGGCAAGTGGCCGACGACAAGGTCGACACCCGGCCCGCGTTCGTGATCGTGACCGAGGAGCCGAACGCCACCACGCGGCAGTACCACGACCGGATGCTGTAATGGGCGGACCAATTCCAGGCCGCCGTCGCGGAAGAAAACCAGGCCACGGGCTGCGGACAGCCCAGTGCCGACCTCGACATGATCGATGACAAGGCCGCGTGGAAATATCGAAGTGGGATGCAGGCTGCGAGGAATGGCAGGATCTCCGACCACCGAAGCCGAGATCCGTCAACTCGCCTGCACCGAGATTGAATCAGGCCCAAAATTCAACGCCGCTTGACAGGCTAAAGCGCTACATCGCCAGAGAGATCTACCGGCATCTTTGTACCGGGGAGGCTACAGTGCGCTAGGCAAAAACTGCTTGACCGCTTTAGGAGCATCTGTGAGCGCATCAGCGGGCTCGTTGTAATGGCCGGTCTGAGCGTCAGGCGGTGGGCATGCAGCGATTGCGGGGCGGAACACAACTGCGATCAGAACGCTGCGCGGGATTTCGCTTGTCTCGGATGTGAGACGTCGTCCCCGTCCGGGCATGAAAGCCCCGGGTTTTGAGCCTGGGAGACATCACACCACGAAACGGCACTGTGAGGCAGCCGTGCGCGTGTCCATGTTTCGGCCGCGGTTCATATGATCATCCGCTTCGGCTGCGCAGCCGAGCATTCGAGCGAATAAAAATACTGTGAAAGCTGTATTCTCGAGCTCAGTGCTTGGCAGTTCGCCATCTTTGTAGGGTTGCCAAAGCATTTTCAATAAAAGAGCTGCTATGACTGCGTCGATATTTACACAGTAGACGGAACGCGAAACTCCGGCCTCGAATAATTTTTGCACGAGAATCCGATAATAGACGTGGAAGGCATTATAGTCCCCGCGCTCTGCGAAAAGATCGTGAATCCAAACCTCACGCGGGTCGTGATTCACAGCCTTGTCCTTAAAAACCGGGTGGTTGACGCCCGGTATCTTCCGGATCTGGAGGCTTCCGACTGTTTTTATGTCAGACTTGTAGCGGCCATATTCCGCAGCGGTCCGCGAGGCGAGAGCTTCGAGGTCAACGCCGTGATTTGGGTCGGCTGGGTCGACGAGGCCGGCGTCGCGGAACTGCTCAATCAAGAAGGTGATCCCCTCGTAGCCGTTGCCTCCGTGGGCGTAACCGGCATGAGTGAGGAATCCGATCACTGCCTTGTTGATCTGCACGCGATCCGGGCTCTCCGGCCCATCAGCCGAGACCGCGCCCTTAGCACCCTGCGCCGAGATCGTCCCGGGCCCGTTCGACAACAAGAGACCGATCAGCGTTTCGTACACGAACACGTCACTCGGCACGCCCTCGCGTTTGAGGAGCGCGAGGCAGCCTAATTCTCCGAGTGTGCTCCGTGCGAGGAGATCCGCGTTCGACACACCGCAGAAATTGTCCGCCTGATGCGCTTCGGCTGGGACCGCCGCGCCGAGGAGCACGCCAAAGAGCTGCAGCCACCAAGGAAGGCTCTCCGCGGTGAGCCGTGAAATGCGCTTGCGTCTCAACGGGCCCCCAGGCGAGAGTCGTCGCGATCGTGGCCAGCACCGCGTCGCGGGTGGGAAAGCCTTCGAGGCTGCATAGGTAACGCAGGAAGGCCGAGCGGATCCCGCGGGCCTTGAGGGCGGCGAGGAGCGCCTGTGCCTTCTGATCGGGCTCGGGACCGACGAGGAGCGCGGTAAGGTCGTTATCTGCTGCCACCTGGCCTAGGTCGAAGCCCTCGTCGAAAGCGCTCGCCAGACCAGCGTCTGAAAAGCAGTCCGTGAGCAGCCGGCAAATTTGCCGGGCTGTTTCGACGCGGCGCGGTCCGACTAGGCTCGCCGCGGCAGCGAGAACTAGATTCGGCGCGTTGCCGGCCTCACGGGCGGCATTCGCAGCCGCAAGTTCCGGCCGGCCGTGCAAATTGACCTCGGCGGCGACCGCTGCATTGACGAGCGCGTGCTCGTTCTCGCCGCCGGGTTCGCGCAGGAGGGCGAGGACGAGGTTCGCCTCCATTGGCAGGCGCGCCGCCTCGAGCATCGAGACGCCGTGGAGGCTGGTGACTTGCGTCTTGGGATCCATCTGCGATGCACCCGAGACGTCCTTCATAGATTGCCGAGGGAAGACAACGCCGATCTGGCGATTGAGCCGCGCGATTTGTTCGCCAAAAGGCGCCGCCGCCTTGATCACCGGCAAGTCGAGTTCGGCGGGGAGGGTGAGGCCGGCATCAGAGCCAAACCAAGGCTTGAGGGCGAGGCTGCTTTCGGGCGCGAAGTCGGGCCGCGCTCCATTCTCTCGCATCACCGCCGTGAGCGCAGCCGGAATGTGGGCGATGTTTGTAACGACCGCGCCCTTGGACGACACAACCGGATGGTCAGGCGTGAACACGCAGTCCACCCCGAACATTGTCATGAACCAATGCTCTTTGGCGGCAGCATCATCGTCGCCGCCAGCCATGGCGCCGGCGTGGCCGACCGCCCGCGATAGGCGGCGTTTCCAGCGCCCGACCACGCAGGCCACGACTGGCTTAGTGAAATGCGCGTCTCTTTCATAGTAACCGCCCGGCTCGACGTAGAGCACAGCTGCCTTGCTGCGGGCATCGTTGGCGAGCGCGAAGGCGAACTCCGGCGCTGCGTACTGTATATAGACATCCTTGCCGCTGGAAATCAGCGTCGTGGTGCCCCAGCCGATGACGCGCAGATAGGTGGCGATCGTCGTGGTGAAGTTCCCGGAATTCGAGAAGATCGCGACCGAGCCGGGCTTCAGCGCCTCGCCTGGACTATCGCCTCCGAGTGCCCCGCCTATGCGGACCTGATGGTAGGCGTCGGCGACACCCAAGCTGTTCCCGCCGAAAATGTCGACTCCGTTCTGCTGGCCAAGCGCGCGAATTTCGCGGCTGTCGCGAACCGAGAGTTTTTCAGTGACGATGAAGATCTTGCGGAGCTCAGGATTGACCCGGATCAGCTCGGCGACGCCGTCGCGGGCGCCCGACGGCGGCAGGTAGACGACGCCGCAGTTGAAACGGTGACCCGCTTCGAGACCCTCGCGTACGTTGTTGTAGACCGGGATTTCGCCGAGCGGCGTTTTCCAGCACCTGTCCGCGGCGGCCAGGTGAAGTGCCGAATACCACGTTGCCTCCCGAGTAAGCGTGGCCGATCGGTGTCACGTCGCTCGACTCGCCGCCCAAGATATTGAGGACGCAGACGCGATCCTGTCGCGTGGCGACCTGATCGAGAGAGCTGATGCCGACGTGATACTTGAAGTTGCCGACGCTTGGCTTTTGCATGTCGTCCTCCCCGGTCACTCAGCCGCGCGGCGAAGGAGCTTTTCGTGGCCGATGGCGCGCGCAACCGCCTCGCGGCCGCCCCGTCGCATCCATTGGTCGGCCTTGCGCGCGTAAGCCACGACCTCACTCATGTCGGAATCGAAGCCGAACAGACGATAGGGCAGGCCGAGCGCCTCGGCCGTGTCGCGCAGGGCGCCCATGCCGCGCACAAGATTAGGCCCGCCGCGGCCAGCGACGATGTAAAGCGGCGTTGGCCCATGCTGGCTAACGTACTCACGAAGCGCATCAGCAATCGCTCGGAAAGTCTCAAATATATCTGTATTGTTGGACTTGCCGCCGATGATGAAAAGAACGTTCGCTTGTGCCAGCCAGTGCTTGAAGCAGATGCGCGCGATCTCCTTCATCTTCGCGTAAGGTGGGTTTCCTCCGAAATCCGAAGAAATGATCGCTTCGTCGCCAAGCATCTCAGTGACGAGAGAATTGGCGCCGCCACCAAAGGTCGGCGCCAAAATCGTACCGGCCGGATTGATGATACAGACGTCGCTTTTGGCCCTGATACGTTCGCAACTGATTAATCTCTGCCTCGAAGTCCGAGTAATCAATTGAGAACAGATGGCCGGGTAGGCCGAGACGTTGCCAGCGCGGATCATCGCGGTCGAAACCGCATTTGAAATCGCAAGCAACGGGGGTGAGGCGCCCGCTTCGGTCTTGCCGCATGCGGATCGGGTTGAGTTCCACCGTCGTCATGCCGAAGCCGTGGTAGAGTTCCCACAGCTTCGGCAGATGCTGAACCAGCGGCGAGATCAATGCTTTTGGCGCGTTCAATTCCGAGAAGGCATTGGCGACGACGAAGGCCTTGAGGCCGGTGAGCGGATCGAAGGGGACCTGTGCCACATCTTTCTTGTCGAGTTCTTCGATATCGACACCGCCCCGATGGGTCAGGGTCATGGTCGGAGCCCGGAAGCGCGTACTGTCGGTGATCGAGAAGTAGACCTCATGCTCGGCTGGCACCGCGCCCTCGAAGGTAACGCCGTTGGCCTTGGCCACCGTGTTACCGTGCCGATGCTCAACGAAGTAGAGGCGCTCTTTCTCAAGCAGCGCCGTTTTCAGATTGGAGGCACGGCCGACGAGGCCCGCTTTGCCTTTTTTGCCGACTCCACCCTTGAACACTGGCTTGATGAAGACCGAGCCGTGGCGGTCGATCAGCCCTTTTATTTCTTCCTCACTAGCATCCGGGCCGAGTACCTCGGACGTGGGAATGCCGGCGAACTCAAGGAGCTTTGCAACCGTGTAACATGCCCGCGACTTGCATTCGTCCCACCCCAAATTTGTTAAGGACGACTTTTAAGAGAGTAACCTGACATAGACCTGTCGCGGCACTTTGTTTCGCCGCGAGGGAACGAGACACCCTTGTGCTTCGGTGGGCATCGGGAACGCTGTCCTAGGGGGTGCTTCCCCGATATTGAAGACATTGATCGGCCCCCTCCATTTGGCTCTCCGCCAGGTTTGATGAAATTTTAGCGTGACGGTTGCAGCCGCATTGGGGGTTCTCCGTCAGTTCGTGTGGCGGTACGGGGCGAGCGGGAGCGGTCGCGTTCAGCATTGATTCGGACGGGGTGGATGTCCTCTCCGAGCCGCCCATACCCAAGCGTTTGCTCTCGTTCATTCTGTCCTCGCTGCGCGTCACAGCGGTCGCGCCCGAGCCCGAGCGTGTGGCGGTCTTGGCGTGCCGCGATCGGCGGCGGCGAGCTGTCGGGCTTGCCAAAGGCAGTCGGATCGAACCCACGGCCACTATGAGCGTCGCCTCGCAGACCTGCCTCGGCAGGGGCGGTCCGTCAGCCTGCGCGTGCGGCTACTCCGCCTGTGCCGCCGCAATCCCTCCTGCCCCCGCCGCACCTTCAGCCAGAGCCTGCCAGACGTTGCCGTCCCGCGCGCCCGGCGTTCCTGGCGGCTGCAGGATGTGCAGCGCCACCTCGGCCTCGCGCTTGGAAGGGTGTGCCGGCCGGCCCACCGCCTGGCGCTCCCTGCCAGCCATTCCAACTTCCTGCGCATGGTCCGAGCCGTGCCGGCGCCGATCCGATGCCGCCGCGCGTAATCGCCATCGACGAATGGTCGTGGCGGCGCGGGCGCCGCTACGGCACGATCATCGTAGATCTGGAACGTCGGACGATCGCGAAACTCTTGCCCGATCGCGACGCTGACACGGTGGCGGACTGGCTGCGGCGCCATCCCGGCGTCGAGATCTTCGCCCGCGAGCGGGCCGAGGTACGGCAAGGGCGTCTGGCAGGGCGCACCCGGTGCGGTGCATGTCCCTGATCGCTGGCACCTGCTGCGCAATCTGCGCGAGGCCCTGCAGGAGACGGTCACCGGTCAGCTTGTCGTCATCCGCTCGGTGGCTCGGACGCTCGAAGGACGAACGGGCCACTGCGCTCCGGGACGAGCACAATCGGGTTCGCCCGGTCAAGGGCCGCCGACCGGCGCAAGCTGGACAGGCACGCTCCACGTCGCGCGCGGCGCTCCGAGCTCGTGCGCCTGCGTGCGGCCGGCGCCTCGGTGGCCGGCCGTCACGTTTCTCACTCTGACGTTTACGGGTGATCTCGTCCAAAACCGGGGCTGCCTCGCCAGCCCGATGGGCATCTTTTGGTACGCTCGCCCCCGCCGCGCCTTCGGGCATGAAGCCGGCTTTCAGCTGCGCCGCTGTAGGCGGCCAGCAGTTCACCCAGGCCTCGGATACGCATTGCAGGCCCCCATAGGCTTCGCGACATAGCCGAGCGATCTGAGCCCCGGATAGCCGGCCCGTGACCATGAGGGCGTCGGCGATGGCGCGGATCGCCATCGATCCCTGCGGCGAACGTACGAGCGCCCGCGTCCAAGCCGTGACCCTGGCTTCCAAGGCCTCGCGTTCCCCGCTGCCGCGGTCCAGCGAGCAGGCCTGCATGACGGCGCCGAACTGCGCGAGGTCGCTAAGGCCGCCGCTGAGCGCCGTCGCGTTTCGGATCCCTGCGCGCATGATGCGCTTGCGCGTGGAAGCCTGCGCAAAGATGGATCAGCTCGACATCGCGCCGATAAGCTACCCATCGATCGAGCGCAGCCAGACCTGGAGCGGGAACTTCGCCCCCTGAGTGGGGAAGACCCGCGAAGATGGGCGGCCCGCTCACCATCCCGTGACACGCGACGAGGCGACCATCGCTGCCTCTCAGCCGCTTCCCGGCCCGAATGTCACCGGCTGTTTGGACAACGGCGCGATCGGTTTCGAAACCGAAGAACCAACGCACGAAAGCATGGCCGGCCTCGTGTATGCAGCTATGGCGGCGGCGCACTGTGTACCTGGCCCTCAGCTTCGCCATCATGTTCTCCTGCAGGAAGTTGGGCGGGGGGCCATCCCGCCGACGGAAGCGAGCCCAGATGCGCGTCGGCGGCATCGATAGGGTTGGAAGCGTCCATGGCATTCATGGGCGACCGAGCCAGTCGGTTCGGTCGCCGAGGAAAGCAGATCACGCATCCCCCTCACGCCGGAGCGCCAGGAGCGCGACCTCGTCCTGAAGCGGGAGCGCGCACGGCTCGGTAGGATCACCTCTTCGTGCCCCTCGCCGGATCGCCTGCGCGACCGAGTGCATGAGGCACCTCTGCCATCCCGCAAGCTGCGCGCGATCGAACGCGGCCACATGGTGGTACTCGACGATGAACGCTGCGGCTTCGACCACGCGCCGGCCGACGAGACCCTCGGGCAGGAACCCCTCAGCGTGCCATGATTCCGGCACCGCATGGCGACGGTCGAGGCGGACTAGCGCGTCGATCAAGCGGCCAATGACCGGTGAGGCGACGTCCCGGGCCTTCCGGTCGGCCTTGTCTCTCCAACGCGCCGTCATCCGAGCTTGACGCTCCCGATGGACATGCTCCGCGGGCGTCAGCCCACGGACCCGAACGACCCTCCGCCCTTCGATCGCGAATTGCATTTCACGATCGAGCAGCCTGATTCGCGGCGATCCCTCCCCCGTCTTCTCGACAGCCGTGAGGCGTAGGCGTGCACACTGACCGGCGAAGGCGCCAGCCGCCCCGTAAGATCGCGGATCGAGGTCGGGCCGGGCGCATCGACCGATGCGCCCGGCCCGCCGGTCGGCGCCGCGGGCGTGCGCGGCCACGAAGTCCGGCAGGTCCAACTTTTCCTCGGAGCCGAAGATATCGAGCAGGAGGACGTTCAGGTCCAAGGCGCAGCTCGGTCGTGCGCCGGCTCCGGGACACGCGAAGGCAGTTTCGAAGGCTGCCCAGCACTGGCCGGGGACGGCCACCGGACGCGCCGGAACGGCAGAAGTCGCGGTACCCGTCGATCGAAAATCGAGGGCGAACATGTTCAACGGATCGAATCTCTCGCCTCGATGGGATGGCTCTGGTCCGCTCCCTTCTCCGCGCATGCTGTCCTCCGTGCGTTTCGGGCACGTCGGGCATGCCTCGATGGACATGCTGCGGCCCGGTTCTGATCAGTGGAACCCATTCGAAGGGAATACCTGGTGCGATCGTCGGCGGCGCTGACCGCGAGGCAGCATCCGCCAGATCGATGCCTTCAAACGGCATCCTCGACCCTATCCCAGGCCCTGCCGGCCACTGGACGACATAAAATTGCAGGCTGAGCCAAACCCGCCGTACGGGCATGTGAAGGCTGTCCATCAGCCGACATAAGGATGTGGATAACTCGATCGGAAAGTCCTGCTCTCCTGCAAGCCTCCGCCGGGCGTGCGCACCGGCGCGACGCCAGGCCAACCTTGAAAGGCAAGGTCCCGAAGAGACCCGGCCCACGATTTCTTCGTCCATGATCCGTTCTTGACTAGCAGGCTGGCCACGATGGGTCCCATCGGGCTCGTCACCTGCCCAGTTCTTGGAACTGCCAACGCCCCAGTACTTGGTGCAGCGCAAGCGTCGTCGTGTGTCGGATCAGCAGCGCCGGCACGATCTGCATGTCCAGGTGCATCGTGGTCTTGGGGATGCGAGCTAGGCCGCATCCGCCGGTGGCCGCCACGCTCGGATCACGAGGCGGAGGAGCAAACGGAAGCTCGCGGCCCACCACTAGTAGGCCCTTGGAGTCACGCCGTGTGTCCGGTCGACCGGGGTCAACTCCACCCGGAGGTCTACGTTGGTCTTGTGATCGTGTGCCAGCTTCACGACTGCGAAGCCCAGCGCCGCGAAGTCGAGGGCATCCACGATGGCGTCGCTCACGCGCACCGGGCTGTCCGCGTCGACCCAGTCGTCCACGCAGAACGGAGACAGGCTCGGTTGGCTGCGGTCCGCGCCCGCAACAAAGCGTCTCATCCCGCCTCGGCAGGCTCCCATAACACCTCAGCGTTTCCTGACAGCAGGGACCCAACGCAGTCATTCGCGTGCGGCTGTGCTGATCCTGAAGACAGTCGAATCTCCGCTTCTGCTTTGGCCAGGGTCCACCAGGAAGGGTCTCTCTTCGCGGGCGAGGCAGCGCACCACTTCGATCTGAGGAGTGTCCACGGGGTCCGCGGCGGCGGTCGAATGGCCGCCGACGAGTTTATGGACAGGCGCGTCTTGGAACGGGGAAGCCCGCCTGCGGCAAGTGCGGAATCGGCTCGGCGGCAATCTCACCCCGTGTAGCGCAGGGCCTCGAGCACGAGCTCGAAGGCGGGCGCGTTCCGCCGCCCGCTCGGATAGTAGAGGCGGTAGCCCGGGAACGGCGGGCTCCAATCCCCAAGGACCCAGGCGAGGGCGCCCACGTCGAGATGCGGCTGGACCTGGGACTGCGGGAGATAGGCGATCCCGAAGCCGTCGACGGCCGCCCGCAGCACCATGCCGGCGGTGTTGAACACGAGTTGCCCCTCCACCCGCACCCGCGTCTCGCGCCCGCCCTTCTCGAACTCCCAGGCGTAGAGGCCGCCCAGCGTCGGCAGGCGGAGGTTGATGCAGGCGTGTTCGGTCAGATCGTGCGGCGTGCGCGGCGGCGGACGACGCGCGAAGTAGGCCGGGGAGGCCACCGCCGCCATGCGCATATCGGGACCGATGCGGACCGCCACCATGTCCTTGGCCACCTGCTCGCCCAGGCGCACGCCGGCGTCGAACCGGCCGGCGACGATGTCGGTCAGGCCGAGGTCTGTGTCGAGCTCCACCCTGATGTCCGGGTAGGCGGGCAGCACCTTCCGCAGGGCCGGCCATAGCACCGCGTCGACCGCGTGCTCGTCCGCCGTGATCCGGACGGTCCCGGCGGGCTTCCCACGCAGATCGTTCACCGCGGCGAGGCCAGCCTCAAGCTCGGCGAACCGGGGGCCGACGGATCGCAGGAGGCGCTCGCCCGCCTCGGTCGGCGCGACGCTGCGCGTGGTGCGCATCAGCAGCCGCAGGCCCAGGCGCGCCTCAAGCCCTCGGATGGTCTGGCTGAGCGCCGATTGCGAGACGCCGATCTGCGCTGCCGCACGGGTAAAGCTGCGCTCTCGGGCGACAGCCATGAAGGCCAGCAGGTCGTTCAGGTTCTCCCGCGCCATTCATAAGTCCAAGGCATGGCCTCATGTGCATTACATCATCTAATCGCCACGCCCCCACGCGGCTAGCTAAGGAAGCAAGTCATCCGCAGGGGTTTTTCGCGATGGAGATCAAGCGCGCGGGCTCGCAGCCGTCCGGCAAGGGACCGGCGGAGTACTTCACCGGCACCGTTCGCGTGGACCCGCTGTTCGGCCCGCCCGAGCCGGCGAGGGTCTCGGGCGCGCTCGTCACATTCGAACCCGGCGCCCGCACCGCCTGGCACACGCATCCGCTCGGCCAGACCCTGATCGTCACGGCCGGGTGCGGCCGGGTCCAGCGCGAGGGCGGCCCGATCGAGGAGATCCGTCCCGGCGACGTCATCTGGTTCCCACCTGGCGAGAGGCACTGGCATGGCGCCGGCCCGACCACGGCGATGAGCCACATCGCGGTGCAGGAGAAGCTCGACGGCAAAAACGTCGACTGGATGGAGCAGGTCACCGACGGGCAGTACGGCCCGGAAGGACTGCCGTGATGCGCCGCGCCGCCGCGACGCTGGCCATCGCGCTCCTCGCCGTCCCGGCCGCGGCGGAGGGCATGCAGGTCTTCCCGAACGGCTCCCGGCCTTCGGTCAAGGGGCCGGAGGCGAACTTCACCGGCGCGGTCCGCGTGGACCCGCAGTTTGGGGATCCCGGCCGGAGCCGCCTTTCCGCCGGGCACGTGACCTTCGAGCCCGGCGCGCGCTCCGCCTGGCACACCCACCCGGCGGGGCAGGTCCTGATCGTCACCTCGGGCACCGGCTGGGTGCAGGAGTGGAACGGCCGGAAGCGCGAGATCAAGGCCGGCGAGGTGATCTGGACGCCGCCCGGCGTGAAGCACTGGCACGGCGCCACCGCCACCACCGGCATGGGCCACACCGCCGTCCAGGAGAGCGTCGACGGCAGGAACGTCGAGTGGATGGAGAAGGTCACCGACGACCAGTACGGCCGCTAGGCCGCGGTCCTCCTCCAAAAAGAGATGGAACCACGATGAACCTGTCGTTCGAGAACAAGGTCGCCCTCGTGACGGGGGGCGCCATGGGCATGGGGCTGGCCACAGCCAGGATGTTCGCCGAGGCCGGCGCGGCGGTGGTCCTGGCCGATCATGACGAAGCCGCCCTCGGCGAGGCCGTCTCCGGGTTGGAGGCCGCGGGCCACCGCGTGCTGGCCGCGCACTGCGACGTCTCCGACGAGGCCGACGTGGCCGCCATGCTTCGACGGACGGTCGACACCTTCGGGCGGCTCGACGCCGCCTTCAACAACGCCGGCATCCAGATCCCGGCCAACGACGTCGTCGACGTGCCGGACGCAGACTACGAGCGGGTCATGGCGGTCAACCTGCGCGGCGTCTGGAACTGCATGCAGGCCGAGCTGCGCCAGATGCGGCGCCAGGGCTCCGGCGCCATCGTGAACTGCTCCTCGCTCGGCGGCCTGGTCGGTTTGCCGGGCCGCGCCGCCTACCACGCCTCGAAGCACGGCGTGATTGGCCTGACGAAGAGCGCCGCGCTGGACAACGCGGCGCGCGGCATCCGCGTGAACGCGATCTGCCCGGGCACCGTCGACACGCCGATGGTCGCCAGGATGCTGAAGGAGCAGCCCGAAGCCATGGACGTGATCATGGCCAAGCAGCCGAACAAGCGGCTCGGCCGGCCCGAGGAGATCGGCGCCGCCGTGCTGTTCCTCTGCAGCGACGCGGCGAGCTTCGTCCTCGGCGTCGCCCTGCCCGTCGACGGCGGCTTCACCACCCACTGAAGCCTCTCGCCTCGTTCCGGCGCCTCGCGCCGGACGGACCGGACGGCGGCAAGCGGCCGCCGGTCGACACCTCACGACTGGAGCCGGAGATGAAGAACCTCGCCGCCACCTTCGCGTCCTTCGCCCTGATGGCGAGCCCCTCGGCCGAGGCGCAGCAACCCGAGGTCGCGCTCCGCCGCATCTATCCGGAGGACGTCCGCAGCGTGGCGCCCGCGCTGGAGCGGTACACGCAGGAAACCCTCCACGGCGACGTCTGGAACCGGCCGGGCCTGTCGCGTCGCGACCGCAGCATCGTCACGCTCGCCGTCCTGATCGCCCGCAACCAGAGCCTGCCGCTCCACGACTCCATCGGCCACGCGCTGGATAGCGGCGTGAAGCCAGCCGAGGTCTCCGAACTCATCACGCACCTCGCGTTCTACGCCGGCTGGGCGAACGCCTTCGCGGCCATCGGCCCGGCCCGGGACGTGTTCGTCCAGCGCGGCATCGGGCCCGACCAGCTCCCGCCGGCTTCCCCGCCGCTCCTGCCGCCCGACGAAGCCGTCGAGGCCAAGCGCGCGGCCGCGGTGCAGGAAAACGCCGGTCCAGTCTCGCCGGGGCTGGTGAAGGACACGGGCGACGTCCTGTTCAAGGACCTGTGGCTGCGCCCGGGCCTCGCGCCGCGCGACCGCAGCCTCGTGACGGTGAGCGCCCTGATCGCGGCGGGCCAGGTCGCCCAGATTCCTTTCCACCTCAACCGCGCCATGGACAACGGGTTGACCAAGGCGGAGGCGCAGGAGGTTATCTCGCACGTCGCCTACTACGCGGGCTGGCCCAACGCATTCTCGGCCGTGCCCGTCGCCAAGGGCGTGTTCGACGCGCGCGCCAAGTGAGCGCCCGACCGTCGATGACGGCCAGGGCCATGCCCGTCGAAGCCGCGACGGAGGACCGTCCCCGGGTGCTGCCGGCGCTGCTGCCCATTATGGGCGTGGTGTTCGTGGCCTTCCTGGTCATCGGCGGCGCCATGCCGGTGCTGCCGCTCCACGTGCACGACGACCTGGGTTTCGGGCCGTTCATCGTGGGGCTGGTCACGGGCAGCCAGTTCGCCGCCGCGCTGGTGGCCCGGGTATGGGCGGGCCGGACCTCCGACACGCACGGGGCCAAGCGCGCCGTGCTGGCCGGCCTCGTCGCGGCGGCCGCCGCCGGCTTGGTCTACCTGCTCTCGCTTGCCTTCCGCGGCGCGCCACAGGCGTCCGTCGCGGTGCTGCTCGCCGGACGCGGTCTGCTCGGCGGGGCCGAGAGCTTCATCATCACCGGGGCCACGACCTGGGGGCTCGCCCGTGCGGGTGCGGAAAACACCGGGAAGGTGATCGCCTGGACGGGAACCGCGATGTTCGCGGCCTTCGCGGGCGGGGCGCCCCTCGGAGCCATGCTCTACGGCCACGGCGGCTTCGCCGCGGTCGCCGCCGCCACGGTCGTCGCGCCGTTGGTCACCCTGGCCTTGATCGCTCCGGTCCGGGGCGGCGAACCCGCGCATAGGGGTGGCGCCGGAATCCTCTCGGTCGCCCGCCTGATCTGGCTGCCCGGCCTCGGCGCCTCGTTCAGCAGCATCGGCTTCGGCGCCCTGGTGACGTTCAGCTCGCTCCTGTTCGTGGCCCGGGGCTGGCAGCCGGTCTGGCTCGCGTTCCCGGCCTACGCCGCGGCGCTCATCGCCGCGCGGGTTCTCCTCGGCCACCTGCCGGACCGCATCGGCGGTGCGAAGGTCGCGCTGGTCTCGGTCGCGGTCGAGGCGGCCGGGCTACTGCTGATGGGGATGGCCCCGACCGTCACGGTCGCGGCGACGGGCGCGGCGCTGACCGGCCTGGGCTACGCCCTGGTCTTCCCGGGCTTCGGCGTCGAGGCCGTCCGCCGGTCTCCCCCGGGCAGCCGCGGCGTCGCCATGGGTGCCTACACGGCCTGCCTCGACCTCGCGCTCGGCATCTCCGGACCGGGGCTCGGCCTCGTCGCGGGCCATGCCGGCCTCGGCGCGGTGTTCATGGTCAGCGCCGTCCTGGTGCTCCTCGCGGTCGCGGCCGGCTTGCCGCTGCTCCGGTCGGGACCGGCGCGGTGAGACGCCTGCGCAGCGTGGTCCTGGGGCTCGCGTTGGTCGCAACCTGCGGCACAGATTGGGCCGGGGCGACTCCCGACCCGCGAAGCGACACCCTTGGGGAGAGACCCGTCATGACCTGGCCCACGGACGAACTCGGCAAGATTATCGAGGCCGATGACCTGAAGGTCGCCCCGTTCCGCGAGGACGGCGTGACCTACGGGACGCCGACCTGGATCTGGTGCGTCGCGTTCGACGGCGACCTCTACGTCCGCGCCTACAGCGGGCGGAGCTCCCGCTGGTACTAGGCGGCGATGCGGCAGAAGGCGAGGCGCATCGTCGCCGCGGGACGGACGATGGAGGTTCGCTTCGCGCCGGCCGAGGGGTCGGTCGACGACCGCGTCGACGATGCCTACCGCGCCAAGTACCGGGACAGCCGGTACCTGGCGCCGATGATCGGTCCTCGCGCACGCGAGGCCCCGTCAGGGTCGTGCCGGCCGACGCCATTCCCTGACCGAAAGCGCGCCTCAGCCGCGGTGGCGCAGGGTTTCGACCAGCAGGGCAAAGGCCGGCGTCGGCTGGCGTCGGCTCGGGTAGTACAGGTGGTAGCCCGCGAAGGGCGCGCACCAGTCGGCGAGAACCCGCACGAGCCGCCCCTCGGCGATGTCCGCCCGCACCATGTCATCCGGCATGCAGGCGATGCCGAGCCCCGCCAGGGCCGCCCGCCTCGCCAGGGATACGCTGCTGAACGCGAGCGGACCTTCCACCCGGACCCTGAACTCGCGCCCGGCCTTTTCGAATTCCCAGGCGTAGAGCCCGCCGTAGCTGGCGAGGTGGAGGTTGATGCACCTGTGCCCGGTCAGGTCCCCCGGCGTCCGCGGCGGTCGGTTCCCCTCGAAGTATGCGGGGGCCGCGACGACGGCCATCCGCAGATCCGGCCCGATGCGCATCGCGATCATGTCCTTCTCGACCTGGTCGCCCATGCGGATGCCGGCATCGAAGCGCCCGGAAACGATGTCGGTCAAGGCGTTCTCGGTGATCACGTCGACGGTGATGTCGGGGTAGTCGGGCAGCAGCCGCTCCAGGGCGGGCCAGAGGATCGAGGCGGCCGCGTGCTCGCCCGACGTGATCCGGACGGTGCCGGCCGGCTTCTCCCGGAGCGCGGTGAGTGCGGAGAGGTCGGCCTCGATGCCCTCCAGTTGCGCGGCGGCGATCCGCAGGAGGCGCTCGCCCGCCTCGGTCGGGGCGACGCTGCGGGTCGTGCGCATTAGGAGCCTGACGTCCAGGCGTTTCTCCAGGCCGTTCAAGGCGCGGGTGATCACCGGCTGCGTCACGCCGAGCTTCGCCGCCGCGCGGGTCAGGCTGCCCTCCCGGGCGACCGCGACCAGGACGGAGAGGTCGTTCAGGTTCTCCCGCAACATTCATAACCCCAGGGCATAGCCTCTTGTGGGTTCTAGCGCCTAATCGCCGCTTCGGAGAGTACCTAGATCCATTCTCATGCGGGTGGCCCGCGCGTCCGACGCGCCACCCTGGCCGATCCCCCGTAGCGGCCGGCGACGCCGGCAGACGACGCGGAGACGAGATGCGACCCGTTGGCGAGCCTGGACTGAACAGGAGGGACCTGATGGTGGGAACGAGCGCTTGCGCCGCGGTGGCCGGGATGCCGTCGGCGACACGGGCCGAGCCAGCTCCGGTGCGGGACCCGGTCATGGCCAAGGTCGACCTGACCGTGAACGGCGTGCGCCGCGAGCTCGAACTCGACACCCGCCCCAGCCTGCTCGACGCCGCGCGCGAGCACCTGCACCTCACCGGCTCGAAGAAGGGCTGCGACCACGGCCAGTGCGGTTCCTGTACGATGATCGTCGACGGGCGGCGCATCAATTCGTGCCTAACCCTGGCCGTGATGCACCAGGGCAGCGAGATCACGACCATCGAGGGGCTCGGACAGCCGGGCAATCTCCACCCGATGCAGGCCGCCTTCGTCAGGCACGACGGCTACCAGTGCGGGTTCTGCACGCCCGGCCAGATCTGCTCCGGCGTGGCGATGCTGGCCGAGATCAGGGCTGGCATCCCGAGCCATGTCACCGCCGACCTCGGCGCCGCGACCGTGGTCACGGCCGACGAGATCCGCGAACGCATGAGCGGCAACATCTGCCGCTGCGGCGCCTACTCCAACATCGTCGAGGCGATGACCGAGGTCGCCGGGAGCCCTGCATGAAGTCCTTCACCTACGAGCGCCCGTCGAGCCCGGCCGAGGCGGCCGCCGCCGTCGCGGGCACCCCGAACGCCAAGTTCATCGCCGGCGGCACCAACCTGCTCGACCTGATGAAGCTTGAGATCGAGACACCCGCCCACCTCGTCGACGTGAACGGCCTGAACCTGGATAAGGTCGAGCCGACGCAAGACGGAGGACTTCGGATCGGCGCCCTGGTGCGCAACACCGACCTCGCCGCCGACGCGCGCGTCCGCAAGGATTATGCGGTGCTGAGCCGGGCGCTGCTCGCCGGCGCCACCGGCCAGCTGCGCAACAAGGCCACCACGGCGGGCAACCTGCTGCAGCGCACCCGCTGCCCGTATTTCTACGACACCGCCCAGGCCTGCAATAAGCGCCAGCCCGGCTCGGGCTGCTCCGCGCTCGACGGGGTGAGCCGGTCGCTGGCCATGATCGGGTCGAGCGAGGCCTGCATCGCCACTTATCCGGGCGACATGGCCGTGGCCATGCGCGTGCTCGACGCCACGGTCGAGACGGTCGACGCCAAGGGGCGGGAGCGCACGATCCCCATCGCCGACTTCCACCGCCTGCCCGGCGACCGTCCGGAGGTGGACACGACCCTGAAGCCCGGCGAACTCGTCACCGCCGTGACGCTGCCCAAGCCCGCCGGCGGCACGCAGGTCTACCGCAAGGTGCGCGACCGCGCCTCCTACGCCTTCGCGCTGGTCTCGGTCGCGGCCATCCTCGGCAGGGACGGGAGCGGGCACGTCGCCTTCGGCGGCGTCGCGCCCAGGCCATGGCGCGTCGAGGCGGCCGAGGCGGACCTGCCGAAGGGTGCCAAATCCGTGACGGCCACGGTCTTCGCTGGCGCCGAGCCGACCGACGACAACGCGTTCAAGCTGAAGCTCGCCGAGCGGACGCTCGGCGCGGCGCTCCACGATGCGAGGGCCTGAGCCATGAAGTTCGATCAGCCCGCGGGGCGAAACCCCATCGACCAGCTCAAGGTCGTCGGCCAGCCGACCGACCGGGTCGAGGGACCCCTCAAGGTCACCGGTACCGCCACCTACGCCTACGAGTGGCACGACCCGGAGGCCGACCTCGCCTACGGGTTCATCGTCGGCGCCGGCATCGCCAAGGGGCGCATCGCCGCCATGCACCTCGCAGAGGCGACGGCCGCCCCCGGCGTCGTCGCCGTCGTGACCCATCAGAACGCCGGTCCCCTCGGCAAGGGCGCCTTCTACGCTCAGCGCTTCCTCGCCGCGCCGGAGGTCGACCACTACCACCAAGCCGTGGCCGTGGTGGTGGCGGAGACCTTCGAGCAAGCCCGCGCGGCCGCGGCCCTCGTGCGGGTCGACTATGCGACCGAGCCCGGCCGGTTCGACCTGGCCGCGCAGCGGGACACGGCGCCGGTCCCGCCCGAGGGCGAGTTCGGCGGCCCGACCGAGACGAACGACGGCGACTTCGAAGGGGCCTTCGCCTCGGCACTGGTCACCCTCGACGAGACCTACACCACCCCCGACCAGACCCATTCGATGATGGAGCCGCACGCCACCGTGGCCTCCTGGGACGGGGACCGGCTCACCTGCCGCACCTCGATCCAGCAGATGAACTGGGGCCTGCGCGACCTCGGTCTCACCCTGGGCATCCCCAAGGACCGCATCCGGCTGGTCTCGCCCTACATCGGCGGCGGGTTCGGAGGGAAGGGCACGGTTCAGGCCGACCTTGCCTTGGCGGCGGTGGCGGCCCGTATCGTGCGGCGACCGGTGAAGATCGCCCTGCAGCGGCCGATGATGTTCAACAGCACCATCCACCGCCCGGCCACGGTCCAACACATCCGCATCGGCGCGACGCGGGACGGCCGCATCACCGCCATTGGCCACGACAGCGTCAACGGCAACCTCCCCGGTGGCCGCACCGAGCCGGCGACAGCCTCGACGAAGCCGTTCTACGCCGGCGCCAACCGGTGGACGCGCTTGCGGCTGGCCACCCTCGACCTCGCGGAGGGCAACGCTATGCGGGCGCCGGGCGAGGCCCCCGGTTTGATGGCGCTCGAAATCGCCATGGACGAGATGGCCGAGAAACTCGGGCTCGACCCGGTCGCGTTCCGGGTCCTCAACGACACCCAGGTCGACCCGATGCAGGGCGGCATCCCCTTCTCGACGCGCCCCTTCGTCGAATGCCTGAAAACCGGTGCCGAGCGGTTCGGGTGGGATCGGCGGCAGGCACGGCCGGCTACGGTGCGCGACGGGCGCTGGCTGGTCGGCATGGGCATGGCCGGCGCCATCCGCGCCGCCAAGATCGCCAAGTCCGGCGCCCGGATCCGCCTCGACGCGCGGGGCGTGGTGACGGTCGAGACCGACATGACCGACATCGGCACCGGCAGCTACACCATCGTCGCGCAGACCGCCGCCGAGATGATGGGGGTCGGCGTCGACCGGGTCGTGGCGCGCCTCGGAGATTCCGACTTTCCGGAAACGCCAGGCTCCGGCGGTCAGCAGGGCGGCCCGTCCGTCACCGCGGGCGTGTACGCGGCCTGCGTCAAGCTGCGGGAGGCCGTGGCCCAGAGGCTCGGGTTCAATTCGGACGACGCCACCTTCGCCGATGGCATGGTCCGCTCCGGCAACCGCGCGGTGCCGCTCGGGCATGCGGCGGAAGCCGGCGACATCGTGGCCGAGGACACGATCACGTTCGGCGACCTGTCGAAGCGCGACGCCCAGCAGACCTTCGGCGCGCACTTCGCCGAGGTCGGCGTCGATGCCTGGACCGGCGAGGTACGGGTACGCCGGATGCTGGCGGTCTGCGCGGCGGGCCGCATCCTCAACCCGAAGGCGGCCCGCAGCCAGGTGATAGGCGCGATGACCATGGGTGCCGGCGCGGCGTTGATGGAGGAGCTCGCCGTCGACACGCGACTTGGCTACTTCGTCAATCACGATCTCGCCGGCTACGAGGTTCCGGTCCACGCCGACGTCCCGCACCTCGACGCGGTCTTCATCGACGAGGTCGATCCGACAATGTCGCCGGTCAAGGCGAAGGGCGTGGGCGAACTCGGCCTCGTTGGTGTCGCGCCCGCGGTCGCGAATGCGGTTTACAACGCGACCGGCGTGCGGGTCAGGGACTACCCTGTCACCTTGGACAAACTCCTCGACCGCATGCCGGATGTGTCGTGAACGCAGTTCGTGACGGCTCGGCTCACCGATGCCGGCGTCGCCGCCCTCCGCTACCTTGACTGCCTTGTGCATGCTTGTGGCGCAAACGACTGAAAAATTTCTCACGAGCGCGCGGTGAGGCCAAGCATGCCGAGGCAATGGCTACGACCCCCTTCCAAATCGTGTTGGCGACCCTGCCGGGTGTGTAGCCAACCGGGATGGTCAGCTCGCCTGGGCCACGCTGGAGGCCGCCGAAGAACGGCCGGGCGAATGACGCAACGATACCTCGGATAGGAAAATGCCAGCTTATGAGGCGATCCGCCCACCGTTGCACTCTTCAACGCGAGTGTTGATTTTATCCGGGGCACGCCACATGGCGGGCGCACGGCCGAGAAGCAGGTGATCAAGTACAAAATTCTGCGAGAGTTCAGGTGTCGGGTAGGGCCGTCTTCCACTGCGATGCGTTCACCGTTCATGACCCGTCGAGCCCGATGCCCGCTGGAGGAACCATCGCAAAGCAACGAGTGCGGTCAAGTATAGAAGCTGACAGCGCGCTCGGCTCTAAGACAATCGTTGTGGATCGCGAAGGTCGGGGGATCGTCGGTAAGCAAGGCTGATCCAGGATCTACGCTACAAGCAAATTGCAGACGAGCGGAACGGCTCCCTGACGGCGGCGCGCAGTTAGCGACCACAATCTGTTCATATCGCTCCGTAGCCAAACATTGGAAGAATTTTTACTATTTCACACGATAAATATGCTTTACATTTTGTTCTAGCACGCTAAAAATTTGATATATTTAAAATAATAATGTTTTAATTTATTACGGTGTTTGAGGATTTTATTTCAAAATATTTTATTATTGCTCTACCAAGACATAGCCAAGTGGCGAGTTGACGCGTTCACGACCATCGTGGTCCTGAATCTTAGCGAACAAGTCGACCCGGCATTGCGTCGTCCAGGCAGCAGACACGTTCGGCCAAAGGGCTGGCCACTCCCATGAGCGTTGCCCATGCCATCGAATAGCCCAGCCTTTGGTGTGATACCATCAGCGCCATGGATTCGTGCGTTACCCACCCGGTCGTCGACGAGGCTGAGGCCGGCATCCCAGCCCCCGCGCTTACGCGCAAGGCCTCGGGCGCATACTTCACGCCGGAAGCGGTCGCTGCCACGTTGGTGAGGTGGGCTGTCCGTCGTCGCGACGACCGCCTTCTCGATCCCTCGTGCGGCGACGGGACGTTCCTGGCGGCCCACGCGCGCAGCATCGGAGTGGAGGTTGACGCGGCTAGCGCCCGCCTTGCGTGTCAGCGGGCGCCTCTAGGCGAGGTTCATGTCGGCGACTTCTTCGCCTGGGCGGAACGGACCGGGGAGCTGTTCGATTGCGCCGCGGGCAACCCACCCTTCATCCGCTACCAGCGCTTCACCGGAGAGACGCGCGAGCGGGCTCTCAGGGTCTGCCGCGGACTGGGAGCGACATTCTCTGGCCTGACATCCTCCTGGGCGCCGTTCCTGGTCGCGACGGCTGCATTGCTCAGGCCGGGCGGCCGCATGGCGTTCGTCATCCCGGCCGAGGCCGGCCATGCGCCTTATGCAGTGCCATTCCTGGAGTATTTGGTCGGGCATTTCGCCATAGTCCATGTCGTCGCCATCCGGGAGAAGCTTTATCCAGACCTATCGGAGGATTGCTGGCTGCTCTTCGCGGACGGGTTCGGCGGACGCGCCAGCGAGATCCGTTTCAGCGCGTTCGATCGCTTCGTGCCCTCCGACGAGCCGCCGCAATCGTTCGAGAGCGTCGACCTTGACGAGTGGCGACAGGCTTGGCGTCATCGCCTGCGGCCATACCTGATGCCGCCGTCGGCGCGAGAGACGTACAGGAGCGTCGTAGCTTCCACGGAGGCCCGGCGGCTCGGCGAGATCGCCTCAGTCGGGATCGGCTATGTCACCGGGGCGAACGATTTCTTCCACCTGCGACCGTCGCAGGCGCGTCGACTGCGCATCCCCGGTCGATTCCTGTCTCCGAGCGTCCGCAACGGGCGCGTGCTGTCCGGCTCCATCCTGTCCCGCGGCGGACATCGCGCGCTGGCGCGCGGACGACGAGCCATTTCTGTTGCTTCGGCTACCCAAGGAAGGCGACCTGCCCGCTGCCGTCGAGGCTTACCTGGACACGGAGGCCGGCCGGGTGGCTCGCATGGCCTACAAGTGTCGGACGCGGACGCCCTGGCACTCGGTTCCGGACGTGCAAGTCCCGGACTATTTGCTGTCGTACATGTCCGGCGAGCGACCGAGCCTGGTTCGCAACGACGTTGGTTGCACCGCCACGAACTCGGTTCATTGCCTCCGCCTGCGGCACCCCGCCTCCGGGCGGGCGCTTGACGCGTGGGGCTCGCCGTTCGTTGACCTGAGTTGCGAGCTTGAGGGGCACCCGCTGGGTGGGGGCATGCTCAAGCTGGAGCCTCGTGAGGCCGCCCGTCTGGTCCTCCCCGCGCCGGGTCAGGTTCTGGCAAGAGACGAGGCCGTCTGTCGGGAAGCCGTGGCGGTGCTGCGGAGATGGCGCCATCGTGCCGTTTGACCGTGATTCAGCGCCCGCCCGCCACGGAAGGGACGGAGCGTGGGACTGAGCGGCGGTTCGCGACCTCCTTCGGGGCGAGCCGAAGAAAAGCGCACATCGAGCCCGCCCACTCGTGCGGCGCCTGCCAGCCCGTCCTCGAGGTCAGGATCATGAGGGAGAGGTCACGCGACATCTGCCGTTCCGTGTCGCGGGCCGTCACAGAGGCCGCCTTCTCTAAGACCCGTCGGCTGCGTGCGGCGGGAAGCCGACGATCCACGGCGGTGTGACGACCATGATCCTTGACGTCACGGTCCTGAGGCCCGGGCGCAGGCTGGTCATGGCCGCCTCGTGCGAGGATGCGATCAACGACTCCAGAACTCGACGACCGTCTCGAGGAGTCGGTCGGCGAATGCATGAACAACCACATCACCTATCCGACGCCGGCGGCAGGGTGCCCGTTCGCATTCCGTGGCGGCCGATACGCGGTCATCGGTCCCGAGGACAGTGTGGTGGGGGCCCATTTCGAACTATATCGTCGTCGACCCCGGCATGGCGAAAGTCGAGTCTATCATGAGGTTTCGCTAGGCGCTGAACGAGCGGTCGAGACGGCACGGCATACGGGACGATGTGAGCGATCACGGGGACGTCGTCCTCGCCCCGGTCGAAACCTTGGGCGGTCGAGCTGCCGAGCAACTGGCTGGGTTTCCGTCCGTGGGCAGCTGGATCGGCCTGGGCGACTTTCCTACGATGAGTGGTCCGTCTACGGTGCGCGCGACCTGAAGCCGGTACGAGGGGGCGTTTCTACGCTGAGGACCCACCCGTCCGTTAAGCTGAGCCTCGCAGGCTCCCATACTCGCCGGCCGGATACGCCATGCGTCACGGCGGCAGGCTACGACCTGGGGTGGTCGGTACCGTCAGGGCCTGCGACGTACGAGTGGGAAGCAGCCTTCTACGAGCTAGTCGGTGTAGCCAGCCGTCAGGAGGTCACGGGGCCTCGGCGAAACGATGAACGTTACCGTGTGCTTGAGACAAGTGACCTAGACTCAAGGTTTCGGGACACCGGCCTCCACGGTCCTATGTGCAGCGGCCTGGGTCGGCGACGGGGAATGCCCTCGAGCGAGCCGTGAGGCGCTTGGGGGGCCGACGACGGGCGGCACCCTTCCGCAGTCCGATCTCGCTGCTGCGGTGATACCGGAGAAGGCCGGAGACGCGCCCTGAGGACGCGGGGCGCGCTCGGACCAACACGGTGGACGGCATCTTGAACCGGGCTTGAACGGACGGCCGTCGCGGCGATTTAGGCGCTCCCTGCTAGTTCCCGCAGACCGAATGGGAGGTCACACATGAATCAGACCAGTGCGAAACACGGTGCCCCGCCGCTGTCCTGGCGGCGCTTCTGCTCGGCGGAGCCACCACCGCGCCGCCCGCTCTATCGCAGGTGCTCGGACCCCCGCCGGCACCGTCGGATCGGTCCGCGACCGCCGGCGGGCCCCCGCTGTTCCCTTCCGAGGACGTTCCGGCGGTCCTCCATCGTCTTGAGCTGACGGCCGTCGGTCAGGCATCCCAGCGCAAGAAGGGCACAGAGATCGCCGCTCGGACGAAGGACGGCCGCCCGGTGGTGGTGAAGTTTGACCGGTTCGGGCGGCTCAAGGAGGTCGAGGCCGAGCGCTCAGAGCGTTCCGGCTTCGCCACCCCCGCTTTCGCGTCGCCGGGCGAGGTCGAGGCCGGTGTGCGCCGAGCTGGTTTCGAACCGCGTGGCATCATGGAGTTCAAGAAGAATCACGTGACCGTGTTCGCTCAGACTCGGGATCAACAGCCTGTTGAGCTGCACGTCGACCGTGCCGGGACGATCTACAAGCAAAAGTGGCTACGATAATATTTGAATCAATCCGTAGTGAGATTGTAGAGTAGAAAGAATGGCCGACACGAGGATGCGTCGGCTGGATCTGGACAATTTGGAAAGGTGTTTTGCCATGGATTACGAAGACGTCTTAAGTTGGAAGCTGTGTGTCGCGCTTGCGGTTTACTTTCTTCCTTTGTGGATTTTCGGCGGGATCATTCTTCTGTCGTAGCCACACGCTCCCTTCTTGCCGATCTCCGATACGGAGAAGCGCTTGGTGGCTGAGATGGTACACGCGGTGACGACGCGATGATCGATCGACTCAAATTGCCGGACGAGCCAATCACGCCTGCGCCCATCTTTCACCTGCCGCTCGTGAGTTGGGAGGCGGACGTGAGCGCGTCGCGTCGTCCGCGCATGTCGAGCGGCTGACGCGGGATGTCGGCCGCGTCGTCAGCCCGCATGTCGCGTCCCCAGACGCTCCGGACGCTGCTATGCGCAACGATCGCGGCGTCCGCGTGTGCGGGGTGGGTGATCTGGTATGCCCTTCAGGCGACGGTCCTGACGATTGGGGTGGCGCCGCGCGACGGAACCGAGCCCGAGTTAATCCGGGCCTATGCCGACGCGCTGGAGGCAGCTCGCGAGACCGTCCGGCTGAAGATCGTGGCCTTCGACGACGTGCGGGAGAGCGCCGCTGCCTTACAGGACGGACGCGTCGACCTCGCGGTGGTGCGCCCCGACGTCCTCCTTCCTACCAACGGGCTAACGCTCGCGATCCTGCGCGATCAGGCGATGATTGTCGCGGCGCCCGGACAGGCCGGCATCGACGGCTTTCCGAGGCTCGCCGGCAAGCGGCTGGGGATCGCCGCGCACCGGGACGCGGACCTCGGGCTGCTCGGGAACCTGCTCGCCTATCACGGCCTCGCCCTGGAAACGGCTGCCGCCGGCGGGCCCGTCCTCGCGGGGACCGTACGCCTCTTGCCGATCGATCCCGAGGCCGTCGCCCAGGCCTTTAAGGAGAAGCGCATCGACGCGGTGGTCAGCATCATCGCCCCGTCCGCTCCGAAGGCGCTCGCGCTCGTCGGCGCGGTGCGGTCCGTGTCCCGCGACCGCAAGGTCGCATTCGTCGCGGTAAAAGACGACGAGGCGCTGATCGAGCGGTTCCCGAATCTCCAGGCGGTGACCATACCCGGTGGCCTGTTCGGGGGTGATCCCAAGCTGCCGGCCGACGACGTCGACACGATCGGAACATCGTACCGGCTGATGGCGCGTGCCACGATGAGCCGCGTCCTTGCCGCCGAAGTCACCCAGCAGTTCTTCGAGAAGCGGACGGCAGCCGCGAGGGCGACCGTCGCTGCCGAATACGTGATCGCACCAGCCTACGACACCACCGCAGCCGCAACCAGCGCCCGTATCCCGATCCATCCCGGCGCGGTCGACTATTACAAGCGCGAGCAGCATGGGTTCGTCGAGCGAAACGGCGACGCGCTGTACCTGCTGGTCGCGCTCGCCGGCGGCCTTGTCTCGGCCCTGGCGTGGATCCGGCGGCGTCTGACCGGCCTCCGCCGCGAGCGGATCGACGAGATCGTCGACCGACTGCTGGCGATCGCCGACGAGGCTCGCACGCTCGACGATGTCGCCGCAACCGACGTGTTGCGAGCGGAGGTCGACCGGCTCGCTGTCGATGCCGTGCGCTGCGTCAGGCAGCGGGACATGACCAACTGTACGACGTCGGCCGTCATTCTCGCGATTGAGACGGCCCGGAAAACGACGTCGGACCGTCGCCGCCCCTGCATCGCGGAGCACGCATCATGCGGATGTTCACGGAACAAGCCGACTCAAAGGGCCGGCGGCGATCGTCCCGGAGGCCGCTCGGAAGAGCAGGTCGTACACGGGAGCCCTAATCTGGAAGGCGATGTCGGCCATCTGTGTCGGCGGGGTGAACACGACATGGAAGCCGCCGACTGGGACCGGTCCGTGGAGACGGGGAACGCCACCCAAGCGCTTCTTGAACCGGGTTTGAACGAGAGGATGCCGCGGTGATTTAGACGCCTCCTGCTACCCCTCGTTCGTGGAGATCGAGGAGTTGCGGATGGCATGGGGCGCGCATCGGGCATTCATGCGCGCCTGTCATGTCCTGCTCGTCGTCGGCCTCGCGGGTTGCCAGGCGGGCGAGCCGCCAGCTGCCGCGCGGATCGCCCTGTCCGCCAACTGGTCGGAGGGCCAAGCCCGGGGCAGCGTCGAGCCTATGCCCGGGTGGTGGCGCGGCTTCGGCAGCCGCGAGCTCGACGGACTCGTCGAGCGCGGCCTTGCCGACAGCGCAACTCTGGAAGCGGCCGTCGCCCGCATCGGCCAAGCCGCGGCCCTGGCCAGGACGGCCGCAGCGAGCCTCGTCCCGGCCATCGGATTGACCGACACGGTCGACCGCACCGTCGGCGTCTCGGAGAAGATCAGCCAAGCTCTCCTGCTCGCGGCGAGCTACGAGGTCGATTTCTGGGGGCGCAACCGGGCGGTCGCGAATTCCGCAGCAACCCTCGTGGTGGCGAGCGCGCTCGACGCCGAGACAGCGCGCCTGCTCCTCGCGGCGGGGATCGCCAACGCCTACTTCCAGGTTCTCTCCCTGCGCGAGCGAGTACGGCAGGCGCAGGCCGCCGCGCGGGATGCCGGCCGCGTCCTCGTGCTGGTGCGGGCCCAGCGCGAGGCCGGGACCGCGAGCGACCTCCAGGTCGAGCAGCAGCTCAGCGCGCTGCGGACCTTCGAGGCCACCGTCCCGGTTCTCGCCCAACAGCGCGACCTCGCCCTGCACCTGCTCGCCGTCCTCGTCGGCGTACAGGCGGGCACGCTCAAGCTGCACGGCGCTGGCCTCGCGGGTGTACGCCGACCGGTGCCACGGGCCGGCCAGCCGGCCTGCTGCTCACGCGCCGGCCCGACGTCCGGGCCGCGGAGGAACGCTTGGCGGCGGCGCGGTTCGACGTCGAGGCCGCACGAGTGGCCTTCCTGCCGCGCCTCGTGGTCGGTGGCGGCTTCGGCCACGCCGCCATGACGACGGCCGGCCTGCTACCGAGCGTCCTGCTCACCAACCTCGCGGCGGGCCTCGTCCAGCCGATCTTTGACGGCGGCCGTCTCCAGGGCCAGCTGGAGCTGACGGAGGAGCGGCGGGCGGAGCTTCTTGCGCTCTACCGCCAGACGGTGCTCACCTCCCTCCAAGATGTCGAGGACAGCCTGACGAGCCTGCGCGAGCTGCGCCGGCAGGAGGAGGCGAGCCGGGGCGCCGCCGAGGCCGCGCGCCGGGCGCGAGCCATTGCGGAGCAGCAGTACCGCATCGGAAGCGCGGACTACCTCACCGTGCTCAACACGCAGCGCACGCTCTACGGCGCCGAGGACGCGCTTCTCCAGGTCGGCTTCGCCCAGCGCGTCGCCCTCGTGGCGTTGTTCCGGGCGCTGGGCGGCGGCTTCGATGGCTTGCCGCCTCCCGTGCCGTTGGCGCCGCGTCCCATCATGAGCCCGACCCCATGATCGATGCTCAGCAACGATCGCACCGTCGCACGCTGACCCGCGTGATGTCTCTCGCATGCGCGGCAGCGCTGCTTCTCGCCGCGCTGCGATATGCACCTACGGATTATGCTGGTCCCGTGGGAGCTCTCCTAGCCCGCCGGACAGCTGGCAGCACGAGCCCGCCCCCCGCAATGACCCTTCCCATCCCCGTCACGGTCGGACGCGTGACGCTGCAGGAGATCGCCATCGTGCGCAGCGGCGTCGGGACAGTCACGCCGCTCGCCGTCGTCGATGTGAAGCCGCGCGTCGATGGTCAGATCCAGACTCTATTCATTCGCGAAGGAGAAACCGTGCGGTCCGGTGATCGGCTGGCGCAGCTCGATCCGCGCAAACTATGCGGCGGTCGTCGGCTAGGTCGCCGCCGCTCGGGACAAGACCCTCGCCGGCCTCGCGAGCGCCGAGGTCGAGGACGCGCGTGCGCGTAAGCTCACGAACGCCGGGGCCGGCACGCTCCAGAGCGCGGACGCCGCCCGCGCCCAGCTCGCCGTGATGAAGGCCATGGCCGCGGGCGACCAAGCGGCGCTCGACTTGGCCAAGCTTAATCTCGACTTCACGACCGTGCGCGCGCCGATCGGCGGTCGGGTCGGCCTGCGTCTCGTCAGCGAGGGTGCGATCGTGCAGGCGGCCAATGGCGGCGGCATCGTGACGATCACGCAGATGAAGCCGATCTCGGTCCTGTTCTCGCTGCCGCAGGAGCAGTTGCAGGAGGTGCTAGCGGGCAGTCGGGCGGGCACGCTGGCGGTGGCGGCCGAGGGACGCGACGGGCCCGGTCCGCTCGCGGAGGGCACGCTCTCCGTCGTGGACAGCCAAGTCGATCCCAGCACCGGCATGATCCGCCTCAAGGCGCTGTTCGCCAACGACGACGGCGCGCTCTGGCCGGGGCAATTCGTTACCGCGCGCATCCTCGTGCGGACACTCGCTGGTGCGACAGCCGTACCGTCCGATGCGATCCAGAACGGTCAGAAGGGGCCTTATGTATTCGTCGTGAACGCGGACCGCACGGTTTCGATCCGGTCCATCCGACCCGGCCCGGAGGCCGACGGCTTCACCGCGCTCCTCGAGGGGCCGGGGCCGGGCACGGAGGTCGTACTCACAGGCCAGGCTCGGCTGACGAACGGCGCGCGGATCGATCCGAGGCCCGCGCCCGCGCCGCCTCCCGTCTCCGCGAGCAAGACCGTGCGCGGCTGACATCCCCCGCCCAGGCCCCTCCGACCGAAAGCGATGCCATGTTCGCGACCTTAATCCGGAGACCGATCGCGACCAGTCTGCTGGCGCTGGCCCTTGGGCTCCTGGGCAGCCTCTCACTTGCCCTCCTTCCGATCGCGTCCCTGCCGCAGGTGGACTTCCCGACCATCGCGGTCCAGGCCAATCTGCCCGGCGCCAGCGCCGACACCATGGCGTCGGCGGTGGCGACGCCGCTGGAACGTGCCCTGACACTGGTGCCCGGGATCGCCGAGATGACCTCGGTCAGCTCAGCCGGCAACGCCTCGGTCACGCTCCAGTTCGACCTGTCACGGCCGATCAACGAGGCCGCGCAGGACGTTCAGGCGGCCCTCGCGGCAGCGTCCGGCCTGCTGCCTCGCTCAATGCCGAGCCCGCCGACATACAAGAAGTCGAACCCGGCCGACGCAGCGATGCTCAGCCTCGCGCTGACCTCCGAGACGCTGCCGATGACCGACATCGATCGCTATGCACAGGACGTGATCGCGCCGATCCTTCTGCAGATGCCGGGGGTGGGCGTGGTCGATTTCCACGGGCCCCAGCGTCCCGCGATCCGCGTCCAGGTCGACCCCGATCGCATCGCGGCCCGCGGCCTGACCCTCGCGGACGTCCGCACCGGCATCGCGGCCGAGACCGTCAATGCACCCAAGGGGTCGTTGAAGGGCAAAACCCGCAACGTCATCATTGATGCCACCGATCAGGTGCTTAGCGCCGAGTCCTACCGCGCCCTCGTGATCGCCTACCGCAACGGCGCGCCGATCCGACTATCGGATATCGCCACGGTGAGCGAGGGACCGGAGGATACGCAGCAGGCGGCCTGGTATCAGGGCCAGCCGGCGGTGGTGATCGATATCAAGCGGCAGATCGGCTCCAACGTCGTCGAGACCATCGACGCCATCAAGGGCCGCCTGCCCGTCATTCGGGAACTCCTGCCCGCCTCCATCGTCCTGTCGGTGCGCAGCGACCGCACAAGCGTGATCCGGGCCTCGCTCGCCGATGTCGGGCACACGATCCTGATCACGGTCGCCCTCGTCGTCGTGGTGATCTTCCTGTTCCTCGGCTCGCTGCGCGCGACCCTGATCCCGAGCCTCATAATCCCGCTGTCGTTCCTCGGCACGTTCGTGGCGATGTACCTCTTCGGCTACAGCCTGGACAACCTATCGCTGATGGGGCTCACGATCGCGATCGGCTTCGTGGTCGACGACGCGATCGTGGTGCTCGAGAACATCGTGCGCCACATGGAGATGGGCAAGAGCCGGCTGCAGGCGGCGATCGACGGCACCGGCGAGGTCGTCTTTACCATCGTGTCGATGACTCTCTCGCTCATCGCGGTCTTCATCCCGATCCTTCTGATGAGCGGTCTCGTCGGCCGCCTCTTCCGCGAGTTCGCCGTGACCGTCACGGTCGCGATCCTGTGGTCGGGTATCCTGTCGCTCACGGTCACGCCGATGCTCTGCGCTAAGTTCCTTCGGGAAGCGGGGCACGGGCAAACCAACCGCTTCCAGCGCGCCATGAATCGGTTCCACGATGGCTTCGCGGCACTCTACGGCCGCTCTCTCGACATCGTGCTCCGCCATAGCGGCCTGACGCTCGCAGCGGCATTCGCGGCGCTCGCCGGGACGGTATGGCTCTATATCGCCGTCCCGAAGGGTTTCATGCCGCAGCAGGATACCGGCTTCGTCCAGGCGACCTTGCAGGGCCTGCCGGATATCTCGTTCGAGGCGATGTCCGCCAAGCTCCGGGACGTCGCAGACCGCGCCGCGGCAGATCCGGACGTCGAGAACGTCGGTTCCTGGATCGACGCCTCGCCATCCTCCAGCGTCGGCCGGCTCGACTTCAACCTCAAGCCCTTCCCCGAGCGGATCGGTCCGATCGAGGCCACCCTCGATCGACTGCGCCGGATCGCGGCGACGATCGAGGGCGTCAAGCTGTCCGTCCGTGTGCGGCAGGACATCCAGGTCGGCGGGCGCACGACCGCCGCCCAATACCAATACACCCTACAAGCTCCCGATTCGGTCGAACTCGCGCGCTGGGTGGAGACGATGTCCAGAGAGCTGGCCGCCCTGCCGCAGGTTCGGGACCTCTCCTCCGACAAGCAGCCGGACGCGACGAGCGTTCGCCTGGAGATCGACCGTGTCACGGCCGGACGTCTCGGCGTCAGCGTCCAGGCGATCGACGACGCCCTCTACGATGCCTTCGGGCAGCGCCAGATCGCCGTGATGTTCACGCAGGTCAACCAGTACCGGGTGATCCTGGAGGTCGCCCCGGACGCCCAGGGCGGTCGCGAGGCGCTGGCAAGCCTCTACGTCCGCTCGGCCGCGACCGGACGGCTCGTGCCCCTGGACATGCTGGTGCGGCCCGTGGCGACCGTCATGCCGATCAACGTCAACCATTTCGGGCTGATGCCCTCGACGACGCTGTCGTTCAACCTCGCGCCCGGCGCGGCACTGGGCGAGGCCGTGGGAGCGATCCGGGCGGCGGAACTACGAGCGGGGATGCCGGTCGCCGTGATCGGCAGCTTCCAGGGCACCGCGCAGGCGTTCGAAGCCTCGCTCAGGAGCCAGCCGTGGCTGATCCTGGCGGCGGTGCTCGCGGTCTACGTGGTGCTCGGCGTCCTCTACGAGAGCACTATCCACCCGGTCACGATCATCTCGACCCTGCCCTCGGCCGGGCTCGGGGCCCTCCTCGCTCTCTCATGGGCCGGTCACGACCTCTCCATCATGGGCACGATCGGCATCCTGCTGCTCATCGGCATCGTGAAGAAGAACGCGATCATGATGATCGACTTCGCCATCGATGCCGAGCGCAACCGGGGCCTGGACGCGGCGCAGGCCGTCCGCGAGGCCTGCCTGCTTCGGTTCCGGCCGATCCTGATGACGACCTTCGCCGCCCTGTTCGGCGCCCTGCCTCTGGCGCTGGGCGCCGGGCCGGGCTCCGAGATCCGCATCCCGCTGGGCATCGCGATCGTCGGCGGACTCGCCATCTCGCAGGTCCTGACCCTCTACACCACACCGGTGATCTACCTCGCCTTCGACCGGCTCGCGCGGATGGCCAACCGGGCGCCGATTGACCGCGTCGCCGCCCCTGGATCGTGAGGTGATCCTTTTGCACTCGCGTGGCCCGTCAGCGCTTCAGCAAGGGAAGCCCAGCCTGTGAGAGCGTCGCCTCGACCGAGAGGCCGCCGAGGCGGGAGCGGCCGAAATGCAACCCGCCGCCATGCGCCGCCGAGATTTCGGCCGCTACCGAAAGGCCAAGGCCCTGGCCCGGGACTGTCTCATCGATACGCGTGCCCGGCTCCACCGCCCGCGCGGCCGCCGCGAGGTCCATGCCGGGGCCGTCGTCCTCGACCGTCACGACGCAGCCGCCCTCCCGGCACTGCGCCGTGATCGTCACGGTGGACCGGGCCCATTTCATCGCGTTATCGATGAGGCAGCCCGCCAGCTCCTCCAGTGCCTCGCGCTCGATGCGCACGGCGAGGTCGTCGTCCACCTCCAGCGAAACCTCGACCCGGCTCCCGACATGGCTCCTCTCGGCCACGAAGACGGCGTCTTCTAGGACGGAACGAACCCTGACCGGCTCGCAGAGAAGCGGCGCGGCCGCGATGCGGCGCGCCCGTCCGAGGTGGTGGGCGATCTGCCGGTCCAGCCGCTCGATGTCCTCTGCGAGCTGGGCGTCCCCCGGTGCCACGAGTGCCAGCCGGGAGCGGAGGGCCGCGAGCGGCGTCTTGAGCGCGTGCGCCATGTTGGCCGCGCCGAGGCGCGACGTCGTGACGGTCCGGCGCAATTCGTCGAGGAGCGCGTTGACGGCCTCAATCAACAGGTCCAGTTCGGCGTAGCCCGTGCGCCGCAAGGCCTGCAACTCGCCCGAGGCGAGCCGAGCCACGTCCGCGGCGCCGGCCGCGAGGGGCGCGAGGGCGCTGCGCAGAACCAAGCTGCACGCCGTCCCCGTGAGAAGCGCACCGGCCAGCATGATGATGGCGAGCTTGACCGTCTCCCGCGTGATCTCGCCTTCCACCGTCGCGGCGGGCGCAGTCGCCACCACCGTTAGCCGTCGCCCGAACTGTCCCGCGTCAGTCTGGACCGCGACGGTCCTGAGCCGCTCGCCACGCGGCCCGTAGAGGTCCCGGACGCCCGACTCGAACGGAAAAGCCAGCGTGTCCGTCCAGAGCGAGCGCGAGCGCGCGACCGTCCGGCCTCCGTCGCCGACCGCCCAGTACCAACCCGAGCCGATCTCTCCGTAAGAGACGGCGTCCGGCTCCCGGGCCACAACGAGGGTGCCGTCCCGGTCGAAATCGGCACCCGACGCGATGCTTGACGCCACGTCTCGCAGGGCGCCGTCGGCCTCGCGCCGGAGCGCCTCGGAGACGACGCGCGTTGCGGCCGCTGCGACGGCCAGGAAGCCGATCGTGACCGTGACGAGGACCGTGATGAGGATGCGCGCCTTAAGCGACCGCATCGGGCCCGTCGCGTCCGCGCAGCCGATAGCCGCCACGCACAGTCTCGATCATGTCCCGGCCGATCTTCTTGCGCAGGCGGCTGATGATGACCTCGATCGTGTTGAAGCCCGGATCGCGATCGTGCTCGTAGATCGACTCGCTGATCTGGGTGCGCGACACGACCGCCCCGGCGCGACGAATCAAGTGGCCGAGAATCTGCGCTTCGAGCCGGGTCAGGTCGAGCGTCCGGCCGTTCAGCGTGAAAATGTTCAGCGCGGTATCGAGGACGAGCGGCCCGATCTCGATCCGGAGGTCGTTGTGTGGCCCCGACCGACGCACCAGGGCATGGATCCTCAGCACCAGCTCCTCAGGCGCGAACGGCTTGACGATATAGTCGTCCGCTCCGGCCCGGAACGCTCGCGCCTTGTCTGCCAGCCGGTCGCGGGCAGTAAGGACGAGGACGGGAAGGTTCGATCGCGCGATGCGGATCGCCGTCAGGATCGCTTCGCCATCGAGCCCTGGAAGGCCGAGGTCGAGGAGGAGAACAGAGTAGGCCTCGGTGGTCGCGAGATGCAGCCCGTCGACGCCGTCGCGGCTGACGTCGACGACGAACCCATTCCGGTGAAGGAACTACGACAGCGATCGCGACAGCGACGGGTCGTCCTCGATGAGCAGGATGCGCATGGTGCCGGAACAATATCGTGGGGAAACTAGACTGGGGCGGCTAAACCGAACTTGAACGGAGGGAGTGCTCGTCCATTGGCATGGGCGAGACTATCATCCCTCGGACTAAAGCCGCTCAGTCCGCTTCGCCGGGAAAGACATGCTGTCACGTCAGCGCCGTACGATCGTCGACTGCACACTCGCCATGCTGGCGACGTTCGCCACCCCCGTGAACGCGCAGATCGATTCCGTTCCCGAGGCGACCACCACTTTGCAAGGGAAGGTGGTCGAGACATTTGGCGGCCCTTTCGTCATCGAGACCGAACAGGGACGCATCCTGGTCCTGGCCAGAGGCTTCGAGGGCGATGTTTCGCCAGGCGATACGCTCACGATCAACGGTCGACTGAAGCAGCGGGCACTCGAGGCGGAGACCATTCGACGGAAAGACACCGACCTGTATCGGGCATCCGGGCGAGACAACGTCGCCGCGCCGCTGCCAGTCGGCATCGCTCCTACGCTCGCACGCCTCGGCCTCACCCAGCTTGCACCTCCTGAACGCAAGAAGCGCCACGTAGAGATCGCGAGCCGGGACGCTACCGGGCACAACGTCGTGGCTTCGTTCGACTTATCTGGACGCATTCTGGAGGTTGAGGATGTCGATCACGACAAGAAGGGCACGTCCGTGAGGCTCACGAACAATGCCGAAGCTGCCTCAGCTGTTAAGCAGGCAGGTCTGACTCCAACAGGAAGGATTGAACGCAAGAAGCATCACTTCGAGGTCGAAGCAACCAGCATGGCGGGGGAACTCATCGAGCTTCAGATCGACCTGTCCGGCTACGTATTCAAGAAAATATGGCTAAACTAGAGCGTTTTCCACGATCCCTGAGTCGTTGCGGCCAAGCGAGCGTTGACCCCTGAAGGTTCGTCAGGGAGATCGCCAGGTCCCATGCCTGCAGTCACGATCTGCGTGTTCGCGTCCTGGACGCGGGTGGAGCAGGTCTGTCCCGCCGGGCCGCGGCCCTGCGCTATCGGGTCGGCATCGCTACGGTGATCCGCTGGGCCGCGCATGCGACGATGACAGGAGAGACGCGGGCTCAGCGTCAGGGCCATCCACACGGCTCCAAGCTCGACTTGCATAAAGCCTTTCTGCTCACCCTCACCGAAGAGTAGGACGACATCACGCTTGCCGAGATGCAGGAGCGCCTGCGTACCGAGCGTGGCGCCTCGGTCGGATTGGGCTCGATCTGGCGTTTCTTCGCCCGCCGGGCGGTCACGTGGAAAAAAGTCAGCCCACGCGACCGAGCAGGATCGCCCCGACGTGGCCGCATCCAGTGAGGCGTGGTTTGCCGCGCAGCCCAACCTCGATCCTGAGCGCCTGATCTTCATCGATGAGATGGGTCCCTCCACCCGCATGGCGCGCTTGCGCGGTCGCTGTGCCCGCGGTCAGCGCCTACGCTCAGGCATTCCGCATGGCCACTGGCTCACGACGACGTTTGTTGCGGGCTTGCGCCTGTCGGGAATGAGCGCACACATGATGCTCGACGGGCCGATGACGCGAGAGTGGTTCCTCGCCTACGTCGAGCAGGTGCTCGTCTGACCCTCAGGCCCGGCGATACCATCATCCTCGACAACCTCACCGCCCACAAGGGCGCAGCGATCTAGGCCGCCATCGAGGCAAGCGGCGCTCGATTTCGATTCTTGCCGACGTACTCGCCCGACTTCAATCCGGTTGAGATGGCCTTCGCCAAACTGAAGGCCCTGCTGCGCAAAGCGGCCGAGTGCACGGTCGATCGGCCCTGGACTATCTTGGCGATCTGCTCGACGCTTTACCTCAATCGAGTGGGCAAATGGCTTCGCTGCCGCCGCTTACTATCCGTAGTAAGAGTAAAACGCCTTAATTACTTACATTATATTACACAGAGACGATCATACATAACATATTAGTCGATACGAAATTTGTGCGACTGGCGTGATAAGCATCAAGTCGGTGACGAGGGGGCATGCATAAATGCAGCCCCCAAGTCCCGTTACGCCTTGAGCATCCACTTTGCTGGATCAGCCGCCTTCTCCTTATAGATTGCGCCCGCGAAATCGACGTGGAGCTCTTTCCAAGCGCCAGCGCCTTGGCGTGCCAAAATCTCGAAATGCTTCGGTTTGCGCCGTGGTTCGCCGCTCGCAACCCAACCCGCGCCCCTCACCGCCGCCAGAGCATGGTCCAAGCTTGGCGGAACGTCAGGGTGGACATGCCCAGGCCCATGATGCGGTTTCTTGTGCTCAATACTCACGGGCTCGCGACCCTCTGTAGCGATCCGTGTAATCTTGATTTCAGACGGTCGGCGTTCGCCCTCGAGGGTCACGGACAGACCTACGTTGAGGGGGAATACCTCAGCTCCTTTCGGACCGAGATCGGCTAGGTGTGTACGGCCTTCTGCCTCAACCGTGAAGCGGTGCGCAAAAACATGCTGGATAGTGCCCGACAGGGCAGTGGTGTCGTGATGCGGCATGATTTTCTCCGTAGAGCGCCTGACCGCAGGCGCAGTCCGAAGATTGGTGTTCGATTCGGAATGTTCAAGGCCTCCGCCAGTGGACCATTTAGCAACTATTCCAGCCGCCTCAGCCTCAAACCTGATGACGGCTACCGGAGGGAGGGGTGATGGCGGATGCCAGAACCGTCGCGTCCCCGACGTTCCGCGCACCGGCGCCGCCACCACACAAACGACGGCTGAGAAAGGACGTCGATAGATCAAGGTCTGTCGATGTTGGCGGCCGCCGGATCTTCTCCGGCAAGACTCTCCAGGGCAGACCGACCCGCTTGGGACGCAAGCAGCGTAAGATCCCCCAAGCGCAAGCTGCCCGGGACTCGACGAGAATCACTTTCCGTAAGTGAGCACCTTAAACGTGTCCTTAAAGAAGGTATTGGCGTAGAATGGCGATACGCTCGTTGTGATTTTCTTGGAAAAATCGGCGGTTCCCTCAGCTGTCACAGAGTAGATTAATTGCCTGCCCGGGTCGTAGGCAATCGTGCGGGCACCGGCCTCGGTACCGAGCGCCTCGATCGGACGGTAAGAATCGGCCGAGTTCTGCTCGAAGACATTGATGACGGCGTTGACGCCGCCCGACAGGAAGACGCGCTTCGTCAGCGGATCGAAGGCGATCCCGTCGACCCCACCGCCGATCTCGGCTGCGTAGACGACCTTGCCAGTCACGGCATCCATCACGGCGAAGCTCGGTCTCGCTGCCCCGCTGCCGCGGCAGCCAAGCAGAATGCGCTTTTCTACCCCATCGTAGACGAGGCTGTTCGTGCGCGCGCAGGCGGGCAGAGTGGACCAAGACGCCGTAACCGTCATCTTGCCCACATCGATCCGGTAGACCGTATCGGTATCGCGGGCGGCCAGGAACATGTTGCCAGACCCATCGAAGTCGGCGTGTTCGGGCTTGACCGTGGGGACCTTGATTGTGCCCGCGACTTTGAGGGAGGGCATCTCTAGCACCGCGAGTTCAGTTCCGTCCTTGCCGGGCGCGACGTTGACAATCAGACGCTTCGTCACGGGGTCGTAGTGGCTGTTGTCGATCTCATCCGACAGCTTGATGGGAGCCGACGCCTCCAGCGTGGAAAGCTTGAAAGGCGTGATTGTGCCGTCCTGGTTGTTGGAGATGCCAATGTCGAACTCGGGCGCGAATGTCACTCCGTTTGAGCTAGACCTGTCAGTCCCGTCGATCACCTTTATGATCGTTTTCGTACCGAGGTCGTAGACCTTCAGGCCTTCCTTGCGGTTGCCGATGAAAAGACGTTGCCCAGTCGGATCCAAGTGCAGATAGTCCCAGGATGATCCTTGGCTGGATAGAGGCTGAACAGACTTCAGCCGCCAGCCATCAAAAGCGAGGGTCGGTCCGGCGGCGAGCAGGACAACCGCGAGTGCGGGCAGAACAGGTCGCATGGGTTGTACCCTCCTGGAGGCCCGCTTATGTCCGGGCTGCATTGTTGATTGCTCGGTCCGGGCCGGTCGACGACCCGAATAAGGCGTTTCGGCCGCTACTTCCGTCGGCTACGGCGATCGGCGGATGCAGCCGTGCCTCAGCACCGGTCGAAGCCATGCTGACCAGTGCCACCGCCGCTGGAAGGGCAAATTGGCTCAGAATTAGCTGCCTTTGCTCCATGCAAGGCGCGGCTCTTCGAACAGCACCTGAATGGATCGCGACGTATTACTTTGGATAACTTGGGTGATTGAGACAGTCGTTTGCCCGGAAATTCTCAACATGAAAATCAATCCAGCCAACTGTTCCGCATGTCAACTCTAATTTTCCAATTTTTTGAGTTGGATATTATCACGAAACCACCATTGGCTTCAGGTCGGTGTCAGCTTTGGGTGATAACGCGCGCCTCCGAGCGGGAAACATTCGGCGAATGAATCACCCTGCCTGGGATCAAGCGGTCGCTCGGTTGCGCCCTCCTGGTTTCGGGAGCACGAGGAGATCGTTTCGGTACGCTGGTCCAGCCAAGCGCGTGGCGACGCTCTGAGACTGCGTGTTGATAGCTGCCCGCCTGTACGGCTTGCCCTGGTCCGGCAAGCGACAGGATCGCCCACGAATGATTCCCATTGCGGTCCAGCATCAGCTGACGGGACATGCCGTGAAGCACAGGGATCGGCGCTTACCTTGGCCTGAGGGTCCTCGATTGGGGCTGTCCCATCGTCCTCCATCTCGCAATCGGACGAGTGTCGTCGACAGGATTATCGCGAAATACCGTCGGCATGAGGCGTTCGGTGGACGGGTCGGATCTTGCTCGATGCTCGTCGCGGCCGCCCGACACAAACTGAATGAGAAACATAATTCTTCCGACCTTTCCGAAACAAGCTTATCGATAGTGCTGCTTGATATGGACGGCCACTATGCGACCCTAGTCTTTTGACGCTCCGCTGGCGTGCTGGTGTTCACCAATGTCGATGACTGATCATATCCGCGTATAATTCGTATCAATATCATGTATATTTAGATATAATTACGTGAGGACGAACATGATCGATTGCGTATGAATTTTTAAATATCGGATATTTGTTCAGCGCTGACTTCATGATCGTGTGCGAATGTCCCGTGGTGATAGTCAATGCTGTGATTCTGTATGAAATTTCAGTTTGATCTCAGCTTCATGTCAGGTTGCGATGGTAGCATCTAGAAATGGCCGAGCTTCCTCGTTCGTTAGTTGTGCGTTGCGAAATGAGTGGGCGTGGTCAGAAGCCGCTTTAGTCGGCCAAAACTATCGTGACGTGTTCGCACACCGTGGGTGATGCGGCCGCCGGGGGGGGGCATCGGATGCGTTATCTTGCTGAATCGGCGGCCCGCGTCGTGGTCATTGCCGCAACCGGGTCGGTGATCGTGGTGACGGCGGCCGGCGCACAGGAAGCGCCGCCCGCATCGGATCAACCGCTAGCCGCGGTGCAATCGGCCCGTCCGGTGCGCGCGAAGGTAAACCCGCGCACGCCCCGTCCGCCGCTTGAGGCCCGGCCCGAATCGCCGATCCCAGTCGAACGTGGCCCTGCCCTGCGAACGACCCAAGGCGAGGCAGCGCGCCCCGAGGTCGAAGAGCGGGGATCCACGGCGGTGACGCGCACGACGATCACCAATGACGCCCTGCAATCGTCCAATGCACAGAACACCTTCGACGCCATCAAGAACGTCCCGGGCGTCGCCCAGGCCGACGCCCGGGGCGGGAGCACGGCGGACTCGCTCCAGATCCGCGGCATCCGACTCAGCAGCACCACGAGCTACCGGCTGGATGGCGGTCTGCCGATCGTCAACAACATCAACCTGTCGATCGAAAGCAAGGATCGAATCGAGGCCCTCAAGGGCGCGGGCGCCCTACAATTCGGGCTCGCCAGCCCTGCCGGCATTGTCAACTACATCGCCAAGCGTGCTCCCGCCGCGCCGATTACCACGTTCTCGATATCGGGCAGCGAATACGGCCAGATGATCGGTGCCCTGGACGTGGCGCGCCGGTTCGGCGAAGGCAACCAGCTCGGCGTCCGGGTGAACCTCGCGGGCGGCGAGCTTGGCTCGTTCGTTCGCGGCATCGATGGGACACGCTACCTCGCGTCCGTGGGCGCCGACTGGCGCCCGATCGACCAGTTGAAGGTGATCGTCGATTACGAGCGCTTCGGCGTCGACGTGATCGAGCAGGCCGCCCTGCTGCAGAACCCGGCGGTGGGGGGGCGTATCGCCCTGCCGCGGGTGCCCAACCCAACCAACCTGCTTTCGGGGCGCTGGGCGCGCTCGATAGGCGAGGGCGAGAACATCTTCGGGCGCGCGACCTATGACGTCGGCGACGGCCTCAGCGTCATCGCCGAAGCTGGACGCTCGACCGGCTTCAGGCCGGAACGCTTTGTCGGGCAGATAGGCAACTATAACGTCTTGACGGGCCTTGGACGTGGGTCCGTGACCTTGGTGCGAGAGCAGCTCACCGAGAACATCTACGCCAACGTCGCCGCAAGGCACCGCTACTCTTGGGAATTCATCAACAACGAGCTGACGGTCGGTGTCACCGAGAGTATTAGAAATTTCAACAATCCTCAGAATCCGACCGCCACGTTCGCTCAGAACATTTATAATCCGTTTGTAATTCCTACTATCAATAATCCGGTTGGCCGCACATTCTTGCCAAACAACAGCAGAAACTTTGATATTTACTTTCAGAATCAAGTAGATTTTTTTGACAGTCTTCACGTCTTCGGCGGCGTGCGGCAGATTAATTACATGTCCGAGAACGCACGGCGCAACGGCTCTGGGTTCAACGTCACCGAGACGACAGCCTATGCGCCGGCGGTCGGCGTCGTCTACGACGTCACACCGCAGATCGCCCTCTACGCGAGTTATGTTGGCTCGCTGGAGGAGACCGGACAAGCGCCGGTCCAAGCGGCCAATGCCTTCTCCGTGCTGCCGCCGGCCCCTGCCACACAGAAGGAGATCGGCATTCGTGGCGCGTTCTTCGGCACACAGGTCACGCTCGGAGCGTTCACCATCAACCGAGCAAACGCGACGCTTGATCCAGCCACGAACATCTTCGCGCTCAACGGCAGCATCGACTACGATGGGGTCGAGTTCACGGTCGCTCGACCGATCACCTCGGAGCTTAGCTTCAACGCAGGCGGACAGTTCCAGAAGGCGCGTCAGATTTCTCCGGACGATCCGACCATCAACGGCAAGACGCCGGAAAACACGCCATTCTTCAGCGGCAATGCTGGCCTCGTCTACCGGCCGGCATGGCTTAAGGGTTTTACCCTGAACGGCGGGCTCCTTTACGTTGGGGAGCGTCAGGTCAATCCGCAGAACCAGGCCGTCATTCCCGAGACCCTGCTGTGGAACATCGGCGCGAGCTATGTGACGCGGTTCGTAGACCGGCGGCTCGTGTTGAACGTCAACGTCCGCAATCTGACGGACGTCCGCTACTTCAGCTCGGCGGTGAACGGTGCGCTGGGCGTCGGGCCGCCGCGCACCCTGACCTTCAGCGCTCGCATGGACTTTTGATCGAACGCCGGCCCCGGGCGTGGAAACCCATGGCCGGTGGTGAGTGGAAACGGTTCTGACCGGAACGTTTCCCGCTCGAGCGCGGCCAGCGCCGCGCCGAAGAGGGGACCGCCGCATACAGCGACGGGCCGTAACCGGGCGATTGGCCCTCACGGCTGCAGATACCAAATGGGGAGCATCACCATGCAGAAGAGATCGATACCCACTTCACTTGCCGCGTTCGCGGTTCTGGCCGGCCCGACCGCGGCCGCGGACCTGAGACCCGCGCCGCCCCCCCTGGTGGTTGCGCCGCTGCCGTTCAGCTGGACCGGCCCCTATGTCGGCGTCGGCGCCGGATCCGCGGGTGCGGAGGACCGGCCGATCATCACCTTCGGCAATAACGGTGTCGGCGCCGGGGCGGTGATTGCACCGGGCAATACCGATACGGTCGCCGTCATCGTCTCCGGCCGCAGGCCGGGCCGCGTCCCTACACAGGCCGACAGCTTCACGGTCGGCGGAGTGCTCGGCTACAGCTACCAGCTGGCGCCCGGCGCAGGAATCGTCATCGGCGGAGAGATTGACGCGCAGTATCTGGACCTTGCTCGGCAAAACAACTTCACCAGCGCCCTCGGCGCGGTGTCACAGTTCCGGCAGGGCATCGACATGCTCTCCACCGTGCGGGCGCGTATCGGCTACGCCTTCAACAACATCCTCGTCTACGGCACGGGCGGGTTCGCCTACGGCCTCAACAACTATCAGACACGATTCTTCGCCTCAGGCGGGGCGCGGCCGCTCGCTTATTTCGGCGGGTACAACGACCTCACCACCGGCTTTGCCTACGGCGGCGGCATCGAGGTGGCCTTTCCTGCCTCGAAGTTCCTCGGCTTGCTTGGTTCCAACGCCCTCACCGTCCGCGGCGAATACATTCGCTACGATCTCGGCTCTCGCGACGTGGTAGTGAACAGCATCAATCCGGCTACTGGCCGACCGCTGACGGCGGCGACCGGATCGTTCACCTCCCGCTACACCACGGAAGGGACGCTGATCCGCGGCGTGCTGAGCTACAAGTTCGGTCTCTGAACCCCTTTCCGTCGGTGGCGGGGTCGAGCGGCCGAATCGATTCCGCTACTCAGATCACCCCCGTCCATTCGTCAGTGGCGGCGTCGCTCTGGCTGGATCTGACTTCGCCCCTTTCGAGCATGCCCGGATCCGGCATCGGACTTCGCATGACCCTCCCCGGACCGAACACTGTTGTGCCGGTCTCTCTGCGGTTCGGCCGTTTCCTCAGCACTCGGCTCGTGCGGCGATCCAAGCATTCGAAAAAAATGCCCGAGCCTCATGTTTATGAGATTGCCGAGGCGGACGACAGGCTGATGTCAGGTCTCGCGTGCTAAGAATCGCCTAGCACAAAATCCGACCAAGATCGGAAGTAATTACAGGGAGAAATGACTCGAATGGCTTTCATCTAGCTTACGAGCGCTCAGGCGAAACGCCGAGCCTGCTTGGGCGAGGCTGCCCAAACCAAGATTTCCGCCACATGCACCGATGTCAGCACGCGTTCCGGCGCGTGAACAGACACGCGCGCCATCCGCGCTGCGCCGGACATCCGGCGCGGCGCCCCACACAGTGACAGCAACTCACGCTCGAAGGAACCATCATGCGCCGAACCCTCAATCTTTCTATCCTGGTGACGGCCCTCGCCGGCACGGCCGTCGCACCGGCCAACGCTGCGGCCGACGCCAGCTACCGCCTCCTCGCTCCGATCAAGGTCGAGGGCCAAGGTACCGTGCAAGCGCTTCGCGTCGATGCCGTCGCCCGTCGCCTGTTCGTGGCCCGACAAGGCGCCATCGAAGTGCTCGACCTCGACGGAGGGAAGCGCGTCGGGGCGATCGAGTTGAAAGGCGACGTGACCGCAATCGCCATTGCCCCGGAAATCGGACGCGGCTTCGCCGCGCAGGCCGGGGAAAAGAGCGTGACTGCCTTCGACCTCGCCACGCTTAAAGTGATCAACACGGAAAAGCTCTCCGGAGAGCCCAGCAGCCTGATCTTCGATCCAGGCACCAAGCAGGTTTTCGTATCGGGCAAGGACGGCACGCTGACCGCGCTCGTTGGCTCAACCGGCAAGCAAGTGGGCTCCCTCGCGCTGGGCGGCGTGCTTCGTCAAGCGGTCGTCGATACCCGCGGCGGGCTTTTCGTGGCCGATTCGGCCAACAACTCCCTGCACGTGGTCGACACCAAGACATTGAAATCGCTGGGCCAGATCCCGTCCTGGCCCGCCGAGAAGCCGACCGGCCTCGTCCTCGATAACAAGGAAAGACGCATCTACGTCGCCGCCGAGAACAACCGCATGGTCATCGTCGATCCCGATGCCGGCCAGATGATCGGCCAGGTCGAGACCAAGGGGCGCGGCGCCGCCGGCCTTGCGATCCAGTATCAGCCGTCGCGGTTCGCGTGGCTGCTGATGCCGACCGCAGACGGCAACGTCAGCATCATCAAGAACGCCAAGCTGACGGCCTCCCTCGACGCGACCGTCGCGGCCAACGTGAAATCCGACGCAGTCGATTTTGACCCGAAGAGCGGTCGCGCCTTCCTCGGTGGAGACGCCGAGATCCTCGTGCTCGGCAAGTGAGCCTACCGCGACGGTCACCCCACACAGCCCCGAATCAACTCGCACCCAAAGAGAGCTGAACCCATGCGCAACGCCATCGCGCGGATCACCGCCGTCGGAGCCTTGCTCCTGACGTCCACCGCACTCGCCACCGGCGCGTCCGCCGCTCCCGTGGCTGCTGACGCCCTCAAGGGCAAGAAGATCCTCTTCGTGGTCGGCGAGACCAAGAAGGGAGCCGAAAACGACGATCCGCTGGTCAAGAGCTATCTGGAGCTGAAGGGCGCAGAGGTGACGCTCGCCAAGGCCGCGACCGACGCCGGAGGCGCCGCCGGCAAGGATCTCGTTCTGATCTCCTCGACCGTCAGCGCCCGCGAGCTGCGCGGCAAGTACCGCGACACGCCGGTGCCGGTTGTCACATGGAACGCCTACGCCTTCGCCGAGATGGACATGACCGGCAAGGTCCTGCACCGCGACTTCTCGGTGGTTCGGGAGAAGCCGTTCCACAACGAGAACCACGCCGACTACTACGCACACGCCACGAGCAGCACCAACGAGATCCTGGCGGCGGCCAAGCTGCCTCATGGCATGTTCAACACGATCCTGTTCAGCGCAGGCGAGACGAACCCGAGCTGGGGTAAGCCGGCTCTCGGAGCCGACGTGGCCGTGACGTTCGGCGACGACCGCAATCAGGCGGCGGTGTTCGGCTACGAGAAGGGCGCGATGCTCGCCAGCGAGGTGCCTGCCCCGGCCCGCCGCGTCGGCCTTTTCATGGGAGACAACACGTTCTCCAAGCTCTCCGACGCGCAGGGGCCGACCGTCAACGACCCGGAAGAGTTTGCGTGGTTCGCCGGCCGCCGCGTCGTGGATGCCGCGATTCGCTGGGCGGTCAGCCCTCCCGACCAGCCGGTCACCGCCTCGCCCGCTCAGCAGCTCGAGGATCTCAAGAAGCTCGCGTCCGGTAAAAAGGTGCTGTTCGTACGCCGCTTCGACCTTCCCTGGCCCGAGAACGAAGAATCCGACCAGGCCCAGATGGCGTGGCTCAAGGGTCTCGGCGTCGAACTGACGGTCGTCGATCAGATGGAGCCCGACAGCCACGCCCAGGGCAAGGATCTCGTCGTGATCTCGGCCAGCACCAACAAGTACAAGCTCGGCATGAAGTACGCTGACGCCGCGGTGCCCGTCGTACTTCAGGAGGCGAAGGCGGTTGACGCCCTCCACATGGTCTCGCGTCGACGCAACACGGATTACGGTGTCAACGATCACAAGGAAAGTCTCTACCCGCCTGAAAACTACATGAACATCGCGCGTCCAGCGCACCCGATCGCCGCTGGCTTCCCGGCCGGGCAGTTCAAGTTGTTCAAGGTGCCGGGCGTGCTCGCGTGGTCGCGTCCGCCGGCCGGGGCACAAATCATCGCCACGATCCCGAACCAGCCGGAGCACGCCACCCTGTTCGCCTTCGAGAAGGGCGCGACGATGGCCAACGACGCGGTCGCACCCGCCCGGCGGATCCTCTTTCCGATGGACGCGCCACGTTTCCCCGAACTGACCGAGGACGGGATGGCCGTCTACGGCGCCGTCATCAAGTGGGCGCTCGGCAAGCCCGAGGCCTGAACCCAAACCTGTCCCACCGCCTCCCTGGGACGGGTGAACTCCGGCGGTCCCAGACTGCTCCGCACCTGCGGAGGGCCGGCCCTCGAACTCATCGCACCGAGGGCCGGTCCCGGCTCGTCATCCGATCATCATCGCACGGCGGCCCTAGCCGTCGAAATCCTGAGCCACGAGGAATCCCATGAAGCTCGCCACTGCCATGCTCGCCGCGATCCTGTCGGTGCCTGCCATCTCCGCCCCGGCGCTAGCAGCCACGGAGGTTGTCAAGGTTTGGACCCCCCCGAACCAGAAGACGCAGGCTCAGAGCCTGATCGATCAATTGATGAAGGAGCACCCTGAACTGCTCAGCGTCACCTTCCATGGTGTCCCGCCGGGCGCGTCCAAGGACCTGTTCGCGATGTTCGCGGGCTCGTTCCCGGACCGGGTCGGAAAGGCTTCCGCCGACGACGACATCATGGTCGCGGCAAAGGGCTTCACGATCATCGACCCGCGCTGGAACAAGCAGGACCCCGAGCCTAAGTTCCTGGTCCTCGTGCCCCTTCGCGATGCCAAGGCGCAAAACGTCGGCTGCATAGTCTTCGCATTCAAGAACCCGAAGGGCGCTGGAAGATCGGAGGCCGAGTTCCTTGCGGCTGCCAATGGGCTGCGCGACGGCCTGCAGAAGAGCATCCCCGACCATGCGGCCCTGTTCGCGGCGGCCAAGTGACTCTGTGATGAGCGACGGCTCGGGGGTGGCCTAGTACCGTCCTCCGAGCCCTGTCCAGGTCTATGGAGCAGATGCCATGGACGTCATGGTCGTCGAGGATGAGAGGCGGCTCGGACGGGCTCTCGCCGCGGCGCTCGGCGAGTTCGACATCCGGGCGGTCCTGACCGCATGCGGCGCCGAGGCGGACAAGGCCCTCGCCGGCGCGACTTTCGATGTGATCGTCCTCGACCTCAACCTACCGGACGGCGACGGGCTCGACCTGATGCGGCGGTGGCGGGCCGAGGGCATCCCGGTGCCGGTGCTGGTGCTCAGCGCACGGGGCAGCCTGGAGCAGCGGATCAAGGGGCTAAACCTTGGGGCCGACGACTACATGTCCAAACCCTTCAGCGTGGACGAACTCGTCGCGCGCCTGCGTGCTCTCGGCCGACGCAATGCCGGAAACCAAAGCACGCGGATCAGCCACGGCGCGCTGACGATCGACCTCGTCGAGCGGATGGTGCGGGTGGACGGCAAGACCCTCGACCTAACGGGACGCGAGTTCGCTCTCGTCGAGTTTTTCCTGCGCAACCCCGGGCGGATCCTGCCCCGGACGGTGATCCGCGAGTCGGTCTGGCCGTCGCAGCATACCGTTGAGAACAACCTCCTAGACGTTCACATGAGCCGCCTGCGCCAGAAGCTGGAATCGGTCGCAGGGCGACCGCTCATCCGGACGATCCGCGGCATCGGGTATCAGCTCACATGAAGTCGTTCCGCGTTCGCATGACCATGATGTTCGCCTGCGCGGCGATGGTGGCGCTCGCGGCGATGCTCGCGATCGGGCACCAGCTGCTGGAAAATCGCCTGATGGCGGGCCTCGACGCGATGATCGCTGGCCACTCCGACCAGATCGTCGCGCGTATCGCCTTCGATGCCGATACGATCGACCAATCCACACTGCGGCGGCGGATCCACGAGGCTAACGAGCATCTCTCGGACCTCATCTACATCAACGTCACGTCGCGCAAATCAGGTAACTGGGTCAGCTATCGGTCCAGTAAGCTGCTCGGACAGGATATTCCGGTCAACGAGGCGTGGGCCGCCTTCACTGCGGTCCTGCCCGGGATCGGCGCGATCCGCGCGCAGGCGGTGAGGGTCGGCCCCTTCGAGGTCGTTGTCGGTACGCCACTCGCCCCCGTTTACCGGACCATGGCGAGCTACGAGCGGATCGGCATCCTGCTCCTGTTGGCGACGGTGTTCCTCGGTGCGGCTATCGGCTTTTTCCTAAGCCACATCGCGCTCGCCCCGATCCGGGCGATCGCGGCGACGGCCGAGCGGGTCAGTTCCAACGATCTCGCCGCCCGGATCCCCGTTGGCCAGGCGCACGACGAGCTGTCGGCGCTCGCACGCCTCCTCAACCGGATGTTTGACCGGTTGGAGGCGGCCTTCGAGCAGGCGAGGGGCTTCTCCTACGATGCGTCCCACGAGTTGAAGACCCCCCTGACCCTCATCCGGCTCCACGCCGAGCGGATGCTGCGCGACAACGACTTCCCCGCCGAGCACGCCGAGGCGGTCGTCGTCCAGATCGAAGAGATCGCGCGCCTCGACCGGGTCATCGACGCGCTCCTCTTCCTGGCGCGCGCGGACGCGGGAGCCGCGGTGCTGCGCGCCAGCGCACAGGACCCCGAGCCGCTGCTGCGCGCCGTGAGCCGCGACGCCGCGATCCTCAGCGAGCCGAGCGGCTGCCGCTACAGCTTCAGCCACGAAGGGCATGGACAGGCGGTGATGGAGGAGGGCTTCATCCGCCAAGTGCTGTTCAACCTTCTCGTCAACGCCATCGACGCCTCGCCGCCCGCCGGCACCATCACCGTCGCCTCACGGATCTGCGCGGATCATTGGCAGGTCTCGGTGGAGGACGAGGGGCCTGGACTTCCGCCGGCACTGCGCGCGCGAATGTTCGATCGGTTCGCGCGCTTCGACGCGCCCAAGGAGTCCGATCGCGGCAGTGGGCTAGGGCTCGCCATCAGCCGCCGGATGGTCGAGCTTCACGGCGGGCGGATCTACGCCGCCGACCGGGCCGCCGGGCCGGGATTGCGGGTCGTCTTCGAGCTGCCAGCGGTGCCAGCGTGAGGACTTTCTCCGCCCTCCTTTCGAGCCGGGAGCTGCGGGCGGTCGCCGTCGCGCTCCTGCTTGGCGGATGCCAAGTCGCCGAGCGGCCGAGCCCACCCGGTCTTGGTCTGTCGGCGGGATGGTCTACGTCGGCGCCGCAGGCCGGGCTCGAGCCCGTCGCGGACTGGTGGCGCACCTTCCGGAGCCGAGAGCTCGACGACCTCGTATCCCGTGGTCTTGCGGAGAGCCCCACCCTGGAGGCGGCTGCCGCCCGCATCGGACAGGCGCAAGCTGCGGCCAGGATCGCAGCGGCGGTGCTGGTGCCCGGCGTCGGGGTGATCGACGGCGTGGACCGCAGCGTCGGGGTGTCCGAGAAGATCAAGCAAAGCCTCCTCGTCCAGGCGAGCTATGAGGTGGATCTCTGGGGCCGCAACCGGGCCCTGGCCGATTCCGCCGCGACCGTCTCCATCGCCGCAGGCCTCGATGCCGAGACCGCTCGGCTGCTGCTGGCCGCCGGCATCGCCAACACGTACTTCCAAGTCCTCTCCCTGCGCGAGCGGGTGCGGCAGGCCCAGGCCGCCGCCGAGGACGCGCGCCGCGTCCTCGGCTTGGTGCGCGCCCAGCGCGAGGCGGGCACGGCGAGCGACCTCCAGGTCGAGCAGCAGCGCAGCGCGCTGGGCGCTTTCGAGGCGACCATCCCAGTCTTGGCTCAACAGGGTGAGGCCGCCGCGCACCTGCTCGCCGTCCTCGTGGGCCTTGAGCCAGCGGCCTTGCGCGTCTCCGGAACGGGGCTGGGCCGGATCGGTCGGCCGACCCCGAGGGTAGGCCAGCCCGGTACGCTGCTGGTCCGCCGCCCCGATGTCAGGGCCGCCGAGGAACGGCTGGCCGCCGCAGGGTTCGACATCGCCGCCGCTCGGGCGGCCTTCCTGCCGCGCCTCGTAGTCGCGGGTGGCTTCGGCCACGTCGCTGAGACAACGTCCGGCCTGTTGCCGAGCGCGCTTCTGACGAGCCTCGCCGCCGGTCTCACTCAGCCGCTGTTTGACGGCGGGCGGCTCGACGGCCAGCTCGCGTTGACGCATGCACGGAGTGCCGAGTTGTTGGCACTGTACCGGCAAGCAGTGCTTACTGCGGTGCAGGATGTCGAGGATGGCCTGAGCGCCCTGCACAACCTACGTCGTCAGGAGGAGGCGAGCCGCACCGCCGTCGAGGCGGCGCGGCGGGCACGCACCATCGCCGAACAGCAGTACCGCATCGGCAGCGCCGACTACCTTACCGTGCTGAACACGCAACGGACGCTCTACGGCGCCGAGGACGCCCTGCTCCAAGTGCGGTTCGCCCAGCGCGTGACCCTCGTGGCGCTGTTCCGGGCGCTGGGTGGCGGCTTCGGTGGCGGGCCCGGGCCTCTGGTGACAGGGCCGGGGACCTTATGATCGAGATCTCAAATGATTGAAGCCGAGCAGCGCTCACGCCTTGGCCGGCGCCGGCTCGTGCGTGCCGCCTTCCTGGTCGCGGCAGGTTGTTTCGCCTACGCGGCATTTCGCTTCGCCCCGTCCGACTACACCGGGCCAGTCGCGGACCTCCTCCTGCAGCGGATGCGCCCTCCTTCGGGCGGGACGACGAAAGCCAAGGCTCCGCCGATCCCCGTGACCGTAGTCCGCGTCGGTTTGCGAGACATCCCAATTACTCGCAGCGGGGTGGGGACAGTGACGCCGCTCGCCATCGTCGATGTCAAAGCGCGGGTCGACGGCCAGATCCAGACCCTATTCTTCAAAGAGGGCGAGACGGTCGAGGCGGGCGCGCGCCTCGCCCAACTTGATGCGCGGACCTATGCCGCGGTCGTCACGCAGGCCGAAGCCGCCCGCGACAAGACGCTGGCGAACCTTTCCAGCGCCGAAATCGAGGATGCGCGCGCGCGCAAGCTTACCAGCACCGGGGCGGGCACCCTTCAGAGCGCCGACGCCGCCCGCGCCCAGCTTGCGGTGATGAAGGCGACAGCCGCTGGCGATCAGGCGACCCTTGAGCTGGCGCGGCTCAACCTCGGCTTTACCACCGTGCGGGCGCCGTTCGGCGGGCGCGTCGGCTTAGGCAGGTAAGCGAGGGCGCCATCGTGCAGGGCGGCAACGCTGGCGGCATCGTCACGATCACGCAGATGAAGCCGATCTCGGTCGTTTTCTCCCTGCCGCAAGAGGACCTACAGGCAGCTCTCGCTGGCAGCCGAGCCGGCCCGCTCACGGTCGTCGCAGAGGGGCGGGAGGGTGGAGGACCGCTCGCCGAGGGCACGCTGGCGGTGATCGACAGCCAGGTCGATGCCGGTAACGGCATGATCCGCCTCAAGGCCGTGTTCGCCAACGACGACGGCGTACTCTGGCCGGGCCAGTTCGTGACCGCGCGCATCCGGGTTCGGACCGACGTGAGGGTGCCGACGGTACCGGAAGAGGCCATCCAGAATGGCCAGAAGGGTGCCTTCGTATTCGTCGCGAACCCGGATCGCACCGTGGTGGTCCGGCCCGTCCGTCCTGGTCCGGGAGCGGACGGCTTCACCGTCCTGCTCGATGGCCCCGAACCTGGCACGGAGGTCGTCCTGACCGGGCAGGCTCGGCTCACCAACGGGGCGCGGATCGAGCCACGCCCGGCCCCGCCGCCGATCGCCACCGTGACGCGTGCCGGGCGAGGTTGACGCCGAATCGACGGCGCCCCGGCGGGCGCATCGTGAGCCTCCCCCTCTAACTCAAGGCAAAGCCCGGCGATGACCGCAATCTTCATCCGCCGCCCGATCGCCACCGGACTCCTTGCCCTGGCGCTCGTGCTGCTCGGAGGCCTGTCCTACGCGCTGCTGCCGGTCGCTTCGCTCCCACAAATCGATTTTCCGACGATCAATGTCCAGGGCAAGTTGCCGGGTGCCAGCGCCGACACGGTCGCCTCGTCCATCGCCACGCCTTTGGAACGTGCGCTGACCCTGGTTCCGGGCATCGCCGAGATGACCTCGGTCAGCTCGGCCGGGGTCACCTCGGTCACCCTCCAGTTTGACCTGTCGCGTGGCCTCGACGGAGCCGCACAGGACGTCCAGGGCGCTCTGACCGCAGCGTCAGGCGTGCTGCCACGCACGATGCCGAGCCCGCCCACCTACAAGAAGATGAACCCCGCCGACGCCACGATGCTCAGCCTGGCGCTGACCTCGGACACCCTCCCGTTGATCGAGATCGACCGTTACGCGCAGGATGTGCTCGCGCCGATCCTCCTCCAGATCGCAGGCGTCGGGGTGGTGGACTTCCACGGGCCGCAGCGCCCGGCAATCCGCGTGCGCGTCGATCCCGACCGCATCGCTGCACGCGGCCTGACGCTCGCCGACGTGCGCGCGAGCATCGCGTCCGAGACCATCAACGCGCCGAAGGGCTCCCTGAAGGGCGGCACGCGCAACGTCATCATCGACGCCACAGACCAAGTGCTCAGCGCCGACGCCTACCGCGGCCTCGTGATCGCCTATCGCAACGGCGCGCCGATCCGTGTTCGCCGACGTGGCCACCGTGATCGACGGGCCGGAGGACACTCAACAGGCGGCTTGGTTCCAAGGGCGCCCATCCGTCATCATCGATATCAAGCGGCAACTCGGCTATAACGTCGTCGAGACGATCGACGCGATCAAGGATCGCTTGCCAGCGCTCCAAGCCTTGTTGCCGGCTGCGATCACCCTGGACGTGCGTTCCGACCGCTCCGACGTGATCCGAGCCTCCCTCGCCGATGTCGAGCATACCATCCTGATCACGATCGGCCTCGTCGTGGCGGTGATCTTCTGCTTCCTCGGCTCAGTGCGCGCGACGCTGATCCCCAGCCTGACCATCCCGCTGTCGCTGGTCGGCACCTTCGCGGTGATGTACCTGCTCGGCTACAGCCTGGACAACCTGTCGCTGATGGGGCTCACGATCGCCATCGGCTTCGTGGTCGACGACGCGATCGTGGTGATCGAGAACATCGTCCGCCACATGGAAATGGGAAAGGACCGGCTGCGGGCGGCGATCGACGGGACGGCGAGATCGTCTTCACCATCGTCTCGATGACGGTGTCGCTGATCGCGGTGTTCATCCCGATCCTGCTGATGGGCGGCCTGGTCGGGCGCCTGTTCCGCGAGTTCGCGGTCACCGTCACCGTGGCGATCCTGCTGTCCGGGATACTGTCCCTGACGGTCACGCCGATGCTCTGCGCGCAGTTCCTCGACGACGGGCACGCGCATCCGAACCGCTTCCAGCGGGCCGCGAACCGGTTCTACGACGGCTTTGCGCGACTCTACGGGCGCAGCCTCGACCTCGCCCTGCGATGGCGCGCCCTGACGCTCGCGAGCGCTTTGGCCGCGCTCGCCGCCACGGTCTACCTCTATCTTGAGATCCCCAAGGGATTCCTGCCGCAACAGGACACTGGCTTCATCCAGGCCACCGCCCAGGGCTCGCCCGACATCTCGTTCCCAGCGATGTCGGCCAAGGTCCGCGAACTCTCCGACCGGGCGATGTCCGATCCCGACATCGACAACGTCGGTGCCTGGATCGACGCCTCGCCATCCTCCAGCGTCGGCCGGCTCGACTTCAACCTCAAGCCCTTCTCCGAGCGGACCGGATCGATCCAGGCCACCCTCGACCGCCTGCGCCGGATCGGCGCCGAGATCGAGGGCCTCAAGCTTTCCTTGCGCGTTCGCCAAGACATCCAGGTCGGCGGACGCATCACCGCCGCGCAATACCAGTACACCTTGCAGGCGCCGGATTCCGCGGAGCTGCTGCGCTGGACCGACGTCATGGCGCGCGAGCTGGCCGCCCTGCCGCAGGTTCGGGACCTCTCCTCCGACAAGCAGCCGGACGCGACGAGCGTTCGCCTGGAGATCGACCGTGTCACGGCCGGACGTCTCGGCGTCAGCGTCCAGGCGATCGACGACGCCCTCTACAATGCGTTCGGTCAGCGCCAGATCGCCGTGATGTTCACGCAGGTCAACCAGTACCGGGTGATCCTGGAGGTCGCCCCGGACGCCCAGGGCGGTCGCGAGGCGCTGGCAAGCCTCTACGTCCGCTCGGCCGCGACCGGACGGCTCGTGCCCCTGGACATGCTGGTGCGGCCCGTGGCGACCGTCATGCCGATCAACGTCAACCATTTCGGGCTGATGCCCTCGACGACGCTGTCGTTCAACCTCGCGTCGGGCGCGGCACTGGGCGAGGCCGTGGGAGCGATCCGGGCGGCGGAACTACGAGCGGGGATGCCGGTCGCCGTGATCGGCAGCTTCCAGGGCGCCGCGCAAGCCTTCCAGGACTCGCTCAAGAGCCAGCCCTGGCTGATCCTGGCGGCGGTGCTCGCGGTCTACGTGGTGCTCGGCGTCCTCTACGAGAGCACTATCCACCCGGTCACGATCATCTCGACCCTGCCCTCGGCCGGGCTCGGGGCCCTCCTCGCTCTCTCATGGGCCGGTCACGACCTCTCCATCATGGGCATGGTCGGCATCGTGCTGCTGATCGGCATCGTGAAGAAGAACGCGATCATGATGATCGACTTCGCCCTCGAGGCCGAGCGCAACCGGGGCCTGGACGCGGCGCAGGCCATCCGCGAGGCCTGCCTGCTTCGGTTCCGGCCGATCATGATGACGACCTTCGCCGCCCTGTTCGGCGCCCTGCCTCTGGCGCTGGGCGCCGGGCCGGGCTCCGAGATCCGCATCCCGCTGGGCATCGCGATCGTCGGCGGACTCGCCATCTCGCAGGTCCTGACCCTCTACACCACACCCGTCATCTATCTCGCGTTCGACCGGCTCGCGCGCGGTCGGCGGCACGTAAGCCCGCTCGATGGGACCGCTGCTTAGGGCAGCGGCCCTCGGGCGATACGCGACGGTCCCCGTGAAGGCCAGGGACCGTCGGACATCGAGATCAGTCGTCGTCGTTCTCCTCGCTCACGGCGCCGGAGTGGGGATCGACCTTGACCTCGACGATCCGGCCGTCCTTGATCGCCTTGCCTTCCCAATGGCCGTCGTCGGCCTTGAGCTTGGTCAGGCCGGTGTAGCCGGCGGCGGCGAGCTTCTGGACGACTTGTTCCTGAGGCATCCAGTCCGGTCCGGGGCCCTTCGACTCCGCGATGGCCGGGCCGCAGAGGGCCCCCACCAACACGGCCGGCACCAGCCAGCCGTAGGCGACGTTTTTGCCGATCGTCATGCTTTGTCTCCTCGATGATCGAGCCGCCCATGATCGAACGGCGTCATCCGTGTGGCAGATCCGGGCCACCTGAAGCTGACCGCCTTCGTCAGGATCCTGTCAGATAGCCGGCGGCTTACTTACTCATCGTCGTCTACGAGGTCGCTCGCAGCTCCGGATCGAGGGTCAACCCTCAACGTGACGATCCTCCCGTCCTTGACCGCCATGGCCTCCCAGTAGTCGGCGCCGTCGCTGAGCTTAGTGACGCCGGTGTAGCCGGAGGCCGCCAATCGCTGGACGGCTTGTTCCTGGGCTATCCGGTCCGGTCCTGGCGACCTCGGCTCCGCGGTCGAGGGACCGCAGAGAAGGGCCGCTGCCGCCGTCGTCAGACACGCCAAAGAGGTGGTCCTGCCGAATGTCATCGTTCTGTCTCCGTGTTCGCGCCGCACGCCATCGGGCGGTGAGGTCCGTATCGCAGGTCTCGAACACGTGGGGCTGACGCGATCTGTCAGGCTACCGTCAGGGTGTGAAGGCGGCTCTGCCCAAGAGCATCACCCACCATCCGCCTTGCACGCGCTCGAGACCCCTAGCGCCGCGAGCCTGCGGCGGGCCCGGCCCAACGCACGCCGCGGCAGCGGGCCGAGGTCGCCCTGGGCCGCGATGGCCTGCTGCGTGGCTCGGCGCAGGAGGGAACGAGCCAAGCGACGCAGCCGCGGGTCGATCCGGCCGTCGGGCGCGTCGAGGAGTAGGTCGACGGTCCGCAGGAGAGGGTAGCTGCCGCTACGCGCGGTGCGCGCGGTTAAGGCCACTTGCTCGATCGGGACCGCCCTGACATCGTCGGACAGGTGACCCATGCCGGTGAAGCCGATTCCCGCCGGGTCGCGCCCGACGCGGTTCACCACCTCGGCCTCGCTGCCGCCCTCGGGTACCTCGCGCCAACTGCCGACTTGGCCGTTCACGCTCAGCACGTGCCGCCGGATGGTCAGCGCGCGGGCCGATTCGACGCTGCCAGTCTAAGCCGCCCAACACGCGGATCGGCTCCGTTCCGAGGGGAAGGGCGACCCCGACATCCTCCCACCGCGTGACCGGGGCGTGTCCCCGCCATCGGGTCGTCGAGAACACCGCGTCGAGCTGTGCCAACGATAGGCTGCCGACGGGATTGTTGCGGTGGACGATCACCGCCACCGCGTCCACGTAGCCGAAGCGGTTCCAATTGCCGGCCGCGACCGGGAGTACGAACGGCGCTCGGCCTGCATGGTGCTCGCGGAATACCGTGAGATCCGCCTCGGCCGCCTCTCGTGTCAGTAGGGCGAAGTCGGCGGATCCTTCAAGGAAGGCGCGCAGCTTCGGGTCAAGGGCACCCTGCGGTGGGCCGAATGGCGGCTCGATCTGCACGGCACCGCCTGAGGTCGCCACGATCAGCGGTGCGAGTTCCGACAGGATCGTCGGCACGCTACCTGTCGCCGGTCCGCAGCCCGCACGAACCGGCGAAGCGACAAGGAGGACTGACCCGACAAGGGCGGCGCGGACGACGCTCCTGTGGGACCCGCCGGCGCGCGCGCGGGCTCGGTGGCAAGCTGGCTCGATCATTGGCGGGTTCCGTTTGAAGCGGTTCCCGACAAACGCGAGATCCGGACGGTGTTCGGGCGGGGGTAGGTCAGGGTTCGGCGGGGAGGCTCTCGTCGGCGGTCTGGACCGATACGGCCCCCGGCTTCGCCTCATCCAAGGTGATCGTCGCCCGCAGGCCACGGCCGGCACAGCCGTCCGCCAGAGAGATAGACCCGCCGTTCCTCTCGACGAACGCACGCACGATCGCGAGCCCGAGGCCGCTTCCGCCCGGGTCGCCCGGGCGCTCGATCCGGTAGAACCGCTCGAACACCGACGCACGCTCGGTCTCGGGTATGCCGGGGCCGTCGTCAGCTACCACGACGCAGACCCTGTGCGGCCCACACTTGTCGCGTTCAACCTCGACGCAGACTTTGCCGCCGTGCACGTTATATCGCACGGCGTTATCGATGAGGTTGCGCAGCGCCTCCTCCAGAAGCATCGGATCCGCGATGATCGTCAGCGGCCCGTCTTCGGGCGCCGCGAATGACAGGTCAATTCCGCGACGTCGGGCGGCGAGCGCGGCATCGAGCGCCGCCTCGCGAGTTAGCTCCACGAGGTCGAGGTGCCGCGGCTCGAAACCGCCGCGCCGCCTCCTCCTCGACGGCAGCGAGCGTCAGGAGTTGCGCTATCAGTCGATCCAGGCGTGCGACCGCCGAATCGATGTCCGTACGCGAGGAGCGCCATGGGTCGCTGCCGACCGGCTGCCGATCGAGCAATGCGAGGTGGGTGCGCAAGATCGCCACCGGGGTTCGGAGCTGGTGCGAGGCGTCCGCCGTGAATTGGCGCATCACCGCCATGGCGTGATTGAGCTTACCCAACAGCTCGTTCAGCGCGACCACCAGGGGAAGCGCCTCATGGGGCACTTCCGTGACCTGAAACGGCGCCACCGACCCGCCGCCGCCGAGGCCGCGTCGCTCCACCTCCCGCCGCAGCCTGTCGAGCGGCGTCAGCCCAAGGCGGACCGCGAACCACACCAGCAGGCTTCCGATGCCGGCGAGCACGGCGCCGAGCGCCGTCAGCGCCAGAAGCATGCGCTGGGCGAGGAGGTCGCGGCCGTGCGTTGTCTGCGCGACCTGCACCAGGGCGATGTGCCGGGTGACGTAGATCGGCTTGAGCAGCATGCCGATCCGCACCTTCTGGCCCAGGAACACGCTGTCGCGGTAGGTGAGCGTATCGAGGCGCGGCTCGCTTTCAGGAAGCGGCAGGTCCTTGTAGCCGGTCAGGAAAGTGCCGTCGGTCGTCACGTTATAGAAGATGCTGTCGCGCTCCGAGTTGGAAAGCATGCCAAAGGCAGCGGTCGGCATGTCCACGACCACCTGCCCATCCTGCACCAGCAGCCGCTCTGCGATCGATAGGACCGATCCGGCCAGGATGCGGTCGTAGGCGCGGGTGACGAAGGTCTCGACAAACCATGTGCCCCCGACGGCGAGCGTCACGGCGAGCGCGGCCATCGGGATGAGCAGGTAGGCGGCGACACGCCCCCGGAGGGAGCGCAACGTCACCGCTTGGACTCGACCACCCTGGGCTCCAGGAGGTAGCCCAACCCACGCATAGTCACGATCCGCGGACCGGCCTCGCCGAGATGGCGCCGCAGACGGGCGACGTAGACCTCGATCGCGTTCAGTGAGATCTCTTCGTCGAAGCCGAACACTTCGGCGGTCAGGCGCTCCTTGGAAACGATCTTGCCGGCCCTGGTGATCAGCGATTCGAGGATCGCCAACTCGCGCTTTCGGAGGGACAAGACCTTGCCCGAAAGCATCGCCACCTGAGCGGAGCGGTCGTAGACCAACTCTGCGCAGGACAAGATCGGGTCTGCCTGGCCGCACCCGCGCCGCACCAGCGCACGCACCCTCGCCTCCAGCTCAGCCGGATCGAAGGGCTTGGCGAGGTAGTCGTCGGCTCCGAGGTTCAAGCCCCGCACCCGGTCGGAGATCTCGGAGCGAGCCGTCAGGATCATCACCGGCGTCGACAGGCCGGCGCGGCGGATGCCACGAAGCACGTCGAAGCCCGACCGGTCCGGCAGGCCGAGGTCGAGCACGACGAGGGCGTAACTCTCCTCGCGCAGTAGATGCAGCACCTCCGAGCCGTTGTCCACGTGATCGACCGCGAAGCCGCTGATCCGCAGCGAGGACACGATGCCCCGTGCCAGCGCGGCGTCATCCTCGACGATGAGGATCCGCATAGTTCCGTTCCTCCCTCCGGTCCGTCGCGTCGTATGGCGCGCGTCGGTGCCGCTGTGTCAGGATGATGAAAGCTCCATCGGATATCCCACCATTCATAACCGGTGCGCAACAGACAAGCACCGCAGGACTATAGGGGGAGAAGGATATGTCAAAGCGAACCACCGTTTCGCTCGTCCTGTCCATGACGCTATTGGCGTCAGCGGTCCAAGCACAGACCGCGATCCCGCCAGGATATCCAGCTTCCTATGCAGATGTGATCGACGCCGCCAACAAGGAAGGCGCTCTGTCAATATATTCGACGGCGGACGCCTCGGAGGTATCGGATCTGCTCGCCCAATTCCGGGCGATCTATCCCAAGCTCAAGGTCGAGTACGCCGACCAGAACTCGACCGAGCTCTATAGCCGCTTCGTCGGAGAGGCGGCGGCCGGCGCGACCGCCGACCTGGTCTGGTCGTCGGCGATGGACCTGCAGATCAAGCTGGTCAACGACGGCTACGCCATGACCTACGCCTCGCCGGAGCGGGACAGTCTGCCGGACTGGGCGAAGTGGAAGGACCAAGCCTACGGAACGACCGCCGAGCCTATCGTCTTCGCCTACAATTCTCGCCTGCTGTCCGGCGCCGACCTGCCACGCAGCCACGGCGAGTTCGCCGCATTGGTGGCGGAGAAGCGCGATGCCTTCAAGGGCAAGGTCACGTCCTACGATCCCGAGCGCTCGGGTGTCGGCTTCCTCTATGTCACTCAAGACGTGCAGATCAGTCCCGCCAACACGTGGGACACGGTCAAGGCCATGGGCAAGGCCGAGGCGAAGTTTTACACCTCGACCGGCGCAATGATCGAGCGGGTCGTGTCAGGCGAGCACACGCTCGCCTACAACATGATCGGCTCCTACGTACTCCAGCGGAGCCGTAAGGATCCGAGCCTCGGCTTTATCCTACCCAAGGATTACACGCAGGTGATGTCGCGCATTGCCTTCGTTTCCGCCAAGGCGAAGAACCCTAACGCCGCAAAGCTGTTCCTCGACTTCCTGCTGTCGAAGGCCGGGCAGGTCGAGTTGGCCAAGCGCGCGATGACCTCGGTCCGGACCGACCTTCAGGCCACTCACGGCATCACCAGCTTGCCCGGCGTCGGCGAGGTCACCCTCAGGCCGATCAGGGTCGGGCCGGAACTGCTGACCTACCTCGACCAGATCAAGCGGCTGCGCTTTCTGAAGCTGTGGCAGCGCAACCTGAACGGGGGTTGATCCGTGGCCCGCCCCTTCCGTATCGCGATCATCATCGCCACCGCCATGATGATCCTCGGCCCCGTGGGGCTGGTGGTCTACCAGAGCTTCCTCAGCGGCCCGTTCTTCCAGCCCGACAGCGGCCTCTCGACGGGGGCCTATGAGTTCGTGTTCCTGGAGGAGGACGACTTCCGCGAAGCTTTCGTCAACTCCGCGATCATTGCCATCGGCATGACGGCCATAGCCGTTCCCCTCGGCTGCATGATGGCGTTTCTCTTGGTCCGCACCGACCTGCCGGGCCGGCGGCTGATCGAGCCGCTGGTGCTCGTGCCCATGTTCGTCTCGTCGGTGGTCCTGGCCTTCGGCTTCGTCGTGGCTCTGGGTCCGGTCGGACTGGTCAGCCTATGGGTCAAGGGCCTTGTCGGCACGGTGCCCTGGTATCTGTACTCGAAGACCTCGCTGATCCTGATCGCCGGGCTGACGCACGTGCCGCACGTGTTCCTCTACGCATCGTCGGCCCTCCGCTCGCTTGGCTCCGACGTGGAGGAGGCTGCCCGCTCGGCCGGGGCCGGGCCCCTGCGGGTGGCGCTGACTGTGAGCCTGCCGATGATCATGCCGAGCATCCTCTACGCCTCGGTGCTGGTGTTCTTCCTCGGCTTTGAGCTGTTCGGACTGCCGCTGGTGCTTGGCGACCCGGAGCGGATCCTGGTGCTTGCGACCTACCTCTACAAGCTCACGAACAAGCTCGGGACGCCGTCCTACAACCTGATGGCCGTGGTCGTGGTCGCAATCATCTTCGTGACGCTCCCGCTCGTCTACACGCAGCGCAAGCTGCTTGCGGCCGCGAACCGTTACATCGCCGTGAAGGGCAAGGCGACCGCCCAGAAGCCGCTGGCGATCGGGTTCTGGCGCTGGCCAGCCACGCTGGTGATCGTCGCGTGGCTCGGCTTCACCGTGATCGTGCCGGTCTCGGCGCTGGTGCTGCGCTCGTTCCTCTCGACCTGGGGCGAAGGCGTCGCCATCCTGCCGAACCTGACGCTCGCCCACTTCCGCGAGCTGATGGAATATCCCAACCTCGTGAGAGGCATCGCCAACACGTTCCTGATCGCCTCGGTCGGCGGCGCGCTCTCGGTCGGATTCTACGCGCTCGTGAACCTCGCCCTGCATCGTTGGCGTTCGCGCTGGACGGCAGTGCTCGACTACCTCGTGCTGGTGCCACGAGCGATGCCCGGCCTGATCGCGGGCTTGGCGATGTTCTGGGTGTTCCTGTTCACGCCGTTCCTGCAGCCCCTACGCCAGACCCTGTTTAGCCTGTGGCTCGCCTATACCCTGGTCTGGCTCGCCTACGGCATGCGCCTCGTCAGCGCCTCTCTGCTCCAGATCGGGCCTGAACTTGAGGAGGCAGGCCGCGTCGTCGGCGCGAGGCCGGGCCAAGTGAGCCGCGACATCACCCTGCCGCTCATCAAGGCTGGCCTGATCGGGTCGTGGATCCTGATCTTCGTCACCTTCGTGCGAGAGTATTCTACCGGAGTCTACCTGCTGAGCCCGGGCACCGAGGTGATCGGCTCCCTCCTGGTCTCCTTATGGGGTACCGGAGCCGTTGACCTCGTCACCGCCCTTTCGACCGTGAACCTCGCCATGGTGCTCGTCGGCCTCGCGCTGATGTTCGCCCTCGGGAACAAGCGACATGCCTAAGCTCGTCATCGAAGATCTCCACCTCCGCTATGGCACCGTGGAGGTGCTGAAAGGCATCGACGCGCGCTTCGAGGAGGGCTCGGTCGTCTGTTTGCTCGGGCGCTCCGGGAGTGGCAAGACCACCCTGTTGCGCTCGATCGCCGGCCTGGAGGAGCCCTCCCGCGGGGCGATCCGCATCGACGGTCGCGCCGTCTTCGATGCAAGCGCGAAGGTCAACCTGCCGCCCGAGCGGCGCGACCTTGGGTTCGTCTTTCAATCATATGCGCTCTGGCCGCACCGCACCGTGTTCGAGAACGTCGCCTATGGTCTTCGTCTGCGCGGAGAGACGAAGGCCGCGCTTCACCGGAAGGTCCAGGAAGCACTTGAGGGGGTCGGACTAGGGGCGTTGGCCGACCGCTACCCGTCGCAACTTTCCGGCGGTCAGCAGCAACGCGTCGCGATCGCGCGGGCGCTGGTCTACGAACCCCCCGTGATCTTGCTCGACGAGCCGCTCTCGAACCTCGACGCAAAGCTACGCGAGGAGGCACGGATCTGGATCCGCAACCTGATCAAGCGCCGCGGGATCACGGCGGTCTTCGTTACCCATGACCAGAGCGAAGCGCTCGCCATCGCCGATCAGATCGTCCTCCTCGACGGCGGACAACTCGTCCAGTCAGGCACGCCCGAGGATCTCTACGAGCGTCCTGCGACGCTGTTCGCCTCGGAGTTCATGGGAACGAACAACACGTTGAGCGTTGCGGTGGAAGCGCGGCAGGACGATCGCGCGCTTGTCACGATCAATGGGCACCGACTGTGGGGCGTCGCACGGGCGCCGGAAGCATCGAACGGATTGGCTGCCGGCGCAGGCAGGGACGCCAAGGGCGTCATTCGGATCGAGGCGATACGCTTGGCGGACGAGGGGGGCGACAACCGGTTGCTGGCCGAATACGAAACCTCGATCTATCTCGGCAACCAATTCGAGCACCTCTTCCGCTGTGGCGATCAGACCATCCGCGCGCTATCTGACAGGCGCGCCCGGCCTGGCCCGCATTGGCTAGAATGTCCGCAGAATCGCCTCTGGGTGTTCTGAGCACGACATCGGGAATCGTGCGGATATGCTCCGATGACGGAGCGGACGCAGCTGGGCTTGCGGTTGCAACGATCGAAGAAAGATCGGATCGCGTCGACCGGGGCATCAATGTGGGCGAACATCTCGCATTGTGTGTCCTGTCGGCAGGACTAGGGCCAGAGCATCGCGGCTAGGTCCTGCCCCAGCCCCGCCATGTGGGGACCATGGGCCGCCCCGACCCGGGCGGTTGCGCCCGCGATGTCGAGGCGCCTCCGATCCTCGCTCCGAGCTGGCGCCCGGTCGCTCCCCCCATGCCATCCCGGGATGACCCGCCGGTCGGGTCGCAGGCCCATGCGCCGATGCGAAGCGTTTCCCGCGGCTAACCGGCGTGTTAGCTCCTGTGTTCGCTCTGGAGACGGGCATGATCGATAGGAAACGCATGCCTGCCACAGGGGCGGCGTTCGTGGTCGCGCTCCATGGCCGCCTGTTCGTCCCCCTATCCGGTGCCCCGGGAGCCGGGCGGAGCTTCCCAAAGCTTCTCCTGGATCAATTCTGCTCCGTGGCAGGAATCTCGCCCCACCTGTTGAACCTCTGGGCATTCGACGATCCGGTCGCAAGGCCACGCCTCGTCGCCGGCATCGCGGGTCCTTCCGACCGCCCCGACCGGGACTGGCGCCTGTTTCGGGCCGCCATCGAGGAAATCAGGACGTTGGACGCCCGGGGGTACGCCTGCCTTCTCGACGACGTGGACCGGATGGTTCGGGCATACGTCCTGTCGCGACCGGATCAGTTCGCACCCTGATCCTCGTTCGGCGTCGTCTGATGTATCGCCGCGTGGTCCACGACCGGTCGCGCGGCGCAAGCGGTGACGCGCCTGGTCCCGTTTCATGGGCCAGTCCCCCGGTCGTATGCGGGAAGCCGATATGCCGACGGCATCCTGGGTCCCGGGCGGTAGGAGACTTGGGGCTACCGCTCGATGCACGGGCCAACTCCGGCCGGCGCTCGCCTGAAGCGCCTCTTCGAGACTGCCGCGCCGCCTCGCGGCGAGCACCAGACCGGCCTGACAGAAAAGCTTCGACATCTCCAGGTCGACGCTTCCTATGGCACCATGCCGATCCGGAGGTCGGGTCGCCGAGGAATTAATGCGGGTCATTGGGTTGAGCACGGACGACCAGCCAGACACGAGCTGCGCCGTCTACGGAAGACGGACGCCATCAGAACGCAGCGCAACGCCAGCCAGAAAGTCGGCGAGCTGCTTCACCGGCCCGGTTGGCGCGCGACACACCAAAGTGGTCGATCGCCTCTCGCGCGGTGACCAAGCCGGCATGGACGAGCTGTCGCAAGTGGTTGGACAACGTCGACTTGGCATCTATTCCCAGCCGCTCCTGGAGCATGCCGACGGACATCCCAGCTTCGCCGGCTTGCCTGAGTTCGATCAGGATACGCAGGCGGACCGGGCTACCCAATGCCTCCAAGAGGCCTGCGGCATAGTCGATGTCCATCCGCTCGGGTTCGTCCGCCCTGGCATGTTGTGTCAAGTCGGATGACGATCGTCGATTGAGGGCATGTCCAGGATCGGTGCCGCAATCCACCGCTTGTCTCGCACCAGAGGCGACGAGATGTTCGAAGCGCTTCCGGCCAAGCACCCAACGAGTCCGACTACGTCGCCCGGGATAACGTCAGCACGCGCGAGGAAGACGACGTCGAGGCCATGTCGTGCGGCGCGGCCGGACACCTCGCCCTGCCCCACTTCCCGACATACAGCCCATGGCCGAACCTAGTCTGGGGTGGGCGACGGCGCGCTGCGACCGCCAAGCGTTTGGCCAGCCCATCCCGACGCAAGTTCCACCGGAGCAAGGTCGACTGTTTCCCCCGGCGTGGCTCCCGTTCGCAAGTGGAGCCGCCGTAGATCCGTGGATCGTATTGCTCGAGGTCGTCGACCGCCCGCACCACCCTTGGCGGGTCGCAAAGCGAACTCGACCGGCTGTTCAAATGCTGCCTGCCGATCCCCGCCACGTCACGCTGAGCTTGCGGCGGGACTTCTTCGCTATGGGGCGGGAGCCAATTCACGACGCCATTTCCGAAATCGTCGGATGACACCGACGACATCGCCTTTCCCCGTAATCAACAACGAGTCACAGCCGTCGACTCTCGACGCTGGATGCATTTCAGAATATCATAATGTTTCTTCGATGCATGTCGCTTGGCGCCTTCGAAGAACCTTTGGTGCAGAAGCCTCTGCCGTCCGCTGACGGACGAGAGGGTTCGCCGTAGGCCATCGAGCCGCGGCCGCCTGACATCCCCTCAACGCTGCATGACGCGAACGGCCGGCCCCCGTGTGCTCGGCCCGGCCCCGCGTTCGGAGACCGCACACATGCTGATCGCCTTCGCCGGCGCCTCCGGGCGCGTCGACTCCATGCACGCGGCCCTGCTCGTGGCCCATGCCGCCGGCGCCGTCGACGGGCGTGCGACGTACCTTACGGTCGGCGACACTGTCACGCCCGACGCGGGGCCGGCCCTGCACGTCGTGCGTTTGCCGGAAGGATCGACGGCGGCCGACTTGGAACGTGCCCTGGCCGACTGCCGGCGGGGCGGGGACCTCACGGTGATCGATGTCCCCCGTCGATCGCCGTTGGGCGAGGGCTGCTGGGCGGCCGCCGACCTCACGATCGTGTCCGTTGGACCTCACGAGGCCGATGAACGAGAGGCCGCTGCGTGGGTCGCGGCGCACCGCTCGTCGGGGCGCGTCGCCTATCTCGGCTGCCGGCGTGCAGGTGGCGGACCGGCTGCCCGGCGCTTTGCCGAGGCGATGATGGCGCTGGACCCGCGCGCGGACGTGGTGGCGTGCGTGCTGCCGCCGTTGACCCGCAGCGAGGCGTCGGCGCTGGCGACCGCGGTCCCGGCGGGAAGGGCGTTGCGTGTGGGACTGCTGCTGCTGGCGGCCATCAGGCAGGGGGCGGGGACGTCGAGGGATGCGGGGTTCGTCCCCCTGGAGGCCTCCGCCGAGGATGAAGGCCAGCGGATCGCCATCGCCGCGGATACGCGCTCCCTGCCCGACAGGCTGCGCGATCTCGCCGATGACGTCGAGGCGGCGGACGCCGGGCTGGGGCCGAGCGAGGCCGACATCGCGGGGGCGCCTGTCCTGGATGCTTGGGAATACGGCATCGTCCCTGTCCGCGTCCTGCGGGGGCTCGTGAGCGGCCACCCGGACATCGTCGATGGACGTCCTGCCCGCACCAGCGAAGTCTACCTTACCGATCGCATGACGTGGGCCCGGACGCTCTCGCGTTGGTACAGGCTGCGGGCGCCGGCCGATGGTACCGCACCCAACCTCCAGTAGGCCTTCCACCCGGCGCGGACGCCACATCCCCATCAACTCGATCGTGTCGCGCCGCGCATAGCCCGGCCGAGCAAGGAGTCGTGCGCCATGCGCCTCTGGATCCTTTCGGACCTCCACCGTGACGTCGGTTCGCCCTGGACGCCGCCGGCGATCCCCAAGGCCGATGTCGCCGTGGTCGCAGGGGACGTCCGCGAGGGCGTCGAGGCGGCGATCGACTGGCTGGCGTGCGCGATCCGCCCGCATATGCGCGTCATATTCGTCGCCGGAAACCACGAGTTCTACCGGGGTTGCCATGGCGAGGAGCTCGCGCGCGGCCATGCGGCCGCGAGCGAGCGAGGCATCGATTTCCTCGAGGACGACGTCGTCTGGATCGGCGACGTGGCGTTCGCCGGGTGCACCTTGTGGACCGACTACGCCCTCGACGGCGCGGCGCGCATCGCCGAGGCCATGGACGACGCACGGCACGCGATGGCCGACCACAGGCTGATCGGCCGGACGCACGGGCCGAGGTGGGCGCCGTTCCGGCCGGAGGATGCCGCCGCGGTCCATCGGGCCAGCCGCTTCCGGCTCGAGGCGCTCGCACACCTGCCCGCCTGGCGCTTGAGCTCGGCCCGCGTCGTGGTCACCCACCATGCTCCCGCGTTCGCCTCGCTCGACCCTCGCTTCGCCGGGAAGATGCTTAATCCCGCCTTCGGCTCGCGCCTTGAGGGCTTGCTGGGCCGGGTCGGGGCGGACCTTTGGGTTCACGGGCACGTACATGCCGGCCGCGACCATCGCCTGGGTTGCACCCGAGTGCTCTGCAATCCCCGGGGATACGGCCGCGAGAACCCGGCATTCGACCCGGCCCTGGTCGTCGAGATCCCTGGCTAGCGACTGACGCCCCCCCAGCGTGGAGGAACCCCATGGAGGACGTGCCCCCCGCGATCGCTCGCGCGATCGTCCTGCGCCATCTGCCCCGTCCCCTCCGCGCCGGGCTCGATCCGCGGGCCGGGGAAGGAGTGTTGCCCGCCGAACTCGCCGCCGACGCCGAGGCAATCTCGGGAGGGCTCGGCGCCGAGCTCGCCGCGTGGATCCGCGTCCACGTGGGAGAGACCGCCGGCCTGTCCCGCTGGCCGGCGGACGACGCGCCGGGCGCAGGGGTCGCCATCTCGGCCGCCGGCGGCATCGACGCGCTGGACCGGGCCGTGGCGATCCGCGACGATCCCGACCTCAGGGAGATCGGCGATGCGCTCCTGTTGCTCGGTCGCGCCGATGGGCTCGTGACTTTCGCCGGTCGCGCGGCCGTGGCGGCTTGGTCATACCTTGACCGCCTGCCCGAGGCCGGCGCGATCCTGCACCAGCTCGCGCTTGCCTCGAAGGCGGCGCAGGACGACTTCGAGGCTGCGGACGTGGCCTGGCCGGATCTCGGGGCTGAGGGGGGTAGCAGGGTGCTCCCGGACGCCGCCGTCGATGCCGCCGTCACGGCTTGGCGTGCGGCGATCGATGGGGCGTTCGCCGAGCTGCGTATCGAGGCGCGTCTGCTCGCGATCGGTCTCTCGGCTGTCGCCGCCGGGCGTGCGTTGCCCGCGTGGCAGCTCGACTCGCTGGGGCAGGTCGCGCTCGGCATCGGTCGCGCGGTCGTGGAGCCTCTGACGCTCGCCGCCACGCGCGAGGGCCACCGGCAGGGCGAGGACTACGCCCAGACCATGATCCAGGTCCTCCGGAATCGCATTCGCGAACACGAGGCGGCGGCGTCCCCCAGCGAGGTCAAGGCCGAGGCCGAGGTCGCCGTTCCGGATGGCCATGTCCTCGTGTGCCCGGGACTCCAGCGGACCGGCGCCTCCAAGGGAAAGGAGATCGCGCGCGGCTACGAACACGCCATCGGCACGGCGTTGCCCCTGGTCCCCACCCCGGACCTGGGCGGTGCCCGTCGCAAGCTCCTCGAGGAGTTCCCATACGCAACGGGTGCGGTCGATGCCGCCCTCGGGGCATTCTCGGGCCGGCCGCATGTCCACGCGCCGCCGCTGCTCGTCGTCGGTCCTCCCGGCGCGGGCAAGTCGCGCTTCGTCCGCCGCCTCGGCGAGGCGCTCGGCGTAGGCGTCTACCGTGTCGACGGGGCGAACGACGGAGGCGCATCCTTCGGCGGCACGGAACGGCGCTGGTATTCGTCGGAGCCCTGCCGTCCCTTCATGGCGGTGGCACGGCACGTCCAGGCCAACCCGATCGTGCTCGTCGACGAGGTCGACAAGGCGGCGACGCGGTCCGAGTACGGGCGCCTTTGGGACTCGATGCTCCAGGCCCTCGACCCGGAGAACGCGGCTCGCTTCCCAGATCCGAGCTTGCAGGTCGAGCTGGACATCTCCTGGGTCACGGTCATCTGCACCGCCAACACGCCGTCCCCGCTGCCGATGCCCCTGCTCGACCGGATGCGCATCGTCCGGTTCCCGGAACCCGGGCCCGAGCACCTCGAAGCCTTGCTCCCTGCCGTGCTGGCCGGGATCGCCACCGAGGCCGGGATGGATCCGCGCTTCGTGTCGCCGCTCGACAGCGTCGAGCGCGCGGCCCTGCGCTCGCGATGGCGCGGGGGGTCGGTGCGCCGGCTTCGCCGTGCGGTCGAGGCGATCCTTCGCGTGCGAGACCGGGCCCTGGCGGGGAGGCCGCAATGAACCGACCCTTCAGGATCGGCAGGTCGGCGGATCGGTCCGATGCGGATCCCGGCCGGCGGTGGCACGCGCCGCGCCTGCTCGCCGACCTCATGACCGGCGCCCATGCGTCGTCGCCCAGGCGCGTACCATGCCGGTTCTGGGTGATGTCCGACCTGCGGCTGGATCGGGACGCGGCCGACGGGCTCTTCGACGCCCCGCCTGACTTCGACGCGATCTTGGTGGCCGGCAACGTCGCGGAAGGCCTGCCGGGCGCGGTGCGCCTGCTTGACTCGGCCCTGGGCCCGATCCGCGCCGGTCGGCCCGTCATCTTCGTCCCCGGCAACGTCGACTACCGCTCCGACATGCCCATGGTCGAGGCGTTGGCCCGGGGCCGGGACGTCGCTGCCGGGCTCGGCATCACCCTGCTGTCTGACGAGGCGGTCCGGATCGGGCCACGTCACGGCGATGGCACCGTCGTCGTCGGCGCCACCCTCTGGACTGACTGGCAGCTCGGGGCGGCGCCCGGGCGGCCGCAAGCCCGCGTCGTGGCCCGGACGGCCTGGGAGGACGCCGGGAGGATCGCGCTGCGCCGGGGACGACCGCTCATTCCCCTGGACACGCTCGCGCTCCATGCGCGGTCGCGGGCATACGTCGAGGATGCGCTGACCAGCGTCGTGATCGGGTCGATGGGCCTGCCGACCGGCCAGAACGCCTGCACCGATGTCGCCCTCCCGGGCGACGTCGCGGTGGTCGTGACGTGCCACTCGCCGACGCCGCGGTCCCTTCCCGCCGACTGGGTGGACTGGCGCGAGGGTGGCTGCGCCGCAGCCGCCGTCGCCTCCGATGCGACGGCGGCCATGGAGGCCTGGGGCGCTCCCCTGCTGTGGGCGCACGGCAACGTCCCGTGCGCCGCGGACCACGTGTTCGGTCGGACCCGCATCATCGCCAATCCCCGTTTCGGCGAGCGCGTCGGTCAGGCTTTCGACCCGGCCCTCGTCATCGTTGCCTGACCCGGTCAGGCATCCTCCCAAAACGAACCCGGAGCGTGCATGCGATCGATCACCATTCCCATGGGGCGCTCCGGACGGCGGCGCGGTTCGTCCCGGCAAGCCCTGGCTCTTTGGCGGACGCGGGGCCCGTCGGGCATCGGCGCAGCCGACGTCTCCGCGCTTGCCGAAGCTGTCGCGGGCACCGCGATCCTGCGCGAGCGTCGGTGGCCGGCGGCCCGGGCGGGCGAGCCTGCGGCGGCGGCGGCGGTCGGCATCGCCCGACTGCGCGGCGGAAGGCTCGGCGGCCCGCTCGACGACTTGGTGATGTCCAAACCTCGTGGTCCTGGCCTGTCGGGACGGCGACCCGACGGCGCGCGTGGTCCTCGCGCACGCGCTCAGGGCGCTGGCTCGGAGGCGGCCGGAGAGGGCCGGACTGTCGCTGCTGGCCGATGCATGGGCCGGGCCGTTCCCGGCCGGGGTCCGCCGGAACCGTCCCGGGAGGCGCCCGTGAAGGCCGGCGCCGGCGGGACCCAGACCTGCGGCGGCGCTGCCGCCGAGTTCCTCGCGGCGCTCGCGCATGCGGGTCAGGCCGCAACCATGGACGAGGCGATCGACCGACTTCTCGAGGGACGGCCGCCGCGCCGCGCAGACCTGGCCGGGGCGGTTGTCGCCCTGGGTCGCGCCGTCGACGCCATTGGGGGGATCGGCTCATTGCCGCGGGGCGGCCCAGCGATCGTGCTGGTGATCGTTCCGTCCGGCGAGTGGGTCGCTCCGGTCGCCGCCGTGGCGGGGGATTGCCTGGTCCGTGCCGCCCGGGGCAATCCGGGGAACGGCGCCGGCCAGGGTGGACGCCTCGTGCTGCGGGCGGACGGGACAGCGACGAGCCATCGGCCGGACGTTCGTAACGATGACGTCGCCGAGGCGATGCAGGCGGGCGACGTCGTGCTCGGCGTATCCCAGGATCCTGACCGCCTGCTTCCGCGTGACCTCGTGCGTGGTGCGGAGCTACGGATCGAGGTGACCGGGCTCGATCCGGATGGCGTGGCGACGACGGTGGAGGCGGTGGTCGGCACGGCGCCGTCGACGCGGCTGCCGTACCGGCTGGCGGCGCTTTGCGACCCCGTCGACCTCGCCCTGGCCGTCCACGCGGCCCGGGGAGCGGACGCCAGCCTCGCCAGGCTGGGCGCGATCCTCGTAGCGAAGGCCGGGGGCGCCGACGACGGCCCGCGGCTCGAGGACTTGCACGGCTACGGTGCCGCGCTGGATTGGGCGCTTGCCCTGGTCGCCGACCTGCGCGCATGGCGGACGGGCGGCCCGGGTGCGCCACACTGGCGTGACCTGGAATCCGCCATCTTGCTCTCCGGGCCCCCGGGGGTAGGCAAGACCGCGTTCGCGGCCGCCCTCGCCCGCAGCGCTGGCCTGCCCTTGCTCGCCGCCTCGCTCGGCCAGTGGCAGGCGGCTCGGGACGGGCATCTCGGGCACACCCTGGGCGCGATGCGGTCGTTCTTCGAACGGGCGCGGCGGGCGCCTTGCATCGTGCTGGTGGACGAGTGCGACTCGTTCGGCGACCGGGCCCGCCTCCCCGACCAGCACCGCGACTACTCCGTGCAGGTCGTCAACGCATTCCTCGAGCACCTTTCGGGAGCGGTGCCCCGGGAGGGCGTCGTGGTGGTCGGCGCGACCAACGCGCCCGAACGCATCGACCCGGCCATCATGCGGCCCGGCCGGCTGGGCCGGCACGTGAGGATCGGGCTGCCCGATGCGGACGATCGCGCACGGATCCTGCGCATGTACCTGGGCGACGACCTGCCCGCCGCCGACCTCCGGCCCCTGGCCCGCAGGACCGTCGGCATGACGGGCGCGGACGTCGAGGCACTGGTGCGGCGAGCCCGCGGCAATGCGCGGCGAGCGGGGCGGGAGCTCGGGCGGAACGACCTCGAGGCCGCCGCGGGCGAGGCGTGCGTGCCCATCCCCAAGGCCCTGCGCCGGCGCATCGCGGTCCACGAGGCCGGGCACGTCCTCGCGGCGGCGACCGTCGGCACGGCTCACGCGCTGGGCGCCTCGATCCACGCCGGCGGAGGTGCCACGTGGATCGCGGGCGCCGGGGATGCCGCCGACGGGACGGAGGCGAGCCTGGACGATCGCCTCCTCGTGGCCCTCGCCGGGCGTGCCGCCGAGCACGAGGTGTTCGGGAACATCACGTCCGGGGCCGCGTCCGACCTGGCGGCGGCGACGGAACTGGCCGTCGCGATGGAGACCCGGCTCGGCTTCTCGCGTCGCATGCCCCTGGTCGCCGCCTGCATGGAAGCGCGCGACCTCGTCGCGGCACCGCAAGTGGCTATCGCCGTCCACGAGCGCCTGACCGCCGCGCATGCCAGGGCTCTGGCCCTCGTGCGCGAGCGCCGCACCGTGCTGGAGCGCCTCGCCCGAGCTCTGGATCGGCACGGCGCCCTCGACGAGGCCGGGATCCTCCGCTGCCTCGCCGATCCAGGGAAGGCCCCCAAAGCAAGCCGCCGACGTCGCCCGCGCGACCTCTGACCACGGCTCCGCGGTTCGGCAAGGTTCGAGCGGAACCGGCTCCTGCCTACGGGCCGAACGGGCCGGGTGAAGCGGTCCCACGCCGGTCACATCGCCGGACTTTCGCGACGGGGTAGGCCAAGCCCCGGCGCTGGAGAGGCCTGCCGCGGTCGTTTCGAGTCGTTTCTGCGTCCGGCGAGACCGGTTGGACCGTCCCAGGCGGTGCGTCCCGGAGGGGTGGAAGACGGAAGACGAGACGGATCGGCCGCGTCGCACGCCACCGCCGATCGCAGCCGTCTGCACGAGCCCAAAGGGGCAGGCTTCGCCGCGGGCCAGGTGTCTGCGTAAGTATCCCTGGCTTCGAAGCGAATTCCCGGTTCGAATCGGAAGAGGGAAAATGCTGGGCTAAAATCCAAAAACTGTCGTTTGCTTGTTGGGTCGTCCAACGCAGGGACTTGTAAACCAATTTATTGAAGCGAAGTCAGTTATCGCCGATCAGGGGGGAGACAGCCGCTCCCTTACACGCTATAGTTTCATTGTTATCGAACTATGCAACCAAGCAAGCGAGGGACATGCACCGATGCGGATAGCCTTTTTCTCTGACGACGGTTCCGGATCGCTCTGCGGACGGATGGTGGCCCATGCGCTGAACCGTCTGGACGGCCCGGCGACCCTGGCGACGCGGGATGGTGCGTGGACGCCGGACCCGAAGGGAGCCGGCCCGACGATCGAGGTGGTGCCGCGGACCGCAGGCCTGCACGCGCTGGAGGCCGCCATGCGCCCGTCGAGCCACGCCGCGGGCGACTTCGTCATGTCCATGCCGCTGGACGAGATCGGCGATGAAGCGCTGCGCCAGCGCTTCGACGTGGCCGTGGCTGTCGGCGGTGAGCCGGCCGCGGCGGCGCGTGCGCTGCGCGCCGCGCGCTATGACACCGGCGATCCGGGCAGGACCGCGCCGGTCTGGTTCCTGGCTCTCGCGGGCCAGTCGACCTTGATGACCAAGGCGCGCCTCGCCCCTTCGCAAGGCCCCCGGCTGCCCTACGGAACGCGCGCGTTGCCGATGATGCTTCCCCGCATCGGGCCCGACGCGGCGCGGCGCCTCCTCGACGACGCGCCCGACGACGGGATCCTGGCCACCGCGACCCTCCTCGCCGCGCTGCTCCTTGCGGTCGGTGCCAACCCGTCCGCCCAGCGGCTCGACGCCGCCGACCTCGCCGTGCTCATGGCGGCGAGGGACATGCCGCAGGAGTGCGCCCTGGCAGACAGGCTGGTGGGCCTCGCCGTCGCCTACGGGCGGCTTGCCGGGGAACCCGTGACCGTCGAGGCCTGTCCCGCCGAGGCGAGATCCCGTGATCGACGCCGCCCGATCGCCGGGGCCACCGCCGACCGCCGGACGTCGATGCGGCCCGACCGGATTTGCCGCTGGGGGTGAGCAGGTTTTCCGCCCTCCCGCGGACAGCCACGGGGGTGCGGCTAATCGAAGGACCGCGCGAGGTCCGCACGCGGAAGGCGTCCGGACGCTCGGCCATGACAGGGAGAGAGCCAGATGAGCATCAAGCCGGCTGCCATGACGTCGCCCCGTGCCAGCACGGCGAGTTCCCCGACTAGGCGCCGAAGCCGGCCCGGCTCCGGTGGCCGGGCCGGAGCCAGCCGTCGGCGCAGCCCCCGCACAGCGCGCGAGCGGGATACGTGGGTCCGACGGGACGGGTTGGGCGAGCCGGTCGTGAGCCGGGTCGAGGACCACGAGATCGACCCGGCGTTCGACGAGTTCGGAGAACTCGACCGGCAGGTCGACCACCTGTTCTCGCACCGTCGGCGCGCGGCGGCCTGGGATCGCTCGGCCGAGGACGACTGGCGGGACTTCGCGTGACCCGCGTCCCTATCGTTCCCTCCATCGTCGGAGCTCTCCCATGCGGACTGGACCCGCCTTCATGCAACCCGACCCCGCCGATCTCCGCCTCGCGCCGCCACGGACCCCCGGGCGGCGCGAGGCGGACAGGCCGCGGCCGGGGATGGAAGCGAAAGGCGCGCACGACGCAGTGCTGTTCCTCGACATCGAGACCGTGCCGGACCTCGACCTTCTCCCGGCGGAGTGGCCGGCGGACCGTTTCCCGAAGGCGGCTTGGCATCGCATCGTAGCCATCTCGTTCGTCGTCGCCGACCTCGCCCCCGGGCCGGACGGGAGGGAAACCTATGCCGTCTCGGCCTGCCGCAGCGGCGGCGAGGGGATCCAGGAGGAGAGGCGCCTGCTGGAGGGGTTCTGGCGATTCTTCGGGGCGCGCCGGTATCGGGTCGTGACCTGGAACGGGCGGGCCTTCGACATGCCGACCATCCTGGCGCGTTCCCTGATCCACGGCGTCGACGCCTCCGCTTGGTTCCGGCGGGGAGACCGATGGAACGGGTATCGGAATCGCTATTCCCCTGACTGGCACGTGGACCTCATGGACGCGATGTCGGAGCATGGCGCGGCGGCGCGACTCACGCTTGAGGAGGCCGCGGCGACCATCGGGCTGCCGGGCAAGCTCGGCGAGCATGGTTCGCGGGTCGCCGCGATGGTGGCGGCCGGGGAGATCGAGCGCGTTCGGGCGTACTGCGAGACCGATACCCTGAACCTGGCGGTGTTGTACCTTCGCTGGGCCTACCTGACCGGCCGCTCGGACGCCGCATCCCACGACCGGGCCATCATCGGGCTCATGGGCTACCTCGAAGCCGAGAGGTCGGCACGCCCGCACCTGGGCGGCTTCCTGGATGCGTGGCGCGCCAACGCCGCGGCGCGGCCCCCGCTGCTCGCGACGGATGCCGTGCGCGCCGGGGACGCCTGACCCGACGCTTGGACGACGAGGAGACCGGCCCGGGACGACCCGCGACGGCAGGTCAGACGATTTCGGTTTCGGCAGGAACTGTCCGGCCGACGCCCGCGGTCGAACGGAATCTTACCGGGTGCCGTGCTCCGATATCGCCACGGCCTCGGGGCCGTCGGCCAACTCAGTAGACGCCGGAGACGTGATGCCGCGCCGCGCCGATCCCCGAAAGGCCTACCTCGAGCTGCACGCCGGAGCCTGGCGGGTGGTGGTGTTCGTGCCGAAGGCCGCGCGCGGGCCAATCGGCGCGACAAAGCTTGTCCGCAACCTCGAAACCGACAGCCTCAAGGAGGCGAACGTCTTGAAGCGCCCCCACGTGGAGGCGTTCAAGCGGCGTATCTCGGCTGCCCTCGCGTCGGTCGGCAGGCCATCCGACGACGACATGCACCTGGCCATCGAGTTTTCGAAGGTCGCGCATGCGCTCAGGCGGGATGGCACGGCGGAGGAGCGGGAGGAGCTGGATCGGGCGGTCTATGAGCGCCACGCCGCCATTCGGTGGAAGGGGTCTCACTGGGTTCGCGCCGAGGATCCGGAGATCGGACCGACGGACGTCGAGGTCGCGCTGCCGGAGCAGACGCGGAAGGCGATGCTGTTCTCCGCGGTCGCCCATGGGCGCGTAACGCCGATCGACGTCCGGCACGAAGAGTACCTCAAGGGCCTCGACGTCAAGGATCGCACGCTCGCCGACGACGCACGCGCCCTGAGGATGCTCAAGGCCTGGTGCGTGCGCGAGAGCGTGCCCGCGACCCTGGAAGGCATCGACGTCCCGTCCGCGCACGCGTTCGTCGACGATCTCGTGGCGAACTCGGGGCTCGACCGGGTGACGTGCAAGAAGTACGTAGGCCGGCTCGCCGCCTACTGGAGCTGGATGGCGCCCCGGCTTCCGGCTGCGGAAGGCCGAAACCCGTTCGCGGGCATCGCCATCCGCCGGAAGAAGGGCGAGGCCCGGCAGAAGGAACGCCCCTTCACCGATCGGGAGGTGGCGGACCTGCTGCGCGGGCCGGCCACCCCCCATATGTTGGACTTGATGTTGATCGGCGCGCTGACCGGCGCCCGCCTGGACGCGATCGTCGATCTCAAGGTCGCCGACACGGACCACGGTTGCCTCAGGTTCAAGGCGCAGAAGCGTGAGGCACACGCCCGCTTCGTGCCCGTCCATCCGGCGTTGCACGACGTGATCATGAGGCGACGCGCAGGCAAGGCGAGGAACGACGACCTGTTCCCGGAATGGCCGCCGGTTAGGAAGGTCGGCTCGATGCGCGAGCGGAGCTTCAAGGCCTCGAACCATTTCACGGCCTATCGGCGAGCCGCCGGGGTGGACGAGCAGGTCGAAGGAAGGCGGCGCTCCCTGGTCAACTTTCACTCCTTCCGGAGATGGTTCATCTCCCGGATGGAACAGGCGGGGGTCGATGGTGCCATGATCGCTGCCATCGTGGGGCACAGGCGCGGCTCGATCACGTTGGACGTCTACAGCGAAGGACCAAAGATGCGCGCCGCCCGACGCGCGATCGCCAAGATCAAGCTGCCCCGGCTGGATGGCGGACCGATCGTCGAGGAGATGGGCCTGAAGGCCCCGGATGCCGCGTCAGAGGCCGAGGCCGGCGCCGATAGGCCTGCGAAAGGCCCGAGGTCGGCCGTGACCTCCACCGGGAATGGGAGGCCCGCCTGAACGGCGACGGCGCCCTCGTCTCGGATGGGGCGCATGAACCGGCGCGGACGTGTGCGCCGCCCTACACCGGGACCTGCCCGGTCCAGGCGTTTGCACCGCTGGCGCGGCTGGTCAGCCCGCGCCGGCGGTTTCTTGGGCCTCGGATGGCTCGCGCCGGGCCAGCATGGCTCTGAGCTTGTCCATTAAGACGTAGAGGGCGGGCGTGGTGAACAGCGTCAGGGCCTGGCTGACCGCGAGGCCGTCGACGATGGCGTAGCCGAGCGGCTGGCGGGTTTCCGGGCCGGTGCCGGTGCCCGGCATCAGCGGGACACCGCCGAGCAGCGCACAGCGTCGTCATGAGGATCGGGCGGAAGCGCAGGAGGCAAGCCTCGTGGATCGCCGCCTCGGGCGACTTCCCGCCATCGCGCTCGGCCACGATGGCGAAGTCCACCAGCATGATGCCGTTCTTTTTGACGATGCCGATCAGGAGGATGATCGCGATAATGCCGATCATGTCGAGCGGCAGCCCCACCGTCATCAGCGTCAGGAGCGCGCCGAGGCCGGCCGACGGCAGCGTCGACAGGATGGTCAGCGGGTGGATCGTGCTCTCGTAGAGCACCCCCAGGATCACGTAGACCGCGAACAGCGCCGCCAGGATCAGGGGCGGGGTCGAGCCGAGCGAGGTCTGGAAGGCCTGGGCGTTGCCCTGGAACGCGGTGGCGACCGAAGACGGCATGTGCAGGTCGGCGGCCGCCTTCTGAACGGCCGCGACCGCCGCTCCGATGGTGGCGCCCGGGGCGAGGTTGAAGCTCAGCGTCACGGACGGGAACTGGCCCTGGTGGTTGACCACCGCCGGCATCGTGCCGGTCTCGGTCCTGGCGATCTGGCTCAGGGGCACGGAGGTGTTGTCCTGCGACTGGACATAGATCCGCTGCAGGGCGTTCGGCCCGAGCTGATAGTACGGATCGACCTCCAGGATGACGTAGTAGTCGTTCAGCGGCGCGTAGATGCGCGCCACGTGGCGCTGGCCGAAGGCGTCGTAGAGGGTGTTGTCGACGGCAGCCGGGTCGATGCCGAGGCGCGAGGCGGCCGTGCGGTCCACCACGACGTTGAGCATGCGCGCGGATGATTGCTGGTCGCTCGCGACAGCGGTGAGCTCGGGCAGCTTCTCCAGTGCGTCGAGCATCTTGGGGCCGTAGTGGTCGAGCTCCTCCAGGTCGATGTCGGTCATCGTGAACTGATACTGTGTCTTGGAGACGACGGCACCGATGGTGATGTCCTGGGCGGCCTGCATGTAGACCTTCATGCCCTGGACTTGGTCGAGGGCCTTGGACAGCCGGGCAATGACCTGATCGGCCGTGACGTTCCGCTCGGTGTCCGGCTTCAAAGTGATGAACACCCGGCCGTTGTTCTCGGTCACGGTCGGGCCGCCGGGGCCGATGTAGCCGGCGACGTCCGCCACGGCCGGATCCTTCATGATGATGCCGAGGATGGCCTGCTGGCGCTGCTTCATGCCGGCGGGCGAGACGTCCTGGGCCGCCTCGCTGATGCCGACGATCAGCCCGGTGTCCTGCTGCGGAAAGAAGCCCTTCGGGATCGTCCAGAACAGGTAGCCCGTCAGCGCGACCGTGCCGAAGAAAGTCAGCAGCGTGAGGAAGCGATGGCGCAGGGCGATTGTCAGGCCCGCGTCGTAGCGGGCGGTGAGCCATGCGAAGAAGGCCTCAAGCCACCGCGAGACGCGGCCCGGGGGCTTCTCCTCGTGGCCCGGCAGGAGCCGTGCGCACATCATCGGGGTCAGCGTCAGCGAGACGACCACCGAGACGAGGATCGAGACGGCCACGGTCACCGCGAACTCGCGGAACATCAGGCCGACGACGCCGCCCATCAGAAACAGGGGAATGAAGACGGCGACAAGGGAGATGGAGATCGACAGGATCGTGAAGCCGATCTCGCCGGCCCCGTCGAGGGCCGCCTGCATCGGGCCGGCGTCCTCCTCGATGCGGCGCAGGATGTTCTCGATCATGACGATGGCGTCGTCGACCACGAAGCCGATGGCGATGGTCAGCGCCATCAGCGAGAGGTTGTCGAGGCTGTAGCCCAGCACGTCCATGACCGCGAAGGTGCCGACGAGCGAGATCGGCACCGAGACGGCGGGGATCACCGTCGCCCAGAGTTTGCGCAGGAACAGCGCGATCACGCCGACCACCAGAGCGATGGTCAGGAGCAGCGTGAATTGCACGTCCTTGACGCTGGCCTGGATGGTCTGGGTCCGGTCCGAGGCGATCTTCACGTCGATGCCCGGCGGCAGCGAGGCCTGGAGCTGCGGCAGGGCCTTCTTGATAGCCGCTACGGTCGCGATGACGTTGGCCCCCGGCGCCCGCTGCACGGCGAGCGCCACGGCCGGCTTCTCGCCGACCCAGCCGGCGATGGTGACGTCCTGGGGCGCCTTCACCGCGCGGCCGATGTCCCGGACCCGGATCGGCGCCCCGTCGCGGTAGGCCACGATGGCGTCCTCGAAGCCGGCCGCGGTCATCAACTGATCGTTGGTCTGCAGCGCCACGGCCTGCTGGCCGCCGTAGAGCTGCCCCTTGGGCTGCAGCACGGTGAGGTTGGAGAGCGCGGTGCGCACCGTCTCGAAATCGAGGTTCTCGGCCGCGAGCTGAGCCGGGTTGACCTGGATGCGGATGGCCGGGCTCTGCAGGCCACCGACGCCGACGATGCCGACGCCTGGGATCTGGGAGATCTTCTGGGCCATGAGCGAGTAGGCGTAGTCGCTCACGGTCGTGATCGGGAACACGTCCGAGGACATCGCGATCAGCAGGATCGGCACGTCGGCCGGGTTGGTCTTGCGGTAGGTCGGCGGGTTGAGGAGCGCTGCCGGCAACTGGCCTTGCGTGGCGTTGATCGCCGCCTGCACGTCGGAGGCGACCGAGTCGATGGTCCGGCTTCGGTCGAACTGCAGCGAGACCTGGGTGAAGCCCGTGCCGCTGCTCGATGTCATCTGGGTCAGGCCAGGGATCTGGCCGAACTGGCGTTCGAGCTGGGTGGCCACCGAGGAGGCGACGGTCTTCGGGTCGGCGCCCGGCAGCTGAGCGGTGACCTGGATCGTCGGCGAGTCGACGTTCGGGAGCGAGGCGACCGGCAGGAGCGTGTAGCTGATCGCGCCGAGCACCACGACGGCGAGCATCAGCAGGCCGGTGGCGATGGGCCGCCGGATGAAGCCGGAGGAGATGTTCATGGCAGCATCCCCGCCGAGGCCGTGGAGGTGTCGGGCACCTGGTCCGGCGACGCGGGCGTGATCCGCGTGCCGGGCTTCAGCCGGTACTGCCCCTGGACCACGACCGTCTCACCGTCCTTCAGGCCCTCCGCGATCAGCGCGACGCCGCGGGTGCGCTGCTCGACCTTCACCGGCCGGACCGCGACCGCGTCGTCGGCACCCACCACGTAGACGAACTGGCCCGCATCGCTCACCTGAAGGGCGTTGGTCGGGATCGTCAGCGCCCCCTTCTCGACCGAGGTGGTCACCTGGGCATTGACGAAGCTGCCGGCCCAAAGCTGGCGCTCGGCGTTCGGGAAGACCGCCTTGAGCTGCACGGTGCCGGACTTGGGGTCGGCCTGGTTGTTGATGAGCAGGAGGGTGCCGGTGTCGAGCTTTCGGTCGCCGGACTGGTCGTAGGCGGTCGCCGCGACGGGGCCGCGGCCGAGAGCCGCCTGCACGGCCGCGATGTCGCCGGTAGGAAGGGTGAACAGCACGCCGATCGGTTGGACCTGGGTCAGAACGACGATGCCGCCTGCGTCGGTCGGGTTGATGATATTGCCGATATCGACCCGGCGGATACCGGTCACCCCGGCGAAGGGCGCGCGCAGAGTGGTGAAATCGAGTTCGGTCTGCGCGTAGTCGATGGCGGCCTGATCGCCCTTCAGCGCGCTCTCGGTCTGCGCGATCATCGCGCGCTCGCTCACGACCTGCTGGTCGGTCGCGAAACCCTTCTGTAAAAGCGGTTCGCTGCGGCCAAGATTCGTCTTCTGGTTGGCGAGCAGAGCCTGGTCCTTCGCGAGCTGCGCCTGCGCCTGTTCGAGGCGGGCCTGATAGATGCGCGGATCGATCTGAGCGAGCACATCGCCTCTCTTGACGAACTGGCCCTCCGTGAAATTGACGCTCTGCAGATAGCCCGTGACTTGGCTGCGGATGGTAGCGGCGTTCAGTGCGGTGACCGTTCCGACGCCCGTCCGGGTGATCGGTACGTCCTGAGTCCTGACCGGGGCCGTCACGACGGGAATTGGCGCGAGAGCCGGAGCCACCGGTTTGGGCGATGGTGCGGCTTCGTAGTACGCTACTCCGCCTCCGGCAGCTCCCAATGCCAGGGCGGCGACGGCAAGCCAGCCGCCGCCGAAGCTACGTCGCGTCCGTCTGGAGGACCGCGTCTGCATGTCGTCGGTCGAGCCCATGCGCCGGAAGCCATCGTCGGTCGGTTGCGCGGTCATCGCCCTTGCCTCGAACGCTGCACGATGGTCGCGCTTGCCCGGACATTCACGACGACGGCGGCTGGCCAGACAGTGCCACAACTCACATGCATCGACATTCTCGATCTACAGGGGCGCTCGCGTCGCCGGGGCTGTCACGCTGACGTAGTATGTACTACAATTTCTAGGTTTCTGTAATGTGTGCTACCATGACTTTTCTGGGTTCGATCGTGTCGGGCAGGGTGATGCAGTGACGGATGAATTCGGAACGGCGGTCCGGCGGCTTACTGCGGAGATGCCTCCGGCGGTCGCCCGGGTCGCCGCCTACTCGACCGCAACAGGGGTCGCAGTTCTGGCCAGCTCGGCAGCACAGATCGCAGCCCAGGCCAAGACCTCCGACGCGACCGTCATCAGGACCGTGCAGGCCCTCGGCTATGACGGGCTGTCGGCGCTCAAGCAGGCGCTTGCCGCCACGCTCGACGGACAGGCGAGTCCGGCGACGAACATGGGTCGCACGTTGGCGGAGGTAGGCGGCGATGTCGAGCGGGCCGTCAACGACGTACTCGAAGTGCATCGGGAGGCTCTCGAAGGCTTGGCGTCGCCCGAGGGGCGCGCCGGTGTCAGGGCGGCCATCGCAGCCTTGCATCCCGCCAAGCGCATCGGGATCTTCGGCATCGGGCCCTCGGCGCACCTCGCACGCTACGTTTCCTTCCAGCTGACCCGCCTCGGCAGGAGAAGCTTCGTCCTCGACGCTGCCGGCTGGGGGCTGGCCGACCAGCTCCTCGGCCTGGAAAGCGGGGACGCCGTCATCCTCCTTGCGTACGGCCAGCCCTACCGCGAGGTTCTGGCGGTGAGGAAGGAGGCGCGTCGCCGGCAGGCCATCGTCGTCCTAGTGACAGACGTGGCGTCTAGCGCGCTGGCGCGCGAGGCGAGCGTCGTCCTGTTGGCGCGACGCGGGCGTGCCGACCAAGTGGCCCTGCACGCCGCGACGCTTGTAGCGCTCGAAGCCTTGATGCTCGGAATGGCAGCCATCGACGGAATTCAGACGGTGGCTCAGCTTGCTGAACTCGGCAGGCTCCGCAAGCTCGTCGGACCGTGAGCGGCCGCAAACGATCGGGCGTCGCGGATTCCGCCGTCCTAGGACGAGCCATCGCATGGCAACGGCAGGGCTGCGTCGAGACCGCGACCTAAGTCCCGCTTTCGAGACGCCCTGGCACGTCCGCGCGAGGTTATGCGCCACGCCCGTCGAGCCGATCCGAGATCGGGACCGCGCAGCTAAGTCTGCGCTCAGTGAGGTGGGTTATGCCACCGCCGTCCGGACTGCCGGATCCCGATATGGCGTCCAAATGCGCTCGGAAGTGGGTTCGTCATGCGGGACGAGAGGGTCGGTCGATGACGAGGCCGCTCGCATCCGCTGCGCGGGTGTCGGCGTTGGCGACCGGAGCCTACGGCCAGGGTTTCGAAACGTTGCGTCAGGCGACGATCGAAGTTCTTCGCGGTGGCACGGGCATCGCGGTTCCTGAGGCGAACGCGACTGGTCGGCAGGACGCCGACACGATTGTCGACGACGCGGCCGCAGCCCGCGGCGCTGGCCCGCCCCATGGCATCTCGACTCAGGGGCGAAGTCGCATGACCGAACCGCCGCGACCTCGCAGGCGTCGAAGACGCCGTCGAACAACGCTCCCGCATCTGAATTGGTCCGCCCCGCGAATGCTCAGCATCACGAACAGATTGCGTCTGAGATCGCCGCTTGCCATCACGATCGCTGCGATGGCCACGCTCTTCGCGTGGTCAGCTCATGCTCAGGACGTCGGGGCGATGGCGGCCCGGATGGACGCGATGCAGCGCCAGATGCTGGCGATGCAGCAGGAGCTCTCCTCCCTTCGTCGGCAGGCGGGTGCAAGGCGTTCGGCGATCGCCGGAGAGGCCCGGGAGCGCCGGGTGCTGTCGCGGGAGCAGGCCCGCCTCGCCGCCCGGACCGAGCACCGGCGACGCTCCGCGCAGGCAGGCGGCCCCGGTGGCGCCCCTCCGGCTGCGGGCGAGCGCGTACCGGCGATCCTCGCCAACGACCTCGCCTGCAACGCCGGCAGCTACGCGCTGGGTCCTGCGATCTGCTTCACGCCCGGCGGCTTCGTCGAACTCGCCGGGATCTTCCGCAATCCCAATACGGTCTCGGACGTCGCCACCGACTTCAACGGCATCCCGTTCCGCAACAGCCCGCAATCCCGCGAGAGCGAGTTCCGCTTCTCCGCCCGGCAGAGCCGCCTGAGCGGGCTTTTCACCGCCAAGGTTGATCCTGCGATACAGGTCACGGGTTACTACGAGCTCGATTTCCTGGCAGCGGGAACCACGTCGAATTCCCGTGAGACCAACAGCTATGTGCCGCGCATCCGACAGGCTTTCGCCAGCGTCGACAGCCTCGACAGCGGCTGGCACGTGCTCGCGGGTCAGGCCTGGAGCCTGGTCACCACCGACGCGTCGGGGATCATCCCGCTCAAGGAACAGATCCCGCTCACCATCGACGCGCAGTACGTCGTCGGGTTCAATTGGACCCGCAATCCGCAGGTCCGCGTGGTCAAGGACATCGCTCCGGGCCTGTGGGTCGGCCTCTCGGTCGAGGCGCCGCAATCGGTCCTGCCGGCGAGCCCGTTCGCGGCGCCTGCCAACGTCAACGTCAGCAACGCCGGCGACCCCGCCGGCCTCCTCAACGGCGCGACCACCTACTCGAACAACAGCATCCCCGACGTCATCGGCAAGGTCGCGATCGAGCCGGGCTTCGGGCATTTCGAGTTGAAAGGTCTGGTGCGCTTCTTCGACGACCGAGTCAGCCCGACCACGGCGGCCGGTCCCGGCGGGCGAATCGAAACCGCGACCGGCCATGGGATCGGCGGCGCCGCGACCCTGCCGGTGATCGACAAACGCCTCGACCTTCAGGTCAGCGGCCTCGTGGGCCAGGGCATCGGCCGCTACGGCTCCGCGCAGCTCCCCGATTTCGCCCTGAAGGCCGACGGCTCGGTCGCGCCGATCCCGGCCTTCCAGCTGCTCGCCGGCGCCGTCGCGCACATCCAGCCCGGCACCGACGTCTACGTCTATGCCGGGTGGGAGCACGCCGGCCGGGCCGGAGCGTTCGGCACCGCCGGTTACGGTTCCCCGACCTTGATCACCGCCGGTTGCAACATCGAGGGCTCTGCGAGCACGGCCTGCCAGGCCGAGACCCGGGACATCCGCCAGATCACCGGCGGCTTCTGGCACGACCTCTACAAGGGCAGCTACGGCCGCCTCGTGGCGGGTGCGCAGGTCTCCTACACCGAGCGCAACGCCTTCCGGGGCGCCCCGGGCGCCCAGCCGTCCACGCACCTCGTCACCGGTCTGACCTCGCTTCGCTACTACCCGTTCTGAACCCGAGCAGGGCAGGCTTCGTGACGAGAGTTCCCGGTCGCAACGCCGCGTTCCGTATCGCCCGGTCACCGGGAAACACGCTGCCCGCCTCGCCCAATCACCAGCACCGCCGGCCAAGCGACGGGCGGAGATCCGGCCAGGGCCGGACCCAATCCGGCACGGGAATGGCGCGGGACGTGCCATCGATCGCCTCGGGCAGATTAGCGTGCCCACGTTGGCCCGTGTCGCTCCAGCTGCTTCCGCGAGCCCTGCCGCATTCCGGGAAGCGTAGCGCGATCCGAGTTGCCAATGCCGTGGACAGGTCAACAATCCAAGGGGCTGCACTCATGAGCGGGATCCTTCAATGGATCGCGGACGCGATCATCGGGGTCATCGCCGCGGCGGGATACGTCGGTGTCGCTGCCTTGATGGCGCTCGAATCGGCATGTGTCCCGCTGCCGTCCGAGATCATCATGCCGTTCGCCGGCTATCTGGTCTCAACGGGCCGTTTCAGCTTGTTCTGGGTGGCGACGGCCGGCGCGCTTGGGTGCAACGCTGGCTCGACCGTCGCCTATTACGTGGCCGCTACGGGCGGACGGCGTTTCGTCGAGCGCTGGGGGCGATACCTCTTCCTCAGCAAAGCCGATCTCGACTGGAGCGAGCGCTTCTTCGAGCGACACGGCGGCTCGGCGGTGCTGATCGGGCGGCTGCTGCCGGTGATCCGCAGCTTCATCGCCGTGCCAGCCGGCCTTGCGCGCATGTCGCAGGCTCGATTTCAGCTCTATACCTTCCTCGGCTCCTGGCCCTGGTGCTTCGGCCTCGCCTGGATCGGCTACTTCCTCGGAGACCGTTGGAACGACAGCCCGATGCTCAGAGCCACCTTCCACCAGCTAGATGTCGTGATCGTGCTGGGCGTCGTCGCGGCGGCCGTATATGTCGCGCTCAGGAAGCTCCGCACCTAAGACCATCGACCGGGAGATCGGGAGTGCTGCCCCACCGTGTGGCTGGATCTCCCCATCCTGACCCGTCGCCATCCCGACTTGAGTGTCGCGGACATCGCGCGACCATCCCCGACGGGAGGACGAGCGCGTGACGGGCGCGAACGAGGCCGATCTTGGTAAGGGCCCAACAGGCACGCTCGACGCGCGATCGCCTTCGCGGTTCCGCTCAGGGCACGGAGTCGGAGGTGCGATACCGGTGGCAGCCTCGCCGATGCTGTCTGCGATAGCAAAGGCCCCTGCCGGACCTGTCGACCGGCGTTCGATCGCAGGTATCCCGCCGCTCCAGAGAGGAGGCTCACGTGACGCATCGACGGAAGCCCGGCAACTCGCCGGGTCCTCAGCACGCATACCGGGCGCGGCGACATTGGCCATTGGTAATCTCGGATTCGCACCCATGCCCTTGAGATCTTCCATGAAGCGGGCGAGATGGCACGGGGGCCGTTGCCCCCACTAGAACAGGCTTGGTGTTTGCCATGATCGGTGCCTTCGTCATCGCCTTCCGCGAAGTCATCGAGGCGGGCCTCATCATCTCCATCGTGCTGGCAGCAACCCGCGGCATCCCGGGCCGGATGCGCTGGGTCCTGCTCGGGATCGCGGGCGGCCTCGCGGGTGCAAGTCTCGTAGCCCTGTTCGCCGAACGGATCTCGAACGCCTTCGAGGGCAGCGGGCAGGAGATCCTGAATGCCGGGGTGCTGATCGTCGCGGTGCTGCTCCTGGCTTGGCACAACACCTGGATGAGCAAGCATGGCAAGGAGCTCGCGGGCGAATTGCGCGCCGCCGGTCATGCGGTGCGCTCTGGCGAGCGGGAGGCGGCGGCGCTGTCGATCGTGATCGGCGCCTCGATCTTGCGCGAGGGGTCCGAGCTGGTGCTGTTCCTCTACGGCCTCGTGGCCTCCGGACCCTCGGGGACCGACATCCAGTTCGGCGCCGTGGCGGGCATCGGGGCGGGAGTGCTCCTCTCGGCGGTAAGCTATCTCGGCCTCGCGTCGATCCCGAGCCGCTACGTGTTCTCGGTGACCAGCGTCCTGCTCATCTTTCCTGGCCGCCGGCCTCGCCGCGCAGGCCGCGCAGTTCCTGAGCAACGCCGGCGTGGTGGACATCCTCGGCCACACCCTGTGGAACAGCTCCGGCGTGATCGCCGAAAATTCCTTGCCGGGCCGGGTCCTGCACGCCCTCGTCGGCTACACCGACCGCCCGACCGCCTTGCAGGCCTTGGTCTATCTGACCACCGTTCTGGCGATGGTGGCCCTGATGCGCTGGGGCGCGACCGACCGGCGCGTTGCTCCGGCGACTTCCCATCACTCCGGGAAGCGGCCACGGCCCGCCGCTTGACCAAGCTGCCGAGCCGTCAATCTCATCGCGATACCGTCACCACCAGTGGATGGCCGAGCATGGGTCGTGGGCTGCGTTAAGGCGACGTCCGACCACGGGAAGGCGCCGTCCTTCAGTCTGTTCCCATGCGAGCGCCGCACCCCGTTGCACCCGCCTGCCACCGAGGCTAGGCGCTACGGAGCCCTAGCCCGCACCATGGCGAGAATCCCGACGATCTTCCCGCCGTCGTCACGAACGCGGCCGTGTCGGATCGGACACGAGCCTCCCCGGTCCGCGACCTAGGAGACCGAAGCCCTTCCGTCTGGAGTGGCCGGAATTCGCACGATCGCCACGAGCCCGCTGGAACCGTCGGTCCGGTTAGCGAGCCGGACGGATCCTCCGCAGGCGCCAGCGATGCTCCGGACGATCGACAGGCCGAGGCCGGTTCCCTCACCCTCAACCCGACCGCCCCGGACGAACGGATCGAAGATGCGGTCGAGCTCGCCCTCGGGGATGCCCGGCCCGCAATCGGAGACCCGGAGGACGGCGTCGGCACCCTCGCGGAAGACCTCGACGTCGATCTGCCCCCTCCCGACGAGTGACGCAGGGCGTTGTCGAGCAAGTTGCGGATCATGACCTCCAGGCTCGTCGGATCGGCCAGGACCGACGCGGCCTCGATGCGCCCGAAGCCGAGGTCCGTCGCCACGTCAGCGGCCATCGCGACGAGGTCCGCGACCACCTCCAGGGCCACTGCGTCGAGTGCCGTGACGGGGGCGGCGCCCGACGGGCCTTCCTCGTAGCGCGCCAGGGACAGGAGCTGCGCCAGTAGGCGGGCGACCCGGCGGATGCCCCCTTGGAGCGCGGCCAGCCGTTCGTGCCCTTCCGGTGGCAGGTCGAGCCGGGAGAGGTTCTCGGCCTGGACGGTGAGAGCCGTGACCGGCGTCCGCAACTCGTGCGCCGCGTCCGCCACGAAGCGTCGGCGCTGCTCGAACATCTGTCCGACCCGGCCGAGGAGACGGTTGATCGCCTCGACGAACGGCTGGATCTCGTCGGGGACGTCCCCGGCCGGCAAGGTGCGCAGGTCGTCCGTCGCCCGTGCGTCCAGGCGGGCCGCCAAGAGCGAAAGGGGTCTGAAGCTCGCCTGGATGATCACGCCAACCAGCACGAGCAGGCAGGGCACGAGCATAAGGAGCGGAACGAGCGTCTGGAGCAGCGTGTCCCGGACCCGCTCGTCCCTGCTGGCCGTGGGTTGGCCGATGCCGAACCGGCGGCCGTCCGGGAGCGTATGAACGAGGACGCGCCAGTCCCGTCCGTCGTGGCCGACCGTCCTGATGCCGTCGGGGACGTCGGGCGGAACCTGTTCGAGCAGCGAGCCGGGTTCTCCCGCTCCGAACTCCTCGACGACGATGCGAAACTGCGCTTCCTCCTCCCTGCCGTCGGCATCCTCGATCGCGGGCATGGAGCGGGTATGGATGGCGAACTGGCTGACCTGCCGCAGCACGGCGTCCTGCAACTCCGTGGCCTCCTCCGCGGCGCGATGGTACGCGAGCAGGCCGAAGCCGATGTTCGTCCCGACGACGAGCACCGACAGGCCGACGAACAGTCGGGCACGGACGGAGCGCATCAGGCCGACCGGTCAACCATCCAGCCTACTCCGCGCACGTTGCGGATGACCGCGTTACCAAGCTTGCGACGCACCGAATGGATGAGGAACTCGACGGCGTTGCTTTCCACCTCCTCGTTCCACCCGTAGATGCGGCCCTCGAGGTCCTGACGCGACAGGATCGTGCCGGGACGGTGCATCAGGGCGTGCAGGCAGGCGAACTCCCGGGCGGTCAGGCGGCAGGCGACCTCGCCGCTGCGGGCTTCGAAGGTTGACGGATTCAGGGTGACGACGCCGTTGTCGAGGATCGACGGCGCGTCGCCCCGCGGCCGGCGCAGGACCGCGCGCATCCGGGCCAGGAGTTCGCGTGGCTCGAACGGCTTCGTGACGTAGTCGTCCGCGCCGACGTCGAGGCCCCCGATGCGGTCGTCCACCCCGTCCCGAGCCGTCACGATGATGACGGGCATGGACACGTGGATCGCCCGCAGGCGTCTCAGGACGGTGATCCCGTCGTCGCCGGGCAGGCCGAGGTCGAGCAGGGCGATGTCGTAGGCTTCCATGGCCGTCGCGTCCTGTGCGGAGGCACCGTCCCGGACCCAATCGACCGCGTAGGCCGCGTCCCGCAGCGCCTGTTGGAGCGCGGACCCGATCATCCTGTCATCCTCGACGAGAAGAACACGCATCGTCAGTTTCCGTTGCCCCGCCTCTTGGGCGGACCATCCTGCGATGATCCCGTTGCGCCGGAATCCGTGCAAGCCCCCCTCAGCTCATGCCGTCCATGGTCTGAACCAGTTCGGTCAAGGCGGCCTTGCAGCGACCGGCGTCCGGCGGCGTGGTCCGCAGCGCATCGAGGGCGCGGTCGATCGCCTTGTCGACCTTATGCCACTCGGCCGGCGACCGCGGCTTCAAGCCGGCCTCGGCTTCGTCCCACTGGGTCTCCAGGTCCTTGATGCGGGTCTTGGCGCCGGCGAGGTCGCCTTTGTCCACGAGCGCCGGCGTGTCGGCGGCGATCGCCCTGAACCGGCCCAGATCGCCGAGTTTTGAAGCGGCCGCGTGCGCCGTGCCGACCACTGCCGCATCGGCCCATTCCGGCGCCGGCAGGAATGCCGCGACGCCCGCCAGGACGGCGGCACATGCGATGTGCTTGAAGGTCATGAGTCGCTCCGAGATAAACCGATGCCCTCGCGGACACCAGAACCATCTGACGGACTGCACTTAGCCCGCGCTTAGCGCGTCGGCGCGTCTGCCGATGCAAGGACGCCGTCGCGCGATACCTGAGGCCGTTCGAGGGCCGGCTGGCCGGGCCTGGGTACGGGACCGCCCATCGATCCCGAGCTCGAATGGCCGACGTCCGGCACGTGCGTCGCACTTGGCGCGGCGGGACGTTCGCGGACGTCAGGGCGATGCCGCAAGCGATTCTTGCGCGGTCGCGGTCGGGTGGGGCTCGGCGCGCCGGGCAAGCCCGTCGAAGGCCAGGTACACCACCGGCGTCGTGTACAGCGTCAGGATTTGGGAGATGAACAGGCCGCCGACGATGGATATGCCGAGCGGCACGCGCAGTTCGGCGCCCGGACCATGGCCCAAAGCCAGCGGCAGGGCGCCGAGCAGGGCGGCCATCGTCGTCATGAGAATCGGGCGCAAGCGAAGCAGGCAGGCCTGACGGATCGAGGCCGTGGGGCTCAACCCCTGGTCCCGTTCCGCTTCAAGGGCAAAGTCGATCATCATGATGGCGTTTTTCTTCACAATGCCAATGAGGAGAATGATGCCGATCATGCCCATGATCGAGAGGTCTTGCCCGAATAGCATCAGGGCCAGGAGCGCCCCGACGCCCGCCGAGGGCAGCGTCGAAATGATCGTCAGGGGGTGGATCGCGTTCTCGTAGAGCACGCCGAGGACGATGTAGACTGCGACGACGGCGGTGAGGATCAGCCAGGGCTGGCTGGCCATCGAAGCCTCGAAGGCCTGCGCGGTTGCCCTGGAACGTACCGACGACGTTGGCGGGCATGCCGGCCGCGAGTTCCGCGCCGCGGACGGCGGCGACCGCGTCGCTGAGCGCGACGCCGGATGCGAGATTGAATGACAGGGTCGTGGCCGGGAGCGAGCCCTGATGGTTCACGGTGACCGGCAGCACGCCGGGGCGCAGCGAGGCGAGCATGCCGAGCGGGATCAGCTTCTGCGTCGTCGTCGAGCGTACGTGGAGGTGGTCCAGGGCCGCCGCGTCGAGCTGGAAGCGCGGGTCGAGTTCCTGGACGACGTGGTATTGGCTCACCTGCGTGAACAGGGTCGCCACCTGCCGCTGTCCGAAGGCGTCGTAGAGGATGTCGTCGATGGCCTGGACGCTGACGCCGAGCCGCGCCGCGGTCGGGCGGTCGATGGCGAGCGTGAGGCTGGTCGCGGTCGGCTGTCTGTCGGAGGTGACGTCCCGAATGCCCGGGAGCTCGGCCAGGGCTCCGGCCATCGTCGCCGACCACCTGTCCAGGGCGGCAGTGTCGCCGCTCTGGAGCGTGTACTGATATTGCGCCGCCGACTGGCGGCCGCCGACCTGGATGTCCTGGCGGACCTGCATCGCGAGCGTCAGGCCCTCGATCGCCGCCACCTTGTCCTTCATCCGTGCCATCACCTGCGTCGCGCCGGCGCGGCGCTCGGCGAAGGGCTTCAGGTTGATCTGGATCTGGCCGATGCTCGCCGAGGGGCTCGGGTTGATCCAGTAGGCGGCGTTGTCCACGTCCTGATCCGCGGCGGCTATGGCGCCGAGCGCCTGCATCTTCGTCGACATCGCCTCGAACGAGATGTCCGTGGCCGCGCGGGCCTGCCCGACGATGAAGCCGGTATCCTGCTGGGGCAGGAAGCCCTTAGGGATGACCAGGAAGAGCAAGACCGTCAGCGCCAGCGTGCCGACGGTCACGAGCAGGGTCGCGACGCGGTGGCGCAGCACGACGTCGAGGCAGCGGCCGTAGGCGGCCGTGACGGCCTCGAAACCGCGCTCGGACAGGCGGTACAGCCGTCCATGCGCCCGGCCGTGGTCGCGGCCGACGAGCCAGCCGCACATCATCGGGGTCACCGTCAACGACACGAGACCCGACATCAGGATCGCGACGCTGACCGTGACGGCGAACTCGCGGAAAAGCCTTCCGACGATGCCGCCCATGAGCAGGATCGGGATGAACACCGCGATGAGAGAGATGGTCATCGACACGATGGTGAACGTCACCTCGCGTGCGCCGTCGATGGCGGCCTGGAGCCGGCCCTTTCCCATCTCCAAGTGGCGCATGATGTTTTCGGTGACGACGATCGCGTCGTCGACGACGAAGCCGACCGCGATGACGAGGCCCATCAGGGACAGGTTGTCGAGGCTGTAGCCGAGTACGTACATCACGCAGAACGTGCCCAACATCGAAAGTGGGATTGTGATGCTCGGGATCACTGTCGCCCAGAAGTTCCGCAGGAACACAAAGATCACGCCGACCACGAGCGCGACCGTGATCAGCATGGTGAACTGCACGTCGTCCACGGAGGCCTGGATGATCTGCGTGCGGTCGCCGACGACCGACAGCTTCACGGTCGCCGGCAGGCCCGCGGAGAGCTCGGGCAGCCTGTCCTTGATCGCCTGGATCGTGCTGAGGACGTTGAAGCCGGCCTGCTTGTGGATGTCGATCATCACCGACCGGGTGCCCTGCAGCCACGCGGCTTGGTGCGTGTCCTCAGGCGCATCGACCACGGTACCGAGTTCGCCGAGCAGGATCGGGGCTCCGTTCCTGTAGGCGACGACCATGCCGCGGTAGGCGGGCGCGTCGACGAGCTGGTCGGTCGCGTCGAGAACGACGGTCCGCGCGGCGTCGCTGAGCGATCCCTTCGGCGTGTTGACGGTCTGCTGGCCGACGACGGTCCGCACGTCCTCGAGCGTCAGGCCGCGCGCGGCGACCTTGTCGGGGTCGAGGCGGATGCGCACCGAGGGGCGCTGCGGCCCGTGGAAGTCGTCGAGTCCGACCCCGGACATCTGCGAGATCTGCTGGGCGACGACGTCCTCGGCGTAATGGTCGACCTCGGTCGTCGGCAAGACGTCTGAGCTGAGCGACAGGGTCAGCAGCGTCGCCTCGGCCGGGTTCACCTTGTGGAAGGACGGCGGGCTCGGAAGGTTCTTCGGCAGGATGCCCGAGGCCGTCGAGATGGCGATCTGCACGTCCTGGGACGCCGCGTTGATGTCGCGGGCGAGGTCGAACTGCATGGTGATCTGGCTGCGGCCCGACGAGCTTACGGACGTCATCTGCGCCACGCCCGAGACGTTTGTCGCGAGCGAGTTCTCCAGCGGGGTCGCGACCGCGGTCGCCATGGTTTCGGCGCTGGCGCCAGGGAGGTTGGTCGAGATCTGGATGGTCGGGAAGTCGACCTGCGGCAGCGGCGCCACCGGTAGCTGGGAGTATGCGGCGCAACCCAGGAGCACGACCCCGAGCGCGAGCAGGCACGTCCCGACGCGGCGGCGTATGAACAGTTCCGACAGGCCCATCATCGCTCTCCGGAGGCCACCGTCCTCGGGGCTGCGTCGGCCTGCCGGGCGGTCACCCGGGTGCCCGCGGCCAAGCGCGACTGACCGGAGAGGACGACGGTTTCGCCGGGGCCGATGCCGGACGTCAGGGCTGTGAATCCCTTGACGGTCGGGCCGATCTTCACCTGCGACACGGCGGCGGTGCCGTCGGTCTTCCCGCCGAAGACGTAGGGACCGTTTTGGCCGTTCTGGACGGCGGCGGCCGGCACGGTGACCGCGTTGCGTTCGGTGCGCGTCACGACGCTGGCGGTGACCAGCTGGCCGGGCCAGAGCGCGAGGTCGCGATTCTCGAACTCGGCCTTCAGCCGGACCATGCCGGTGGTCGCGTCGACCTGGCTGTCGATGACGGTGAGGCGCCCGTCGGCGAGGTGGGCCGAGCCGTCGCGCTTGTCGACGGAGACTGCCAGCGGCCCTTTGGCCTGCCCTGCGAGCAGATCCGGCAGCTCGTCCTGCGACAGGGAGAACTGCACCGAGATCGGATGCATCTGCGTGACCGTGACGATGCCGGTCGCGTCGGCCGCGCGTACGACGGCACCCTCGTTGACCTGCCTGAGCCCGACGCGACCGGAGATCGGGGCGGTGATCCGGGTGAATCCGAGATTGATGGCGGCGGTGTCGACGGCGGCTTGGTCGCCCGCGACCGATCCCTGGTTGATCGCGACCTGTGCTCTGGCGTTATCGGCGGCCTGGGAGGTGCCGGCGCCGGCGCGTGTAAGCTTGGCCGTGCGTTCCTCCTCGACCCGGGAGCTCGCCAACTGCGCCAGGTCCTTTTGGAGAACCGCCTTGGCCTGAGCAAACTGGGCTTGGTAGGGCCGGGGGTCGATCACGGCCAGGAGATCACCTGCGTTCACCTCCTGCCCCTCTGCGAAAGCGATCCTTTGGAGGGTCCCGTCGGCGCGGACCCGCACGTCGACCTGATCCAGCGGTAGAACCGTGCCCAGTCCCGATCGGCTGATCGGCAGATCCCGCCGGATCGCACTCACCACGGTCACCGGGACCGGGGCAGCGAGGCCAGGGGTTGGAGTTGGGGACTCGCGGAAACGCGCCGCCCCGTACACTCCGCCGGCGAGAGCGAGGGCGGCCAAGCCGGCGGGGCGCCAACGCCCCCGGCGGCGGTCCGGTCGCACGGGCGGGATCCCGTCGGGTGGCGCGGGCGCTTCTGTTTGCGTCACCGGTGATTCCTCAGCTTGGCGTCGGGGCCGCGGTCGGCACGGCGGTTGGCGCGTGCGCGCCCTCGAATCCGCCGTCCAGGGCGCGGAACAGGCTGACGGCCGCCAGCATCTGGAGGACGCGCACCTGCAGCGCGGCATCCTCCGACTGGAACAGGGTACGTTGGGTGTTGAGGACCGTGAGGTAGTCCGTGCCCCCGAGCTTGTACTGCGTCGCCGCGATGGACTGCGCGCGGCGCGCGGCGTCGCGGGCCTCGACGTCGGCCGCCGCGAGCGCGCCGAGCCGACGCTGGGCGGACAGGGCGTCCTCGACGTCCTGGAAGGCCACGAGCACGGTCTGGCGATAGGTCTCGGCAAGTTCCGACCGGCGGCCGGCGCTGAGGTCGAGTTGTCCCTGCAGGCGTCCCCCGTCGATGAGCGGCTGCGCCAGTGCTCCGGCGATGTCGGTCAGCGCCAGGGGTGGGAACCCGGATCCTATTCCCTTCGCGGTGATGCCGGCCGCCCCGGCGAAGGTGATGCTCGGCAGGAAGGCGGCGCGCGCGGCGCCGACGTCGAAATTGGCGGATATCAGACGTGCCTCGGCGGACCGGATATCGGGGCGCCGGGTCAGGAGTGCCGAGGGAAACGCCTCCGCGTGGGATCGGGAGGCGCGTTCCCTTGAGGTCCCTGGCCTTGATCTTGAGATCGCTCGGCGGAAGGCCGACCAAGACGGCGAGGAGGTGCATGTTCTGGTCGAGCAGCTGCTGCAGAACCGGAATGTTCGCCTGAAAGGTCGCGGTGGCGTTGCGCTGCTGCTCGACCTGCAGCTCGCTCGCCGTCCCGGCGGCCTGCTGGAGCCGAACCAGCGCCAGGATGCGCCGGGCGTCGTCCGCTATGTGTTGCGCCTGCCCGATCCGCTCCCTGAGCGATAGTATCTGGAAATAGGCGTTCGCGATGCTTGCGGCGAGCGTGACCGCCACCGTGTCGGCGTCATAGGCGCTAGCCTCCACAAGGTATGACGCGGCGTCCGCCGCAGCCCTATTCTTGCCCCAGAAGTCGAACTCATAGCCGGCTTGCAGGATCGCCTCTGGCGTCGTCTTTTCCGAGGTCCCGGTCTGTTGCCGCAGGTTGCCCGCGAGGCCGACGGCAGGCGACAGGGGGGCCGCGGCGATGGCCTCCGTCCCACGCGCCTGCGCGATGCGCGCGATCGCCGATCGGACGGTGAAGTTGCCGCCGAGACCCTGGTCCTCCAGCGCGTCGAGTTCGCGGTTGGCGAAGGCGTGCCACCAGTTCGCGCCGACCGACACGTCGCGTCTGTCGCCGTCTGAGAACGCGGAGGGAACCGAGAGGCTAGGCCGCCGGAACTCCGGGACCTGCGTGCAGGCCCCGAGGCAGGCGGCGAGCGCGACCGTCGTCATTAGGTTGCGCATGTCGGGAGGTGATGAAGCCAGCGCGTCACGCTTGCCCGGCGAGGCGCGCGTCGTCGTCCGTCGGTTGGTTGAAGGTTGCGAAGATCACCAGGGCGACGATCACGCTGAGGAAGACGAGGCTGGTGACGATGGTACCGAGGCCGAGGCCACCATATTCAGGGGCTTGCGACAGCAGGTCCCCGAGCGATGCTCCCAGGGGGCGGGTCAGGATGTAGGCGACCCAAAAGGCGAGCACGGCGTTTGCGCCGAGGTAATAGGCGACGGTCACTGCTGCGATCATCGCGCCGAACGCCACGACGCCCCAGTTGAAACCGAGCCCGACCGCCTCGGTGGCCAGGTCGCCGGCAGCGGTGCCGAGCGCGAAGGTGATCAGGATTGCGAGCCAATAGAAGGATTCTCGCCTGCGGGTCGTGATGGCGTGGATCGACAGCGTATGCTCGACCGCGAACCACGCCGCGAAAGTGATCGCGAGCGCGGCCGCGAAGGCCACGGTGCTGACGTAGAGGCTGACCTCGAGCTTGTCGGTCAGGAAATCGGTCAGTTGCGTGCCGACGATGCTGACGAGCACCACAGTCAGCCAATAGATCCAGGGGACATAGCGGCGCTTGTGGAATTGGAGAGCGAGCGACGCGGCAAGCAGCGCGACCATGATGCCCCCGGTCGCGGCGGTGCCCAGGCCGACATGGACGGCGAGGTAGTCGGCCCCGGTCTCGCCGACCGTCGTCGAAAGGATCTTGATGACCCAGAAGAACAGGGTGACCTGCGGCACCTTGTTCAGCAGACGGTAGGGAGCGTCCTCGGCGGCGGTCATGATCGTTCCCCTTTGGCGAGATCGGGCATCCCGAAGGTTGCTTGGTGCGACTTAGGCGCGGCTTAGCTAGACTTCGGCCATTCGCGCCTCGTAGAGGGTTGAGGGGACGAAGCGGGCGGGACGGGTAGGCTGGTGGCAGTCCCCAAGGGACACCGAGATGCCGGCCCTCTAGTCCGCCTAGCCGGGCATTATCCTGGCCGCTTGCGCCCCTGTCCGTATTACCGCTCCTGGTACCGCGGTCAGATGTCGCCGCTTGAGCGAACCTGAGCTAGAACGCTGAACGGTGGCGAGCGCCTCGGGCAGCATGGGCCGCGCGCTGAAGCGTCGGTTCAATAGGTCCGCCCCATACTCCATCATGCGGCTTGGAGCCCGCGCTTCGGCAGCCATGCCTTGCCCGGGATGCTCATTTCTGCCTTGGCACTGCGCGGCCAGCAGGGGCAACGATCAACGGCTGCCCGAACGGATAAAGTATCGATCTAAATTTTTGCATTATTCGTTAGATATTAATAGACTTTTCCGTAAGATATTTTGAGATTTAATTCAGATTATACTTTGACTATCACAAATAAAAAATATATAAATTATGCTGTAACACACCCAGCGACGTTGAATATACTATAGATAAATTTCTTCAATCCCATCACCGTCGCCGATCTGGTGTATGCAGTCGGTTATATCGAACGCATCTAGCTGCAGTTGTGCAAGCTTCCAGCTCTCGCTACCAGTCGTCCTTTCGCTCAGGTCTAGGCTGATCCCCAGGCTTGAATGGTTCGATTACCGCCCATGGCTCATCCGAGAGCAGAACAGCTTCGCCATCGTCGCCTTCCAGGCCGCAAACCGCCTCCTGGAATCACGAACGGGCAAACGTAGACACAGCTTGGTTCGGTCGGCACCCTGGCAGAGTCGCATGGGGCAGTCCATCACAGACACCCGAGCACTATTTCTCCTCCCGGTCTCGATCAGTCGCCGGCCTTCAAAACCAGCTCGGCTTGGCGGAGGAACGTCAGGTTGTCCTCCAAGTGCCAGTTGTCGATGATGCGCCCGCCCGCCACGCGCAGGATGTCGGTGGCGATGAAGTCGATCGGCTGACCTTTGCTCGCGACGCCGGAGAAGGCTCCGGTGAAACGGCCAGAGAAGCGTAGGTGGTTCACGACACGGTTGCCGACCACCAGCCATTGCACCACCCTTTCCGTCAGGTCGGGTACGGCAGCCAGGAAGGCCCTGCCCGCAGCGGCCGGCCCGCAAGGTCCCGATGGCCGACCAGGTGGCAGCGTGTGATCGATGAAGTTCGGGAGATCGCCTGGTCGAGCAGTGTCTGGCTGCCATTGTTCCAGGAGCCGTAGAAGGCATCGACCGGCGTCAGCATCGCCGATACGGCCGCGGCAGGCACGCTCCCATCGACGATCAAGTCCTGCGGCTTGGCGCGCGCGACGGCGGCGCGGTCATCGAACTGCGCGGCGAGGGCCGGGGTGGAGAGCGCGAGCAGCGGCAGGACGGCGAATGCGATACGCATGGTGGCCGTCCTCACGCGATCGTGCCGCCGCCATCGACCGTCAGCGTGGTGCCGGTGACGTAGGGGTTTGTGGCGACGAAGATGATGGCCTGGGCGATGTCATCGGGCTGGCCGATCCGCCGGGCGGGCAACCGCTTGGCTGCGCCCTCGAACATCGCCTGCCGGCCCTCCGAACTCATGCCGTCATGGAGCGGGGTGTCGACTAAGCCGGGAGAGACCGTGTTCACCCGAACCGGTGCCCGTTCCAGGGCGAGGCCTCGCGCCAGCGCCTCGAGCGCCGCGTTGATCGCGCCCTGCAGCACGGAGGTCGCGCTCGGCCGGGTCGAGAGGAAGCCCGAGACGAAGGTGATGGAGCCGCCGTCATGGATCTTCGCCGACCGGGCGATCCGGTAGGCGCCGAAGAACTTGGAGTCCATCGAGGCGTGGGCATCCGCCAGAGGCAGCACCCCAACCGGTCCGGTCTTCGTGGAAGCCGCTGCCACGACCACATGGTCGAACGGCTCGCGGACCGCGAAGAATGCCTCGACCGCCGCATCGTCGGTGAAGTCCAGAGCGGCAGCCTCCCCATCGGAAGCCTGCGCAGCGTCATTCAAGCTCGCGCCCGGCCGTCCCGCCGCCACGACGCGGGCGCCCGCCCGTGCGAACGCTTCCGCCGTCGCCTGGCCGATGCCGCCGCCGGCACCCACGATGAGGACGCGTTGCCCTGTTAGGTCGTTGCTCATGGAAACTCTCCTGCTGGCGTTCGGACCGACGGCTCAGCCGTGGGAGTCCGTCTAGGGGTCATCAATTGAGTGGAAGGCCTCGATCAGGGTGCAGCACGGCCACCGACACGGCTGTGACTCGGCCGCGATCGCTCGGCTCGGGACGTCGTGAAAGACGGCCGCTCAGGCCGCCGAGCCCGGCAGGCCGCTCACCGTCGGAGCCCCACGGTCGTAGACCGGCGTACCGGCCCGCGCATTCAGCGCCCAGTCAGCGATCTCGTCCTTGCGGGCGAACCACACGCCGGGCTTCGAGCGGGCATAGGCGAGGAACCGGTCAAGCACGCGCACGCGGTTGGCGTGGCCGGAGATGCGGTCGTGGAGCGACACGACCATCATGCGACGGCGATGGGCGCCCTCCTCGTAGAGCTGATCGAATTCGTCCCTCAGCGCCTGCTCGTGGGCGGCCGGGTTCCAGCCCTCGAACGGGAACGAGACGATGTCGTTCATGTGAAAGGTGTAGGGCACGGTGACGAAGTCGCCGCCCGCCAGCGGCACGATGAAGGGCTCGTCGCGGCTCGGCTCGTCGATGTGGTAGCGGAAACCGAGCCCCTGCAGGATGTCGAGCGTGCGCGGGCTGTTGCGCATCCCGTAAGCGTTCCAGCCGACCGGCCTCTGTCCGGTCGCGGTCTCGATCGCCGCGACGCTGTCGGCGATGAAGCGCTTCTCGGCCTCTGGGTCGAGGAAGTAGCTGTTCTCCCAGGTGCGGCCGTGTGCCGCCGCTTCGTGACCGCGCCGGACGATCTCCTTCGCAAGGTCGGGAGCCTTCTCGACGGCCTGGCCGATCATGAACGACGACATCTTCACGCCGTGCCGGTCGAAGAGGTCGAGCAGCCTCGGGATGCCTTCCGTGACGCCGTAATGGAAGAAGGCGTTGGTGGGCAGGTCCGGCAACCCTCGCGCGATCGGCTCGGGGATGACGCCCCCGGCGCCCGAGACGGGCTGGCCCCCGGCCTCGAACATCAGCGAGAGGCTGACGGCCAGGCGGGCGCCGTTTGGCCAGAAAGTGGTGGTCTCGGCCATGGTCGGCTCCTTGGGCTGTTGTGCGTGGAGGGACGACGGCAGCGCCGACGCCGCAACCGCTGCTAGGCCGCTGCCGAGCAGCGTCCGGCGAGTGAACGGTTGGGCTGCATTCGTCATGGGGTGAACATCGAGCATTGCGCGGCGGTCGAGTAGCCTGCGATTATACGAGACTTCCTCGCCCAACGGTTGAGAATGCGATGCTCGACGATCTCAACGAGTTACGGACGTTCCGGGCGATCCTGGCAGAGGGCAGTCTCTCCGCGGCGGCTCGGCGGCTCGGCGTCACCCTGGCTGTCGTCAGCAAACGTCTGGCGACCTTGGAGAAGCGGACAGGCGTCCGACTGATCCATCGGACGACCCGCGCCCTCAATGCAACCGATGAGGGCTCCCGGCTGCTGGTCGACGTCGAGCGCGCGCTGGAGGCCATCGAAAGCGGGGAGGAGCGGCTGGCGGGTGGCCGCGACGAGCCGGCCGGCACCCTGCGGGTTAGCGCGCCCACCGCCTTCGGACGCCGCTTCGTAGTGCCCCTGTTAGGGAACTTGGTCCGCCTCTACCCACGCCTGTCAGTCTCGCTCGAACTCGACGACCGGGTGGTGGACCTCGTCGGCGAAGGCCTCGACGTGGCGATCCGCATCGGCGGCTTGCCCGATAGCTCGGCGATGATGCGCAAGCTCGCCGACAACTGCCGCATCCTGGTGGCGTCGCCTGCCTATCTCGACGCCGCCGGCCGCCCCGAGACGCCGCAGGAGGCAGTCGGCCACACCTTCCTGCGTTACGGCTCCTCCGCCGAACCATGGCATCTCAGGGGACCCGGCGGCGCCGCGGCCAACCTTGCGGCGACCGCGCGCCTACGGGTCGACGATGGTGACGCGGTGCACGATTGGGGTCTGGCAGGGCTTGGCATCATGCTGAAGTCGCAGGTCGACGTCGCCACGGATCTCGCGATCGGGCGGCTCGAGCGGGTGCTTCCGGGGTGGGACGGCGGCGAGGCACCGGTCGTCGCGCTCTATCCCAGTGGTCGCCACCTGCCGCTCAGGGCACGCGTCCTGCTCGACTCACTCGAGCACCATGTCGCCGGGGCGCTTAATAAGGTGAGCACGCCGTCAACTCCCGATCCGAGTTCTGCGACGCGTACTCATGCCAAAGCAACAGCAGAAAGGACGTCCACTTTCCGGAAAACTTGATACACGCTTCTACTGAGAAGTCGGGTTGCAAGCGGGAGGGTCGCTCGGATGGCAAGCAGCCCGACTGCGCTCGCGGTGAGCCATAGCCATAGCGGTGGATGAGCGCCAATCCGCCATCTCCCGTGGCGAACGAGTTTGAAAGGGATACTGTTTCGGCGCTCGGCAGTATGTCCCACCGCTCGTGACAACCCGAAACTTCCTGGTTGAGGATTGTTCACGGAAAAATTCGTTGCCAACGGTTACGCTGCAGCGCCTTTCTCCCACGGGGCGACATGTTCCGTATCCGCGCGACTGAAGACGGTACGTACACGGTGTACTGCGATGATGCCACTCCTGCAGTGGATCTGAAACAACCTCAGGCTAATGCCGTCCTTCGTTCCTAGAAGATCGCCCTAATCAATTGACGTTGCCATCGAACACGAAGCCATGAGCGTCGGCGAACGATAAATTCCGTCACTACTTGGCCTCATTTGCAATTTCTCTATCTCCGCTGCTATCGCTGTGGTATACCGCTCAAGATTATCGAGTGGTATAAGGATTATTCCTTGCGCGTATCGGATGAGATCTGGGGACGGGCTTGTTTCGAAGCCTCCAACACTGCGTACTCATGGGCCTGCGCAGACTTGTCGGCATCGATACCTCGTTCCAACACGGTATGAAGCGCAGTTAAATGACCGCGATGGATGGAAACCGGCTGGTCAACCTCCAAGCGGGCACTGACTGAAGCAGGTGCTGCAGTCTGGCGGCGATTGGTGATGCGCGGCCGAGATAACATGTGCTACGTCTCAATATGCCCATCCTAATCGGAACGACCAAGATTAAATTGACACTAACGCCTGTTGCCGAGCTGTAAGCAATGGACCCAACGTTGTACGTTTGACTTCAACATAGGCGTTTCACGTCTCTGCGCAGGCAGGAGAGCTATTGCACAAGCAAATGCTCATTAATTAAGCAAGCGATAAATTAACGTATCAGGCTTATTGTATGTCGGACTCATGCTTTTTCAGTTAAGTCCATGCCTGCTTCCGCATCCAAGATGTCATCAATGCTCAGCAGCGCCTGGCAGTGGGATACCACCGCTACTGCATCCTTCACTTTTGGATTTCGGCCACTGCCGGCGCCGCACGAACTATTGGTTGAACAGAACCGCCGTTTCGATGCCGCCTTGGAGAACATGAGCCAAGGGCTGTGCATGTTCGACGCTGGCAAGCAGTTGATGGTTTGGAACAAGCGCTACTTGGAGATATTCGGGCTTATGCCCGACCAGCTGCAGGTCGGCATGAGTCAGCGTCAGATCATCGAAATTCTCGTCGGCCTCGGGCGTTATGCGCCAGGAACGACAGTTGATGGCCTCTCCGAGGGGAACTCGGACCTCACTTATCGAGGGGCAGGCAACATCGATCCTGCGAGAGCTTGCCGATGGTCGCACGGTCTCGGCCACCCACCGTGCCATGAGCGGCGGTGGGTGGGTCGCAACCTTCGAAGACGTAACCGAGCGCCGCCGCAATGAGGATCGCATCACTTACATGGCGCGGCATGACGCCCTGACCGATCTGCCAAACCGCGTGGCGCTCCACGAGATCGGCAATGCGATGCTGAGCCAAGCCGCACAAAGCCGGTCGTTGACTGTGCTGTGCCTCGACCTTGATCGGTTCAAGCCGGTCAACGATGGATTCGGCCATGCAACCGGCGACCGCCTGTTGCGGTGCGTCGCGCGGCGATTGCACAGGCAGATCCGGGAAGGCGCCACCGTCGCCCGCATGGGCGGCGACGAATTTGTCGTCCTACACTGGGTCAAAACGCTTGCAGACGCTAAGGCGCTGGCCCGGCGGTTGATCGCAACGGTCAGCGCTCCCTACGATTTCGATGGCTCTCGGATCGAGATCGGCATGAGCGCGGGTATCGTGCTTTCCGCGAAGGGCGATTGCGACATCGCCCAACTCCTGCACAATGCCGACCTCGCGCTCTATCAAGCGAAATCGGATGGGCGTGGGACTTACCGGGTTTTCGAGCCTCAGATGGACGAGAGTGCGCGTGCTCGTCTTGGCCTGGAGCGGGAATTGCGCGACGCGCTGACGAACGGCCACTTTGAGGTTCATTATCAACCGTTGGTCGATCTCAGCAGCAACGATGTGATGGGCGTTGAGGCCCTGGTAAGGTGGCGGCACGCCGAACGCGGCCTCGTGAGTCCGGCCGTATTCATCCCCATCGCGGAGGAAACCGGTCTGATCGTGCCCCTGGGCGAGTGGGTGCTTCGAAGAGCTTGCCAGGATGCCGCGCGATGGCCCTGCCATGTCCGGGTCGCCGTCAATGTCTCCGCCCATCAACTACGCCAGCGAAACTTTGCGGCGACGGTGCTGTCGGCCCTTTCAGAATGCGGCCTTGATCCGAATCGGCTCGAAGTCGAGATCACCGAAAGCGTGCTCCTCGAGGAGACCGACGCGAACATCGAGACGCTGCACGCCCTGAGAGGCTGTGGGGTTCGGATTGCTATGGATGATTTTGGGACCGGCTATTCGAGCATCAGCTACCTGCGCCGCTTTCCCTTCGACAAGATCAAGATTGACCGGTCATTCGTCCGTGAGATCGGTGAGAAGCCGGAGGCTGCCGCAATCATCCGCGCCATCATCGGTCTTGGCCAAAGCCTCAACATGACGACCTTGGTTGAGGGCATCGAGACGGACCTGCAGCGCAGCGCAGTTCTAGCGGAGGGCGCCAACGAAATGCAGGGTTTCCTATTCAGCCCCCCTCGGCCCGCCTCGGAGATCAGCGCGTTTTTTCAGGAAGGCCGCATCAACGATGTAGCAGCGTGAGTTTTGAGCACAATGTGCGTGGCGAACAGGTGTGGTTTTCAAGCCTCGTAGACCGATTGAGAAAAGTGTGACCCGTTCCAGCTTGACCTAGAAGCCCAAGCCGAAGCCATCTGGCTGTGTTATGAGTGCTCGCTTGGCCAGTTGCAGCAGCGTTGTGTATTGACGTGTTTCATAATATTCAAGTCTGAGCATTAAATTGGGTGTGTTCCATCGCTAGGTCGGATTTGCCGGATGGCCGCCGGATGATTGCTTCAGATGAATGCTAGCTTGTCAGCGAGGTCGGGCGGCCCTTGGCTCTCCTGCCGGTTATAGCTCGATCCGCAATCTGGTAAATGTCCGCTTCGGAGCTGCGCATGCATCAGAGAGGCGGAGCTGCTAAGATCGCGACCACCCGCAGCGGACCTCGACGGTTGGCACTGGGTGATGCCCATGGAAGCGTTGCGCTTCCGAGTGGAGAGCCTCGATCTTGGAACCACGCCTCAGCCTCATCACCCTCGGCGTCGCCGACCTTGACCGAGCGACTGAGTTCTACGAGGGATTGGGCTGGCCCCGGCGCGTGCGATCTGCGCACGGTGTCTCGTTCTTCCAGATCGGCGGTTTGGGCCTGTCGCTGTATCCACGCGCGGAACTGGCCAAAGACGCTGGCGTACCCTTGGTGAGCGGACCCTCACAGGGCTTCACGCTGGCCTACAACACACGCAGCCGCGACGAGGTGGCCAGGGTGCTCGCGCAGGCCGAAGCACTCGGCGGGCAGATCACGCAGCAGGCGCAAGATGCCGTCTGGGGTGGCCATCACGGGCACTTCTGCGATCTCGACGGTTTCCTGTGGGAGGTCGCCTGGAACCCCGCCTTCCTTCTCAAGGACGATGGCAGCCTCGTCTTGCCGGCATAGTCCGATTGCGGCCCGCAGGGGGACGGGTTCGGCTCTGTCCCGCCTGCATTCTGGAGGGGGCCTCTGACGCTCAAATTGTCGGATCTGGAGGCGCGCCGCATCGCGCTGAGGGCCCAGGGCTTCGCTTCGCCCGGAAGTCCGCAGGAGGTCAGCGCCACCGTGATCCGTCGCGCGATCGGCCGGCTGGGCCTTCTTCAGATCGACAGCGTGAACGTCCTCGTCCGTGCCCACTACATGCCGCTGTTTTCGCGTCTGGGGGCCTACGATCGCGGCACGCTCGATACTCTGGCGATCACCCGATCGAAATGCCTCTTCGAATACTGGGGCCACGAGGCGTCCCTCCTGCCGATCGAACTCCAGCCGCTCCTGCGCTGGCGCATGGCCCGGGCGCAGCGAGGAGAAGGCATCTGGCGGCAACTGCAGCCGTTCGCGGGGCAACGCCGCTCCGAGGCCGACGCCCTGCTCGCCCGCATCGAACGGGAGGGAGCGCTGGCAGCCTCGGACGTCGCCGGCAAAGGCGGCGAAGGGCCTGTGGGTCTGGAGTTCAGACTCCAGGAGCTTCGTCGGAGCTAAGTTAGCCTTTCGGAGATACGGCCGGCCGGTCATGCGTGAGGGGCGAAGTGCAGACCGACCGGCCGACCGTGCCATCCTGAAGGGGCGGCACGATGCCGGATGAGCCCATCCGGGCTCGAAACCTATCGTGAATGCGTGGCTACGCCCCCGGAAGGCGACTTCTTGGCCGAATGGGTGCCCACCCGCGCGCTGCTCGATACCCAGTCCGGGTCGGAGACCGGGCCGCCCTGGCCATCGGTCGGCCCCTGGAGTTGGCCGGGGACGAGGTCGGCCACACGCTTCCACGATTGCGAGGCGCAGAACACCAGCATGCAGCCCTTCACCGTCAGGGCCGACGGCTGGTCGCTCCAGACGGTGACGTCGTAGGACTTGCCGTTCTCGGCGTTGTAAATCTTGCCATCGAAGTGCCCCTCGTCGTCCGGCTTCAGGCCGAGCAGCATCTGGTGGCCCATCTGGGGGCGGCCCTGCCAAGCCGTGTTCGGGCTGTACTGGTCGACCTTCGGCCTACCGTCCTTGCCGGCCGGCTCCTTCATCCAGACGATGAAGCCGCAGAGGCGGGACGCGTCGGACCCGCACCGCTCGGTCCGGACGCGGGCGCGCCCGTCCTCCGTGAGCCAGGTACCGTACGGCTCGGCGGCACGGGCAGCCTCGGGCCGGCCACAGGTGGCACCCGCGACGACGGCCACTAAGGCGATCGTGCCCAGGCGGTGGATGGGAGCGGTCATTGGATTTCTCCGGGATAGGGATGGGAAACCGGGCTCACGAGGCGGTCGCCGCGCGTCCCATCGCCTCGTCCCGCGAACCGACGAAGCGACCGAGGAGACGGCCGAGGAGGCTGCCCAGGCTGTCCATCAGCAGGAACACGGCCGGGACGAAGACGAGGGAGAGCAGGGTCGAGACGATGAGGCCGGCGATGACCGCCACCGCCATCGGCGCCCGGAACTCGCCGCCAACCCCGAACGCCATCGCGGACGGGACCATGCCGGCGGCCATCGCGAGGGTCGTCATCACGATGGGCCGCGCCCGCTTTCGGCCGGCATCGACGATAGCGGTGACCCGGTCGACGCCGCGTCCAATCTCCTCGATTGCGAGATCGACGAGCATGATCGCGTTCTTCGTCACCAGCCCCATCAACATCAGGATGCCGATGACCACCGGCATCGAGATCGGCATCTGGCAGACCAGCAGGCCGAGGATGGCCCCGCCGATGGAGAGCGGCAGCGAGATCAGGATCGTCACGGGCTGCAGGAACGAGCCGAACAGCAGCACCAGCAACCCGTAGACCATCATCAGCCCCGCGCCCATCGCCATCAGGAAGCCCGAGAACACCTCGCCCATGATCTCGGCGTCGCCGGTCTGCTTGATGGTTACCCCCGGCGGCAGGTTCTTCGCCGTCGGCGTCTGCAGGGCCTCGGCGATGAGGGAGCCCAGCGCCTCCGAGTCCTGCATGTTGGCCTCGACGGCGACGCGCACCGCCCGGTCGTAGCGGTCGATGGCGCCCGGGCCTTGGTTGAGTTCGATGTCGGCCACCACGCCCAGCGGCACGGCAGACCCGTTCTTGGCCGGCACCTTCAGGTTCTCCAGCCGGGAGACCGCGCCGCGGGCGCTCTCGGGCAGTTGCACGCGGATCGGCACCTGACGGTCGGCGGCGTTGAACTTCGCGAGGTTCAGGCCGATGTCGCCGATGGTCCCGACGCGGACGGTCTCCGCGATGGCGTCGGTCGAGACGCCGAGGTCGGCCGCCACGCCGGGCTTCGGCCGAATGCGGACCTCGGTGCGGTTCAGCGGCGCCGTCGACATTACCGCCACGAGGTGTGGGATGGCGGACATGTCGCGCTGCAGCCGGGCAGCGACATCCGTGACGACGTCGGCATCGGGTCCGCTCACCACCAGGGCGAGGTCGCGTTGGCCGCTGTCACGCAGGCTCCAGGACCGGATATCCGGCTCCTTGGCGAGGAGGGTCGCGATCTCGGCCTCGACGGTCCACTGTCGCTTGGCGCGCGCATTCTTCGGCGTCAGGTTCACCGTCAGGGTGGCGAGCCGGGTCTCCTTCTTGCCGCCGACCTGCCGTCCGCCGTCGGCAAAGACCGAGGTCACCTCGGGCAGCGCCCGGATGCGCGAGACCACGCGGTCGGACACCGCGACCGTATCGGCGAGCTTCGCCCCCGGCGCTAACTCGACCATGAACAGGGTGCGGGCGTTGTCCTGCTTCGGGATGAAGCCCGAGGGCAGCAGGCCGGTCGACACGATGGAGGCGGCAAACAGCGCGAGGCCGGCGAACAGCGTGACGACCCGGTGGCGCACCGACCAGCCGACCAGGCGGCCGTAGGCGCGCATCACCGGACCGTCCCGCTCCTCGGCATGACCGTGGTCGCGCAGGAAGTAGGCGGCCAGCATCGGCGTGATCAGGCGCGCCACGAGCAGCGACATGAACACCGAGACCGCGATGGTCAGGCCGAACTGGATGAAGTAGCGCCCGGCGATGCCCGGCATGAACGACACCGGGGCGAACACCGCGATCAGGGTCGCGGTGATGGCGATGACCGCGAGCCCGATCTCGTCGGCGCCCTCGATGGCCGCCTGGTACGGCGACTTGCCCAGCCGCATGTGCCGGACGACGTTCTCGATCTCGACGATGGCGTCGTCGACGAGGATGCCGGTCACCAGCGTGATCTCGAGCAGGCTGATGCCGTTGAGTGTGAAGCCCAGGGCGTCCATCGCCCAGAAGGTCGGGATGACCGAGAGCGGCAGCGTCACCGCCGACACCAGCGTCGCGCGCCAGTCGCGCAGGAATAGCAGCACTACGATGATCGCGAGGAGCGCCCCCTCGATCAGGGTGTGCATGGCGGAATCGTACGAGCCGATGGTGGAGGAGACGGACGAGTCGATCAGCTCGAATTGCAGGTCGGGATAGCTCGCCTGGAACTCGGCGATCTTCCTTTTCACCCCAGCCGCGACCTCAGCGTCGCTGGCCCCCGAACCGCGCGAGACCGCGAAGGCGACCACCGGCTCGCCGTTGAAGCGGGCGAAGGTGCGCGGCTCCTCGATGCCGTCCTCCACCCTGGCGAGGTCGTCGAGGCGGACCTTGCGGCCGCCGGGCAGGACGATGGAGGTGGCCTTGAGGTCGCGCAGGGTGCGGGAGGCGGCGAGGGTACGGATCGACTGCTCGCGCCCGCCGACCTCGCCGCGCCCGCCCGCCATATCGGCGGAGGTGAGACGCAGTTGCCGGTTCACGTCCGCGGCGGTGATGCCCAGCGACAGCAGCCGGTCCGGCTGGAGCACGACTCGGACCTCGCGGGCGACGCCGCCGACCCGCTCGACGCCGCCCACGCCCTTCACCCCCTGGAGCGTGCGGGCGATCTTGTCCTCGACCAGCCAGGAGAGGTCGGCGGGCGTCATCGCGGGCGCCTTCACGCCGTAGACGAGGATCGGCAGCCCGGCGACCTCGACGCGGCTGATCACCGGCTCGTCGATGGTCCGAGGCAGGTTGATGCGGATCTTCGAGATCGCGTCCTTCACGTCGTTGAGGGCGCGGTCGGTGTTCACCTCCAGCCGGAACTCGACCGTGGTCACCGAGGAGCCCTCGGTGATGGCGGAGGTGATGTGCTTGACGCCCCGAACGCCGGCGATGGAGTCCTCGACCCACTTGGTGACCTGGGTCTGCAACTCGGACGGCGCCGCGCCGGATTGTGTGATGGCCACCGAGACGATGGGCACGTCGACGTTGGGCATCTTCGTCACCGCGAGCCCGCGGAAGCTGACGAGGCCGAGCACGACCAGCACCAGGAACAGGACGAGGGGGGCGATGGGGTTGCGGATCGCCCAGGCAGAGACGTTCAGGCGCATCGGGCGGCCCTGGCTTTCGGTGACGGTGAGTGGCTGAGGGGACGCGGCGGCTTACGGCACGCCGGCTTCGGCGGTGTCCCGGGGCGCCGGCACCGCGGCCATCGCGGGCGTGGGGGCTGGGGCTTCGAGCACCGGCCGGACGCGGTCGCCGTCGCGCAGGAAGGAGCCGGCCCGGGCCACGACCCGCTCGCCCTCGTTCAGGCCCGCACGGACCTCGATGGCGTCCTCGTCGGCGATGCCGATGCGGATGGTGCGGTCCTCGACCCGGTCGCCGGCGACGACGAGCACGCTGCGGCGCCCGCCGCCGTAGAGCACGGAGGCCTGGGGGATGCTCACGCCGCGGCTGCGGGCGAGCTCGACCTCGCCGCGGGCGAAGGTCCCGATGCGCAACCGCGGGTCGGGGTCGAGGCGCACGCGGACCTTGCCGAGGCGGGTGGCCTTGTCGACCTCCGGATAGACGGCGCGCACGCGACCGGCGACACGGCCGCCCTCGCCCATGTCGATCCAGGCCGGGGCGCCCTCGCGCAGCAGCGGCAGCTTGGTCTCGACGACCTCGCCCTCCAGCTCGATCTCCCCGCGGGCGATCAGGCGGAACAGCGGCTCCGAACTTGCCGAGGCGGCGAGGCCGACGCGGGCGGTACGGCGGCTAACGATGCCGGCCTCGGGAGCGCGAATCTCGGTGCGGGCGAGCCGCAGGGACAGCTCGTCGCGCACGGCGTGGGCCTGGGCGAGGTCGGCCTTGGCCATGGCCAGCCCGTTGCGGGCGAAGGCGAGCTTGCCCTCGGCTTGGCGCAGGGCGGAGGTCCGGGTCTCCATCACCACCGCTGTGGTGTTGCCCGTGGCGATGAGCGTCCTCGCCCGCTCCAGACTGAGCCGGGCCTCGGTCTCGGCGGCCTCGGCCTGCTCGATGTTGCTCTGGGACTGGGGCACGGCGGCCTCGGCCTTGGCCACCACCGCGTCCTGCTGAGCGATCTGGCGGTCGATCAGGTCACGGGCGAGGCGCGCGAGCACCTGACCTTTCGCGACCCGCGCGCCCTCCTCAACCAACACCTCGGTGACCCGGTAGCCGTCGATCTCGGGCGTCACCAGCACCTCGTCGCGGGGCACCAGAGTGCCGGTCACCGTCACGGTCTCGACGGTCTCGCGTCGCGCCGCCTCGACCACGCTGACGGCAGGCGCCAGGATCGGCTTGGCCGTGGCGGGGGCCTCGTCGCGGGCGGCCGCGGCTGAGAGGCCGAGAGCCAGCAGAGCGGGAGCGGCGAGGAAGGCGACGCGGGTCATCGGCCGGTCTCCGGATTGGCGGCGGTCACCCGTGGAAGCGCACCGTTCAGGCCGGCTTCGATGAGGGCCTGGAGGTGAGCGACGGCGGGGGCCGGGTCATAGCCCGGCAGAATGGCGCGGCCGACGACGATGCCCTTCATCAGCGGGTTGACCGCCTCGAACATGGACGCGGGCTCGCAATCCGGCGAGACGGCGAGCGCCGCGAACATCCCGCACAGCCACTCCCGGGCCTCGGCCTCGCTGCGGTCGACCAGTTCGGCGATGGCTGAGTTACGTGTGGTCTCCGCCCAAAGGTCGAGGCGCAGCACCGCGGCCTCTCTGGTGATGCCGGTGAAGAACCGTTCGAGGATGCCGTTCAGGGAGGCGCGCCGGTCGCCCTCCCGCTCCATCTCGGCCACGAGGGCGGCGCCGCGGGCGCGGTCGCGCTCGGCCATCGCCAGGACGATGTCCTCTTTCGAGGCGAAGTAGCGGTAGAAGTTGCCCTGGCTCATCGCGGCCTCGCGGGCGAGGTCGGACATCGTGGTGCGGTGGAAGCCGTTACGGACGAAGCACGCCTCGGCCGCATCGAGGATGCGTTCGCGCCGCACGGCCTGCGCGTCGACGACCTCGACGACGGTTGCGGTCCCGGCGCTCACGACCCGAAGCCCGTCTCAGGCGGGGCGACCCTGGACTGGTCCTTGGCCGGGATGACGTCGGCACAGGCGCGGGGTGCGTGGTCGAGACCGGCGCAGGCCCGGGCCTGCCAGCCACCCGGACCGGTGCCGGTCCAGGACAGAAGGCACGCCCACCCCAGCAGCACCATGGTTCCCAGGAGCAGGTTCACCGGACGCATCAGGGCGCGCAACGCCGCCGTGGCGGCGTGGGCTTCGACGTGGGCAGCAGATTCGTAGGTCATGCTATTCACCATCATTCCTGCCATTTGATAATGAACATTCATTCTCATGTCAATGAACGTTCATTCTCATCCTTTGCTCGGATGGTTGAGAAGACCGGCGCGGGATGCGGACCTAGGTCCAGAGACATCCGACATGCGCCACCAAGGCGCGGCTGAACCACGCCAAGCCAAATGCTTCGACATCGCTTGCCCCGGAGAATGGATTGTAAGCGCGCCTAGCAATTGGGATCGCTGTCGGTGTGTTGTGGGACTGGTGCGACCAATTCCCGGGCTAAGGTTGCTTTGGCAGGGTTCAGTCCACACTGGCTGGGCCATTCTGTGCGTGGCATCCTGCCCCGCATGCCGCATCCCCGCTCTCATCGAGAGCAGTTTCGTCGGAACGGTACGGCATATACGGTTCTTCCTGTATATGGAGCGACCCGGACGATCCCGTCGCCTCGCCGGAGGCATCGACCGGTCCCAAGGTCGTCCACGACCGTCATCCAAATGCCGTGGGGAGAATGACGCCGGACTCAGACGCGAGGCGCGCGAACGTCGACCTGACCACCTGCGACCGTGAGCCGATCCATGTCCTCGGCGCCGTCCAGCCGTTCGGCTTCCTCATCGCCGTGTCGGCCGACTGGATCGTCACCCGGGCCAGCGCCAACGTGTCGGACCAACTCGGGCGCCCTGCCGGGGACCTGCTTGGCATCCCTCTGGCCGAGATCGTCGAGCGCGAGGCCATCCATCTCCTGCGCGGCCACCTGCAGACGCTGCGCGGCCCCGACGCCGTGGACCGGGTCTTCGGGGTCCGCCTGATCCCTGGGCGACCCCCGTTCGACGTCGCCCTGCACCTCTCCGGCGGCTCCATCGTCATTGAGGCCGAGCCGAGCGCCACGGAGCACCTCAGCGCGGGCAACCTCGTCCGCACCATGGTCGCCCGGCTTCAGCATACGGCGGACTTCGACCCCCTCTGCCGGGAGGCGGCTCGCCAGGTGCGGGCGCTGACCGGGTTCGACCGGGTCATGGTCTACCGTTTCGCCCCGGATGGCTCCGGAGAGGTCATCGCCGAGGCTGTCCGGTCCGGTCTCGACCGCTTCCTCGGCCTGCACTACCCGGCCTCGGACATCCCCAAGCAGGCCAGGTCGCTGTACGAGCGGAATTGGCTGCGCATCATCGCCGACGTCGATGCCCCGGCCATCCCCGTGGTGCCCGCGCACGATCCCGCGGGGGAGCCTCTCGACCTGTCGCTCTCGACCCTGCGCGCGGTCTCGCCGGTCCATTTGGAATATCTGCGCAACATGGGCGTGGCCGCCTCGCTTTCCGTCTCGATCATGCGGGGAGGGCGCCTGTGGGGCCTGTTCGCCTGCCATCACACCGAGCCGCGCCACATCTCCCTGGAGCGGCGCACGGCGGCGGAGCTGTTCGGCCAGATGTTCTCCTGGATCCTGGAGAGCCGGGAGCGCGAGGTCATCGCCGCCCAGGAGGCCCTGGCGCGCGAGACGCACAACCGCCTCATGAGCGCCATGGCCTCCGGCGGCATGGGGCTGGATGGCCTCGCGGACTTCGCCGAGGAACTGTCCGGCATCGTCGCCTGCGATGGGCTCGGCCTGTGGGTGAACGGCGCGATCACCCTGCAGGGGATGACGCCGACCCGCGAGGAGTTCACCGGCCTCGTCCGCTTCCTCAACCGCACGGCCGCGAGCCGGGTCTACGCTACGGACGAGATTGGGCGCTTCCACGAGGCGGGGCGCGACTTCACCGAGCGGGCGGCAGGCATGCTCGCCGTCCCGGTGTCGCGCACCCCACGCGACTTCCTCGTCTTCTTCCGCAAGGAAGTGGCGCGCACCGTGACCTGGGCGGGCAACCCGCAGAAGCCTGCGAGCCCCGGGCCGAACGGCGTGCGCCTGACCCCTCGCAAGAGCTTCGAGGCATGGCGCGAGGTGGTGCACGGCCGGTCGCTGCCATGGTCTGACGCCGATACCCGCACGGCCGAGGCGCTTCGGGTCACGCTCCTGGAGGTGATCCTCCGGCTCAGCGACACGGCCGAGCGCGAGCGCAAGGAGGCGCAGGAGCGGCAGGAACTCCTCATCGCCGAGCTGAACCACCGGGTCCGCAACATCCTCAACCTGATCCGGGGCGTGGTCACCCAGAGTCGGGCCGGCGCCAACGATGCGGAGGACTTCACCGAAGTAGTCGGCGACCGGATCCAGGCCCTCGCCCGGGCCCACGACCAGGTCACCTCCGCCAACTGGGGCCCGGGCTCGCTTGCCGAGCTCCTCACCGTCGAGGCCGCGGCGTATCTCGGCGCCAAGGCGGACCGCGTCGTGCTCGACGGCGTAGACGTCCTGCTCGAACCGCAGGCGTTCACGACCATGGCGCTGGTGGTGCACGAGCTCGTCACCAACTCGACGAAGTACGGCGCGCTGAGCGACAGCGCCGGCGCATCCACGTCCGCCTGGAGCGGGATGGCTTCGACTCCCTCGTCATGCACGGGACCGAAACGGGCGGCCCCGCCGTCAAGGCGCCGACCCGGCGCGGGTTCGGCTCGACCATCATCGAGCGCTCCGTGCCGTACGAGCTGAAGGGCGAGGCCGAGGTCCGCTACGCACTAACCGGCCTGACGGCGCGGTTCACAATCCCGGCGACCTTCGTGCGGGCCGCCCCGCCCCGCGTCGACCGCAAGGCGCGCCTGGAGGAGAGCGCGCCGGTCGCGCTGTCAGGCACGGTGCTGCTGGTCGAGGACAGCCTGATCATCGCGATGGACGCCGAGGAAGCGTTGACGGCCATGGGCGCGGAGGCGGTGGACATGGCCGCCTCGGTCCGGGAGGCGCTCCGGTTGATCGACTCGTCTCCGCCGGACCGGGCGCTGCTTGACGTGAACCTGGGCTCCGAGACGAGCGTGGCGGTGGCTCGGAGGCTCGCCGAGCTCGGGATACCCTTCGCGTTCGCGACCGGCTACGGCGAGAGCTTCCACGTCCCGCCTGACCTCGGCGACGTGCCGGTGATCAAGAAGCCCTACGGGGCGGACAGCCTACGACGTGCCTTCGGCCCGTAGCCGAGCGATCCGACGTTCCCGGACGACGACACCCCGTAGGGCCTCGGCGATCTGCGCGGCCGAATAGGGTTTGCGCACGATCTCGAAGCCGTGGGCGTCGTCCTTGGCCAGGGCATCGCTGTAGCCCGTCGTCAAGATCACCGGCAGTTCCGGGTGGCTGCCCTTCAGTCGCTGCGCGAGTTCGACACCGCCGATGCCGGGCATCACGACGTCCGAGAAGACGGCATCGAACCGGAATTGCACCCGCTCGACCTCGACGAGCGCCGCCTCGGCGTTGTGCGCCCACACGGCACCGTGGCCAAGATCCTCCAGGATCTGCGTGCAGAACCGTCCCACGTCGAGGTTGTCCTCCACGACGAGGACGCACAGGCCGCGCTCGTCGCCCTCATCCTCGATCTCCGGCACATCGATCGCACCCGCATCGACAGGGACGTCGACCTGCGGCAGGAACAGGGTGAAGGTCGTTCCACGCCCGATCCCGCTCACGACCTCGACGTCGCCGCCAGACTGTTTGGCGAAGCCGATGACTTGGCTGAGGCCGAGGCCGGTCCCCTTGCCGATTGCCTTCGTCGTGAAGAACGGCTCGAAGATCCTGTCGAGGACGGCCGGTGCGATGCCGTTTTCCTTCGTCCGAGACGGAGACCGCGGCGAACGGACCTGGGGCACCTGCGTGACCGCGGATGCTCGGCAGAGCGCCCCCGCAGCCTAGGCGCAGCGTCAGCGTGCCCTCGCCGTTCATCGCGTCGCGCGCGTTCACCGCCATGTTGACGACCGCCGTGTCGAACTGGCTCGGGTCGACCCTCACGTGGCAGGCTCCGTCCGGCACCTCTACGAGGATGCGGATGCGTGCGCCGGTGACGGCATTCAGCATGTCCGCGACGCCGTGCAGGCGCTCGCCGGCGTCGAACACCTCGGGCTTCAGCGCCTGCCGCCGCGCGAAGGCGAGGAGCTGGCCGGTGAGCTTCGCGGCGCGGTCGACGGTGTCCGAGACGGCGTCCATGTAGCGGGTCCGGCGGGCCTCGGCGAGGTCGGGGCGCCGCAGGAAATCGACGGACGAGCGGATGATGGTCAGCAGGTTGTTGAAGTCATGCGCGATGCCGCCGGTGAGCTGGCCGACCGCCTCCATCTTCTGGCTCTGCCGCAGGGCTTCCTCCGCCCGGGCGAGCCGCTCCCGGTCGCGAATTTTTCCGGTCACGTCCTGGGCGTACTGGAAGGCGCCGACCCGGCGGCCCGCGGCATCACGCAGCGCGATGAACTTGATCTCGTAGCAGGACCGCCTCCGTTCCGGATCGCCGAACTCCTCGACGGTCGTGAACTCCTCGCCCGCCAACGCCCGCGACCACATCGCCCGTGCGGCATCACGCTGCTCCGGATGATCGGCCAGGAGTTCGAGGAGACCGTCGCCGACCCCGGGGCGCACACCGTAAATGTCCTCGAACTCCCCCGCGAAGGCCCGGTTTACGGCGAGCAGCCGGTAGTCCTCGTCGAGGGCGGCGACCAGCGCGTCGGTCGTCTCGAAGACGTCGGCCCAGAGCTTCCGCTGGGCGAGCGCCGCCTCGACGCGCCGCTCCAGCGTATCGTTCGCCTCTCGCAGTCGTGCCTCGGCGAGCCTGCGGTCGTGGACGTCCTCGACGACGCCGTACCAGCGCATGATCGTGCCCTCGGCATCCCGGCGGGGATAGGCGCGGGCGCGCATCCAGCGATAGGTCCCGCCCGTTGCCGCGACACGGATGCGGTAATCGACGTCGACCGGCTCGCCGGAGGCCAGGCAGGCCGCGAACACGGCCCTGGTGCCGGCGACATCGTCCGGGTGAAGGGCCTCGATCCAGCCCGCACCGTCGGGCTCGCCGGGACCTTGGCCGGTCAGATCGAGCCAGCGGCTTGAGTAGGACGTGATGTTGCCGCGAGGGTCGCAGGTCCATGGCACCGCCGGGTTCAATTCGACCGTGTGGCGGAAATGGTCCTCGCTCTCGCGCAGGCGCGCCTCGCCGAGCACGCGGTCGGTGGTCTCGGCGGTAACGCAAAGCAGGCCGACGACGGCGCCCGCGTCGTCGCGGACCGGTGAGTAGGTGAAGGACCACCAGCTCCGCTCCGGCCTCCCCTCGCGCGACAGGTCGAGCATCACGTCGGTGAGGGTCTGCCGCTCGTCGGCCAGCGTGGCCTCGACCAGCGGGCCGATGTCGTCCCAGATGCTGCCCCATACATCACGGAACGGTTGCCCGAGTGCGGTATCCAGCCGGTAGCCGAGGATCGGCCGGTAAGCGTCGTTGTAGAAGCACAGCAGGTCCGGCCCCCAGGCGAGGAACATCGCCGTCGGGCAGTCGAGCATCAGCGAGAGCGCGTTGCGGAGCGCCGACGGCCACGTCTCGGGGGACCCCAAGGACGAGCCCGACCAATCCCGGGCACGGATCTCCGCGGGCCGTGTCGCTGCCGGTAGGCAAGAATGTGAGATCAGTCACGGCCTACCCTGGCCGGTCCGGACCATCCGTCCGGCCGCTTCGAGCGGGAATGGGTTCTGTCGGGCCATGGCGTCTCAGCTGCGGGTCGTCATCTCCTAACATGAGTATGGCGTGCCGGTTGCTCCTGATGCATGGATTGCGCACTCGGCTTCGGCACAGCGACACGTCGACCGCCGCCGCCCGTTCGAGCACCGCCAGGCACTTCCCGACCGAATACCGATCGTCAGGCCTGTCTGCCGTCAGCACTCCTGAGACATATTGAGGGCATTCACGATTGGTACGACGCCTACAGCCGCGGCGGCTAGAAGCTCTGGCCAACCGCCCCTGGCGGCTTAGCTGGATGTGGAACCGTCTGCCAACCGCGGTCCGCGAGCAGATCATCACCCTCGCGCCGGAAGAGCCAGAACTCAGCCCGCGCGAACTGGCGGTGCGCTTCACCGACGAGCGGCGCTACTTCGTCTCGGAAGCGACCGTCTACCGCCTGCTCAAGGCCCAGGACCTGATCACCAGCCCGGCCTACATCGTCGTCAAAGCCGTCGATGAGTTCCGGGACAAGACCACCGCGCCAAACCAGCTATGGTAGATGGATTTAACTACTGAAGGTCGTCGGATGGGGCTGGTACTACCTGTCGACGGTGCTCGATGACTTCTCGCGCTACATGGTGGCGTGGAAGTTCTCCCTGACGATGCAGGTCAGCGACGTAACTGCCACGCTCGACTTGGCGCTGACCGCCACTGGCCTCCATCAGGTGCAGGTCGTGCATTGCCCGAGGCTGCTCTCCGACAACGGGCCGAGCTACGTCGCCAGCGACCTGGCCGACTGGCTCGGCAGCCGGGGCATGACCCATATCCGCGGCGCGCCCCGCCATCCTCAAACGCAGGGCAAGATCGAGCGCTGGCACCAGACGCTCAAGAACCGCATCCTGCTCGAACACGCCTACCTGCCCGGCGATGCTCTCGGCCGAGTCTGCCACCGGCCAGTACCCAGTCGAGGTGGTGTCGATGATGGACCGGATCATCCGCTCGGTGGAGGGCCACAAATTCTACCACTCCATCGTGGCGGCCTCCGATCCCGTCGAGGAGGAGACGCCGCCGCACGCGGTGGCCACCGCGACCGCCGACCTCGCCGAGGCCCTCCATGCCAAGGCAATCGTCGCCTACACGGCCAGCGGGACGACCGCCGCGCGGGTGGCGCGTAAGCGCCCTGAGCCTCCGATCCTGGCGCTCACGCCGAACCTCGCGACCGCACGATGTCTGTGCCTGCTGTTGCGAGGCCCACTCGGTGCAGACCGAGGAGGTAGATAGCTACCAGGAGATGACCGCCAAGGTGGCGCACTACGCCCAGGCCGAGGAGTTCGGTCGGCCCAACGATAACATCGTCGTAGCAGCCGGCCTCCCGTTCCACACCACCGGCGACACCAACAACATCCGGGTCCTCCAGATCCGATTAAAACTCTGAATCGCGGTCGGATAAGCGGTTCATTCACAATGCCTTGTAGGTATCGCGCATTCGCTTTGCGATTGGCCTCAAATCAAGGTTTCATCTTTTGCTCCGAATCGAATTCGGCGGAATACAAATGAACGACCATTAGTGGGAAACACCTTTCAAAGCATGCAGTGACTGGGCTGGGTCGGAAGCCCAAGGGCCGCTCAGGGTGGAAAGTTGATGGTCAGCTTTTGGGAAACGCTACGACAGAGCAGACATGCGCGATATCGCCGATTGGCTCACGACTACCTACGATGCAGGCGCTACCTCTATCTTTCGCAATCTCGGTCTCTCTGATCACGAGGGTAGATGCGACGTTGAAAGAAATGACACAGTCCCTTCCGTGTCTCTTCGCTTCGTAGAGCGCCAAATCGGAACGCTTCATCAGCGACTCAAGCGTATCTGTCGTGAGTGCCTCTGCGATACCTATGCTGGCCGTGCAGGATAGACCGGACACGGCGGAGAATCGCATCGCCTGGATGGCACGCCGCATGCCCTCAGCGATCTCCTGGGAGTTGCCTGCGTCGAAGGGCACGATCACAGCGAATTCTTCCCCGCCAATGCGGCCAAGAGTATCTTTCAATCCGCGCTCCGCCAGTACCGCAGCGACAGAAGCACTGGCCGCACGAAGGACCTCATCTCCGACTTGATGGCCGTAATCGTCGTTGACCGACTTGAAGTGGTCAAGATCGATCATAAGGAGGGAAATTGGCGATTGCCTCGAACGCGAGAGCGAGAGATTGTGCCGAACAGCTTCGAGAAATGCGCGATGATTGAGAACACCGGTAAGTGGGTCACAGCGTGCAGCTCTCCGTAGCGCGCGGTCGGACTCTTCTTTGAGAAGGAGTAGGAATCCGACGCCGCCACCGACACAGAAGAGATAAGCTGTTAGGAGACCGCCCGTCTGTAGAATTCCTGTATCGCCCAGTGTCATCCCGGCCACGTAGCCCGCATAGATCCGGGCCGCCGCACCGAGACAATTAGCGGCCATGATCGTGGACATCATCCAAACCAGCGGTGTCCGGTTCGGCTTGAAGATCAGCGCGAAGCTGGTGTAGCCGAAGAGCAGGCTGCAAACGACACCGGCCGTGCCGACGCTTGCTGACGGCGACAATCCTGTAGCGTGTGCGACCGCCCCAATTGCAGCGATAGAAAAGGGAATCGCGCTGGCTGACATCCCTACCCCTCGAAGCCGCGCAATGGTCATTCCTTCAAGGGCAAATGCAAAGTAAGCCAAGGCCGTCGCGGTATGGAGCGAGATAATCTCTGGCAATATGGGGCCGCAACTAATCAATAGGCAGGCCATACCATGCATCAAACGTGCTGCCACGAACTGACGAATAACTGCGATCGGGCCTGATCCATCACGATATGCTAGCAATAGCAGACTTGCAGTGATATCTGCCAGAAACATTAGCCTGAATAGAGTGGCGACGTCGAGATACATTTAAATTCCATAACATAAATATTGAAGATATTGTTTATTACCATCCTAATATCCATACATACAAGAATTTATTACGACATATGGAAATAATCGATAAGATTATGGTTATGGTTTGCAGAACATATTTTTGAACTTCGTGCATGGGTCCGCTTTCGAGAAAAGCGGCACGCGCTGTAAATGACTTGGTTGGGTCGCTAGGGGACTGTCCGCTTTTTCGGCGCGACCTTCTGCGAAGCGGACCAGCAGCTTTCGGCCTTGATCGGCCGACACTGACCGCCCGCGTGAACGTCTCAGATAGGTCGGTTTCTGCTCGTCCGCTTCCGCTCAAAGATGAGGCGGAAGCGGACGTTCGAGGGTTTGTGTCAGGCCGCGCGGACGGTGGCGAGGAAGCGCCCGACCTCGGCCTTCAGGTGCTCGGACTGGCGCGACAGATCGGAGGCCGCCCCGAGCACCTGGCTCGCCGCCGCCCCGGTCTCCTCGGCCGCCCCCGCCACGCCGGCGATGTTGCCGGTCACCTCGCCCGTCCCCGTCGCCGCCTGGGCGACGTTGCGGACGATCTCCTGCGTGGCCGCCTCCTGCTGCTCCACCGCGGTCGCGATGCTCGTCGCCACGCGGCTGATCTCGCGGATGCGGCCGGTGATCCCGCCGATCGCGGCGACGGCCTGCCCGGTCGAGTTCTGGATCTGGTGGATCTGACCGGTGATCTCGTGCGTCGCCTTGGCGGTCTGCTCGGCGAGCTGCTTCACCTCGGCGGCCACCACCGCGAAGCCCCGGCCCGACTCGCCGGCCCGCGCTGCTTCGATCGTCGCGTTCAGCGCCAGCAGGTTCGTCTGGCCGGCGATGGTCGAGACCATGCCGACGACATCGCCGATCCTGGATACGGCGGCGCTAAGTTCCTGAACAAGGCTGCCCGTTTGGTCGGCCTCCATGACGGCCATGCGTGCCAGCTCAGCCGAACCGTCGACTTGGCGGCCGATCTCCTGCACTGACGAGCCGAGTTCTTCGGCCGCAGCCGCGACGGTGTTGACGTTGGAGGCAGCTTCCTCTGCCGCAGCTGCCACCGCAGTGGATTGCGCCGCAGTCTCAGCGGCCGCGCCACTCATCGATCCAGCAGTAGCCTGCAACTCAGTGGCCGAGGACGATACCATCCCGATCACGCCGCCCACCGCCGCCTCGAAACCCGTCGGCCATCTCGCGCATGGCGCGCTTGCGCTGCTCCTCCGCCGAGGCCCGGGCCAGGGCGGTCTCCGCCTCGAGCTTGCGTGTGCGGGCGAGGTTATCCTTGAACACCTCCAGGGCGGCCGCCATCGCGCCGATCTCGCTGCGTTCGCCGGCATTCGGAACCGCGAGGTCCGTCGCGCCCTCGGCGACCCGCTTCATGACGCCGGCCATGCGGCGGACCGGAGCGGAGACCGTGGCGATCGCCATCCAGCCGATCACCAGGGTGATCGCGACCACGGTGGCCAGCACCGCGACGATCCCGGTGCGCGCGCCCTCGCCGAGGGCGGTGGCTGTGGCGGTGGCCTGCTTGCCATGCGTGTCGTTGAAGGCGATATCGGCCTTCAGGGCCGTGCGGGCCGCGTTCAGGGCCGGCAGCATCCCGTCCAGCAGGTAATCGGTCGCCGCCTTGGTCTCGCCCGCGTTCAACCGCCGGACGAACTCCTTCCCCATCCGCGAATAGGTGGACACCGTTTCGGCGGTGGCCTTCCACAGGGCCTCCTCGCCCGGGCTGACGTAGGGGCCGTACTCCTTCAGGTCGGCCTCGATGTCCGATTGGCTGGCGCGCAGGCGCGGCAAGGATTGGGGCCGCCGCTCCTCGCTGGAGACCAGATAGGCGAGTTGCCGGCTGCGCAGGGCTTCGAAGTGGGTGGCGAGGCCGCCGAGGATCTGGGTCGAGGGTAGGACGTTGCCGCCGAGTTCGTCGACGGCCGCCGTGAGTGCGTTCACCCGCGTGTAGCAGAAGCCCCCTAATCCCACCGACAGGCCGAGCAGGATCAGAAGCGACGCAATCAAGCGTGCCCGTACGGAAACGTCGAAGCTCATTTCAGCACAATCCCAGTCTTAAAAATTGATTCTAGGATCATCAAATATGTTTAATGATACGCTAATCGCTGTGACAGCTGATTGTTGGGCGAATCCCCGATCAACCTCGGTCTAAGACGAATTATAAATCTAAAGTAGCTTTCTTTAGTCAGTTTCTGGGGTGACGGATCCGGATTAAAATTCATATTTGGCCCGCATTTGAGCAGGTGGAATATGGGCTGCTGCTGACCGGTTTGGTTTGGGTACGAGGCCTTCCGCTTTTCCAGCCGATCGTTTCCAAAGCGGCCGTTCCGCTTACGGCCAGCGTCAGTCTCACCGGTGGGCCCGTCGGGATGACTGGGGTGGGTGGATTTCTGCCAGTCCGCTTTCTGGCGGCAATGGCGTGAAGCGGACATCTCCGCGCCTATTCTCAGCCCCGGAGGCGGAATTGTTCCGTCCTGCCACCCACGGCAGGATGAGGCTCTGGGGCCGCACGAGGTATCAAATGGCGTGGCGACTACATTGGCTTGAGGCGTCCGGCGATCTGGGACTCTGGCGTAGCACCATCGCCGGGGAGGTTGAGATTGCCCGAAAGGCCCTAGCGGGCGTGCTGCCGTGCCGCCGCTCGACATCCTCGTGCAGCGCCTGTCCGGCGCAGTGATCCCGGAGACTGGCACGACGGGACAGGCCATGCGCCCTGGCCTGTTCTCCCTCACCATCGACCCCGACAACTCCAACTTCGCGCGCGCGCTGCGTGATGGGGATCTGCGCCGGACCGTGGCGCACGAGGCTCACCACTGCATGCGCATGGCTGGTCCCGGCTACGGCTGGACGCTGGGGGAGGCGCTCGTGAGCGAGGGCTTGGCGGGGCAGTTCGTCAGCCGCCTGTTCAACTCGCCGCCCGAACCGTGGGAATGTGCCGTCACCGACGAAGTGCTCGCGGCCAACCTGCCGGACAACGCGACGCTGCTAGGCAACGGACACGACCACCGCGCCTGGTTCTTCGGTTTTGGCGGACGGTATCCCCGCTGGCTCGGCTACACCCTCGGCTACAGGATCGTGGGCGACTGGCTAAACGCAGGAGCCGACCTTAGCGGTGACGCCTGGATCAACGTAGCCGCACACGCAGTCATCGACGCCGCGCGCGGGCGCACGTTGTCGAACGTCTGATGCCGCAGCCAACGCCTCCATGCCGCCCCACGGCGGAGCGGACCAACCCGGAGACCGCCCATGACGCGCGAACGCATCACGGTTAGTGCTGACATCGATGCGGAAACGGCGAAGATTATCGAGGAAGGGCTGGACCGCTTCAACGAACTTCACAACGGCCCCGACCCGACCAAGCCCCTATGGCTTGTATGCCGTGACGACCAGGGAAACGTATTGGGCGGTCTCAAGGCCCTGATACAGTGGGATTGGTTTGTCGTTTCGATGCTTTGGGTGGAGGAGGAAAAACGGCGGCAGGGGATCGGACAGCGTCTGCTACGGGAGGCCGAAGACGCGGCCCGCAAACAAGGGTGCCGCAGGGTCAGGCTGGCGACGATGACGTTTCAGGCTCCGGAGTTCTACAGGAAGTTCGGATACGTCGAGGAGTGTCGGCTACTCGATGTCCCTCCCGGCCATGCGTTCATATGGATGTCCAAGACACTGGCGGAATGAGTTCGTCAGTTGGCCCTACGTCGGGGAGATCACATGCTCGTCGTCCTCAGCGGGTTGCCCGGCACGGGCAAGACCACCATCGGGAAGCTGTTGGCTGCGAAGCGTTCGGGGACTTACGTCCGGGTAGACGAGATCGAGCACGCCCTGAGCCGGGCCACCGGCCTAGCTAATGACATTGGACCGGCAGGCTACATTATAGCCTTCGCCATCGCCGCCTCGAACCTCAAGCTCGGCAACTTTGTGGTTGCCGACTGCGTCAATCCGGTTCCGGAGAGCCGCCAGGGTTGGCGCGATGTAGCGCAAGGAGCGGCCGTGCGCTTGGTAGAGGTCGAGGTCGTCTGTAGCGATGAGCGGGAGCACGAGCACCGGGTCATGACGAGGACCACGGACATAGCCGGGTTCACCCTTCCCTCATGGTCATCAGTCAAGGCCCACAACTATGTTCCGTGGATCTCGCCGAGGTTGGTGGTCGATACGGCGCTCCTCAGCCCCGAGGCCGCGTTAGCCGAGGTCGAGGCCGGGATCGACACCATTTCCGCTGTCTGAGATGCCGCCCCCGTTCGAGGTTGAGTTGACCGAGCACGCCCCCCTTGACCACTTGATGATGGGCCACGCTCTCGAAGAGGCGCAGCGGGCCTTGGCCAACTTGCACTTTCCTGTTGGAGCGGTTCTGGCAGCAGGGCAACAGATCATCGCGACAGGACACAAAGCTATGGGGTCGAACCACCTCGATCATGCTGAGATGGTTGTGTTTCGCGCGGCGTTCCAAGGCGACTACAGCTTCTCGCGCCAAGATAGTCTGTGCCTATATACGACGCTCGAACCCTGTATCATGTGCTGGGGGACGCTGCGGCACCTACCCGTCACACGGTTGGTCTACGCGATGGAAGATGCCTATGGGGGCTGCGCGCACGTTTCGGACGCCGCACTTCCCTCTCGGCATCGAAGCCGCCCGCTGTTCGTCAACCGTGGAGTTCGTAGGGAAGAAGCACGCGAACTATTTCGTCAGTTCCTCGACAGGACGCACGAACCTTTCTGGGTGACTGGCGGCGCGGCCGAGTTTGTTGAGGCTGTTCGCGCGACGTGAACCAACTGCAGACCACATCGAACCCGCCGTAAATGGCGGTGGAGCTTTGGCCGCTTTAGGTAAGCCTACATTCGTGCGGGGACGACTGGGTTGGGTCGGAAGGAGCAGGTCTGCTTTCCCTATCGACCTTCTCCGAAGCGGACCAGCCGCTTACGGCCAGACCACGCCATGCCAGGTCGCCGGTGAGCGCAAAACCGGTCATTCGCCTTTGCGCCCATCCTGGTCATCTGTGGAACTAGGAGGTCTCACCAAAAGCGGACTTGTTAACCCCGTCATCCTCGCTTTGAACCACCAAATTTACGGAATATTGCTAGATAAATTTTCTCACTAGCGTGGAATTGTATCATTCTATTACATTAGATATAGAGACGCGCTGTTAACTGGTGATCTGTTCCAGCTGCGCCTAATTAATGAAATTTATGGCTCTCTATTTCTGGAGCAAAGCCGGTGGTTGAATTGCACAAAATATATATAAAATATAATATGAATAAAAAATTTAAGACTAACTTAACAAAATCGTAGCTAATACGAGCAGGAAAACAATATTATATGCTTGTCTGTAGCGATTTCATAAATGTCGTTCTCACTGTATGTAGGTGCGCCTTACATTTTTCTTCAACAAGTTGCAAATCGCATGTCCGTAAGGCGGCGATATAATCAAGATGCTCTCTCAGAGCCACGATATTGCGTTCTTTTTCGTCAATTTTATTCCATTGGTAATGATAGTGAAATATTAGGGCGATTACATCGTAGAAATCTTGGATAAAACGATTCCGGGACGCCTCGTTGATGAGGCGATGGAAACGCTCGTCAAGGTGCGAGAAATCGCCTGATCGCTCGTCGATCTCGGCCAGCAGTTTTCGGTGCTCATCTTCGATCGTCATCAGTTTTGCCCAAGCCGGTGCCTCAGGCGGAAGTTCTATGAACCGACGAGCCGAGCGCAACTCGAACATCTCGCGGATCTCGTAGAGTTCGCTGGCGAATTCTGGCGTCACGCCCATGAAGATCCAGCCGCTGTTCTCCCGTCGCTGCAGGAGACCATAGTGGCTGAAACGGGTCAGATATTCTCGCACCGCCGTCGTCGAGGTGTTGAATTGGCGCGCTAGTTCCGAAGCGTTCACGACATCGCCAGCTCGGCGATCACTCTGCAGCACCCAGTGCAGGAACTGGCGCTCGACCGCCTGCGCGACGGTCTCGGTTTCCACCTCGGGAAAGTAATCCGGACCGGTGGGACCACGGCGAAGAACGCGGCGGGAGCCTTCCATGGTGAGAATCTGTGCTTTGCCGAGCGCTCCGAGGACCGCGCGCACGGTGGTGCGGCTGACGTCCAGCATCGCGCCGATCTCCGCCTCGGAGCACGCCCACTCCCCGAGCGGCCGTGCCGCGAGGATCGCGAGACACCGGTTGTAGGCCCGCTTGTAGACTGCGTTCGCCTTCATCCCGACCCTGACTCCCCGACACCCATTTGAAGGTCCTCCGTCGAACCGTCCATTACATTCTGCACTTTGCATATAAAAAACTGATTGACAGCACGGCGCGCCCGGTTTTTTATGCACGATAAGACAAAACATTTGTCGTGGAGTGGAACGCCGTGGGCCATCTCGCCGCCCCGCCCCTCGGGTGGGATGCTGCCATATGAGCGGCCGCATCATCAAGTTCGGGACCAGCCGTTTCCTGCAGGCGCATGTCGACCTGTTCGTCCATGAGGCGCGGGCCGCGGGCCAGGATGCGGGTCCGATCACGGTGATCCAGACCACCGGTTCGGCCGAGCGGGCCGGGCGCGTGGCGGCCTTCGGGGCGGCCGGGGGCTATCCGGTGATCATCCGCGGCCTCGAGGACGGCGCCCCCGTCGATCGGACCGTCACCGTCACCAGCATCGAGCGCGGGCTCTCGGCCGCCGCCGATTGGGCGCAGGTGGTCGAACGCGTCGCGGGGGAGGCCGCCTACCTCGTCTCCAACACGGGCGATACGGGCTATGCCATCGCGGAGGCGGATCGCGGTCCGGGTCTCCTCGCCCTTGCCCCGCCCGCGTCGTTCCCCGGCAAGCTCGCCGTCCTGCTGCACGCGCGCTGGCGCGCGGGCGGCCCTCCGCTCACCGTGCTGCCCTGCGAGCTGGTGAACCGGAACGGGCGGGTGCTCCAGGGCCTCGTCCGCGACCTCGCCCGGGAGGCCGGCCTGCCGGAGGCGTTCGCCGCCTGGCTGCGCGACGGGGTGATCTGGACCGACACCCTGGTCGACCGCATCGTCTCGGAGCCCCTGGATCCGGTCGGCGCGGTGGCCGAGCCCTACGCGCTCTGGGCGATCGAGCGCCGGCCGGGCCTCGTGCTGCCCTGTACCCAGCCCTGCATCGTGCTCGCCGACGACCTCGAGCCGTTCGAGCGGCTGAAGCTCCACATCCTCAACCTCGGCCACACCGTGCTCGCCGACCTCTGGCGCCGCGAGGGCCGGCCGGCGGGCGAGACCGTGCGGGCGATCCTCGCCGACCCGGCGGTCGCGGGCAGGCTCGACGCCCTGTACCGGGACGAGGTCGTCCCGGGATTCGCCGCCCACGGCATGGCCGCGCAGGCCCGTGACTACGTGGCCGCGACCCTCGACCGGTTCCGCAACCCCTTCCTCGATCACCGCATCGCCGACATCGCCCAGAACCACGCGACGAAGGTCGAGCGGCGCCTCGCCGCCTTCCTCGATTGGGCGGAGGCGGCCGGGGCGTCGCTGTCCGCCCCGACGCTGCGGGCCGTGGTGGCGGGGAACCGGCCGTGACCTATCAGTTCGACTTCGAGGCCCTGCTGCCGTTCTGGCGCGATTTCGCGGAAGGCGTCTGGCTGACGCTCCAGCTGTCAGCCGTCTCGACGGTGCTGGGCTTCGCGCTCGGCGCGCTCTGCGCCATCGCCCGGGCGGACGGGCCGCCCTGGCTGCAACGCGTGGTCGGCGCCTATGTCGAGGTGATCCGCAACACGCCGCTGCTGGTGCAGATCTTCCTCGTCTATTTCGGGATCGCGGTTTTGGGGGTGCGGGTCGATGCCAACCTCGCCGCCGTGCTGGCCCTGGTGGTCAACGTCACGGCCTACACCTGCGAGATCATGCGCGCCGGCATCGAGAGCGTGCACCGGGCGCAGGTCGAGGCGGGAGAGTGCCTCGGGCTGAGCCGCCGCCAGATCTACTGGCACATCATCCTGCGCCCGGCGGTGGAGCGGGTCTATCCGGCCCTGGTCAGCCAGTACGTGCTGCTGATGCTGGCCTCCTCGATCTGCTCGCAGATCTCGGCGGAGGAACTGACGGCGGTCGCCAACCGGATCCAGTCCGACACCTTCCGCAGCTTCGAGACATACATCGCGGTGGGCCTCGTCTACCTCGCCCTGTCCTTCGTCGTCCGGGCGCTGTTCTGGGCCTTCGGTCTCCTCGTCTTCACACGCCGGCGCAAGCTCGGCACGCCGCTGTAGGAGACGCGCGATGCCGACCTTCGGACCCCAGCATCTGTGGTTCCTCCTCATCGCCGCGGGGTGGACGCTCGCCCTGTCGGCCATCGCCTTCGTCGGCGGCGGCCTCCTCGGCTTCGCCGTCGCCATGGCCCGGATCTCGGACAACCGGATCCTGCGGGGGGCGGCCATCGCCTACGTGCACGTGTTCCAGGGCACGCCGCTGCTGATCCAGCTGTTCATGATCTATTTCGGCCTTCCCATCGCCGGGTTCGACGCGCTGCCGGCCGTCGTGGCGGCGGGGGCGGGCCTGACGATCTACGCCTCCGGCTTCCTCGGCGAGATCTGGCGCGGCTGCATCGAGGCCGTGCCGAGGACGCAGTGGGAGGCGGCGGAGTGCCTCGCCCTGTCCCGGTGGCAGCGGATGCGGCGGGTGATCCTGCCCCAGGCCCTGCGCATCGCCACCGCCCCGACGGTCGGGTTCATGGTCCAGATCGTCAAGAACACCTCGCTCGCCTCGGTCGTCGGCTTCGTCGAACTGTCCCAGGCCGGCAAGCTCATCAACAATTCGGTGTTCCAGCCTTTCGTCGTCTTCATCGTGGTCGCGGGCTTCTACTTCGCGATCTGCTACCCGCTCTCGGCATTCAGCCGCCGGCTGGAGAGGAAGCTCAATGTCGGCCGTCGTTAAACTCACCAACGTCCACAAGAGCTTCGGCTCGCTGCAGGTGCTCAAGGGCGTCTCCTTCGAGGTCGGGCGCGGCGAGGTCGTGGCCATCGTCGGCGAGTCCGGATCGGGCAAGTCCACCGCGCTGCGCTGCATCAACGCCCTCGAGACGATCCAGGCCGGCTCCATCGAGGTCTGCGGCCACGAGATCCAGAATCCCGCCCTCGACAAGCGGGCGCTTCGGCAGGCGGTCGGCATCGTCTTCCAGGGCTACAACCTGTTCCCGCATCTCTCGGTGCTGGAGAACATCACGCTCGCCCCGACCTGCGTGAAGGGCGTCAAGGCGCGCGAGGCCCGGGCCCTCGCGATGGACTGCCTCGCCCAAGTCGGCCTCGCCGAGAAGGCGGGCCACTACCCCGAGCAGCTCTCGGGCGGCCAGCAGCAGCGCGTCGCCATCGCCCGGGCGCTCGCCATGCGGCCGGAGCTCGTGCTGTTCGACGAGGTGACCTCGGCCCTCGATCCGGAGCTGACCGCCGAAGTGCTGAAGGTGATGGAAGAACTGGCCCGGGGCGGCATGACCATGCTGCTGGTGACGCACGAGATGGGCTTCGCCCGCAAGGTCGCCAACACCGTCATCTACATGCGCCAGGGGAAGGTCTGGGAGACCCTGCCCGGACGCGACCTCGCCGACGCCAAGACCCCCGAACTGCGCGACTTCGTCGCCAGCGAATTGTGAGCCCCCGATTCTTCAAGGAGACACACCGATGAAGCGCAGGACCTTCCTCGCGGGCGGAGCCTCCGCCCTCGCCGCCGCGGCGCTGACCCGCCCGGCCCTGGCCGACGCCCTCGACACGATCCGCACCCGCAAGGTGCTGAAGGTCGCCCTCGATCTCGGCTCGCCGCCCTTCGGCATGACGGACGCCGCCATGCAGCCCACCGGCTCCGACGTCGACACCGCCCGGCTGCTCGCCAAGGATTGGGGACTGCCGCTCGACTTCGTCCAAGTGACGAGCCCGAACCGGGTGCCCGTCCTGCTGACCGGCAAGGCGGATCTCGTCATGGCCTCCTTCAGCGTCAACGAGGAGCGCCAGAAGGTCATCGACTTCTCGGATCCCTATGGGGTCATCCAGGCCATCATCGCGGGCCCGAAGGCCATGGCGATCAAGGACTATCCCGATCTCGTCGACAAGCGCGTCGGCACCACCCGGGGCAGCACCAACGACAAGGAGGCCACCCTCAAGGCCCAGGGTGCCCAGATGGTGCGCTACGACGACGACGCGACTCTCATCACCGCGATGGTCTCCGGTCAGGTCGATCTCGTGGCGACCTCGCCGCAGGTGATGAATACGGCCAACGACCGCAAGCCGCCCAAGCCCTTCGAGACGAAGATCGTGATGCGCACGTTCCCCTACGCGATCGGTCTGCGCAAGGGTGAGCCGAAGCTTCAAGCGGCCCTCAACGAATGGGTGCACGCGAACCTGCGCAATGGCAAGCTCAACGCGATCTACAAGAAGTATCACGGCGTCGATCTGCCGCCCGAGATGCTGACCTGAGCCGGCCGCTCTCCTGCCCCACCCATCGCAAAACTTTTCTCGAAGGATCGACATCATGAAGGCGCTGATCTGCGACGAGCCCGGCCTGCTGCGGGTCGTCGAACGGCCCGAGCCGGTGGCGGCCGAGGGGGAGGCGATCGTCCGGATCCGCCGGGTTGGCATCTGCGGCACCGACTATCACATCTTTCAGGGCAAGCATCCGTTCCTCGAATACCCGCGGGTGATGGGGCACGAACTGTCCGGGATCGTGGACTCGGCGCCCGCGGGCAGCGGCCTCGCGCCGGGCCGGACGGTCTACGTCGTGCCCTACCTGTCCTGCGGGCACTGCGTCGCCTGCCGCAAGGGCGTGACCAACGCCTGCCAGAACATCCGCGTGCTCGGCGTGCATTGCGACGGCGGCATGGCCGAACGGATCGCCGTGCCGGTCGCCAACGTCGTGCCGGTGGACGGCATCGACCTCGACGATGCGGCGATGATCGAGTTCCTGGCCATCGGCGCCCACGGGGTGAAGCGGGGCGGCGTCGCGGCGTCGGACCGGGTGCTGGTGGTCGGCTCGGGGCCGATCGGCATGGCGGCGGCGATCTTCGCCAAGGCGCAGGGCGCGCATGTGACGGTGATGGACCTGCGGGAGGACCGCCTCGCCTTCACCCGCGACGCGCTCAGGGCCGACGCCGTCCTGCGGGCGGACGACCACGCCGAGGCGGCAGCGGCCGCCGCGACGGCGGGCGACTTCTACGATTGCGTGATCGACTGCACGGGCAATCGGGCGGCGATGCAGCGGGGCTTCGGCTTCGTCGGCCATGGCGGGCGCTACGTGCTGGTGAGCGTCGTGCGCGACGACATCACCTTCTCCGACTCGGAATTCCACAAGCGCGAGACGACGCTCCTCGGGAGCCGCAACGCGCAGCCGGACGATTTTGCGGAGGTCGTGCGCCAGATGCGGGCCGGACGCGTCCCCACCGCCGCGTTGCGCACCCACCGGGGTTCGCTGGCCGACGGCCTCGCCCTGTTCAAGGAATGGCTTCGGCCGGAAGCGGGCGTGATCAAGGCCATCCTGGAGGTGTAATGCCGATGTCCCCGCGCATCCTCAGCCTGCACGAGGCCGACACTGTCGCCGTCGCCCTCGACTCGATCCCAGCTGGAACGGCTCTGCCGTCCGGGCTCGTGGCGGCGGAGCGGGTTCCAAAGGGACACAAGATCGCCGTCCGTGGTATCCCGGCCGGCGGGCCGATCCTCAAGTTCGGCCAAGTAATCGGCGTGTCCACCTGCGCGATCTCGCCGGGTTCATGGGTGCACGAACACAATGTGGCGGTGACCGATTTTCACCCGGGACCACGCCTTCGGCGTCGAGGCTCGGAACGAAGCCGGGCTCGCCCCCGGCGAGGTGCCGGCGCATTTCGCGGGCTTCCGGCGTCCGGGGGGCCGGGCCGGCACCCGCAACTACCTCGCCATCCTGACCTCGGTGAACTGCTCGGCGACGGTGATCGATTTCATCGCCGACGAGATCAACCGATCTGGGGTCCTGGCGGACTATCCCCATATTGACGGCGTCGTCCCCTTCACCCACGGCACCGGCTGCGGCATGGCGGCCAAGGGCGAGGAGTACGACATCCTGGCGCGCACCCAGTGGGGCTACGCCACCAACCCCAACTTCGCGGCGGTGCTGGTGATGGGCCTCGGCTGCGAGGTCTTCCAGATCGGCCGCATGAAGAGCGCCTACGGAATCACCGAGGGCGACCACTTCGGCAGCCTCACGATCCAGGCGACCGGCGGCACGCGCAAGACCGTCGAGGCCGGCGTCGCCCGGATCCGCGAGATGCTGCCCGCCGCCGGGCGATGCCGGCGGGAGCCGGTCCCGGCCTCCGAACTGATGCTGGCGCTGCAATGCGGCGGGTCGGACGGCTATTCCGGCATCACCGCCAATCCGGCGCTCGGCGCCGCGGCCGACATCCTCGTCGACAACGGCGGCACCGCGATCCTGTCGGAGACGCCCGAGATCTACGGCGCCGAGCATCTGCTCACGCGCCGGGCCGCAAGCGCCGAAGTCGGCCAGCGGCTCGTGGACCTCATCGCGTGGTGGAAGGGCTACGCGGCCCGGTCCGGGGGCGAGATGAACAACAACCCCTCGCCCGGCAACAAGGCGGGCGGCCTCACGACGATCCTGGAGAAATCCCTCGGGGCCGCCGCGAAGGGCGGCACCACGACCCTGCGCGGCGTCTATCGCTACGGGGAGCAGATCCGCGCGAAGGGCTTCGTCTTCATGGACACGCCCGGCTACGACCCCGTCTCGGCGACGGGCCAGGTGGCGGGCGGCGCGAACGTGCTCTGCTTCACGACCGGCCGCGGCTCGGCCTACGGCTGCAAGCCGACGCCCTCGATCAAGCTCGCCACCAACTCCGAGGTCTATCGCCGCATGGAGGAGGACATGGACATCAATTGCGGCGATGTGCTCGACGGCGTGTCGATCGCCGACAAGGGCCGGCAGATCTTCGAGACGATCCTGCGCGTCGCCTCAGGCGAGCGCACGAAGTCGGAGACGCTCGGCTACGGGCGCAACGAGTTCGTGCCCTGGCAGATCGGGGCGACGATGTGATGGCGCAGAGCGGTTCGACGGTCGCCTGTCTCGGCGAGTGCATGGTCGAGTTGCGCACCCGGCCGGACGGGCTCCTGGCCCGCGCCTTCGGCGGCGATACGCTCAACACGGCGTTGTACCTCGCGCGGCTCGGCGTGCGCACCGACTACGTCACCGCGCTGGGCGACGACGATTTCAGCGCCGACATGGTGCGCCAGTGGGCGGCGGAGGGGATCGGGACCGCCCACGTCCTGCGCCTGCCCGGCTTCCTGCCAGGCCTCTACATCATTGAGACGGACGCGGCCGGGGAGCGGCGCTTCCTGCACTGGCGCGACAGCGCGCCGGTCCGCCGGATCTTCGATCCGCCCCATTTCGAGGCGGTGGAGGCTGCACTGCTTTCGGCCGATGTGCTGTATCTGTCGGGGATCACGCTCTCGCTGTTCCAGGGCGAGGCCCGCGAGCGTCTGATCGCGACCCTGGCCCGGGCCCGTGCCGAAGGCCGCCGCGTCGTGTTCGATACCAACTTCCGGGCCCGGGGCTGGCCGGACCGCCCGGAGGCCGTGCGGACCTATGACCGCGTGCTGCCGCTGTGCCACACGGTCCTCGCCGGGGTGGACGATTTCCGCCAGATCGACGGGGAGACCTCGGCTGAGGATCTCGCGGCGCGGCTCGTTCGCCTCGGCGTGGCCGAGGCCGTGGTGAAGCGGGCGGAACCAGGCTCCCTCGTGGGCGTCGGCGGCATTGCAGAGTCAGTGCCGATTCCCGCCCGGATCGTCCCCGTCGACACCACCGCCGCCGGTGACAGCTTCGCGGCCGGCTACCTCGCCGCGCGCCTCTCCGGCAACAGCCCCGCTGCCTCGGCGCGCGCGGGCCATGAGGTGGCGGCCTGCGTGATCATGCACCCTGGCGCCGTCGTCCCGCGCGAGGCGATGCCGCCGGCCCGGACGCTGCGGCGCCCCGCCTGAACCGCCCCAGGAGACGATCCCAGTGACCATCGATGCGCTGATGCGCAGCAATCCCGTGATCCCGGTGCTCGTCCTCGACGATCCCCGTGAGGCCGAGCCCATCGCCCGGGCCTTCGTCGCGGGGGGCCTGACTTCGCTGGAAGTGACGTTGCGGACGCCTGCCGCCCTCGAGGTCATCCGCATCATGGCGGGCGTGGAGGGCGCAGTCGTGGGCGCGGGGACGGTGCTCAATCCCCATGACCTCGAGGCGGCCCTCAATGCCGGCGCGCGCTTCGCCGTCAGTCCCGGCCTGACCGAGCCCCTAGCGAGAGAGGCGATTGCCAGCGGGGTTCCATTCCTGCCCGGTGTGGCCACAAGCGCCGACATCATGCGCGGGCTGGATCTGGGCCTCGACCGCTTCAAGTTTTTTCCCGCAGAGGCCGCAGGCGGCCTGAGTGCCCTTAAGGCATTGTCTGCCGTCTTTCGGTCTGCCAGGTTCTGCCCGACCGGCGGAATCACCGCGCAGACCGCCCGCGATTGGCTCACCGAACCGGCCGTGCTGTGCGTCGGAGGAAGCTGGCTCATCGGCTCCGGGCCGCTCGATTTCTTAACGATCGCGCAGGCGGCGCGGGACGCCGCACACCTCCGGAACGATTGATCTAAGCACCGATCCCTCAGCATCTACTGCCGGCTCTGCCTAGCGCCGTTAGCCGCCAGCGCAGGAACGCCCGCTTTCCCACTCGCGCAAAAGGATGCTGTGACAGGGCTGTTAGTGCGACCGCTTCTTGAAAGCGTCGATGGCCGTCGGAATGGCTGGCATTGGTAAATTCAAGGCTGTCCTGTGTGGATGGCTTCCGCATTGCATGTGGCGAATTGAGCTTCTGACGCGTCGGTCGTGTGCAGTCTTGTGTCCGACCTGTCGATGCAGTCGTTCATGTTGACCGCTGGCCCTGATGGTATCCGCGAGCTGGGTCCCACCCTGCTTTGCGGGCTATGACGCCCTGGACAGGCGGTGGGGTGTCCCGGCTCCCGGTCTGACCGGTTCGCCATCAACTCTCATCGTCCTCGCAACCTGGAAAAAGTCTCCTTGCCGTGCTGTCAGGCGGCGGTGGCCGCCGGTGCGTGGTATTTACCGCCGCCGGTCATGATCGCCCAGGCGACCCGCGCCGTGCGATTGGCCGCCGCAACAGTCACCACGCGCACCGGCTTGCGCTGCAGTAGCGCCGGCAGCCGCGGGTCGACCGAGGTCGGTGTCGTCTTCGCGCGCCGGACCAGAGAGGTCATGCCGACTACGAGCAGCCGGCGCAGGTAGCGATCGCCCATGCGTGAGATACGGCCCAGGCGCTCCTTGCCGCCGCTGGAGTTCTGAAGCGGGGTCAGGCCGAGCCAGGCGGCGAACTGACGCCCGGAGCGGAAGCGTTCGGGCTCGCTCACCGAGGCGGCCAACGCGGTTGCCGACACGATGCCGACACCCGGGATCGTCGCCAGGCGCTGCGACAGGTCGCTGGCTCGATGCCAAGCGAGCAACTCCTTCTCCAGGCGGTTGAGCTGGATCTGCAAGGCACCGATCTGATCGGCCAACCCGGTCACCACGCGCTGGGCCAGGGGTGGCACCTCAGCCGCGTCTCCGGCTGAGAGCCGGGCCGCCAGTTCGAGCGCATGGCGCAGGCCGCGGGCCATCTCGATCCCGAACTCGGCGAGCAGGCCGCGGATCATGTTCACCAACTGCGTGCGTTGCTTGACCAGCAGGTCGCGCGTCCGGTGCAGCGCCAGCGCCGCCTGCTGCTCGGTCGACTTCACCGGCACGAACCGCATGCTCGGGCGCGTCACCGCCTCGCAGATGGCAGCGGCGTCGTTCGCATCGGTTTTGCCACGCTTGACTTACGGCTTCACGTAAGCCGGCGGCATCAGACGCACGTCGTGGCCGAGCCTCATGAGCTCCCGGGCCAAGTGGTGCGCCGTGCCGCACGCCTCTATGCCGACCGAGCAGCGCGGCAGCTTGGCGAAGAACGGCACAACCTGCGCCCGCCTCGAGGCCTTGCGCACGACGACGTGCCCAGTTGCATCGACGGCGTGAACCTGGAAGATGCTCTTGGCCAGATCGATGCCGACGGTAGTGATCTCCATGGGGATGGCTCCTGCATGAGCGTGGCTGCTGCTTCGGCAGCGACCACATCTTGGCATCGAGATGCCGTCAGTCGGAGCGGGAGCCATCCACCCCATCTGCTTTTCTGGTCAGCCTTCTCTGAAGCGGTTATTCCGCTTTCGGCCTTGCTGGCGGGCGCCACTGAACGGCAGGGTTGGATGTAATTCTGCCGGTCCGGTTTCCTGGCGTGGAATGCCTGAAGCGGCCAGTGAGCTTGAGTGCCGGCCAGCTCACTGGGTTGAGCAGGAGCTTACCCGAACTGGACCAACGCCCTTGGGCATCGGCACGCTGGTCGCATCGTAGTTGGCGTTCAGGTTGAGCACCGGCTTAAATGAACCGGGCTGCTCGGTTCATTCTCACGACGCCTTTACCTCCGAGCTTCCTGCCCCTCTCAAGGTCGGCGATGAGCTGGATCGCTCCGTCCAACGGTACGATCTCGCCCACGTTAGCCCGGAGCTTGCCGTCCGCGGCCGCACGGGCCACCGAATCAAGGATATCCGACCGAGGGGTGCCGATGATGGGTTTTAGCCTCCGGTCTAAAAGCGCGCGGATGAACTTGGACGGTGACGGATCGAGATCCAAGTACGCGCCGCCCTTGCGCACCATGCGAAGCCCCATCGCGATGGTCATCGTAGCCGCCGTGTCGTAGACGACGTCGAAGCGCGCACCAATCTTCGCAAGATCGGCGGTTCTGTAGTCGAACACGTCGCTGACGCCCAGGGATCGGGCCCGCTCCATCGACCCGGCGCCGCAACTGCCCGATACGGTGGCGCCAAGCATCCGTGCGATCTGCACGGCGGCCTCACCCACCGCACCGGCGCAGCCGTTGACGAAGACATCCTGGCCGGCAATCAGCTTCGTCTTGTCGACCAGCCCCTTCCACGCGGTGACCCCGGCAGTCCCCAAGCACGCGGCATCCGCGAAAGACACGGAATCCGGCTTGCGGGCCAGGAATGTCTCCTTCGTGATGACGGCCTCCGCAAGCGCGCCGCTCTGCTTGAAGCGGGCGAGCCCGAACACCGGGTCGCCGACCGCAAAGCGCATCACCCCCGGGCCGACGGCGGTGACGATCGACGCCATGCGCCTCGCGCGGGACCTCGCTGTCCTCGACACCTTCACGCAGGGCCTCGGACGTCCCCCGGCCGAGACCGAACCTACCCGCTGACCAAAAGCTACTCGACGGATGCTCCCGATGACCAAGACGCCTGCCACGATTCGCTCTTTCCGACGTAGAGACGCCCTCCTGTCGGCGACGATGCTCGCCACCGGCCTTGCCGCCCCTGCCGAGGCCGCGATGTACGGCGTCGTCGTCACGCAGAACCCCGACCCGCTCCTCGCCGGCCTGTCGATTCCAGCCACTGCGCCGACCCAGGGGATGTTCTCGCCTGTCCAGAACTGGCCGATGAACGCCATCACCCTCGGCCTCTTGCCGAGCGGCAAGATCGCTTCCTACGGCTCGCCGGACGGTAACCCAGGCGTGCAGGACGGACGTACCTTCGACATCTGGGACCCGACCATAGGCTTCGTGGACTCCGGCCATACGACCCTACCGGGCGTGACGGGCGTCAACAGCTTCTGTGCCGCACAGGCCTTTCAGGCCGACGGTTCGCTGCTCGTCTCGGGCGGCATCTTCGACAACGGCAACGACAAGGGCAGCGTCGTCCTGAACAACCAGGCCTCCGCTGTCACGGCGCTGCCCGCGAAGTTCGCCAACGACCGCTACTACGCGACGATGATAACCCTTCAGGACGGGCGCCAGCTGATCATGGGCGGGTCATACCCCTATCAGGGTGGATGGACCGACCCCCAGGGCAGCATCGACAACGGCTACATGACCGGCATGACGCCGGAGATCCTGGCCGGGGGCCAGTGGAGCAGCCTGTTCGGCGCCAAGAGCCGGGACGCGTTCGGGCCGGATAACAATCGGTGGTGGTATCCCCGCGCCTGGGTCGCGCCGAACGGCCAGGTCTTCGGCATCTCCGCCGACAAGATGTGGATGCTTGACGCCAGCGGCACGGGATCGATCACCACCTGGAACTTCAAGCAGCCACAGTTCAACGCCGCCACGGCGACGGCCGCACCGAATGTCGGCCCGACCTCGACTGCAGTCATGTACGACACCGGCAAATTCCTGCAGGTCGGTGGCAACAGCTACGACAACTTCAACGGCTTCCTCGCCTCGAGCCTCGCTACGACGGTCGATATCACCAGCGGGACGCCGGTGGTCGCCGACACGGCGCCGATGAACTTCGGCCGATCTTGGGCGCAGTCCACGATCTTGCCCAACGGTCAGGTCGCGGTGACCGGCGGGAGCCTTTACGACAATCAGGATGGCAGCAACGCCGTGCTGCAATCTGAGACCTGGGATCCGAGGACTGGTCGGTGGTCGCTGGGCGCTTCGGGCGCTGTCTATCGCGGCTACCACTCGACGGCGATCCTGATGCAGAACGGCGCCCTGCTCATCGCCGGGGGCGGCGCGCCGGGGCCGGTGAACAACCAGAACGCCGAGATCTACTACCCGCCCTACCTGTTCACCGCGACGGGCGGCACCGCCGCCCTAGCGCCCCGTCCGTCGATCGTCAGCCTCGCCTCGGTCACCCCGAGTTACGCCCAGTCGCTCCAGTTCGAACTGACCTCGCAGAACGGCCTGTCTCAGGTCGTACTGGTCGGGGTCTCCGCGGTGACCCACAGCTTCAACTCGACACAGCGACGCTATGTGGCGAGCTTCACCCAGTCCGGCCAGGGCGTCACGGCGCAGATGCCGGCCTCGGGCGCGATAGCCCCCCCTGGCTATTACCAGCTCGTCGCCATCGACAGGAACGGCGTACCTTCCCCGGGCGTGATCGTCGGCCTCGGCGGGGTCACGGCTCCCGTCCAGACCCAAACCCTAGTCGCGGCGACCGGCACGGCCTCGAACGGAGGCGGCGGTACCGGGAGTGGCACCGGCACGGGCACCGGCGGGACGGGGACAGGCGGGTCCGGTACGGGTGGCACGGGAGGCGGCACGACGACCGGCGGCGGGACCGGAAGCACGGCGGGGGGCAACCCGGTCGGCACGCCGGTCAGCCTGCAGGGTAGCAGCTACCCGGCGAACTACCTGACCAACGTGAATGGCACTGTGCGCCTCGTCGCCCCGGCCAGCACGTCGGACCGGCAGCAATCGACCTTCCGCCTCGTGCCCGGCCTCGCTGGAAAGGGCGTGTCGTTCCAATCCTCCACGACGCCCGGTCAATATCTCCGCCACGCCAATTTCCAGATTTTCCAGCAGGCCAACGACGGCGGCGACATCTTCAAGAACGGATCGAGCTTCATCCAGGGCGCATCGCTGGCCGGAAGCTGCGGCTGCAATTCCGGGATGTGCGCCTCCTACCAATCGATCGACTGGCCGGGCTATTATCTCCGCCAGCAGAATCTCAGCCTATACATGCAGCAACCCGACGGCAGCGCTCAATTCAAGCAGGATGCATCGTTCTGCGTTGCGCCGCCGCAGGATGGCAGCACCGTCTCTCTACAGGGGAGCAACTATCCGGCGGACTACCTGACCAACGTCAACGGTACCGTCCGCCTTGTCGCACCGAAGAGCACCGCCGACCGGCAGCAGGCGACCCTGCGTCTTGTGCCGGGGCTTGCCGGTAAGGGGGTGTCATTCCAGTCCTCGACGGTGAAAAGCCAATATTTTCGCCACGCCAATTTCCAGATTTTCCAGCAGGCCAACGACGGGGGCAACATTTTCTTGCAGGGCTCGACCTTCACGCCTTCCAGCGCGCTGGCCGGCACCTGCGGCTGCAATTCCGGGATGTGCGTTTCTTACCAGTCGATCGACTGGCCGGGCTATTACCTGCGTCACCAGAACTTCAATCTGTACATGCAGAAGCCTGACGGCAGCGCCCTTTTCAAGCAAGATGCCTCCTTCTGTGTGGCTCCTGGCCTCCAATAGCTCGATCTACCGGATTACATCCTCGGAAGCTGAGGCCAGACCAGCCGGCCATTGCGGTGGCCGGTAACTAGCCAAGGGCGAGTACCTGACGAGACCGGGATTGTCGGCCTGCCATCGCACGAGCACGCCTCGTTGGACAGCGAGGTAGGCCCCAGCCGACACACACAACCGTTGATCGCCGCCCAGCTCGATCTCAAGGGGGTCGGGCTGCAGGCCGGCGGGCATAGGCTTCGTCGGGTCCGCGATCGATAGCGGCAAAGGCTGGCCCGGCGAGCATGGTGGGCGCCCGCCGCTCGCCCAGAACCGAACCCCGCCGGCAAAACAGCAGTCTGGAATGCAAGGCCGTGCCGACGCGCCAGCGCCGACGCTGTCGCCCTCCGCTCATCCGCTTCGGCCAGGTTTGCTCGCTTCTGCACGGCCGACCATAGCCGCGTGTGCCGGCAACGACGACAACTGTGGGAGAGTTCATTGGTCCTGACCCAGGGCCGCCTCAGCACCATACCGCCCTTCTTTCGGTATTCAGGGCCGCCGGGTTGGCTTGAACAGCCAAAACTTGGAAGCAGGCACCCGCCCTCAGGTATGCGCAGACGCGCTGCCTTCTGGCGGCAAGGTCAGTTCACCTTGCGCCAGTGGCTGCGACCGCCGTTTGACCTTGTCTGAGAGGGCGTACATCCGAATAGGCGGCGATAGCGCTGAGCGAAGTCGCTCATGTGCATGAAGCCCCAAGATCGAGCAATCTCGCTGATCGATCGCTCGCGCCAGGGTTGAAATCAGTTCTTCGTGTGTCCGGGTCAAGCGCCGTTCGATGATGAATTGAACGGGTGTTCGCCCGTGTTCCTTCTTGAATTGGATCTGGAGCGAACGAACGCCGATGCCGGCTGCGGCCGCGACTTCGGCGAGCGTCAACTCAGCCGAGAGATTAGCCTCGATATAATCTATCGCCAAACGAAGCGCTCGCGACGCGGCTGCGAAGCTAGGCGCAACATTATGAGCGATTCGCTTCGGCCAAGCTGAGAGCAATTGGTAGCTCATCACCTCCTGGAGCAATGGAAGCATGAGATCGGAATGCCGTTCGGTGCTTTGCAAGTGCCGCTGGATGGAAAGGACGGTGCAGAATAAAGCACTCATGCCCGGCCTGGCCATGTGAGCAATCGGCTCGAAGGCGGGAAGTCCTCGATCTCTGCCCCCTGTCAACGCTTCGTTTGCAGCGACTAGCGAATCCACTGGGATTGTGGCGCTCAATGCGCCGACCGCAGACGATGCGCGGACTTCGAGCAGATCGTCAAAGCCGGTCAAGGCTGCGATCGACGGCGACGCGACCGTCTCGCCGTCCCGTCGGAGGTACGAGATCGACCCACTCGTGACGAACCGCATGGTCAGGAGCCCCGCCGAGAACTTAGGCTTCGTCACAAATCCGCTGCGCGATGATGTGTCCCAGAAGCTCAAGACGCGGCTTTGGCTCCCGAGTACGTGAATATCCGGATGGGTAGAGCGTGTGACGTCGAGAAACACGGCGATTCCGCCCGTGTCATTGAATGATTTCAGTTGCTCGTGCGAGCCGATCGCCGCTCGAAATCGGGCCTGCGGCCGCCACATGCTTGGGTCTAGGCGTTCGTATTCGGTCGTCATCGCATTCCACGCCAGCGCTATCGACGCTATGGCAGCAGCCTAAACCGATCAACTCATGGCCTACGAGAAAGTCGCTCAAAACCGCGTGAAATATAATTTTTGCGAATATTATAATTATAGCGAAATAATATCATAATTAACGGAATTTTAAGAATTTATGTTATATATCGTCGCAGGCCTGGCGATGGCGTCTGCGCTGAGATGTCTTTCAGCAGTCTATCGTGTATGAGGCACTGTCGATGTTCCGCCGTGGTTCACTCGCCTATCCCAGGCTCCAGAAGACATTGGATCACACTATCGCCGTCGGAGAGTACGATGCCGATGGGAGGCTACTCGTGGCCAATCCAGCGTTTTCGGTCCTTCTCGGCTACAGCCTCACGGAGCTGAAGGGGAGCCGCTACGATCTTATAAGCCCTCAGCGACTTAGACGCAGCGCCGCCGATCAGGCTTTGTGGGACGACCTGAGCACTGGCAAGGCGGTGAAGGGGCAATTTCTGTGGCTTGCCAAGGATGGGCGCGAGATCTGGGTGTTGGGTCACTTTGTTCCGACCCATGACAAGGCCGGGCGCGTCGAGACGATCGCCGTCGCGGCGGCCGACATCACCGACATCAAGAGCCAGTCCCTCGACCTTTCCGGTCAGGTGGAGGCGCTGCACCGTTCGCAGGCCGTGATCGCTTTCGATGCAAACGGCACGATCCTCGACGCCAACGCTAATTTCCTCTCGACGATGGGTTATAGCCTCGAGGAGATCGCCGGACGCCACCACAGCCTCTTCGTAGCTGTCGGTGAACGGGACAGCGAGGCGTATGCCGCGTTCTGGGCCCGGCTCAGAAAAGGCCAGTTCGCCTCCGATGAGTTTCGGCGTATCGCCAAGGACGGTCGCGACGTCTGGATCCAGGGGACTTATAATCCGGTCTTGGACGCGCAGGGACATGTTTTGAAAGTCGTGAAGTTCGCGAGCGACATCACGACTCAGGTGCAGGACCGGCTGCGGCGGGTTGAGGCTCAGCGGCAGATCGGCGCGGACCTCGATGCCATCGGCGGAGCCGTCGAGGACGTCACACGTCAGACGACGGAGGGTGTCGATACGGCGAGCCGGGTATCCCAGGAGATCCAAGCCGTGGCCTCCGGTGCGGAAGAACTGTCAGCCTCCGTCGGGGAGATCAGCCAGCAGGTCAGCCACGCGGCGTGCATGGCTGGCGAGGCAGTCGAGCAGGCGAAGCACACGGGCGACATCGTCGAAGGGCTGAGTGTCCAGGCTGCGCAGATCGGCGAAGTCGTGACGATGATCCAAGGCATCGCCGCGCAAACCAACCTCCTCGCGCTCAATGCGACCATCGAGGCGGCGCGAGCCGGCGCTGCAGGCAAAGGCTTCGCGGTGGTAGCCGCAGAAGTCAAAGCCCTCGCCGAGCAGACCGCGCGGGCGACCGATCAGATCCGCGGTCAGATCGTGGCGACCCAGGAGGCTACACGCGAGGCGGTCGGTGCAATTGCCTCGATTCAGGCGACCATACGCGGTCTGGATCAGGTCTCCGCGACCATCGCGGCGGCAGTCGAAGAGCAATCCGCAGTTACCCGCGAGATGTCGGCGAGCATGCAATCCGCTTCTCGGGGTGTCACGACGATTGCGTCCGGTATGGATGCGATCGCCCGGTCGAGCGAGCGGGTCGATGCCGCTACTCGCCAAGTGCGCGAGGCCGCGAGCGCAGTACGATAGCTGGCGGTACCGCAGGCCTCTAGCTGACACAATCGCTTTAAAGAAAGTATTTTTGCTGGCGGGATTGAAGCTGCCCCTCGATGGATTGCCTCTGTCTCTTATTTGCATCACTTCTCCGGGCCTAATGTTTCCGAAATCGCGAGGTAAAGAGAAGCCGTTCATTGCTGTGGAATGATAAGTAGGAAATGATCATGAGTGATGTGCTGCTGATAAGCGATCAAATTCGGCGTACATTGAAGCTGGCGCTCGACCTCGATATTTCCGAGCCATCACTTGTGCACGATATATACGACGACAAAAAAATTGCTATAATTCCCGACTTCATCATCGTAGATGTAGATAGCTTAGACTCTAAAGCGCTTGTCCGACTGCTAGCCGTTCTGAAGGAAAAGCGTCGGGATAAAACGCCCCTGTTGTTTTTGGCCCACGGCAATGCTGGACGTGTTCAAGCTCAGGCAGAGGTGATCGGTGCAACCATAACTATGCCAGCCGATACGGCGATCCGGACGCTGCGCGCGACCGCCGTTAGGATGCGGCAGTCCTCAGAAGCGCCAGGGAGCCTCGCAGCCAAGCTGGCCGACGAAGCCCGGCAATTTCTCGTGAAAATATTCTTTTCAGGGGCAACTCCTACCCCGGAACTCGTTGCGAACGGTTCGGATCTGATCGCTAATGCTATCGCCGAGAGTGGCGTCAGAAATTGGGTCACGGCCGTCCAGCAATTCGACAACGCCACACATCAGCATTGCCTTCTCGTAGCCGGATTGGGGGCGGCGTTCGCGACCCAGCTCGGGCTTGGGCGTATGGAGAGCTTCCGCATGACGAAGGCCGCCCTCCTCCACGATGTGGGGAAGACCCAAATACCGATCTCGATCCTGAACAAGCCCGGTCCTCTGACCACTGACGAAATGGCGGTCATGCGCACGCACGCGCTCAAAGGCTACGAGATGCTGAAGGGCAGTGACTTCGCGAGCGAGACACTCGGCGTAGTCCGCTCGCATCACGAATTGCTCAATGGTTCTGGGTATCCCGACGGACTCAAGGAAAACCAAATTTCAGACTTGGTGAGGCTTACGACGATCTGCGACATCTTCGGGGCGCTCGTCGAGCGCCGCTCCTATAAGCCGCCGCTGCCGGCACCGCAGGCTTTCTCCATCATCGCAGGCATGACCGGACGTCTGGATCAGAATCTCGTCGCAGCCTTTCGGCCCGTAACCGAGGCGATGGCATAAATGAATGCGATCATGAGCCCTGAAGTGAACGACCCGGACGCGCCCGATCAACTCACATCCGAGTTCAATCTTGACCGTGTGGCACGGATTGCCGCAGCTCTCGGCCTGCCGCGAGCGGCCTTTTTTTCGCGCCGATCCATGTGTGGATCCCCAGCTGCAAATGCTCGACGACACCGCCGAGCTCATTCGTCTTTTTTCATTGATTGATGATCGACAGGTCCGCCTCCGTGTCATCGCTGTTGCAAGCGCTGCGGCAAACGGAAACGACCCGATCGCTGCCTTTGCTGTCGGCACCCCCGTGTGACGACGCGCTCGGTAACCTATCGGATCGCCCTCCGCAAAAATGGACGCTTCGACATCACTATCACGACCACGACGGGTCGCACGTTCAAGCGGCGGAGTCTCCAGGATCTGGCGGCGGTCGCGGCTGCGCTTCGAGATCTACAAGCGATCCTCGCCGCCCAAGGATTGCAACTCATCAATGTCGACGCAGCATCGTAGCCGTAGTTCAGAATGCTACGCCGTGGCCCATCGGTTTCAAATGTTTCGCCGAAACCAATATCAAAGGCTCCTATGATTGCCCAAGCAAGAGTTGTCCGACTACCGATGAATAGCTCTTCTTGAGAAATGCCCCATGGCTGGAACGAGGCGGAAGCGTGACAACTGTGTAGGGCGGGAGGGATCGATAAGGCAAAGCCTAGCCCGGTCTGACAGGGTTATTCCTCCGATAATATTTGGTCGATCTCAAAATATTTACAACAATTTTATAATGTCAATTAATTGATAATAGTCACGCAGCCAATCGTGGATCCAGAATTATCGTCGCAATGTCGATATAGGATGAAAAGCTATGCATTTGCTCCGCAATCTCAGTGTCCTTGTGAAACTGTGTATACCGGCTGTGATCCTGGCCGCTGTCGCAGGCGCGGTCGTTGCCGTCGCGTGCGTCAATCTCAATACGCTTGAGCAGAACACACGCGATGTCATAGATTTGCAGGCGATGCGCGCTATTCATGTATTGCATGTAGAAACGGCTCTCGACGAGGCTATAATAGAAGAGAAGAACATCACCATCGAGACAGATAACGCGGTGATGGCGCAGCACTTCGACTTGTTCAAGGCGACTAAGCAGCGTGCGCTCGCGGGTATCGATCGCCTTATCGCCATGGCCGACGATGATAGGCGTCGAACGGAGAATGAAATCATCAAAGCGAGCTTGCTCGAGTTTTTCGCCGCCGCGGAGCGCTCAATCGCGCTCGGGCTCAAGAACGAGAACGAAGCTGCTGCCAAGATTTCCAGATCTGAGGTCCACCCCTCACAGATCAAGGTCGTCGATGCGCTGACCAAGCGCGTGAATACCAACCTCCAAGGCTTGGAAGCGGCGAAACAAAAGGCGACCGAGACAGCTGATGGAGCGCGCTTGACGCTGACACTTGGTGCGGCCTGCGGCCTTTTGATGGCGTTCGGCCTGCTCGGCATGATCGTCATCCAGGGCATCACCCGTCCGCTGGCCAATCTCGTCGCCCAACTGCAGCGCATGGCCCAGGGAGCAATCGGTTCGGAGATTAAGGAAGCCGTGCGAGGGGACGAGATCGGCGCGGTCAGCAAGGCCGTTGCGGGCATCAAGGCCATGGTGGCCCGCAAGGCCGCCGAGGAGGCCGAGGTCAAAAGCCGCGCCGATGCGGCCGCCGCAGCGGAGCGGCGGCGGACGATGATCGAGCTGGCGGACGGCTTCGAGCGCGCGGTCGGCGGGATCGTCAGCACGGTGTCGTCCTCGGCCACCGAGTTGCAGGCGACGGCCAGCACCATGACGGCGACCGCGACCGAGACGGCGAGCCAGTCCACCACCGTGGCGGCTGCGGCCGAGGAGGCGGCCTCCAACGTCAACACGGTGGCGGCAGCCGCCGAGGAGCTGGGAAGCTCCGTTCAGGAGATCGGCCGGCAGGTCGGAAGCTCGGCGCATCTGGCGCAGCAGGCCGTGCTGGCGGCCGATCAGACGGCGACGTTGGTCCAGGCGCTCGGCCAGACCTCGGCTCGGATCGGCGACATGGTCGGCATGATCTCGAGCATCGCGGGCCAGACCAATCTGCTGGCGCTGAACGCCACGATCGAGGCGGCCCGGGCCGGCGCAGCCGGACGTGGGTTCGCGGTGGTGGCGTCTGAGGTGAAGGCCCTGGCCGAGCAGACCGCCAAGGCCACGGACGACATCTCCCGCCAGATCGGCGAGGTGCAGGGTGTCACCCACCAGGCCATTTCGGCCATCGGCACCATCACCGGCCAGATCCGGGAGATCGACTCGGTTGCCACCAGCATTGCGGCCGCGGTCGAGCAGCAGGGCGCGGCGACACAGGAGATCGTGCGCAACGTTGCTCAGGCAGCTATGGGCGCTGGAGAGGTGACCGGCAACATCGCCGGGGTAGCGCAGGCCTCGGAGGAGACTGGCGCGGCTGCTAGCCAAGTGCTGTCGGCAGCCTCCGAGCTGTCACGCCAATCGGAACATCTCGGAGCGGAGGTCGCTCACTTCCTGGCGACCGTCCGTGCTGCCTGATCACCCGCTTTTCGGATGCTGTCGGCATGCGACCGTACACCCTCCTTACAGAAGATCGTTCGAAGCATGCTTAGCTCTGATGCCTGCGCGACAGCTGTTGAAGGGCATTTGAGAGCAGGCGGTGAGATGATCCTAGAGCGTGGAAAGGACTCCGACGGAGCGAGTCCTGGCCCGTCGTTAGAACGCTCATCGCAATACCGGCCTAGTACGTCGCTGATGCATTCATGACAGCAAAGGTGAAACTGCGGCCCTCATATTCGTAAGTCGCTGGATCATTCAGAGCATGACGACTTATGTCAAGGGTTCAGCCGGAGTCTTTGGCGGTGGTATAGGGCCTCGGGCTGTGAAATTTAAAAACACCGAATCTGACCATTGAGTTAATCATGTCGGCATCGAGAGTAATTATGGTGTTGTATTTGGCTGCTGCCCTGTCGGCGTTAGGAGCTGCGGGGGCATGGCTAGCCGCGGCTGCGGTTCCTCTACCCTCTGAAAGCGATCTGACTAACGATGGGCTCGGTTGGCGCCTCATCGCCGATATGCTGCTAGATGAGAGCGCCTGGAACCGAATTGGTGCGGCCTGTGCTGCTGCAACGTTCGGTTTTCAGGCGATGGCAATCATCGCGCAACGTGTTTCCCGCGTCTGCTGAGGATGAGGGGCAAGCCAAGCTAGAACGTTGGCTTCTCAGCAGACGCAGACGACAAGCTGTAAGTTACCGCGGCTGTCGTCAAATCTCCTAACTCGACGCGGGTTCCCTTCGAATCGTCGGGCTGTCGTTTGCCGGGAGCACGGTCGTCTTCGCGGTCGGCATGAGCCGCCGCATGATGGGGCTTCGCAGGATGAACCTTCCGATGTGTGAAGCGCACTCGATGGACCAGTGAGGATTTCATCCGGGTCTCGCCTTCCACCGTCGCCGCCGTCCGAAAGACGGTAGGACCGAGGTCATGTTGACCAAAAACGAGTATTGCCAGCCCTTTATTTAAGAGCCTTCTGTAATCGGGTTGGTCAATGACCGGCTTTGATGCCACGTCGCGGGGGCCGCTCTTCTGTTAGTGGTCGGCGTGATGCCGCCACAGGATACGGCCAGGTAGGCAGGACGGACCAATCTAAGAAGCGGGCTCGACCGAAGTCGGCACTGGCGCTGTTGCGGCCTTGTCCAGCCTCGTCCCCACGACGGGACCTCAGGCGCGGGATCGGTGCGCGGGCAGCCGCTCAGGCCGCCGTCGCGCCCCGGCTCCAGCGGAACTCGGTATGGTCGCGCCACATACGATGCGACACGACGGCCAGTTTGCAGGCGACCGCCACCTTCGCGCGCCGCATGGCGGCGCGCTTAGCAGGGGTGATGCCCCACGCCTTGAGCGCCGACCACCTCTGGGTACGGGTCAGCAGCACGTTGGTCGCCTCATAGAGAGCTCGGCGCGCCAAGGCGTCGCCCTGTTTGCTGATGAGTCCGGTTCGATCCGTCTCGCCGGACTGGTAGCGCCGCGGTGTCAGATTGAAGTGCGCGCCAACAGCGCGTGAGCGGGTGAAGTGGTTCGGATCGTCACGGCCGAGCAGAAGGCTAGGGCTGTGACCGGCCCCACCCCAGGCACAGTCATTAGGCGCCGACAGATCGGATCGGACCGTACGGCCATTAGCACCAGTCGGTGGAGACGATCACGCTGAGCGAGGAGCGCGGCGCGGGCGTCTAGGAGCGGTGCGAGAACCGTCTGCAGGGCCACGCGGCCTTCGACCAGTTCGCGGGCACGCTCAGCGAAGGCTTGCTCGCCGATCTGCCCCATCTTCAGGCCGAAGCTGCGCAGCAGCGCACGCACGGCGTTGTCGAGATCGCGTGCCTTGCCGACCAGCAGCTTCCGGGCACCGAGCAGGCCGCGCAACTCCTGCGAGAGCACCGACTTGACACGTGCGGCGCGGAACCAGCCCGTGTGTACCACCTGCGCGATGGCGCGCGCGTCATTGCGGTCCGTCTTGATCGGCATCGTCTTGGTCGCCGCCCGCAGCCGAGGGGTCTAAATGAGTACGGCCGGCAAGCCGGCCTGTGCTAATCCGGCATGCAGCCACTGCGACATCGGTCCGGCTTTCAGGTCGACGCGGCTGAAGTCGAGCTTCGTATCGAGCAGCGTGGTCGCCAGCACCTCGAGCTCGCTTTCAGCGATCAGTTCGCGAATGACACGACCGCTCGCATCTACGATGCAGACACAACTCGTGTCCAGCGAGACGTCGATGCCAACGAAATGGGTCATCACGGTGCCTCCCTCAAAACGTGGGCTTTTTAGCACCACTCAGAGAAACGACCGGCGATAGCAGCTGAAGCTGCCACCCGACCCGATTACCGTATCTAAGAAAGTGCATAGATGAGAGCTGCACGGCAGTACGGCTGGACAAGTTTAGCTGCTATTCGAGTTATCATGATATTCATAAAAGCGATTTAATTCGGATTATGCTGCACAGTGGCTTCAAAACAATCTTTTTTAAGGAAATAAATTTTTTGATTATTGAAATATTAGCAATTCATTATCATTTTTATGAAATTTTTAAACGACATTGATTTGCTGGAGAGTTGCAAATGTGGATCGGCCGCTCAGAGGATCGTGCAAAGTTAAGGGCAATTGATAGCTCACAGGCCCTAATTGAATTCGATCTCCAGGGAAATATCGTCACAGCCAACGCCAATTTTTTAAATGCCCTCGGTTATCGGCTCGATGAGATAAAAGGAAAACATCATTCGATGTTCGTTGATCCTGTCGAAAGGGAAGCTCCTGCGTATCGGCAGTTCTGGGACGCCTTGCGGCAGGGCGAGTACCAGGTCGCGGAATACAAGCGCATTGCTAAAGGCGGCCGTGAAGTATGGATCCAGGGAAGCTACAACCCTCTCGTTGGGCAAAACGGTAAGACCTACGGCGTATTCAAGTGCGCGACCGACATCACCGCGCAGAAGCTCCGCAACGCCGATTTTGAGGGGAAGCTGAACGCACTGGAACGTTCGCAGGGCATCATTGAATTCGATCTCGATGGCACGGTCATTACTGCCAACGCGAACTTCCTCGCTGTGGTCGGCTACACCCTCGACGAAGTGAAGGGCCAGCATCACACGATCTTCGTTGATGCGTCAGAACGCGAAGGTGCTGCCTATAAAGCCTTCTGGGAGATGCTGAGGCGCGGCGAATTTCAGCAGGCTGAGTACAAGCGCATCGGCAAGGGCGGCCGAGAGGTATGGATCCAGGCGACCTACAATCCCGTACGCGATGCTTCTGGACGCCTCGTGAAGGTCGTCAAATTCGCCACCAATGTCAGCGATGCGGTTCACATGCGCTTGCAACGCGCGGCAATTCAGCATCGCATTGACGGAGATCTCGACGGCATTTCGGCTTCCATCTCACTGGCGTCACAACAAGCGGTTGGCGCCGCCAGCGCCGCCGAACAAGCGTCTGGCAACACTCAGAGTGTAGCTGCGGGAGCCGAGGAGCTGGCAGCATCAGTCGGTGAGATCAGCGGACAGGTGAATCGTGCCCTGCAAGTGACTGGACGAGCCGTCGATCAGGCGAACGCGACCTCGACAGTTGTGACTGGATTGGCTTCGGCGGCGCAACGCATCGGCGAAGTCGTCAACATGATCAAATCGATCGCTGATCAGACAAACCTCCTGGCGCTTAACGCCACGATTGAGGCTGCACGTGCGGGCGACGCGGGCAAGGGCTTCGCCGTTGTAGCTGCCGAGGTGAAGAGCCTCGCCACGCAAACCGCCAAGGCGACTGAAAGCATCGCGAGCCAGATTGCGGACACACAATCCGCAGCAACTCAAGCAGCCAGCGCAATTGCGGGTATCGGCGAGACGGTGGGACAGGTCAACGAAATCTCTTCTGCCATATCGAGTGCCGTTGAGCAGCAAGCCGCTGTCGCCCAAGAAATGTCGGTTAACATGCAGGCGATGACGGCAGCTGTCGCCGAGATCAGTCGGAGTGTCAGTCTGATTGCGACGTCGACCCAGGAAGTCGATTCCTCGACACGCCTCGTTCGCGAAGCGTCTCGCACCATGGTTGGCTGAAATTCTCTTCTGGGAAGCGAGTAAGGTGATGGACGTTCTACTCGTCGACGATAGCGGTACTATGCTGTTGTACCTGCAGCGGCTCCTGGAGGCCGAGCATGGAGCTGAAGTCGTGGCACATAGGGACCCGATCGCTGCTTTGATCGAGGGACGGACCCATGCGTTCGACCTCGTGCTCGTAGATCAAAACATGCCTGAGATGGACGGCGTGGAATGTATCCGTGAGCTTCGCGCCATCCCACACTATGCCCAGGTTCCGATTGCGATGATCACCGGAGAGGCGGGAGACGCCGTCCGCATGGCCGCCCTGGAGGCCGGTGCCACCGATTTCCTCAACAAGCACGCCAATCGCTTGGAGCTGACCGTGCGCCTGCGCAACCTCGTGAGGCTGGCGACGGCTGTGCGACGCTTAGACGAGGAGGCATCGAATATGGCCGGCGAACTGGATAAAGCTCTTCGCCAATTGAGGGAGCGCGAAGCCGAGGTCATCTTCCGGCTTGCGTTAGCCGTCGAGTACCGGGACAACGACACGGGTGAACATACTTGGCGTGTGGCGCGCTACAGCCAGATCATAGCCGAAACACTCGGCCTTGATCTCGAGTTCTGCTGGCGCCTCTATCTCGCAGCCCCGCTCCATGATGTCGGGAAGGTCGCTGTGCCCGATGGTATCCTTCTGAAAAAGGGACGCTTGAACGAACCAGAATTCGAAGTCATCAAGACTCACCCCGCCGTCGGCAAGCGCATCCTCGATGGGAGCGCTTCCGATCTCATCCAACTGGCAGCGGAGGTCGCGGAGGCGCACCACGAACGCTGGGATGGCCGCGGATATCCACGCGGATTAGCAGGAACTGAGATACCGATCTCGGCGCGGATCGTCGCCGTGGCCGATGTGTTCGATGCTTTGACCACGGCGCGTCCCTATAAGGAGGCGATGAGTTTCGATGAAGCGCTCCGCTGTATCGAGGCGGAGCGTGCCAAGCATTTCGATCCCCTTTGCGTCGATGCCTTCATCGCATCGTGGGACGCGATTCAGACGGTAAGCGCGATAGATTGTGGTGAGCGCCTCGCAAGTATCGTGCGGGGGACGGAGCCCTGGGCCCGTGTGCCAGCAATGCGCCGAGAGATCGCCGCAGCGTAGGACACTGTCGCTGCCTCAGGAATGACTCTCGAGACGTGTCCAGCCTACCCCACCGAGTTCTACCGGCAAATGATCGTCCTGGTCTGGGTTGGCCGTCATCAGACCGATCTCAGCCGTGAGGCCGAGCCATCGCGGCAGACGTCCAGATGGGCGAAGGATTCGGTGTCTACCGCCTCGGCGAAGACGCGGAGATGCTGGCGGTCGCCACCTTGGCCCCTATCGCCTGCGGTTTCCATGCCGGCGATCCGCTGATGATGCATGAGACGCTGCGCCTCGCTGCGGCGAACGGCGTGCAGGCGGGCGCCCATTCGAGCCTCCTCGATCTAATGGGGTTCGGCCGGCGGCCGATCCACGGCGAGCGCCCGGCCGACATCGAGAAGGCAATCCTCTAACAGGTCGGCGCCCTCCTGGCCCTGGCCCAGGATGCCGGCTGCTCGGTCCGCCAGATGAAGACTTACGGGGCGATGGGCGACATGGCCAACGAGGATGCCGACCTCGCCCTCGCCGTCGCCCGGGCAATCCGGACGCTGGACCAGAACCTGATCTTCGTCGTGATGCCCGGCCTGGAGACGAAAGCGAGCCTACCCAGATGACGGCACCCTCGTCTCACGCAAGCTCCCAGGCGCCGTCCTGCATGGTCCCGAGGCCGTCGCCGAGCGCGTGGCGCGGATGCTAGAGGACGGGGCGATCACCTCCCTGTCTAGGTGTCAAACGGCATCGGAACGGGACCCCGGATCGGCTTCCAATCGGGGCTCTGACGCACTTTCGCTGATCATCCGGAGGTGAAGCCGATCAGGCGAGCTTGCAACAGGTCGATCTTGCCGCGGCCGTACATCTGGCGCTTGACCAGCTCGAGTTTGGTGATCTGCCCCTCTGTCTGGCCGTTCGACCATGGCAACGTGATCGCCGCCAGAACCGCAGCTCGGTCCTGACCGACACCGCGGGCGAACGAGGCGACGAGGCTTGTGCCAGCACGCGAGAGCCACCCTTCGAGCCTGTCCGGCGCCATCGCCCGAACCATCGCCTGGAAGGCGCCCACCACCTCGCGCGCCTCGACCAGCGCCGGCACGCCGTCCTCGACGGCAGCCACGGTCAGTGTCTCCGCCTTGGTCAAGCGGTCGCGACCTGTCGTCAGCCATCGCGCCAGGGTTCTCGCCGACGGCACACGCTGCAGCCGTTCGATGTTGGCCTGCTCCGCGCGCCGCCGGCGCGTCGCCCATTCCCCGACCACGCGCAGCGATCCCCGGAAGCCTTGCCCTTTCGCCCTGCGCCAAAGTTCGGTCGCGTTGCGGCTGCCAGCATCCCACTGGGCATCGAGCCAGGGCAAATAGGCGTCGAGCGAACTCTGGCGAACCCGGAAGACGTCGGTACGCTCCCCACGCAGGACCGCACGCACCACCTTGCGGCTGTGGCCAAGACGTTGGCAGATCCTGCGTATCGGAACGCCCGCCTCGGCGAGTGCGCGGATGGCCGCGTCCGCCTCCTCCCGTCGCAGGTAACCCTCGTACTGGATGCGCTCGGCTGCAGTGAGCAGCAACGGATCGATCGTGGCTGCGCCGACGACCTCGCGAACCTGTCGCATCGACCTGCGCACGGCATCGAGGAAGCCACGGCTGGCGTTCTCCATGAGGTGCCACCGGTCGGCGACCTGGATGGACTGCGGCAGAGCACGGGCGATGGCCTCGCCATATCCACCCCCGCGGTCGCGGGCGACGATCCGGATCGAGCCGTTCATCTTCAGCCAAGTCTGTGCGGTGGCCTGCTCGCGGTCGGGCAGGAGCGCTACGATGCGGCGGCGTTCGAGATCGCAGACGAGGGTGCCGTAGCGGTGGTTGCGCCGCCAAGCGAAGTCGTCGATGCCGATGACGCTGAGTGGATCGGAGTGTGTCGTCGCCCGACGGCGGATCACACGCAGGAGCGTGTCGCGGCTGACGGGCAGCATCAGGCGCTGAGCAAGGCCTGCACCGGGCCGACCACCGAGTGCGAGCCCAAGGTGATGGACGATCTGCTCCAGCCGCGAGGTGCGTCGCGCGAAGGTAGGCAGGACGTCCTCGGAGAAGCGCTCGGCGAAGATCTTCCGCCCACAAGCCGCTGCGTCACACCAGAAGCGTCTGACCATGACTTGGAGTTCGACGCGCCGACCACCAAGCGGCAGGTCGGAGGCACGGCGCTGGTAGCGGCTTTGGATGCGACGTGAAGGGGTCCGGCAGTCTGGGCACGTCGCCGTCGTAGATCCGGACCTCACGACCAGACTGATCTGATCGGTGCCGACATCGAGGTGATCGACGACGAGTCCGGTAGGTACGAGGCTCGACGGCCTGAAGCGGGGGCGCATGCTGCGGCTCCATCGTGGATATCCGCAACTCAACGCCGCCGGCAGCAGCGAGAGTGAGTCGGAGCCCTAATTGCACGCCTAAACACACCCTGAGTGCGTACTTCGGTCGATGGACGCTTCCGCGTCGTGTGGTTCGAACGCTATAGGTTGGCCGGGTCGGTCACGTACGCCGCCCGTGGCAGGCCTGTACGCCTTGGAATTCGACGAGAGCCGGCAGCAAACCGTTTCGTCGTTCCACCGCCTTTCGTGGGCAACAAGCGGCGATGCAAGCCGAAGCTAACGCCCGACGTGAGAATAGCTTTCCGTCGCGCCGAACGCGCGCTCGGATGATAGCCGCGCAGAGCGGTAGCTCCTCGGCTTCTTGTGGCAGTCGGGGCGACGGTCACTCACCTTGGAGCATATGATTCAGGTTCACGCCCCGGCGCTCGCAGGACTTGCACACGCGGTCTGTGACAACAAAAAGCGTAGGCAACACTAGGGCACAAAAGCCGACGGCAAGAGAGAGAACTTCCAAGTGAGCGTTCAATGTGTGAATCCTCTGTGGGGAAGTTTGCTGTTTCGAGGGATGGTCGAAATTCCTTAAGCCGAACGATTCTCGTATCAGTGCTTATCTTTCTCGACCTTGGGCATTTCGGTAATGCCGCCGCTCCGGGGGTCGACGGAGAAGGCGACGGGCTTGCCGTCCTTCATAGCCTTTCCTTTCCATCGTCCATCGTCCGCCTTGAGGCTCCGGATCTCGCCGTAGCCGGCCTCGCCGAGCTTCCGGATGACTTGGTCCATCGGCATCCAGTCGGCGCCTGGCTGACCGGCCTGCGCGTTATCCCATCATCATACCGAGCAAGGCGACGATCAGTGGGGTTGGCTTCGACAAGACGATTTTCCTCGGGGTTGCTTGCACTGCGGTCTTTTGGCAGCTCCAAACCCCGCCAGCCTGACGCCGACTGTCAGCATTCTGTCAGGTTCGATCGCACTGGCCTGTACGCCGCGGGGCCCTATCCCGTGGGCGGTCCGCCCAAGTCGCGCGAGCGTACATCCCACATGCCACCCCACCGGTGTGGAATGGGCTTAATCCGGGTCGGTTCTTCCGCAATGAAACCCTACGTCTATGTCGTCGCCAGCTTCGGCGCGCTGGTCCTGTTCACGGCCTGGCTGCCGATGGTCTAGCGGGCTTCGCCGTTATCCCTCCCCATCTGCTGTGTTAGGGCGGGCGCGGCGCTGTCCCTCGTCCCCCTTGCCGAGCAGGCGTGATACCCGGCCGAGCACCTCCATCTCGTTGAGCACGCGCCCGAGGCGGTCGTCGTCATCTCTCTGATGGTCGCCGGACTGAAGATCGACCCGTTGATCGGTTGGTAGCGCTGGGCGACAACGTGGCGGTTGCTCTGCCTCGCCATGCCGCGGCACTCGCCGCGCTCGCGTCTACCCTCCGCGGGCTCAGGGCGGTGGCGTCCCTGCTGCTTGGCGTGTCCCTCGGGCACTGGCTGGCCGTGGACATCGGTTGGAAAGTCGCGGTCGGCACGGTCCTGGGTGCGCTGGTCGGCCGCACGCTTTGATGGCTGACCTTCCGCCTGCCCGACGTCTCGAAGCTCTCCCGTACCGGCGACAGTTTCATGGCGCTCGCCGTGACCTGCCTCGCCTACGGCTTCGTCGGGGTCTTCGCGGCGGCGTTGGCCTTGCAGGCGTCGAACAGGCTCGCTTGACTATGCTGGATCGCTCGACGGATCGCCTCCGTCGTGGTGGCGCTGCCGTGAAGAATTTGGCCCATAGCGCGTCCCTCCACTCCAACGTGAAGAGTGCACCATCAAACCCTGGGATCAAACATCTAAGCGTTCATTACGATCTCCCAGGCGGCCGCACTGGCGGATCGGTCGGGGCTGATGGAACCGTCGGGCTCGACACCGTCGAATCGATCCTCCCTCATGAGAAGCAGCCCGTGGCATTCCCCATCCATGGTGAAGACTTCCCAGGCCCGGAGCGCCTCGCCCGCGCCGTGCCGTCGAGCCAGGTAGGCCGGATGGTCCGACCAATCGGACAAGGGGTCGAGAACGACTGTGACCGCCGATCCGACCCGCGTATCCTCGTCGTAGGTCTCGGGTGCTACTGCCCGCAGACGGCCACGCCCCATCTGTGTGGCCAAGTCCACGTCCTGGGGCCATTCGGGGGGGCGCTCTACGATCCGCAGCGGGCCGCGTAGGGGGAAAAGCGCCAGGTCGCCGCGCTGCATGGCTTTGCGGCGCCCTACGAACGTAACCCGTACCGTGATCCTCGAAGGGTCGTCTCCAAGCTCCCTATCCCGCAATGCCGTCGAGCTCGAGCGCTCGAAGGACGCATGCCGTTCGGTCCATGGACTGCCTGTCGTGTCCATGGTGCATTACGAAAGTACCTGCGCCGGCCCTCACGGCACGTTGGACATGCGCAAAGGCCTCCACGCGGTCGCGATGCAGGGGGGAATGCGGATCATAAGGTGGAATGTCGGGCATATGATGGAAACCTTCGCAGAGCCGTAGGACGATGTGATCGACATCTCCGTTGACAAGATTGAACCGATTCTCGGTTTTGCGACATCCTGCGCATGCAGATTGATGCGGCCCGCATCGCGCGAGGGCAGATGACGGAGCGGCCTCGCTCACTTGATTTTATAGGGCCCTCGGCGCTTTACGGTGCCGAGCAGCGAAGGTTGCCCCGGCGTAGCCAGGACATTCGCCTGTTTAGCAGTGGCCAGGTTTCGAGGCTCAGAGCCTCTTCAGCCGTGCAATCTCGTGGGTGGCGTGATGAGGCGTTCGCTGATCGCGATTTATGCTGTGTTCCATCATGGCCTACGCGAATGCACAAGCATTCGAGGCGGCTGCGCTAAGCCCCAGCCGCATGCCTTGAGGAGGCTCCACGGATCCAGTCCCAGCAAAAACCCGAATGTGGCTTCGAGGATCAGGAAGGCTCCGAGGCTCCAGAGGCACGCCCCGGATACACTCTTTCCGCGGTACCAACGCCTATCCCCTCGGATCAGCACGGGGAAGGCGCTACCCAAACAGAGCAGGGAGGCGAGCAAGGAACCGAGTTCTGGCCCTCGTTCCTGGGTCTCCATCTCAAGTTCACAGACTCGATCGTGGCGATCTTTACGGCCATGCTCGCTCTGTTCACCTTTCTCCTGTGGCGATCGACTGACAAGCTCTGGGCCGCTGGTGAGCGCCAGATCGCGGTTGCAATGAAGGCTGCGACGGCAGCCGAGGTTTCTGCCCGAGCCGCTCGGGATTCCCAGCGCCCATGGATCGGGTTTGTTCGGGCTGAACCCGCCGGCCGAGTAAGTTTCCAGGGCGAGTCCGGGAAGCTGATCGTCGACATCTCGTTCAGGAACTACGGCCAATCGATCGCAACCGACATCGCCTGGCGATTCGCAAGTGAGGCCGTAGCTCCCGGGCTGGCCTCGAACTGGTCTGAGCGTCAGGCCCTTGTTCTGGATGGATCCGTAGCTGGTACCGCAACCGGACCTGACGATGGGTTCATCTCCCTCGTGCCCGGCCAGGAGCATACCATCAGGGCGATAAGCCTCAGCTTCGACGTCGGAGGGTTGACGGACTACGTCGTCGTCACCACCGGCGGTTGTCACTACCTGATCGACGGAGTCCCGCATTGGGCAGGGATGGTGTTCACGGTGATCGACGATTTTGCCGGAAAAGGGGAAGGCATTCCGGTAGCCCATGGCCAACGGGAGCCAAGCCAAATCAAGGTCGTACGCGCCTTCAACGGTGGACGCGTGACCTAAGCTCGGCAGCATCGTAAGGCCCATCGCGATCGTTAGCATCAATGAGTGCAACACGACGACGCGTGCGATTTCGAATCTTGTCAGAAGGCTCGCCCACGAGATGGTGGCGAGGCCATTCGACCGCTTCGAAGCATGACCACGATGGATCAAAGACGCCGGGGTACTTCGTGCTAAACCCCAAAACCGCTCCCAACACCACCGAGGCTGGCGCCAGAAATTCGTTGAAAGACAATCGCTTATTACACATGAAATTTTTGTGTGGCTCTCACTATGCGTTGGCGTACAAGCTTCGGCTTATGCTCCAAAAAACTTGGGCAACCAAATTTTTCCCATTCACACATAAGCCATTGGTCGCCGAATGGATCCGGCGTACCGAACCACCCGCATGAATGCCTCGACGGCATCTCTATAGCCACGAATGCGGACGCCGCCCGCTTCGCAGCCGCTCCGGGATAGCCTCCCCCGCTTCGTTCTCATCTCCTGACCCGTGCGGTTCCGTGTGGCCACGCCCACGTGTTTCCGCAGCGCAGCCAGCGGCCAGTCATCGTGGCCGATGTGGCGGAAGGGGGAACGGGGTCGCATGCCGGCCCGGACTCCCAAGCCCATCCAACAGCTCCAAAACAAAAAGGCGGCTTCGGTGCCAAGCATTCCGAATACAGCTGCCCGAACGCCTCGCGCGACAGCCACTGTCCGACCCGATGCCGTCCGGTAAGGCTGAGGAACGCGCCCAGCTTGATGCAGATCAGCGTCGGCAGGCCGATCTCTAGGATGAGGGCGCGGGTCGCGCGCCCTGCACGCCTGGCCACGACGATTTCGTTCATGTCCACCATCGCCCCGGCAGCGATCCCGACCAATTCCTCATCCAGCGCCGATGCGGCGCCCGGTCGGTTCAAGGCTTCGGTGAGCTCCACCCACGACATCCAAACCCCAAGCCACGGCCACCGTCCTTCGGGCGGTCCCGATATCGACGGGATGCCCCACGGCCTGCAGCGTCCGGCGCAGGAGGTCGGCCTTCCGATTGGCGAAGAACAACGTCGATGGGCGGAACATCTAGGCCTCGTCCGAAAGCGTCGGCGCACCCAGGATTCAGACCGTTTCCCCAGCGTCAATGGACGACGACGGGATCGACGGAACGGCGTCCGCGCCCAGGACGCGTCGCTGTCTGGCGTCGGCGGCGATCCCCCGACCTTCGTCACGGCCATTTAGGGTCGTGCGCGACCTGGGCCCTCGCCAATCGGCGAGGCCCGCGCTTCGGGCTCTGGATGGGCCCTGCACTATGGGTTCGCTGCCAGAACCAAGGGAATGGCGCCGGATCCGTAGGGCCGATCGCTGTCCACCGCGACGCGTTGCCGTCCTGCAGCGTCGCGTTCTGGCCTGCGTGCGCCCGCGCATAAACTTGTGGATTGTCCAGGTGGACGTCCTTGTCGTGTCCATGGATGATGGACGCCAGCCCTCCTGATCCCCATGGTGCCGGCAGGAGGGCGTCATGGACAAGTCGGTCATCGATGCGCAGGCGGAGGCTTACTGGGAGCGGCATGTGGCGCCCGTCATGAGGCGGCTCGTCATCGACGCCGTCCGGCACGGGGCGGCGATCAGTCCGGCGGCCTTCGCCGACTGGTTGGCCGCGACGCCCGCCGGCCTCGCCGACGGCGCCGAGCCGGTCGCCCCTGCGCCGGACCCGCCAAGCGAGGCCAGCCTCGGACAGGATGGGGTTGCGGCCCACGAGGCTGCCGGGGCGCAAGGTCGGGCGTCCGCCACCCCCCAACCCGAGGCGGTCGCCGACGCCGCCCGTCGACCGCTGCAGGGCCTGAGCAAGGCGACCTATGACATCGTGGAGCGAACGGGGAAGCCGATGACTTCACGGGAGCTGCTGAACGCCCTTCGGGAGCGGGAAGGGGGGAAGAAGAGCCCGGAGCGCGACAACACGCTGCTGGCCGCTATGCGGAGGGTTCGTAAGGCCGGGGTCATCGCCTGGGACGGCACACACTACCGCCCCCTCCCGATCGAAGCCGACGGCCGGAAGAAGGTTGCGCCGGACTGACCCCCGGGCACAGGAGATTCCCGCCCGTCCCGTTCACGCCGAGTTTCCGGCAGCGCCTCAATCCACCTTCGACAAGGACATCGCGTGAACCCCCAGCTGGAACGATGCGGCATCATCACCTTGGATTGGTCAAGCTGCTGGCCGACGTCGTCCCGCCCAGGGCCGTAGGCGCGGACAGGACCTGGAGCGAGCATGTCGTCGCCCCCGGGATCCTCATCCGCCGCCTCACGAACGCCGCGGGCGAGCAGGTGTATCGGGTGAGCGTGAACGGGGCGCTCGTCATGAGGCTCACCGATAGGACGGACGCACGCCCGGACGATTACAGCCTGGCGGGCTACTGGATCGCCGTCCTGGCTGTCGTCGCCGCGCCTTGGCGTCTGGCGGCGGGCGACATGCCGATGCCGACCTTGCCGCCGTCCCGCAGGCGGCACGCCCGACCTTCGTGCCGAGGTGCGCGCGCGTCGAACCCCCGCCCCGAGACCGGCGCACAGGGTCTCGCCCGGGTTCTGGCCCAGTTGGCCGCCTCGTTGGGGAGCTCCAACCGCCGGGACCTGGACACGATCACGCTCGAGATCGAGCGGATGGAGTTACACGTCAAGCTAGTGCGCCTCGCGGCCGAGGTCGTCGTCCTCGTCCACCGCGGCGGAAACCTTCGATTGTCCGCCTTGATCACACGCCGCGATCCGTCCGGGCCAATCCGGATGACCAACTGCGTCGGCGCCCGATGGGCCGCAGCGCCCCTCGCCGAATACAAGCAGTACTCCGCATTGATCGACGCAAACGACCTGTACGAGTTCTGCAGGTTGATGCGCTGACGAAGGGCCAGGGCGGCGCGGGGGCTGCCCGCTCGGCGCGACGTCGCGCGTGGGCCATCGCTCGCCATTCGTCGCGAACGTGAATGCAAAGGACATTATGCCCTTCGGCCACCTGGGTTGAGAGGCGGCATTCGCTCGACCGATCGGCGAGCTCCGGGGAGCCCCTGCCTCATTGGGCTAGAGGGAAATCCCGGCGCGCACTCGACGGTGCGGCTCGGAGCCGGCCCCTTCAGAAAGGGATCGCCGTCGTGGGGCGGCGCCACTTCCCGCATGATGCCAGCACAATGCGGGCACCGCGCGGCGACGAGAAAGGCCTTCGCACCATGGCCGTCGGCCGACTATAAGTATAATTCAAGGGTAAAAATTTAGTGCCAGGACGATACGGTCTTAATTTATTGGAATTCTAAATAGTTGTATTGAAACAACACGAGGGAAAAAGGCGATAATATCTACTCGGACCGCCCCCGCGTTTGATGTTGCATCGACGACAGATACGGCGCAATTCGTAGCAAATTCGACGCGAGCAGTCGGATCTCCGGTGCGCAGGACGTGATGAGCTTATTCCGTGAGGACCCTAACGCCGCGGGCCGCCGACTTCGCGGCGGTCGTTCGATGGCGCTCCTCGCCTCCGTCGCGGGGCTTTTCCCGCTCACGGCGCACGGCCAGGATCCGGCGTCCAGCGAGGTAGTGCTCGATGAGTTGAGCGTCGCAGGGACCGGCCCTGCGGCGGAGGCTGCGACCGGTCCGGTCGCCGGCTACCGAGCGTCGCGTTCGGCAACGGCAACGCGCACCGACACGGCCATCCGCGACACGCCGCAAACCATCAACGTCGTCCCACGCGAAGTGCTCATCGATCAGCAGGACACACGGCTGACCGATGCGCTGCAGAACGTCAGCAACGTGCAGCCGGCCGGGAACCTGCAGGGGCGGAACGAGACCTACGTCATTCGCGGCTTCACCACTCAGACCTACGCCATCGATGGCTTCCTGTTGAACCCGGCGAGCAACTTCTTCACCGTCACGCGTGACCTCGCCGACGTCGAGCGCATCGAGGTGCTCAAGGGACCAGCGTCGGTGCTCTACGGGCGCGGCGACCCTGGGGGCGTCATCAACATCGTGACCCGTCGCCCGACCTTCACGCCCACTGCCGACGCCAGCCTCCAGGGGGGTAGCTTCGGCTTTCGCCGCTTCCAAGGTTCAGTCTCAAGTGCCATTCCGAGCATCGACGGACTTGCGGGACGCCTGAGCTTCGCCACCCAGGCCGATCCGACCTTCCGCAATTACGGGGGGCGCGACAACAGTCGAAATTTTGTCGCCCCCGCCTTCACCTATACGCCGACTCCCGACACGCGGGTCTACTTCATCGGCGAGTTCACCAGACAGGACAGCCAGTACGACGAAGGGTTGATCGCGGTGAACGGGCGCGTGCCCGTCGGGAACATATCCCGGTACTATGGGGAGCCCTTCAACCGGTACAACGGCGTCGCCAACTACGGCGCGCTGCGCATCGAGCACGACGTCAACGAAAAACCTGACGATCCGCGAGGTCTTCAACGCCCAGGGCGGTGGCTTCGACTTCCTGACGACGCGCGGAACGGCACTGACCGCGCGGAACACCTCGGTCGGCCGCCAGACCAATGCCACGCAATCGACCTACGCCGCCGTCGATAGCCAGACGGAGGTCGTCGCGAAGTTCGATTCGCCTGGGTTCCGCCACGCCGTGCTCCTCGGCTTCGAATACATCAACGGCTATCGACATTCCTACAACACGGTCGGCCGGATCGCGTCGATCGGCTTCCCCGATCCGACCTTCGGCGCGCTGCCGCTGAATGCACTGAGCCTCCAGACCGATCTCAAGCAGAAGAACGAGTTGTTCGGGCTCTACGCACAGGACCAAATCGACCTCGGGCAGGGACTGCAGCTCCTGGCCGGCGTCCGCTACGACTTCGGCTCGCAGTTCTACTTTAATCGGCTGCCGACCTCGACCACGATTCCGCCGGACCAGGAAGTCTCGGGCGTTTCGCCGCGCGTCGGCTTGGTGTTCCGCCCGGTCGAGCCTCTGACGCTCTATGCCAGCTATTCGACCTCCTTCAAGCCGCAGACGGCAGGCGTCCTGAACGTCGGCAACCCGCCTCCGGAGACCGGCGTGCAGTACGAGGTCGGATCACGCCTGGACATCACGCCGGACCTCACCCTCAGCGCCGCGGCCTTTCCAGATCACCCGCAACAACGTCGCGTCGCCCAACCCGGTCAATACGGGATTCTCGGTGATCACGGGCCAGCAGCGCTCGGAAGGCGTCGAGGCCGATCTCGCCGGTCAGCTACTTCCGGGCTGGAAGGTGATCGGGGGCGTCGGCTACCTCGACGCCCGAATCACGAAGGATACGACCTACACCATCGGCAACAGGATCACCGCGGTGCCGGCCTTCAGTGGCAGCGTCTGGTCGACCTACCAGTTCCAGGACGGATGGCTGCGCGGGCTCGGGATCGGCGCGGGCGTGACCTACGTGGGCAAGCGTTACGGCGACCTCAACAACAGCTTCTCCGTCGATGCCTACACCAGGCTCGACGCGGCGGTGTTCTACGACCTCGACGAGCACGCCCGCTTCTCGCTGAACGCGCGCAACCTCACGAACGCCCACTACATCGAACAGCCCTACAACCAATTCAACAATGCTCCCGGCGCGCCGTTCTCCATCCTCGCGACCATCACGGCCCGCATGTGATCCCTTCCACCGCAGCCCCCCGCATGATGCATCCCGAGGCACGTCCCGCCATGTCCCGTACAACGTTCACGCGCGCCTGTTTCCTCGCGCTTGCCCTGGCGTCGTCGGGGGCGTCGGGGGCGGAGCCGCCGCGCGCGGTGCTGATCGTGGTCAAGCCGGACAACCCGCGCGTGGCCACGGATCGCGTGATCGCCGCCCACTTGGAGGCGCGGGGATATCGGGTGGCGATCGCGAGCCAGTACGACCCGGTGGCCCGGGGCTACGATCTTGTGATCCTATCCTCGAACATCCGCAGTCGTGACCTGCTCGGCGCATACCGCAATGTCGCCGTGCCGGTGCTGACCTGGGAGAGCGATCTGCTCGATGACATGGGCATGACGGGGAAGAAGCTCGACCGAGACTTTGGCAAGGCCAAGGCCGAGCACTTCGTCTGGCTCGTCAACGCACCGCATCCGCTAGCAGCCGGGCTGAATGCCGGCATCAATACGGTCTACGCCAAGGACGCACCGATGAACTGGGGTAAGCCGGGTTTGGGAGCATCGATCATCGCCACGGTGCCCGGCGAGCCCGAACACGCCGTGATCTTCGGTTACGAGAAGGGCGCGACGATGGATTATGAATCGCTTGCGCCAGCACGGCGGTCGATGTTCTTTCTCGACAACGAGACCTTCGGCAATCTCACTCCCGCGGGCTTGGCCCTGTTTGACGCAGCGGTCGATTGGTCGATCGGGAAACCGGCGTGCGGAGTGGCCCCGTCGGAGCCTCGAGGTCGTTGACCGAACCTTCCCGCCACGCGCTCCCGGACCCGCCCTAACGCGGCCCGCGCCGACGGTTTCCCCGTGCATCGTGGCTTCGGCGCAACTCCGGCAACGCGACCAGGGCCGAGAGGAAGGCGTCCTCGTCGCTTCCTTCGAGCATCGCCTCAATATGGTCCAGGGCTGCAGCGAGCGCGTCGGCGACGGGAGCGGGGTCGGGGCGGAACCGTCTGCCGTGGGCCGCCAGCCAAGCGTCGATCTCCGCAACGACGCGGGGGCCCACGCGGGGCCGGCCGAGCAGTTCCCGGCGCGAGATGCGTCCCGCGGCGCGCAACAGCCTGGCGGGATCGACACGGCCTGGCCCGGCCCCGTCCGTTCGCGCTCCGCTCGACGCCCCCCGCTTTCTGGGCGCGGACGCCGTGAGGACTGCGACGGCCTTGGCGGACAGGTCCGGCGGGCGTTGGATCGTCTCCCCCCGATCGGTGGGATGGCGCGGCCGGGGACGTGTAGCCAGGTCGGCGCCGCGGCGGGTCGCCTTTGGCTGTCACGAATTCGGGTGGGAGGAGGCATTCCTCAAATTGTGCGTGTTCCATGTCCATGCATCCTCACGTGACTGGCCTGCCGGCCATGGGCCGGCAGGCTTCCCGCCGCGCACGCCTGCCGTGGGTACGTCCCGCAGGCCTCAGAACCGCGCAATGATCTGCGCGCGGATCGTGCGGGGCGCGCCGGGCGAGATGTTGTTGTTGTTGTCGGCCGTGACGATGTAGCGACGATCGAACAGATTCTCGAAGTTGACCTGCGCCCGAACGAATTCATTCACTTGGTAGAACAAGCCAAGATCGATCCGGGTATAGCCCGGGAGGCGGATCGTGTTGTCAGAAGTGGCGAAGGTATGGCTGTAGTTGATTACGCCGACGCCTATCGAGAACTGAGGGGTCAGCTCGAACTTGTTCCACAGCGTAAGGGAATTGAATGGCACGAGGCCGACCTTGTTGCCTGCGACGATCGTCGAAGACGTGGCGCTCGCGATCTTGGCGTCGGTGAGCGCGTAGCCTCCTGCGACCTGCCACCAATCGGTGAGGTAGCCGTTGGCACCGATCTCGAAGCCCTGGGTGTTCGTCCGTCCCGAGAGGACGAAGAAGCCAGGATTATTTGGGGTCGGCGAGGCGCTGGTTAAAGCGGTCAAGGTTATAGGCCGCCGCAGTGACCTGGAATGTTGGGTTGAGGTCGTACTTCACGCCGACCTCCGTGTTCTCGAATTGCTCGGGCTTGGCGATCACGAGACCCGGAGTGAATGCGCCGACCCTGGTCGCCGGACGACGGGAGGTAGGACACACTGTAGCTACCGTAGAGGGCGAGATTCGGTAGCGGGCTTCAGGACGATGCCGGCCCGAGGGGAGATCGGGTCGTCGGCCCGCGCGTTGGTACGCAGTGTGCGCCGGTCCGTCGAGCTGAAATCGAAGTGATCGTAGCGCAAGCCGCCGATGAGCTGCAGCCACTCTGTGATGTCGATCTGGTCCTGGGCGTAAACCGCGGCCAGCCCGAGGTCGTAGCGCGAGTTCGCGTCGGTCGTGCCGTTGTTGCGCCTGAGCACGGGCGCGAACGTCAGCGGGCGGAGCGGATTCACGACGACGCTCGGGGCGTTGCCGTTGAAGAAGTCCGTCTGCCTGAAGACGATCCCTTCCTGGTTAACCCAGCTCGAACCCTCCGAGCAGCGTGTGCTTCACCGGACCGGTATAGAATTTGTAGTAGATGAAGTCGTTCTGGTTGAAGTAGTTGGTACGATCGGTCTCGTTGCGGTAGGCCGAGATCGACACGGCTGTCCCCGCGCCGCGTTCACGGGGCCGGCCGGCAGAGAGTTGTCGTAGAAGCGGTTATAGTCGGCGAACCGTAGCTGGCTGTGCATCTCGACGCCGGAGTCGAACAGGTGGTCGAGCTGCACGGTCGCGATGTTCGCGTCGACCTGCGTCGTGTTGATGTTGGGTGCGCCGAAGAAGGTCCGGATGTTGTCGCGATACCGGTACGGACGCCCAAACTGCGAGGGGATGCCTCGGTCGGGGAAGCGGTTGTCGTGGAAATACTCATAAGACAGCTTCAGCGTCGTCTGCGGATCGATGAGGAACGTCATCGTCGGATTGACGCCGTAACGGGTGAGTTCGCCGAACTGGCGATACGTTCCAGAGTCCTCGAATACGCCGTTAAGGCGGAAGAACACGCTGTCGCTGACGCGGTCCCCTACGTCGACCGCGATTCGCTTGTCTCCGAACTGGCCGCCGCCCGCCACGATCTCCCGGACACGGAAAACCATCAGCCTCCTTGAGGACCCGGTTGACGACTCCGCCTCCGCCGCCGCGGCCGAAGATGAGAGAGTCCGGACCTTTCAGAACCTCGATCCGCTGGATGTTGTAGAGATCCCGGTAGTACTGGACGTCGTCCCGGACGCCGTTGATGTAGAAATCGGCGCTCGTGCTCTGGCCACGGATGATGATCTGGTCGCGGTTGTTCTCTCCCTGGGCAGGGATCACGCCCGGGACATAGCGCAGCTGCTCGGTCAGGTTCTGGAAGTTCTGGTCGAGAAACTGCTGCCTGGGGATCACCGTAATCGATTGCGGCACGTCCAGCAGGGGGGTGTTGGTTTTGGTCGCGCTGCGCGTCTGCTTCGTCAGGTAGCCGACCGTCACGCCGCCGAGGGGCTCGGGGCGCCCGCCGGCTCCCTCAACGCTCAGCTCTCCAAGGGTGACGGCCGCGGCGTCCCCGGCAAGTCCCGGCCCGCTCCTCGCCGGGCGTCGCTCGGCCATGCCTGGCATGGCCATCCCGTTCATCACCAACGCCCCGACGATGGCACGGGTCGCGTTGGAACGCCCATGCCGCTTCTTCGCCGAACTCATGACCGCCGTCCCCTACGATACGCCGACTGTCCGGCACGGCGACACCGCACCACCGATTGGCTGCGCGTCGAACCTGCAAACACGGGGTATTCGTCGTCAAATTACGCTTTTCCCAATGTTTCAGTTTGGAACGGTTATTAAAATGATTATGATCAAAAATACTTCGTAGTTAGCGGAAATATAATGTATTTTTGTTTGATGACATTGATAACAGAGAGATTAATGCTTGTATTGATGTTGTTTACTTGTTGCCCAAGGCGAGTGAGGCTTGGTTGCAACACTCCTCGCCTGGCTATGGCCGGCAGCATGGGCGCCGCACCAAGGACATGCGGCCCCTTGTCTTTGGGAAGGACACAATGGCAATCGCCAATCTGTTCCCGTCGTTTGCGGTTCGGGATAGGCGGGGGCATGTCCCTTTGCCGGCGAGGACGGCGGACGCTGGCCGTAATCCGCCCTTTATCGACCGGATGCTGCACACCCCCTCGAGGGTGCCGCGACTGTCCGGATGCAGCGCGTGACGGGATCCTGGTCCCGTCCCTGGAGACTATGCCGGCGTTGACGACCACATGGGGCCGAGAGGCTCTGGGAAGACACCGAAGCGACGCTGACGCAGCGAATCGTGTCTGGCCCCGGGCCGCCTCACGTCCGAGGGCGCCGCCGCGACCCGTATCGGGCGACCGGCAGTCAAGTATCACCGCGCATCGTCCTCGAGGGAGGCAAGGAGGCGGCGCCGTCAGCCCGTCACCTTACGACGTCGGCTCGCGTGGCGCCCGGCACAGCACGACCGAGCTTCCGCCGGCGCCAAGCCCCCATTCCTGGCATAGCGGGATCGCTTCGCGCGGCGTCGGCCCGCGCCACTGCGCCGAACCGCGCCTCAACTTGGCCAGCCGGTCGAGGTCTAGGCCGTCCACCAACTCGGGGTGGCGAACCGTCCACATCTCGACGAGCCGGTCCCAGCTGCCTCCGGCGACCAGACGAACGGACGGCGTTGTCGAAGGTCCGGCCGTCGCCGAACCGCGCGGGCAGCTTATATACCATGGCTGGCCGGAGCGCAGGGCAAGGATCAAGCCCTCCACGACGAGGCGGGCCGGCAGGCCCGGCGTGCCTCGCCCCAGAGGATCTTCCACGTTGGGATGGATCAGCGGCCGACAGGCCGCCCACTGCGCGTCGTTCAACGCAGGACGATCGCCGAGGGCCATCAGGCGCGCGGCGGCGCCGCGACACTTCCGCCAATCCTCGACCTCGAGGCCGTAGGTCTTTCGGAAGGCATGGAGGGGACGCAGGTCGAGTCTCTTGACGAAGTCCGGATCCTTCGCCCCCCAAAGTGTCGAGGAGGATCCGGTCGCCCATCGCGTAAGCGAACCGGTGAAGGGCCCGCGTCACGGCGTAGGGGTCGCCCGCCGCGGTGGACAGGATCGGCATGCCCGTGAGCAGGCGCAAAAAGGAGGGCGTCCACGACGTCCCGCGTGGAGATGTGCCTGGCGTCCCGGTGGCGGGACGTCACGTCGGGCAACGAGTCGGCGACCATGGCCCAGCGCCCGTCGTCGATACGATGGAGGCCGCGTGCCCGGACTTCCTCCGCCGCCGCTTGCGCGAAACGGGCATGACGGCCCATGAACTGAATCACCTCGACCTCGACAACCTGCGAGCCTAAAGCCGTCGGACGGCTCTGGGCGTCCTCGTGCAGGAAGGCGGCGAAGTCCAACGCGATGTTCAGGCGCATCACCCCCGTGGGCAAGCCGGCCCGGACGATACCGACTTGCGCGACGAGCCGGGCCAGGGCGCTCGAGAGCGACGCCTCGCCCGCGGTGCCGGGTCTGAACGGGCGCCGTCCGAGGGAGAGGGCCGCAAGGGCGTCTGCGAGCGCGCGAAGCCTCTCTTCCGCGCCCATAGCCTCGGGAAGTTCGGGCAGGGAAGCGAGCTTCGCCCGCGCGGAGGCGCGTTCCGCTTCAAGCGTCCCCGCCCTTTCCGCAAGGATGTCCGCTGGGAATTCGTCATTCAGTTCCTGGTCGAGCAGGCGCATCATCTTGGCGCTCAGGGCGGCGATCGTCGCCTCGACCTCGGTACGCTCGGACCTGCGCCGGGCGGCCGCCTCCTGCAGGGACCGGTCGACGGCGCGGGCAAAGTCATGCCCGTCGACGACGGAGCGGACCTTGTCGCCGATCGCAGCCAGCACTGCCCGTTCCACGGGCACGGTCATCACCGAATGGCTCCGGCCGGGACATGGCTCGCTGAGCGCGTGCCGGCCGCAAACCAGTTGCCGGCTGCTGACGTTGAAATCGCTGCCTGCCTACGCCCGGGCAATCGCACGAGACCTTCCCTTCGAGGAAATAAGGAGGGCCATGAGGACCGGCGTCGAGGCTTCGCCGCCGCGCGTTGATCTCGAAGAAGATCTCGTCCGGGACGATGCGCATTTCCTCGAAGTGCTTGCGCGTCATCTCGCTCGGGTGCCGAAGCACTTTCGTGCTCGTATTGTCCTTTCGATTGTAGATGGTCTTGGTGAAAGGGTACCAGATCCGACCCGTGTAGGCGATCTGTCGGAGAAGGTTGCCGACCGTAGCGTGGGTCCACCTGCAGCCGGGGGTGGGACCGGGCGCACCGCGCGCCTTCATGGCCTGTCCGATCTTGCGGTATGAGACACCGGCACGCGCCATCTCGAAGATCGCGACGATCACGTCCGCCTCGGGCTTGTAAGGGACGAGAAAGCCCTTGTCAGGGCCGTATCTGTAGCCGAAGAATTCACCGGAATGGGCACCCCCGGCGGCCGCATGCTGGAACCGGCCCATGGTGAGGATGAGGTTGCGCCGCTCCCGGTCGCTCTCAGCCTTGAGCGCCGCCTCGATCGCCTCTTTCTTGCTCAGCGCCTTTCGGTCTCCCGCGCTGTGGAACTCGACGCCGAGATCGATCAATTCCTCGCAGAGCTGTACGGCGTCGAATATCTCCCGCGACCACCTATCGAAATCCTCGACCATGATGATCTTGATTCTTCCCGCGCGACAGTCGGCCAGGAGACGCTGCAACGCCTCGCGGTGCATCGATCGGGCGCTTTTGGCGGGTCGGAATAGAGGATGTAGACCGCGTAGCCCAACGAAAGCATGTACGCGGCGACGATGCTGATTTGGCGGTCGATGCTCTTCTGCTTCTGCTTGCCGGTGGAATACCGTGCATAGAGGCCGATCGGCACCAGCTTATCAGGCTCGGCGACCATGCCCCGGCGCGTGACGGTCATGTTCCTCCTGAGCGCCATCTCCTCGAGCGGCGACAGGACTTGCGTCCGATCCAATTTTCGCAGGTCGACCGCTCCGGGTATCGACAGGCAGACGTCCTCGAGAGATTCACTCGTCATCGTCTCACCTCCGAATCCTCAAGGCCGCCCCAGCCTCGATTTCGCCCCGCCGGGGCCTCGTACCCGCACCGGACCGCGCCGCGCCGCTCGGCGGCGGCCGGTCGATGCCCTGGGAGCGTCGGCGGCGGCGCGACCTGGGTTAGATGACCGGCGCGTACCCTTCGTATCCACCGGGACGTTGCGGTGACGCCCATATGGTTCCGTTGTCGTGCAGGGCAAGGCTCGTGCGTCGCGGAATTCGCGTTCGTGGCGCGCCAGGATGCGCTCGGCCGTGACGACCGCGAGAGCCTCGACGAAGGCGTCAAGCGCCGAAAGGGGCGCACCGACCTCATCCCCATACCGCGACAGACGGCGGACCACGCCCGGCATGCATACGCTCCATTTTTGGGAACCGGCAGCTAGCAGGGATCGCCCCACCTCCGCGCAGGAGGTCGCCGGGAGCGGAAGCTCCCGAAGGGCGGCAAAGTCGTCAGCTGGCTGGGTATGCTTGACTATACCACCAAACGGGTTTCACGGCAACGTCGCGGTGGACGTGGGCCGAATGAGCGCTTTCCGTTTCACCCATCGCGGTGATGCATGGGCCAGGGCCAGCCCGCGGAGCGCCGTTCGGAAAGGACGCATCGGGGACCGACAGTCGCGCAAGCCTTCCGGCAGTCGCGCCACGGGGAAGCGGACCTACGGCGCGAACGTCCATCGCGGTCCCCGGCGTCCGTCTCACGACAACGTGCGTGTTGTCCCAGGTCGACGGGCCGCATCGCCCGGGGGGTGGATGTGCGGCATGTCGGCCACCCCGGCCTCGTCCCGGACCACACCCATCGGACATACAAGGCGATCCTTTCACGATCGGGCTCGATCGGTCGTCGACGGACCGGTATGCGGCCTCCAGACCGTGACTCGCTTTCACCCAGCTACCGAGGGCACCGGCACAGGGACGAGTTCGTGCGGTTTCGCAGAGCTTCCGCGGCCGCGTCGGGAAGGCGACCAACCTCGGCCCAGGGGGCGACAGGCGGCGACGCTCGCGTAACGGATCCTGCACCGAGGGCACAGGAGCCCATTCCCCGAGGGAAGCCAACTCCGGGGGTGGGCGGATGCGCGCGGACAAGGAGTGCGGGATGCGCCGACCTGGGGGAGACGCCGACTGGGATGCACGCGCCTTCCCAGTCTCGTTGCCTCCGGCGATAGCGGAAGCCTCAGTATTTCCGGATGATCGGCTCGGGGGCCATCGGTGAAGGGTCCGGACCGAAGCGGTAGGTCAAGCCGGCGTATACCGAGAGGGGCTGGGCGAGGGTCGTGGTCCTCGGGTCGTTGATCGTGAGGACGCCCCCGACCGCGCCTGTCTGCGCGAAAGTTCCGAAAGTGGCGTAGCGATTGTTGGTCAGGTTTGTGATCAAACCGAAGATCTCAAGGTTCCTGGTCACTTGATATTTCGTCGTCAGGTTCATGACGTAGTAGGCGGGCAACTTACGGTTGAGATTCGACTCATCGCCCCGATAGTAGGACGAGGAGAAGGCAGAAACGTTGAGGCCGAAGCGCCAGTCCGGAGTGATGTTGTACTCGAATCCCGCCTTGATCTGGTGGTCCGGGATGAGCGGGATCTTGTTGCCCCTTCGGACTTCGATCGCCCCGTTGTCGGAGAGAGGGTTGTTGGGCGAGGATAAAGTATCGTTGAAACTGGAAGGTCGCATCGACGAGCGCGTAGTTCGCGTAGACCAGCAAGTCGGGATTCACCGCGTACTCGCCGCTCACCTCGATGCCCTGCCGCCTCGTGGCCGGCACGTTGGTGAAATAAGCGCGCGCGGCGTTGCCGGACACGGCGATCTGGATGATGTCGTTTCTCAGGTCCGTGCGGAAGACGCCGGCCTTATAGGTCAAGGCGCCACCGGTGAGGAAGCTCGGGATTACGCCCCGGAATCCGACCTCGTAGGTCTGGCCAGTGACTTGCTTGAGGGGCGGGTCGGCCACGAGCGAATTCGGCAGCAGGCACGGCTGGTTTGGGTTGGCGCAGGCCAGCTCCAGCGGAGTGGGCGCACGGTTGGACTCGGAATAGCTGCCGTAGAGGTTGAGCGCTGGGTCGAACTGGTAGGTAAGGCCGGCGAGTGGGTTGACTTTGAGGTATTCGTTCGTGGCGTTCACGTCCGGCGAGAAGCCGGTAAGGTCACGTGCCTGTATGTGCGCGTAATTCAGCCGGAAACCGGCGGTGAGCGAGAGCCGGTCGGTCACGTCGAGCGTGTCGGTGGCGTAGAGGCCGAGATACAGGTTCGAGCCCTGGACCGAGCTGGGGGCGATGCCGATCGCCGCCAACGAGCGGATCATCTCGGTACCGAGACCTGGGATCGTCCCGTAATAGGGATTGTTCGGATCGGTGGTGATCTGCAGGTTCGGGTTGATCACGCCCAGCGTGCTCGACGACTTGAACGAGTAGTCGGCCGCGTCGACGCTGCCGCCGATGACGAAGGCGTTCGGAAGCCCGAAGATCCGGTCGCGGTTGGCCGCCTGCAGCGAGCCGCCGTAGCCCTGCGATTCCGTCTGGGTGGTGTCGATCGTCCCATAGGGTATGCCAGCGCGGTAGGGGATACGCTGGTTCTGTTGGCCCAGCAACAGGAACTGATTGCGGAACGCGTTCTGCGACTGGCCTGCCGACGGGCTGAAGCCGTCATCCTCGTAGCAGAGGGAGCCGCGGAAGCTCGACCGCGAGTTGCAGTTCTCGAAATTTCCGTCGTTACCATCCACGTACCGTTCGCTGAAACGGCGGAAGTAGGCATTGGCGGCGAGGTCCCAGGTCGGCGAGATGTCGACACGGCCCGTGACCTGGATCGTGCCGACCTGCGTCGTCTGTGTCTGCGGATTTGTGAAGATTGCCCGCGGGTCGACATGAGTGAAGTCCACCGGCGTCGCCGCAGCGGCGCCGTAAAAGCTGCGAGCCGCCAAGCCGATCAAATGAAATTCCGAATCCTGCGAGCGGTAGCCGAGATCGGCGTAGAGGCGGCCTATGGTGTTCGGGTTCTCATAGCGCCAGCCGCGGTCGTTTAGCCCGTCGCCGGTGACGTAGAGGCTCCAGTTGTCGGCTACCTTGCCGAACTGGACGTAGCCTGCAATGCGGGCGTCGGAGCCGCCCCAGGCCGAAATCTCCGTGCCCTGCCAGGTGAAGCCGTTCTTCATCTGGATGTTGACCGCGCCGCCGATCGCGTTGAGGCCGAAGGCGGGATTGCCCGTCACAACGTCGATCCGCTGCACCGCCTGCGGCGGGATGAGATCGAAGTTGACGACGTCGCCGAATGCCTCGTTGATGCGGATGCCGTTCTGGTAGACGGCAAGCCCTTGCGGCACGCCCTGCACGGATGAGGCCGTGAAGCCACGGTAGTTCAGGTCGGCTCGGTTCGACGTTCCTTGCGAGTCACTGAGATTCACGCCTGGCGTCTCACGGGCGAAGGTCGCGAGAACGTTGTTGGTGCCGCGGTCGACGTCGATCTGGCGTGCCGTGATCGTCTCGACCGTGCTGGGAATCTTGTTGAGCGGCTGCTCGGAGCCGCGCAGGCGGGCCGGTCCTGCGGGTACGGCCTGGCTGAACGTGTCTAGGTTCCTCAAAGCTCCAGGATTGCCGCCGCCCGCGCCGACCGGCGAGGTTGAGACGACACTGATCTCGCTGAGCGTGACCGCTTGCTGTGCATCGGCGACGCCGGGCAGAAGGGTCACGGTTGCGATTAGGCTGCCATGAAGCGCCCTCATGTCTTCAATCCCCACGCCAGGCCATCGATCGAACCGATTCTCTTCGGACGTGCCGACGTTATTCGATCCGCCTATGCCCCAGAAGATACTCGACAACTCCTTCCTTCGCACGCGCAAATACTGCGATATTTTAGAGATTTCATCAGTTGTTGCTGAGGCGATACATCGTTGTTATACTCGAATAGATTTCATTGCAGATAGGAACGAAAATTCGGGATGATTCGGCAAAATGAGATCCAATCCCGTGAGCGCCACGATCGTGTGCCCGAATTGCGTGGTGGATGCGTCGATGCTCTAACCCTCAAGCATGGCAACACGCGAACCATCGAAGCCCCGTCCCGACCGGACCCGCTTATCCCTTGTCACGAAGGGGTCGGGGATCGTGCTCGCGGTCGGCGCCAAGCCGGTCAGCGTCGCGTACGAGCTTGTCCTACGCCGGGCTCCCGAACAGTCTGAGGGGCACGGCACCGTGCATGCGCGCCGCCCGGGCCTCGAAGCAATGTGGCTTCAACCCGTCGTCATGCTCCGGTTGGAAAGCGGCCAGCATATCGACATAGCCATAACCGAGCTTGAAGATGATCAGGGTAAGTTCGAAGTGGTGCTGGACGATGACTGATTATGCTACGTCTAGCTCATCGAATAGCGCCCCCAAGGGCCGCATGCCACAGGCGAGAGACGGCGACAGGCATATGTCGCTGTATCTTTGACTTGACACATTTTCACTGGGAAAGGCGTGCAAAGATCCATCATTAATCTTCCGAGAGTGATTTAGACCTATGGAAATGTATTGCTCCAGAGTAAAATATTGGATCAAGCGTCGTAGAACCTTGGCATTCGATACTGCGATCCGCGAGGTTTTCATAGGCGCCAGCTGGCCTCGGAGACAAGCAAGTCCCCCAAAGTACCGAGCAAGCGTGGAGCCAGGGCATGCCCGAAGGGCGCCGGAGGGCTGGCCTCGGGTGATGACTTGATCTCGCGGGGTGACGTTAGCCAACGTTCGCCGTTCAATAAGCGAGTTGGTCAAAATTGCCACGTCCGCTCAATTTAGTCCTTAAGCTTTACTGGCTATCGCGCCTAGTCCAGTTGGAATCCACCATACTTTCTGCATCAAAAATCGGACTTTTAAATTGGTATATAGACCAAACCTGGCGTTCGAAGGTGGGCTTACATTTAGGATCTACTAGCTATCGTATCAGGAACGAAGGATTCCGTTGAATTTGTAAGAGGCTGAAGCGTCAGCTTGCTGGAGCTTCGCGACGCGATTGGCATATGATGAGCGGATGCCGCGTAAGTCCTGTAAGAACCCCGCCGATTGTCGCGCCGCTGGACGGGGCGGGCCCTGTCGAATCTGTGACGCTGCAGCAATTGCGCAGCGAGCCAGTGACCTGCGTGAACGTATTGCAGCGAACCGCGCGGAAGGCCGCCCGCCTTATGCGCAGCGCGACGCCCGAAGGCGCGGAAATGAAATCACCGGGCAGTTCGATTAGCTTGTAATACAAGGATTCGCTGGTGAGTTCTCACGCCAGGTTTGAATTTGTCAGACTTTAGGAATTTTGAGAGCACTTACGCATCGTTGCCGACTTCGCTTCCCCGTAGCGGTGCACCAACGTTCCTCACATTGCCGAGGAAGATGGGACCGAGCGTCTCGGACGAGAGCATCCCGCCCAATCTGCCGCTCGCCCATTTCTGGGAATCAACGGCTATGGACTGCCCCGTGCTATCGGCTGCAGCTCCGTGATTTCGATCTACCGAATGGAAGTTCTGGAGGCTCTGGCGCTCCGCGTTCACGCGTGTCTGACATTCACAGCCTTTTATATTGCGCTGCGGGCGATCGCATGTGCGCTGCAGCAGAAGCTTAGTCTAATGTTCGAAGCCCGCTGCCCTTTTCGAAGTCGTTGTATGTCAGGTGACGAAACGGAGTAGGTAACTTGAGCTTTGATAGGAAAGTGGACGTGGCTAAGAATGCTAGCGTCGATCCAATAAGTCTAACAGCTAAGATTGTAATTGCTTACGTCGCATACAACAGTCTTCCTGCCTCGGGCTTGCCAGAATTGATCGACGCAATATATGTAAATATTGTCAATCGTCTAAGTAATAATATGCCATCAAGACAGCGATCTTTGCAGCTCACATCGACACAGATCCAGGAATCGATCACCCGAGATGCTTTGATAAGCTTCGAGGACGGTCGTTCCTACAAGACACTTAAACGTCATCTTACGAGCGTCGGCCTTACGCCCGACGCCTACCGTGCAAAATGGGGACTGCCCTCTGATTACCCGATGGTGGCGACGAGTTATTCCGAGAGGCGCGCCGCAGTTGCCCGGGGCATCGGCCTGGGCCAGCATTACGGTGCCGTGCCTGAAAAGCCTTTAGTCCGGCGACGTGATCGCTGAGGCCGCAGTCAAGCGTTCCCACCGTCACTTGCGGCTTTGTCATGATAGGCGCTGGCGAAGCCGCCTGGATCGTGCGCGACGTTCAGACCAAGGCGCATCATGACTGATCAGGCTTTGCCTTTCCGCCGCGTCCCAACTACTTGACCCAAGCATAGCAGCGGGCAACCAAGACCCACGGATGGATGTGTTTGGTATAAAATTTTAACACATCAACGGCACGACAACTGTGTTCGGCCATCGGTGTGCAAGCTGGCCCGTGCCCCATGTCCAGGCAAGGCGGCGTGCGGCGCATTCCGGGTACACAGCCCGCAGATTCTAGTATTTTTTCAACGATAATACTATCCGAAGGTGATGGCATGGTTGAGCAACCACATGGCTTGCCAGCGATCTCAATCAAGCGATACCCATACTCAGTCTTCGAGGGCGGCGCTTCGACGAAAAATAACTAGGGTTGTGACTTCGACCTACTTTTTGAAAGACGGGACGGTCTGTTGATCAAGCTGACTTTTCCCTGATCTAGTGTTGGCCCGGTCCCGAGGGTCGACCCAGGTGCGTCGGTGTTGTTTCGTTCCAAGTTAAGCCGTCGCCGTTTGGCTCGATGACGACACTGTTGAGAATAATTCTCCGAAACCATGGGATAGTCGCTCGGCAGCCCCCATTTCTTCCGATACTGAGACGGCGACAGTCCTAAGCTCGTCAAATGTGGCCGCAGCGATTTGTAGGATCTGCCGTCCTCGAAGCTCATGATTACGTCAGGGCTGATCGACCTGCGAATTTGTGCTGGAGTCAGTAATGGACCGACAGCATTAGTTGTATCATTCGTCTGGGTTTCGAGCTCACGAAGAACGTTAAGCATTTCGTATTCGTCCGACCTTGTCTCAACGCTAAGGTGAGAATTGATGATTTTTCTCATCGCGTTAGGTAATTATTCAAAAATTTGCGCTGGAATTTGTGATCGTTTAAACATGGAGAAATATTTTGAGATGAGAGGCGTGTCTCTACGCGGATTATTGTACCCAGCGCTTTGCCGGCGATATCTCGCCAGCATCGTTTTTGCTGCCGATTGATCGACGCTCGCGACCCAATTCCGCTGCCCGGAGGGCGCGGAACGGGCCTTCGGTATTGTTCAATCGTGTCGAGCCCACTCGTAGAGATGACGGTCGACGATCCTCCTGCCCGCGGTCTGGCGTTCTTCCGCCGGCATCCTTGCGATCCGTGCCATCGCGCAAGCGCCCAGCTGTCCGATGTCGTCCCGCGCAAGCGCATGGGGCGGCACGCGCCCACGCAAGACGAGCTCGGACTCCAGTCCATAAAGAGTCGTCGGTTGCTCGGACGGAGCGGAAGCCCAGGTGTGCGTAGCAGTGACCCAGGCGCTATCCAGTTCCCCGTCAGGTAGATCTTGATAGGATCGCCCTTGGCTCAGGTAGCGTGCCGTCGCCTCGGCCCCGCGCCTAGCAGCCTCCGAAAGCGCTACTTCCCTGACGTAGTCGAAACCGTAATCAACGGTCATGTGCCGTTTCCCTACGATATCCCCTGATGCTAGCACACGCTGAGCACGCCCTTCCCAGGAGCACGACTGCTTCCAGGTTCCTTGGAGACTTCGCCGGGGCGCTCGCCGATCCTCCATTGCGCATGCCACGTTGGAACTACATGGCGGGAGCTATACCGATCGGTATAGTGAGCTCAGGCCCGGGGGCGCCCTGGCCTCGGTCGGTCGTCCCGTCGATCTCAGCGTAAGGCGAACGACAGCGGGAGATCGTTCTCGATCACGCGCCCAGCGAATGGCTGTGCCCATGGACGCGGACAGCCGCTGCAGCACCCGGTCGAACACACCGGCCTTGCGCCAGCGGTAGAACCGGCTCGAGACGGTTCCGACCGCACCGTAACGCGCCGGCAGGTCCTCCCAGGGGGCGCCCATGCGCAGGATCCCAGAGCATGCCGTTGAGGATCCGATGGTGGTCCTCAGCCGGCCGGCCCGTGTACGGCTTCTGACGAGGCAGCAGCGGAGCGATCTGCTCCCACTGCGCGTCAGTCAGTTCAAAGCGTCGCATCCACGCCACATGGGCCCCACTACCCAGCCTGTGAACCCCTATGCAGAGACGCCCTAGGCCGGATCGACATTTGGGATCCACTCGAGGGTGGCGACGAATTGGACGGCTGAGAGGAAGTAGAGGGCACGCCTGTCGTATCGGGTTGCGATGCGGCGGAAGCGTTTCAGCCGTCCGATGAGGCGCTCGATCTGGTTGCGGGCCCTGTAGCGTGCGTGATCGTAGGCGTGGGGATGCTTGCGGGTCGGGTTGGGCGGGATCACGGGCTCGGCGCCGATGGCTGTGATGGCCTCACGAAACGCGAGGGCGTCATAGGCGCGGTCAGCCAGGACATAGCGGGCCTGCTGGCCTTCGATCAGGGAGCCGGCTGGCGCAAGATCGTGGCTCTGGCCGGGCGCGATGGCGATCTTCACAGGTCGGCCAAAGCTGTCCGCCAGCACGTGGATCTTGGTCGTCAGTCCTCCTCGGGAGCGCCCCAGAGCCTGGTCGGGCGCCCCCCTTTTCCGCTCGCGGCCTGCTGGTGCGCGCGGACGATGGTGCTGTCGATCATGCGGTAGTCGTTGTCAGGGGCCTTGGACAGGGCCCTGAACAGGCCGTCCCAGACCCCCGCATGAGCCCAGCGACAGAAGCGCCGGTGCACACTCTTCCAGTTCGCTCCGTAGCGCGGGGGCAGGTCCGACCACCGCGCCCCCCGAACGCAGCACCCAAAGGACGCCGTCGACAAACGCCTTGTTGTCCGCCGCCGTCCGACCGCGGTCACCGACCTTGCCCGGAACGAGGTCTCGCAGCACGGCCCACTGACGGTCCGTCAACTCATAGCGCTTCGCCATCGAGCGGTTCTCCACCAACCGCTCACGGATGAATCACAGGACCACCGAACGCTTCAACCAAATGTCGATCCGGCCTAGTACCGCGACGCGGACGGAGGATTCACGGAGTCGGTGAGACGTGCGAGTGTGAGCCATGGCCCAGACGGTATGCGTGCTCCTTCACCCAACCGACGCGGCACGGCTGGCCGTGATCGCCAGCGACCGCTCCCGTCCGCTCAAGCATACTCAGCGCGCCCGCATCGTCCTGCTCTCGGCCGAGCGCCTGAACGTCCAGGACGTCGCCCGGCGGGCGGGCGTCAGCCGCCCGGCCGTGTGGCGCTGGCAGCAGCGCTACGCCGAGGCGGGTGTCGAAGGTCTGCTACGCGACAAGACACGTCCACCCGGCACGCCGCCCCATTCGACCGAGACGGTAGCCGAGGTCCTGGCGCTGACCTGCTCGGAGCCGCCGGGCGAGGTCACTCACTGGACTGGTCGTGCCGTAGCTCGTGCTGTCGGGATCTCGTTACGGGCCGTGCAGCGGATCTGGGACGCTCACCGCCTCCAGCCGCATCGTCTGCGCACGTTCAAGCGCTCGCGCGATCCCGCCTTCGCCGCCAAGGTCGAGGATGTCGTCGGCCTCTACATGGATCCGCCGGCCCATGCGGTGGTGCTGTCCATCGATGAGAAGAGCCAGATCCAGGCGCTGGAGCGAACCCGTCCCGACCGTCCGCTCGCCCCCGGCCATCCCGCCGCCCAGACCCACGACTATACCCGTCACGGCACCACGACGCTGTTTGCCGCCCTCGACGTCCTGGCCGGCACCGTGCTCGGCCGCTGCATGCAGCGCCACCGGAACGGCGAGTTCATCCGGTTCCTGAACACCATCGAGGCCGCCGTCCCGCCCGGCAAGGCGATCCACGCGATCCTCGACAACGTCGCCACCCACAAACATCCGAAGGTGCGCGCCTGGCTCGCCCGCCACCCGCGCTGGACGTTCCACTTCACCCCGACCTCGGCCTCGTGGCTCAACGCCGTCGAGGGCTTCTTCTCAGCGCTGACCCGTCGTCGGTTGCGACGCGGCTCCTTCACCGGCGTCGTCGACCTGCAGGCGGCAATCAAACGCTACATCGCCGAGCACAACCGGCGCGCCAGACCTTTCGTCTGGACCAAGCCCGCCACCGACATCCTCGCCGCCGTCAGCCGATCCCCTGAACCAGCCGCCTGAGAGAATGCGCCAGTCGAGGCAATGCGAGGATGTCGAGCGGCCATAGCCGGGTCAGTCGTGGTGCTCTCCTGCCTCCGCATTCACCCATTTGTGTCTTCGCCGCTCGTCGAACGCCACATCGGGCTTGGTGAAGTAGGGATCCTCAAATGCCCCCAAAGGAATGGCCAGGAGCAACGGTTCCAATTCGGTCCGATACGCGATGTTCGATCCGCACTCCGGACAGAAGCGGTACGCCACATGACGCCCGCTATCGGCTGTCCTCACCCACTCTCGCGATGGACCGTCGATCCGAACGTTCGCTGCTTCGAACAGGACCTGGGTCCCGAAAGCACTTCCCGATTGTTGCTGGCAGGCCAAGCAATGACAAACCAACGTGCGGACCGGCGGGCCTGAGCAGGTTGCAGTCAAACTTCCGCAACGGCAGCTAGCCCGTCTGGCATCAGGATTTGGCATTTGCCCCCTCGGTTATGGATCGGCTCCAGTGGGGGCCGGGCCGAACGTTAGTACGCGGCGGTCTCACCGCCGTCAGCCGATCCCCTGAACCATCCGTCTGAGTCAGTGCACTAGAGGAGTTGCACGCCTCGTCCACACGGGCCGCGTTTCCCCCGGGGGCCTTATCGGCTTGCCGTCTGAAGGCCGGGTCTGGGACATATCGGACGTCTGACCGTAAGATCGAGCTTGAAATTATCCCTTACTTTGGAATTTTTATTATTTGATATAGAAATCATTGAAGTTGCAGACGGCCGTAGTCCCAATTATTGAAGTTCGAGTTCTCGCATATCTCGATGCGACAATCTCGCTTCTTACCGAGGGCACAGGTGCGGATATTGCGAAGCAATGAGTCGGGAGCTGGCTGAGACTTCCTCCGACGATCCTCAGCTCGGGCGGGGCGGAAACCTGCGACTTCTTCTTATCGAGGACGACGACCGGACGGCGCAGCGGCTCGCCTCGTCACTGGCGGAGGTAGGCTGGTACGTCGATCACGCCGTGGACGGCGAGGCGGGCCACATCCGTGCCTCCCGCGGGATTTACGACGTCCTGGTCGTGGATCGCATGCTCCCATGCCTGGATGGCCTCACCTTGGTTCGGATGCTGCGTGCGCAGGGCCTGGAGACGCCGATCCTGCTTCTGACAACCATGTCGGGCATCGACGACAGGATTGACGGCCTCGAGGCCGGAGGGGATGACTACCTCGTCAAGCCTTTCGCCCATGGCGAGTTGGTGGCGCGGATCAGGGCACTAGCCCGTCGTCCCCGCATCGGGCCGGACCTCGGGCGGTTTACGCTCGGCGGACCTCGAGGTCGATACCGTCTCGCGACAGGTGCGGCGCGCGGGGCAGGCAATCGACCTCCAGCCACGAGAGTTCGAGCTGCTTGTTTACCTGATGCGGCATGCTGGTGACGTCGTTACTCGCGCCCAGTTGCTTGAGACGATCTGGGGTTTTCACTTCGTGCCGCAGACGAACATCGTCGAGTCGCACATGAGCCGCCTGCGGGCGAAGATGGATCGCGGATTCGATCACGTCTTGATCGAGACGGTGCGAGGGATTGGATACGTCCTGCGTGATCCGGTTGCGTAGGCTGCTCGCCGGCGCGGGGTTCCGCTTCGCCCTCCTCTTCACGTTTGCGATCATGGGCTGCATGGCCGTGATCGGGGCCCTGACCCGTTACGCCGTCGTGACGGAACTCCAGAGGCAGGCGCAAGGACACGCCGAGGCCGAGGCCACGGCGCTCGTCGACGAGTTCGTCCACGGGGGGCGCCCGGACCTCGATGCGGCCCTCGCGGGCCGCCTGCGAGCCGGCGAGCCCCTATACCGGTACTCCGTCGTCGGCGACGCCGACAAGGCCAAGGTCGTGGCTGCGATCGGCCCCGCTGAATCCAACCTTTCGGTGGTTCGCTCCCTCGGGGATGGCAACGCCATCGTCGTGTCCGACGACTTGGGCCGCGTCCGGGCGGTCCGCGAGACGATCGATCGCGCGTTCATCTCTGCCCTCGGCCTCTCAGCCGTCCTCGGCCTGGGCACGGGATTGTTGCTTTCCGGATCGCTCCTGAGACGTCTGGACTGCGTCACCCGGGCGGCCGAGGCCGTCGCGGAGGGCGATCTCGGCTCACGGATACCTCTCGCCGGGACTGGGAGACGAGTTCGACCGGCTCGCAATCACCCTCAACCGTATGCTCGACCGGATCGTCGCGCTCATGGTCAACCTCCGCCAAGTATCCACGGACGTCGCCCACGACCTGCGGACGCCGATGTCCCGCCTTCGCCAGGACCTGGAGGCCGCGCAGCGCCGGGAGGAGACCGTGGATGCGTATCGTCGCACGGTCGCACGAGCGCTCGTCGACATCGACGGCATCCTAGACGTCTTTGCAGCCTTGCTGCGCATTGCCCAGGTGGAGAGCGGGTCGAGGCGGGCCGGGTTCCGAATGGTCGACCTGTCCGCCGTGGCCACCGAGGTCGCGGGAGCTTACGGGGCAGCCGCCGAGGACGACGGGCGCGAGCTGCTCGCGCATGTCGCTCCCGACGTCCTCGTCGAAGGCGATCGCGATCTGCTCGCCCAGCTCCTTGCGAACCTTGTAGAGAATGCCCTTCGCCACTCTCCCGCCACCGGGAGGATAAACATCGGCGTCTCCTCAGCACCTGACGAGACGGCAAGACTATGGGTCGCGGACGAGGGGCCGGGGATCCCGCCGGAGGAGCGCCTCAAGGTGTTGCGCCGGTTCTACCGTCTAGACGGCAGCCGCTCCGGCGAGGGACATGGTCTCGGCCTGAGCTTGGTGGCCGCGGTGGCGGAGCTTCACCGGGCGAACCTGGTCCTGTCCGACCTTGCGCCCGGCCTGAAGGTAGAGCTTCACCTGCCGAGGAAAATTCTCGCGGCGGCGGGCGAGGCGACTTCCGCGTCGCTCTCGTGAATGCCTACATCCCTATCCCTGCGGATCAACGCCGGATCAAGGACGGCATGGATCCCATTCCCGGGCGGGACGGTGGCCTCGACGGCGTTCAAGGAAGCAGATGGACATGCGGTGGCGACGGCACCGCACGAAGTGGCTGAACTCATTGCCTGCCAGGACGTCGCGGGCGGCAAATGGCGCCGTGGCGCGGTGGCTGGCGTAGTCAGGGGTCTGCCTTCGCCGGTGACACCTGTTCCAAAGCAAAGGGCATCGACTCGGCGATGGTCGATCCTACGATCAGGAAGGGAAACGTTTCCGCTTACGTGCGCGTTACCGACGTTCTTCGACATGGAGGCATCGATGCGTGACCGCACACTCGTCACGGCCGTCCCGTTCGTGCTGCTCCTGTCGACTGCAGCCTATGCTCAGGCTCCTGCGGCGGCGCCACCTTCATCAACTTCTGGTGCATCTGGCGTGGCGGCACCGCAACCCGGCTCGACGGGTGCCCCGGCTACTGCAACGGGGACCCCAACGGGGCAACCCGCCGATACCATTACCAACAACTCGGCTGCCGGAGGCAATGCCGGTCAACCCGAGCGGCCCCTGCCTCAAGGTGGCAGCGGCGGAAAGTGACTTTCGAGCCACAGGCATTAAACGGCCAATGCTATAGTAGGCCGTCAGTCCGTTCCTGAGACCACGGACGATCTCAGCCCGCTCGGCTCGCCGCGGCGGGCTTCTTTTCTCGTCTATTGGACAAGAGCCGGGGCCCCACAGCTTTGATCCGGTCACACATTGCGGCCGGCCTGACTGGCGGGCGTACGGGGAATAACCTGATGATTCTCGCCTACGGTTCGGAGGGGAGGACCCGGAGGCCCAGAGCGGCCTATTCTATCACAGGCCATCCGCCTCGAAGGCGACCGACCACCGCGCAGCCGTAAGGCTGTACTGTTTCGCTGATGTCGGCTCACATGAAGGTCGCCCCTGGGCTGGGCCACTCAACCTTCATGCCGGGGGATGACAACGGCGGTCCCGGCCGTTCTACGGCTATAATCGTCATATGGACCGCCCATCCTTGTTCCGCCGACGCAAGACATCGATGGTCGCAGCCGCCCCGGACCCAGCCACATCGCGGCTCATGGTTTCGGGCATAAGCCGGCGCTACGGCCGGACGCTCGCGCTCGACGCCGTGTCCCTGACCCTCGAGCCGGGCGAGATCCTTGCCGTGCTCGGCGCCTCCGGCTGCGGGAAGAGCACGCTGCTGCGGTTGGTCGCCGGTCTCGATGCCCCGGATGCCGGCGAGATCGCCATCGGCGGCCGATGCATCGCCGGGCGCGGCCGTAACGAGCCGCCCGCGACGCGCGGCGTAGGCCTCATGTTCCAGGATTACGCTCTGTTTCCCCACCTCACCGTACTGGCCAACATCCGCTTCGGCCTCGTCCGAATCCCCGGCGAGGAGGGGCGGCGCGTGGCATACGAGCGGCTTGACCAGGTCGGGCTCGCGCACCTAGCCCATAGCTATCCGCACACCCTGTCGGGCGGTGAGGCGCAAAGGGTAGCGCTGGCTCGTGCGCTGGCGCCGCGACCACGGATCTTGCTGCTCGACGAGCCCTTCTCGAACCTCGACGCGGGCACCCGCGAGCATGTCCGCACCGACACTTTGGCAGTCCTGCGTCGGGACGGAATTGGCGCGATCCTCGTGACCCACGACGCGGACGAGGCGGTCGCCTTCGCGGATCGAATCGCTCTGATGAACCAAGGACGCGTAGTCCAGAGCGGCGGCGCCAAGGCGCTTTACGATGCGCCGATATCGCCTTTCGCGGCACGGGCGCTCGGCGAGATCATCCAGGTGCCTGGTTGGGTAGCCGAGGATCGCGTGGCGACGCCACTCGGTTCGCTGCCCCGGCCCGCTACCTTCGCGGATGGAGCGGTCACGGTGTGCCTGCGCCCCGAGGCGATCCTCCTCGGTCCGGCGGGGGAGGGGGTTCCAGCCCGCGTGCTCGCGCGCGCCTTCGCGGGACCGCGCCAGCGCCTGGACATTTCGGTCGACGGCCTCGCCGCGCCGCTTCGACTCCTTCTGCCGCCGGAGGCTGCTCCCGGTGAGCGGGTCGGCATCCACCTTTTGCCCCGGCAGGCACACGTCTTCCTTGCCAGGGAGTAGATCAGCGCGATGCAGGGCATAATTAGAATATTTATAAAGTAAATTTAGGTTGATTTGGTATTATCATGTGCATAGAACTCCCAATTCATCTGTTGAATGGGGTATAATCGTGTCGGTCGTTTGCGGACATCGGATCTTGGTAGGATTGTTCGTCTCGCTATGCCTCGGCGGGGCGGCTGTCTCAGCAGAGGTGAACCTCTACACGACCCGCGAACCCGGCTTGATCCGGCCCCTGCTCGATGCCTACACGGCCAAGAGCGGCGTCACGGTCAACACCGTCTTCGTCGACAAGGGCCTCGCCGAGAGGGTCGCCGCCGAGGGCGCACGCTCCCGTGCCGACATCCTGATGACGGTCGACATCGGCAACCTGATCGAACTCGTGGACCGCGACCTCGCCCAGCCGGTGCGGTCGCCCACGCTGGAGGCGGCTGTACCGGCTCCGCTCCGCGACGCCGAGGGTCGCTGGTACGCCCTCTCCATGCGCGCCCGCGTGCTCTACGCCGACAAGGACCTGGCCGGCCTCAAGGCCGCGACCTACGAATCGCTGGCCGACCCGCAGTGGAAGGGCAAGGTATGCCTGCGCTCGGGGCAGCACCCCTACAACACCGCCCTTATCTCGGCCTTCCTCGTCCGCCACGGCGCGGAGAAGACCGAGGCATGGTTGCGCGGGCTGAAGGCGAACCTCGCCCGCAAGGCGGCGGGCGGGGATCGGGACGTCGCCCGCGACATCGCCGCCGACCTCTGCGAGGCGGGGATCGGCAATTCCTACTATGTCGGCCTGATGCGCTCGGGGCGCGGCGGCCCGGATCAGCAGAAGTGGGGCGAGGCGATCAAGGTCGTGCTGCCGACCTTCGAGGGCGGGGGCACCCATGTGAACGTCTCGGGCGCCGTCGTCGCCAAGGCCGCGCCCAATCGTGACGAGGCCGTGAAGCTCCTCGAATACCTCGTCTCCGACGAGGCGCAGGCGCTCTACGCCAAGACCGATTACGAGTACCCGGTGAAGGCCGGCGCCGCCGTGGACCCGCTGCTCGCCGGCCTCGGCACGCTGACCATCGACCCGACGCCCCTCGCGGAGATCGCCCGCAACCGCAAGGCGGCGAGCCTGCTCGTCGACAAGGTCGGCTTCGACAACTGAGCCCATGCGGACGAGGATGGTCGCGACACGCGGTCTCGGCTGGGCGGGGGCGGCGGCGTTGGCGGCGCTGCTGCTCTCGCCCGTCGTTTCCCTGGGGCTCGCGGCGACGGGGGGCGGGGGCGAACTCTGGCCGCATCTGGCCGCCTACGTCCTGCCGCAGGCGATCCGAGACACCGCCCTCCTGCTCGCGGGCGTCGGCCTGCTGGTGATCGGGCTCGGGATCAGCGCGGCCTGGCTCGTGGCGGCCTTCGACTTCCCCGGCCGGCGCCTGCTGGAGGCCGCGCTGCTTCTGCCGCTGGCGATGCCGACCTATGTGGTGGCCTATGCCTATCTCGACCTGATGCACCCGCTCGGGCCGCTGCAGGTGGGGCTCCGAGGCCTCCTCGGCCTGTCGAGCCCCCGCGACCTGCCCCTGCCGGACCTGCGCTCCCTGCCGGGCTGCATCCTGCTCCTCGGCTTCGTGCTCTATCCCTACGTCTACCTGCCGACGCGAGCGCTGTTCGTGATGCAGGCCGGCACTCTGCTGGAAGCGGCGCGGATGCTGGGCGCGGGCCCCTGGCGCAGCTTCCTGCGGATCGCCTTGCCGCTCGCCCGGCCGGCGGTGGCGCTCGGCACCGGCCTCGCCCTGATGGAGGCGCTGAACGACGTCGGCGCGGCCGAGTTCCTCGGCGTGCGCACCCTGACCGTACAGGTCTACGCCACCTGGGTGAACCGCTCGGACCTGCCTGGCGCGGCGCAGATCGCCCTGGTGATGCTCGCCTGCGTCGTGGCCCTCGTCGGCCTGGAGCGGCTGGCAAGGGGCGGGCGCGGCTATGCCGGCAATGCCCGCCGGCCTGCGCCCGGCACCCGGCGGCGTCTCTCCGGCTGGCGCGCCGGGGCGGCCCTTTCCCTCGGCCTCGTCCCCGTGGCCCTGGGCTTCCTGCTGCCGGCGGGCTCCATCGCGATCGAAGCGTGGCGCCGGATCGAGGGAAGCGGAGTGCCCGACGCGCTGGCCGCCCAAGCCCGCAACACGATCCTCTACGCGGGCCTCGCCACGGGCGTGACGGTGCTGGTCGGCCTGCTGGTGGCGGCGGCGCCCTCTCTGCTGAGCGCAAGGGCCGGGCGCGCGCTGATCCGCACGGCGGGCCTCGGCTACGCCATGCCCGGCACCGTCCTCGCGGTCGGGCTGCTCGGCCCCCTGGCGATCCTTGACACCGGGCTGTTCGAGGCGGGCTTCACGACAGTGTCGGTGGGGCCTCGGCACGGGCGCCGCCCTCGTCGTCGCCTACGCCCTTCGCTTCCTGACCGTGACGGTGGGGGCGAGCGAGGCCGGCCTCGCACGGATCCCGCACAGCCTCTCCGACGCCGCCCGGATGCTGGGGCGCGGGCGTCTGGCCACCCTCGCCACGGTGCAGCTTCCCCTCGCATGGCCCGCGGTGCTCAGCGGCGGGCTCCTCGCGTTCGTGGACATCGCCAAGGAATTGCCGGTGACGCTCCTCCTGCGCCCCCTCAACGTCGAGACCCTGAGCACGCATCTCTACGGCGAGGCGGCGCGGGGCACCTACGAAGACGGCGCGGTGGCGGCCGTGCTCATCGTGCTGATCGGCCTCGTGCCGGTCGCCCTGCTGCTGCGGCTTGACCGGAATGAGGTACGGCGGCGGGGATAGGTAGACTTCGACGCGCGCGACATGCATGTCGGCTGCGCGGACGAAGCGTATCGGCTTGCAATGCCGTGGATCCACGGCATCGCTTGGAGCGCAGGGCGAGGCCGCCGCGTCGCGACGCCAAGCAGTCGGCGAGGAGACCTTCCAGGAGGCCGGGACGGATCATAGGAGGGCGCCTTGTACGATGTCCGCTTCGATGTTTTCCCATCCGGACGCGGATCTTTGCCGTTCCACCCTAGCAGGCCCCGTGATTCAGTGCCGCGCGTCGGATGTGGATCGCAGGGATGCCTTCGAGCCTTTCCGTGCAGGACGAAGAACGGCGTCTTGGAATCGCCGCGGGAAAGCCCGCCGTTGCTGAGCGGCATCTGACGGTTCGTTGCGGCCGCCGGCCGGAAACGCGGTACGTTGCCCGCGTTCAGCACTTTCCGCCGACGGCCCCCAAATCGGAATGTCTCGTCCAGGGAAGGAATGCGATTACCTCCCATTCCATGGCTCGTCACGCTCCCTCGACCGCGCTAGGCAAACGTCGCCTTTGCCGCTTCTCTGACAATGTTTTTCAGCAAGCGGTCGGCGTCTGGCAGTCCGAGCTCCCCGCAAGCCATATCCCACTGTGGCCTGGGCATCGGCCGACCACTCTTCGAGAGCGCCACGAACAGACCTTCGACGGGTTGTGCGGAAAGGGACATTGGAAGCCCCGGCACGATCCGTCACAGGGCTTCAAATCAAAAGCTATTGAGGCAGCCCTTGCCCAAGGGCGCTAAGACGTATCCAAGCCGACCCCAGATCCGGCGTCATCGGTGCCGCGCAGTTCATTCGCCCCGGGTTAGCTCGTCCAGATCGATGTTCCTTCGTCTGCAGAACCTCACCAAGACGCCCATCGAAGCGATTGAGGCGATGACGACGAAAAGGCAATATCCAACAAACAGCAAAAATATCTCTATCTCCAAGGTCATAATAATTGCCCTTATACTAGAGATTAATCGGTATTCATTGTTGGTTTTGTAAGATTACGAGCAATTTTTTCAGACAAATTATGTTCAATCAAGAAAATAATGACCCTGTTCGTCTTGATTTGTTCTTGGGTGCAAGTTTTCTCGGCACAGAGGCCAAGCTGTTCAGATAGGCGAGGGCGAACACAGAAAGCCCGACGATAAGAGGATGATTTTCTACGATGGTCAGAGTAGCCTCCGCGAGCTGACGAGTGGACTGCCCCGTTGGGGGCAGGCGCGTGAACGATCCGGGCGGCTTCAGTCGTCGCCTTCGTCCCGGGCGTTGTTCTCGGCCCTGGCGAGCTCGGATATGCCGCCACTACGCGGGTCGACGGCGACGGCGACTGGCCTGCCGTCCTTGAAGGCCTTGCCTTCCCAGCGGCCGTCATCCGCCTTCAGGCTGCGGATCTCGCCGTAGCCAGCCTCCCCGAGCTTTTGGACAACCTGGTCAATCGGTAACCGGTCGGTGCCGGGCTGTTCGGCATGGGCGTAACCGACGTTGGCTCCGAGCAGGGCGGCGATAAGAATGGTGGGCTTGATCATGGCGTACGGTCCCCGCGATGAGTTGCGACGGTCCCTTTCCTGGCCGTCCGAGCCCCCGCCAGCCTGACGCCTATCGTCAGCTTCCTGTCAGGTTCGGTCGCGTAAGACGTGCGAAGCCATGTCCCGCGCGCGATCCCTCGTCCTCTGCCTGCTTCTCTTGCCGCTCCAGGCCGCGGCACCCGCGCTCGCCTCCGGAGGCGTCGATCAGGAAAGCGCGCGGCGTGCCCTTGAGGACGGCGAGATCCGTCCCCTCGGCGAAGTCCTCTCGGCCGTTCGCGCGGTCACCCCCGGTGACGTCGTCGCCCTTAAGCTAAAGCATGAGGGTAAGCGGTGGCGCTATGAGCTGAAGGTGCTGACCCCGACGGGCAAGCGACGCGAGATCACGGTCGATGCCAAGACGCTGGCCATCCTCGATGACGATGATTGATCGGCCTCGGAAGCGCCCGGGCATCGGCCATAAGGGACGGTGTGCATGCGCATCCTGATCGCCGAGGACGAGCCACGCATCGCAGCGGACGTGAAGCTCGGGTTGGAGCGTGCGGGTTTCGTCGCCGACGTCGTCCACGACGGGGAGACCGCCTCGTACCAAGCCGAGGTCGAAACTTACGACGCAATGGTGCTCGACCTCGGGCTCCCGCGTCTCGACGGGCTCAGCGTGCTCAAGCATCTGCGCAGCGAAGGGCGGACGCTGCCGGTGCTGATCTTGACCGCGCGCGACGGATGGCGGGAGCGCGTGGACGGTATCGATGCTGGGGCCGACGACTACCTAGCCAAGCCCTTCCGCATCGAGGAGCTCGTAGCCCGCCTGCGAGCGATCCTGCGTCGCACCGCCGGTCACGCGGCACCGGTCCTCAAGGCGGGTGGCCTGGAACTCGACACCCGAACCCGCGGCGTGAGCGTCGATGGCCGGCCTATCGAGCTCACGGCGCTGGAGTACCGTCTGCTCGCGTTCCTGTTGCATCGTCTGGATCAAGTCGTCTCGGCCGGCGAGCTGCTGGAACACCTCTACGACGCCGGCACCGACCGGGAAACGAACGCGATCGAGGCCCTGCTGACGCGACTTCGGCGCAAGCTCGGGATCAGGTTGATCGAGACCCGGCGCGGCGCTGGCTACGTCGTCCCGTCCGACCGCCCGGCGGACGGGACCTGATGCGTTCGCTCAGGCTGCGGTTGGTGCTGTCTGCCGCGGGGTTGATCGCGTTGGCGATGGGCCTAGCGTGCGTCGGGCTCGTGGTGATCTTCGATCGCGTTCTGGACGCCCGCACCGCGCAGGATCTGGAGCGGACGGCAAAGTTCCTCGCCGGGCAGGTCGCCCTCGACCCGAACGGCGCGCTATCGCTCACCGCCGAACCGGGCGACCTGCGGTTGTCCACGCCATACGGGGGGCTCTACTGGCAAATCGATGCGGTGGGTCGCCAAGCGCTTCGCTCGCGTTCCCTCTGGGACAAGCGGCTGTCCCAGACGCCGATTCCGGCCGACGTCGGACGACCGTCGATCCACGACATCCCCGGACCGGATGGGAGCGACCTCATCGCGGTCGTCCTCTCCGTCGCGATCGGGCCGGGCCACGCCGGCGCTCAGGGCGCCGAAACGCAAGTCACGATCGTCGTGGCTATGGACCGGAGAGAGCTTTCGGCCAGCCGGGCCACGTATCTTAGCCTGCTCGTGCCGTCCCTCGTCGCGCTGGGGCTGGTCCTGGCCCTTGCCATGTGGGCGTTCGTCCAGCAGGCGCTCGCACCGTTCCGAGCCTTGCGCGAGGATCTCCGGGCCATCCATGACGGGCGTGGAGCGACGCTTCCTTCGCGCTATCCGGACGAAGTGCAGCCTCTAGCGGATGACCTCAATCACCTCATCGGGGTCCAGGAACGGGCCCTCTCGCGGGCCCGGACGCAGGCCGGCGACATGGCGCACGGCCTCAAGACGCCACTCGCCGTGCTCTCGGCGCTGGCGCGGCGCGTGGTCGATCAGGATCCGACCCTGTCGCGGGAGATCGAGGAGCAGACCCTCGCGATGGGGCGCCAGGTCGACCGCTCCCTGGCGCGCGCGCGCATCGTGGCGGCGGGCAACCTCCAGGCCCGGGCATGTCTCGTGGCGCCCGTGGTCGAGAGGCTGGTCGGAGCACTGCGTCGCCTTCCCGATGCAGGGTCGCTGACATGGCAGGTCACGATGCCCGCCACGTTCGCCTTCCCGGGCGACGAAGGAGATCTCACGGAAATGCTCGGCGGACTCCTCGACAACGCACGGAAATGGGCCCATCGCCGCGTCGTCGTCGCGGCGACGAGGACCGGTCTGGCGATCGAGGACGATGGCCCAGGCATGAGTCAGGACGCCATGGCTAACGTCGCTCGCGGCCAGAGGTGGGACGAGAGCAAGCCTGGCACCGGCTTCGGGCTGGCGATCGTCTTGGACATAGCACAGGAGACGGGCGTCCGGCTGACCCTGGCCGAAGCCGAGCTGGGAGGATTGCGCGTGAATTTCGACTGGGTCGGCGTCGACGGGGGCCAGGCGCCGCCAAAACGTCCGGCCTAGTGACCTCCCGCGCGATGCGCGCCTGCGGATGGAGCCGCTCCCGATCGCGATTGCCCTGCCGCGCTTGGTCAGGGCGGTCCCATATGGCTTTTTGGCGCCTCGCGGGCTGCCCATACCGTTCAAGGAGGTCAGGGGAGAGCTTGCGTAACGTTCCGCAAAACCTTCCCGGCGGCCAACCGAATCTCGGATCGAACGGCTCGGATCCGTCCCGGGTTTCATATGCGATCTCCCTGCCGTGCGGGGGGAGGGGGGCTGAGGCCCCGGGACGCACCAATGGCATCGCGGCGAGGTACGCTCCGCCGGTCATCGATACCGGGTCGCACGTGCGGACCAAGCTCCCCCCGTCGTATGCCCCAGGACGGATCGGCGAGGTTCGAACCCCCGTGCCCGATGACAGCTGTCCGCGAGCACGTCCAATAGGGGATAGCCGACTTGGAGACGGCGGTACCGGCGCCGCCGACTATCACGGGTAACGAAGTCTCAGGCCGAAGCCGTTCCGACCCGTTAGACTATTGCGTGCAGTCAACGTTCCAGGGAACGCCATCCTCAAACTGGCGTAGGTAGACCGCGACGCCGCGCCCCAACTCGGACACATGATCTGACATAGTCCGCGCCGGTCCCATCCCTCGTGGCCGACAGGACCTCGATGACCCAGGGCACCATGGCGGTCGAGGAAGACGCGGTGCCCATGGGCCCGTGCCGGCCCGAGGCGATAGTTGCCAGATGGCGGATCGGGCATGGGGACTGTTTCGAGAAGCGGCTTTGCTCAGGCATCCTAAACGCCGGTGCGGGATGCGCTCCGAACGGCCGCTTAGCCTTTCCCGATGGTGTGCGGATAGCATGGCATGCAATCAGTGACAGGGGCCGGATCGCTCACCCTAGAGGGTCGGAAGGCGATATAACCCATTCCATCGCGGGATCGCGGCAACTACCGCAGGCGTGACGTGTGATCCGCGCAGACCGGACGCCGCCGCATTCTATCTTGACCGAAGCGAAGGCGTATCTTCGAGTTTGAAGACCATCACGCATTCGGTAATGGCGGTATTACCGCGATCTGTCCCAAAATATACCGATTCCCAATGTGACCAAATCCATCTGGCCAAAGAACTCCAGTTTAAAACTTTTCGTTCAAGACTCGCTCGCGTGAACAGGGAGTTCTCTATGACTATCAGCGCTACCAACCGCGCGCCGGCGACTACGAACCCGCTGTCGACCCTTCTGTCCTCATCCACCCAAGGCTCGGCGAAAAAAGCTGACGCCGATGATGCGGCGCCCGTCAAGGCAGCGCCATCCAAGCTTGCTACCCACGGCCCGGGCCAGCACGTCGACATAAAGGTCTGAGCGGGGACTTGCCTTGCCAGGCGGCTCCGATCGGCGCGCTTCGAGGATCTCGCTTGGCATCGCGGTCAACGGACCGGCGAGGCGTCTGGAGGGAATCGGATCGTCACGCACAGGCCTGGACCTGTATCGGATAGCGTGATCTCGGCTGCGTGGAGCTTGGCGATCGCCGCGACCATGCTCAATCCCAGCCCATTGCCTGGCGTCGTGCGGCTTTGTTTCCAGCCGATAGAAGCGACGAAACACGTTGTCCCGCTCGCCTTCCGGTATGCCGGGGCCGTCGTCTCCCACCTCCGTGACCGGGCCGGTGCCGTTCGGGCACGCCCGGCGCAGGCGGACTTCCACATTCGTTCCGGTGGGCGTGTGGCCGAGCGCGTTCTCGACGAGGTTCGCGAAAAGCTGCGCGAGAAGTTCGCGATCACCGGCCACCGTCACCCCGGGATCGGCCACGCAGCGCAGGGAACGACCGCCTTCCTCGGCGTCCGGCCCATAGGCCTCGCAGACGATCTCCACCACGTCCGTAAGATCGACCTCCCGGAACGCTCCGCGCCGGTTTCCCGCCTCGACCTGAGAGATGCGCAGGAGCGCCGAGAAGGTTGCGAGTAGGGTGTCAGCCTCGGTGATGGCCCGCTCGACCGCGACCGCGTACTCCCGCTCCGTCGTCGCGTGAGTGCGCGTCCGTTCCAGGCTCTGGCGCAGGCGTGAAAGCGGCGTACGCAGGTCATGAGCGATGTCGTTTGAGACCTGCTGCAGGTTGTCCATCAGCTGGACGATCCGGTCGAGCATGGCGTTCAGGCTCGTCGCGAGGCGGTCGAACTCGTCGCCCGCACCGGTCGGTTCGATCCGGCGCGTCAGGTCGCCGGCGACGATAGCGTCGGCCGTGCGCGTGACCGCATCGATGCGCCAGAGCAGCCCGCCGGTGAGCAGGAAACCCGCGCCGAGCCCTAGCGCGACCGAGATCGCCAGGACGATGGCGAAGGCGTTTGAGACGACGTCTTCCACATCGTCGACGCTGCCGAGATCGTCCGCGACCACGAGGGTCGTCCCGTCGGGCAACGGCCGGCGCAGCAGCAGGTAGGAGTCGGAACCGCCCAACCGGGCCTCTGCCAGCGTCTCTGCCTGGGCAACGGAAGCGGCCGCGCGAGACACGAGGTGTTCGCCAGCCAGATGTTGCCCATCCGGGCCTAGCAGCGCGTAGTGAAGCCGGCTCTGGCCACTGGTGGTCTGGGCGTCGATCAGCTTGCGGAACGTCTCGCTTCCGTACTGGCGGTACTCGTCGAGGAGTTCGCGCGTCTCCCCCTCGACCCGCTGTCCGGCCTGGACCTTGAGCGCCTGTGTCACCAGCATTTCCGCCGCGAAGCCGACCGCGGCGACGGTGATCACGAAGACGAGGGTATGCAGCAGAGCGAAGCGGACGCCTGCGCCTCGAAGGAACCTAGGTCCGCGGGACACGCAGGCAGTACCCGGAGCCGCGCACGGTCTCGATCAACTCGCAGTCGAAACCCCGGTCCATCTTCGAACGCAGGCGGCTGACATGCGTCTCGACGATGTTGGTTTTCGGGTCGAAGTGGAAGTCCCAGACGTTCTCGAGGAGCATGGTCCGCGTGACCACGCGGCCCGCGTTGCGCATGAGGTATTCGAGTAGCTTGAACTCCCGGGGCTGGATCTCGACGTCGCGACCGTCGCGGCGGACCTTACGGCCGATGAGGTCCATTTCCAGGTCCGCGACCTTCAGCAACGTATCGACCTTCGCCATCGGACGCCGCCGGCCAAGCGCATGCACGCGCGCCAGGAACTCGGCGAAGGCGAACGGCTTCGTGAGGTAGTCGTCGCCACCGGCTTCCAGGCCCTCGACCCGCTGTCCGACCCCGGACATGGTAGTCAGAAACAGGATCGGTGTCCGCACGTCGGCCGCGCGCAGCATTTTGACCACTGCCAAGCCGTCGAGGCGGGGCAGCATGCGGTCGACGACCAGGACGTCGTAAGTCTCGCCGCCGCCGAGGAACAGGCCGTCGCGTCCTCCGGCTGCCAAATCGACAACATGGCCATGCTCCCTGAGCCCCTGGCTGACGTAGCCTGCGGTTTCCGCATCGTCCTCTATCAGAAGCACTTTCACTGGACTGCTGACCTCCGGGCCGTACCGGTCGAACCAGCGTTCTTAGCATCCAATGTCGATCGTACGACCATACAATTCGCCAATGCTGGCCGGGTCCCGGACCTGGCAGCCGTGGCCGGTGTCATCACCGCCAGAAACACCACCAAGCGTTCGCCCCGTCGATCCCGCCAACGCTAGGCAGGGGCTGCCAAGCCGGCTGGCCCCAAGCCTTTGGGTTGATACACACGAAAGGAAGTTTACGAATCCGTATGGTCGCGGACACGCTGGCCGAACGGCGGCTGCCCCAATGAGATGGCTATCGATACGCAGGCACGTGTTTGACCGCGCGTCCTGATCATCGACGGCGAACCGTCTGTGGCGGCCTCGGCACAATGGCTTCGGTCACGCGGACTCATGGTCTCCGTTTACGCCACCGTAGAGGACGGACGACTGATCCTCGCCCGCCGTGGTTTCGACGTACTGATCCTCGCCGATCGGCTTCCGGACGCCGACGGCTTCGAATTCTGCGGATTCGTTCGCGCGGGTTTTTCGATGCCGATCATCATGATCGCCTGCGGAAAGGCCATCGGCCGTATTCTCGCCCTGGGGTTCGGGGCGGACGACAGTCTCAGCAGGCCTGCGACATACGGTAAGATGCTGGCCAGGATACTGCCGTCCTACGCCGGTACCGGCCCGCGGCCTCGCACGGAAATGGGTCGCTCGATTTCGGCCGTTCAAGGATCGAACCCGTTTCAAAGGCCGTGCTGGTCGATGGCATCGCTCGATACCCAACGATCGCCCAGTTCGCCCTGCGGCTCGCCTTGACGCGCAACGGCGGCAAAGTCGTCGGCCGCGATACGCTCTTCGCGTTGATGTTCGCGGCGGGACGGCGCACGGCCGTGTCGCCTCTCCGATCGATCGACGTCCCCGTCTGCCGCCTGCGGGCAATCGTCGAGGTCGATCCCAGCCACCCGCGCCAGCTCCTGACCGTCCGTGGCGTCGGCTCTCGGCTCACCGGCGGCGACGAGGCCCCCTAAGTGTTCAGGCCGGCGCCTATACCGATTCGTATAGGCTAGGCGATGGCTCCCCAACCTGTTGTCCGCTCTTGTAGCAAGGCAACGCTGGGCTCCCATCGTCCAGGGATCACGCCACCGGAGCTCCCTCACGGAGGGTCCGGGGTGCAGCGCCTACTTCGAAACCCAGATGCCCAGCGATCGTATGGATCCGATGCGCGACCTTCGCCGAACGCTCGCCTTGGCGGCCGGCCTGAGTGTTACGCTCCAAGGCCCTCCGGGAGCGGGTGCGGCCCGGTTTGATGCCGGCGGCCAGCCGGCCCAATCCCTCGCGACCCCGATCCCGGAAGGTCTGCCGGTTGCAAACGGCACACGCGGAACACCCTCATTCCAGGAGCCGGTCTCCGGGCCGCGCGACAGCGAGGTGGCCGAACCCGGCATCCTGGACCGAATCCTTGACGCGCTCCACGGAGCGTTCTCGCTGGGACCGAGCATCGTCGTCGGGGAGGCAGCCTGCCCGCGATCCGCCGACGGCCATGCCATCGACTGCGGCGGCGCCGCCAAGATCGTTTGCGCCCGCAATGGCTTCGGGTCGGGATTGGAACTGGGTACGGTCACACGACGGATCTGCCGCGGGACCGTCGCCGCCCATTTCGCGGGTAGCGGCGGTGCTCATTGCAACGACAAGACTTTCGTCGCCCGAGCCGTGTGCTGGTGATGCGCCGCTCAAGTACGGTCGTAGGCCCCTGCTGGGTCGGATACGCCCTCAGGAACTCGTACAGCACACCGCAGCCGAGGTTCCCCGCCGACACGGCGCCGCCGGTGCCTGCACGTCTTCGTCACGAGGAAAAGATGGATCTGCTAGCACCGTTTAATTCCAAGCCTTTGATGGTTGGCGTCCCCATGCTGGCCGGCTTCCTTGCCATGCCATGGGTCAGGTCGGCTCTGGACGGCGCGATCGCATGCAAGGCGGCCGGAGGCAGGGCCGCGTTCCAGTCGCTTCCGGCGCCGGAACCGGGGCGACGGACGCCGATCCGGCACGCCGCCCGAGATGCGGCGGTTCGCCTCCTCGTCGCGCCGCTCATCCTTGCGGTCCCGACCCCGGGCTGGGCGAAGGACAAGCCGATCCGCTTCTGGAATCTGACCGGCGAGACGGTGACGCATCTCGCCCTGGCTCCGGCAGGGACCGATGCCTATGGCTCCGATCAGTGCTCGAACGATCGGGACGGGACCGTCGACTTCGACGAGCGATTGCCGATCGTGGGCGTCGCCCCCGGCCGGTACGACATCCGCCTGGACCTGAAGAAGGGTAGGCGTTGCCGGGTCAGGAACGTCGAGGTCCAGGCAGGGGAGGTCTTCTCCGTCGAGGCCGGCGACCTCACCGATTGCACGCCATGACCGCCGGGATGCACCGCAGCCCCAGGATGGATGTCGCTTGGAGGGTGATTGGAAGATGACCGGAACTGGCACGGCCGTGGATCGCGTGGGCCCGGATCTCAGCAAGGTCCCCGCGGTGACGCTCGGGTTCTGGGTCGTAAAGATCCTCGCTACAACCCTAGGCGAGACCGGCGGCGACACTGTCACGATGAGCCTCGGCTGGGGCTACCTCGCCGGCACCGCGCTGTTCGCCGTCGCGCTGGTCGCCCTCGTGATCGCTCAAATCCTATCGCGACGGTTCAACCCCGCCCTGTACTGGGCGACGATCGTCGCCTCGACCACCTTCGGCACTACGATGGCCGACTTCGCCGACCGTTCGCTCGGTATCGGCTACGCCGGTGGCTCGACGTTGCTGTTTGCCTGTCTTATGGCGATCCTCTTCGTCTGGTACCGGGTCGAGGGCAGCCTTGCCGCCGACACGGTCTCGACCCCGAGGGTCGAGGCATTCTACTGGGCGGCGATCACATTTTCGCAGACGCTGGGCACTGCGCTCGGCGATTGGCTCGCCGACACTGGCGGCCTCGGCTACGGTGGGGGAGCCCTCGTCTTCGCGGGGGCGCTGATCGTCGTCATCATCCTATACGCCCGCACGGCCGTCTCGCGGGTCGGTCTCTTCTGGGCGGCCTTCATTCTGACGCGCCCGCTGGGCGCGACGGTCGGCGATTTCCTCGACAAGCCGGTGGCCGAAGGCGGTTTCGCCCTCAGTCGGCCCCTCGCATCGCTGGTCCTGACGATGACCATCGTCGTCTTGATCGCCATCATTCCGCAGCGGCCGGGTCGGCACCCGGCCGCCGGTCACTCGGCTGCTTGATGGCGTGCGCCCCGCTCCGTCCGATCGGCTTCCCGTTGCCGCGGGACACGGCGCATCCGTCCAGGGTACCCATGTCGGGCGCGTGCACGGCCACCACAGCGCCGGTTCGCTCGGCCGACTGGCCGGCTCCACAGGCGATAAAGGGCAACGCCACTGCCTCCGTCCATCTCGTCCAGCCCTGCCCCAGGCGATCCGGCGAGGGTTGCGATCCCGTCAGGTCAGCCTGGGACGCCGTGGAACCTCGCAATCCTCGGCGGCGCAACAGTGCCGAGCCCCGTCACGACGTCCGTCCCGGGCGGCCTGCCCATGGCATGGAAGGGTTCGGCGACGAACCTCGCGCCCGCCGCGGTTCGCGAGCCGGGAAGCAGTCGAGCCCTTGACATGACCCGCGACGCTTTCCCGCCCGTGACCGGGGCCGTAAGGGTCGAGCGCCCGACCTTGGGTCCACCGGTCCGTGGCCTACCAGGGTGGACTGCAGCGTTGGTCGGCCTCTGCAGCCTGATCGGCGGCACATACCATGCCGTGGCGGGCGACCTTGCCGCCAGCATGCCCGCAGGCCAACCAACACTTCCCCGGCTCGACCCCGATACTTGGGTCGTGACGCTCAGCGGCACGCTCCAGGGCGTGCCACGCTATCCGGGCGCGTCCGACGAGACCGTCGTGGGCTATCCGGGAATCGATGTCCACCGGCTCGGGGAGCCACGTCGCTTCTCGGCTCCGGACGACAACTTCAGCCTCTCGCTCTACGACGACGACCGGGTCCGGCTGGGTCCGACCGCCCGCTTCGTTCCGGGGCGCTACCATGGCAACGATCGCAGACATCTTTCCGGCTTGCGCGACGTGCGGTTTTGCGCTGGAGCCCGGCATCTTTGCGGAATTCTATCCGGTGCCAGCCATCCGTTTCCGTGGCGAGGTTCGCCACGGTCTCCACGGGCATCACGGCATTGTCGGGACCCTCGGCGCCGACTACGTCCTTCCCACATCCGGCTGGGAACTCTCGTTCGGACCGCGATTGAACCTAGGCGATGGTGCCTTCGCACGGACGTACTTCGGCGTCTCGTCAGCCGAGGCTGCCCGCAACGGACGGGTCACGCCCTACGGCCCCTCGAACTTCAGGGCGGCCGGCCTGCTCGGAGCAGCGACGTTCATGCCCAACCAGACATGGGCCTACACGGCGTTCGCGGGATATGACCGTATCCTCGGTTCGGCGGCGAACAGCCCGCTCGTCCGGCGCCCTTTCGGAAGCCCGAACCAGTTCACGCTCGGAGCGAAGGTAAGCTTCACGTTCGCCACGCCTGCGCCCTTCTGAGCCACGCAGGTCGCTTGACTACAAACCTCGCGGTCGCTTTGGGGCGGTAGGCCGGGCGCGGAGCGAACACGGCCTCCTCGATACGAAAGGCAGACCCACGCCGTGGCTCTCGGGCGAAGGTGCACGACGCGGGATGCCGGAGGCGGTCTTGGATCCCCTGCTCCCGACCCCACCAGGGCAAAGCCGGACGGCATTTGAGACGCCGCAGGCGGGACCTCAACAGTTCCGAGGTAAATTGCTCGCCGCAGACCTAGGCACGCACGCTGTGTAGATGGCAACCCTCGGTTTCTTCTCAAAGGCTTCGCCGCCATATCAGTCGTATCGTGGAGCGGGTGACCCCGCTTCCATGAGCTGATTTCACCTGCCGCCCCACCGGGGGAGAGCGGTCAGCCACCGGCCTCAACTAACTTGGTTCACCATCCCAAGAACTGCTGCAGGCCGAATCTGACCATACTCACCGGCATCCGGGTCGGCGTCGAGAAACAGGTCAGTAGCGGGGACATTCTCGGATCGATCCCCCGCCACGGCAGATGCGACCACGACCGTCACGATCCGTCGGGCGGGCTGGACAAGATCGAGCATATACCTGCACGCGCGCCCGAACAGGAAAATCCGTCGAGCAGCCATTCACGTCCACATTGGCATCGACGAGTCGCTCATCGGGTAGGGTCGCCGAGCTGCCGGCGACAGGGTCAAGACACGATTGCACGTGCCGATCATGGCCGGTGGAGCGTGTCCCGGCAGCGTGGCCTATCGCTGCCGAGTTGCTGGTCTCTCGGTGGACCACCCCCCGTCGTTGAATGGGCATCCACTCATGTAACGAATTAAATTTTCTGGTCAAAAATGTAATGTTCACTACCACAGAGGGCCGTGATAGGCCGGTCTAACAGGCGGACGCAGCGAGAAGCGGGATGAGTGTCGATTGGGTCCACGCTTGGCCGACCGCCCTGGCGGCGTTCCTGGCTTCGATCGTCGAGTTCGTCGAGGCTCTGACCGTGGTGCTGGCGGTCGGTGCGGTGCGCGGCTGGCGTTCCGCTTTAACCGGAACGGGTGCGGCGTTGGTGGCCCTTATCCTGATCGTCATCCTCTTCGGGCCCTTGCTCACTCGCATTCCGCTGGAGGACGTGCAACTCGTCGTCGGCGGGCTCTTGCTGCTGTTCGGGCTCCGCTGGCTGCGCAAGGCGATCCTGCGGGCGGCCGGCGTCGTCCCCCTCCACGACGAGACAGCCGCTTACGACCGGGAGGCTGGCAGCCTACGTGCTGGCGTCAGCTCCCCCGGCGCCTGGGACACCGTCGCGCTGACGACGGCATTCAAGATCACCATGGTCGAGGGGATGGAGGTCGTGTTCATCGTCATCGCGGTGGGTGCCGGCGGGGTCGGCCTCCTTGTCCCGGCCAGCCTCGGCGCGCTTGCCGCCGTGCTCTCGGTCGTCTTGCTTGGCCTCATCCTGCACCGGCCCCTCTCGATGGTCCCGGAGAACCAACTGAAGTTCGTCGTGGGCGTGCTGCTTGCAGCGTTCGGCACCTTTTGGGTCGGCGAGGGCATCGGGCTCGACTGGCCGGGGGCTGACTGGTCAATCCTCGCCCTTACCCTCGCCTACTTCCTGCTCGGGATCGGGGCGATCTCGCTCTGCCGTCACAGGTCCGCGAGTTCCGCGTCGGCCTTCGAGAGGCAGCAGTCATGAGCTGGATCAAGTCCGTCCTGCGGGAACTCGTCGGGCTCGTGGTGGACGACATCGGCTTCGCCGCCTCCGTGATCGTTTGGATCGCTGTGGTCGCAGTCCTCTCAAGCTATGTCGCCGCTAAGTCTGGGTTGCTTCCTTTGGCGCTCGCCGCGGGGCTCGGCGCGATCCTGCTGCAAGCCGTCCTGCGGCGCGCAGGGCAAGGCCGATAAGGCGTCGGGAGCGGCGCTCGAAGGGATGCTGGGTTCCGCGCACAGCGGTCCCCTTCCCGGCATCCCGACGAGGATTGGTGCGATGAACCGTATTATCCCGGCCATTGTTCTCGCCTGCCAGGCGTTTGGCGCCTACGCGGCAGAGAACCCTAGGAACGTCGTGCTGTTCGTGGCCGACGGCCTGCGTCCCGGGATGGTGAACGAGCGGAAACACCCCAGCCCTGGAGCGGCTCCTGCGGGAAGGGGTCCGCTTCACGAACACCCACTCGCTGTTCCCGACCTTCACCACCGCCAACGCCGCCGGCATGGCCACCGGACACATGCCGGGCGACACCGGCGATTTCAGCAACACGATCTACACCGCCTTCCCGGTGCCGGGTGCCGGCGACAGCCTGACGCCGTTCCTGGAAAGCGACCCGGTGCTCGGCGACGTCGACGAGCATTTCTCCGGCAACTACCTGAACCAAGAGACGGTGATGCGGGCCGCCCGCCTCGCCGGGATGAGCACCGCGACCATCGGCAAGCTCGGCCCTTCCCTGATCCTCGACCATACCGAGCGTTCGGGCGAGGGCACCATCGTCGTTGACGATATGACGGGCCGCGCCGGCGGCATCCCTCTGGGCAGGGAAGTCCGAGCGCGTCTCGACAGCCTCGGCCTTGCGAGCCAGGCGCCGACCCGCGGCGAGAACGGCAAGGCGGGCGATTTCCGCACGCCCGGCACGACCTGCGCCAACGTCGTCCAGCAGGGCTACTTCCTCGACGTCGCGACAAAGGCGGTTGCTGCCCTTGTTCAAGGAGCGCGCCAAGCCCTTCGTGCTGGTCTATTGGTCGCGCGACCCCGACGGAACGCAGCACAATCAAGGCGATAGCCTGGGCAAGCTGCTGCCGGGCATCAACGGGCCGACCTCGCTCGCGGCCATCCGCAATGCCGACAGGGACCTCGGCGAGCTGCGAGCGGCCCTCGAGAGGCTCGGCTTGGACGCGACCACGAACATCGTCGTCACGGCCGATCACGGCTTCTCCACCATCTCGAAGGAGAGCGCGACGAGCTTCGCGGCCAGTCAATCCTACGGCGATACGTCCCCCGGCCTCCTGCCCCCGGGATTCCTCGCCATCGACCTTGCCCGTGGCCTGGGCCTGCCCCTCCTCGACCCCGACGCAGGATATTCCGCGGTCACCGCGAACCGACATCCCCTGCGTGGGAACGGCCTGGTCGGGGGGGACAAGGATCGGCCGAAACTCGTCGTCGCTGCGAATGGCGGTTCCGATCTCGTCTACCTGCCGGACGGCGATGCCGAACTCGCCCGCAAGGTGATCGGGATCCTGGCAGGCCAGGATTACGTCAGCGGTCTGTTCGCGTCCGACGAGTTCGGCGAGATCCCGGGGACCTTGCCGATCTCGGCCATCGACCTGAGAGGCTCGGCGGTCACGCCGATCCCCGCCATCGTCGTGAACTTCAGGTCGTTCTCGACTGGCTGCGACGATCCCCTCACTTGCGCGGTCGAGGTCGCCGACACGGGCCTGCAGCAGGGCCAGGGCATGCACGGCAGCTTCAGCCGGGCGGACACGGCGATCCTGGGAGGCGCGCTCGGGCCGAGCTTCAGGAGTGGCTTCGTCGATCCGGCGCCGACCAGCAACGCGGACATCGGCATGACGATGGCCTCGCTCCTCGGGCTGACGGTGAAGGATCAGGGCAAGCTCGTCGGCCGCGTGCTGACGGAGGCGATGCCGGAAGGCAAAATGCCCGTGTGGAAGATCCGCCTACAAGTTTCCAAGCCTTCCCCGGACGGTCGAACGACGGAAGTCGTCACGCAGACGGTCGGGGCGGTCCGCTACTTCGACGCGGCCGGCTTTCCCGGGCGGACCCTTGGCCTCCCCGCTCACGACCCTGCCTCCCCCACGGGGATCGTACCGCCCGCGGCATCAGGCTCCCAGATCAAATAGGAAGACGACGGATGGCAGGTTCGCTGCAGGGTGCCTGTTCGCAGGGCATCGATACGGGTTTCGTCGCCCTTGGCTACGCGCGGGTGGCGGCGCTTGGCGTGGTGCAGGGTTTGACAGAACTCCTGCCGATCTCCTCGACCGCGCACATGCGCATCGTGCCGGGGTTGCTCGGCTGGCAGGACCCGGGTTCCGCCTTTTCCGCCGCCATGCAACTCGCCGCGCTCGCGGCTGTGGTCACCTACTATCGGCGTGACGTGCACGGCATCGTGCTCGGCTCGGCAGAGGCGGTCGCACGGCGCGAATGGAAGAATCCCGACCTGCGCTTCGCCGTGGGCATCGCGGTCGCCACCGTGCCCATCGTGATCGCCGGCCTGTCGCTCTCGCCGGTGCTGAACGCCTGCAACTCGCCGCTACGGACGCTCCCCGTGATCGCTTGGGCCTGCGTCGCGCTCGGCATCCTCCTCGCGGTCGCGGAACTGGCGGCGCGGCACGTAAGGCCCGGCAGCGACGCGCGCATGCGCGACATGCTGCTCGTTGGCATCGCCCAGGTCGGCGCCCTGATCCCGGGCGTCTCGCGCTCGGGATCGACGCTGACCGGCGCATTGATGCTCGGCTTCCGGCGTGCCGACGCGGCGCGCATCTCCTTCCTGATAGGGCTGCCGGCGATCTTCCTCGCCGGCGTCCGCGAACTGTGGATCCTGCACAGGATCGGCCTGCCGGCAGAAGGCTGGCCATCCTCGCGGTCGGGCTCGCGGTTGCAAGCCTCTCGGCCTTCGCCGCGATCTGGCTCCTCATGGCGGTGCTGGAGCGCTTCTCGGCCTGGCCCTTCGTGTTCTACCGCATCGCGCTCGGCCTCGGCCTCTTGGCCGCGCTGCACGTCGGCGCGCTCTCTTAGGGGGTGGCTGTCATGGAGATGCTTTCCGGTATCAGGGACGTCGCGCGACGCGATTTCGGCTTCGTCGCCGCCGCCTTCCTCGTCGTGGCGCTCGTGCTTGGGTTCGGCCTTCTCGCGGAAGAGGTCATGGAAGGCGACACGGCCGCCTTCGACCTGGCCGTGGTCACGGCGTTGCGTACGCAAGGCAATCTCGCCGACCCGCTCGGGCCGCCCTGGGTCGAGGAAATGGGACGGGACGTGACGGCGCTGGGCAGCTACGTCTTCCTTGGGTTCGTCCTCGCCGCGACCGTGGGCTACCTGCTGCTGGTCGGCAAGCGGCACCTTGCTGCACTGATGGCGACGTCTTTCCTGGGCGGGACGCTGGTCAACACTGCCCTCAAGTACGGCTTCGATCGCCCCAGGCCGGACCTCCAGCATGCCGCGCGCGTGTTCACCCCGAGCTTCCCGAGCGCCCATGCGACGGTCGCCACCATCATGTTCCTGACCTTGGGCGTCCTGCTGACGCGTTCGACGACGGACCGCCGGCTCAAGGCGTTTTTCATGACCCTGGCGATCTTCCTCACCGTGGCGGTGGGATTCAGCCGGACCTATCTCGGCCTTCACTATGCAAGCGATGTCATCGCCGGCTGGTGCGTCGGGGCTGCCTGGGCGCTGCTATGCTGGACGGTGGCGCTACTGTTGCAGCGTAAGGGCGAGATCGAGAAACCAGGGGCCTCCGTGTGAAAGGGAGCTCGGCGGCGAGCCGACCCGTCGCCTCAGCTCAAGGCGTGCCGAAGGCTCCTCAGGTGATCAGGCAGTTGCGATGTGCCTCGCCCAACCGGGAATCGAGGCCATACGGGCAGCGTCGGCGCCCAAGGCGGCGAATCATTGGTCGGGCTGTCAGACCGGGGCATTGAGCGCCAAGCCGGCGAGCGAATGCGCCCCGCAGCCCGTCAACCGTCCTGCGCCGGGATCGCCGCTGTTGGAGCCGGGCACGCCGTCGCCACACGTCTCGACGGCGGGGCCGTTCGGAACCCGAAAGGCGGCACCTCGGAGGAGGGATGACCTTGAGAGTCCAGGTGTGCGAGCAGGATCACCGTCAGGGTGACGGTGATGGCACCCTCGATGGGAACATGCCGCTGACGCCGCGCCCTGGACTAGCTTGGCGAGCGATTGCCCGGCATGCCGATCATCTACGTCCCCGGCAAGCACGATTCTTGGTGGGACCGCGGCGAGGAGCGCTACACCATCCGCGACCAGATCTCGCGCGGTCGCGACCGCGCCGCTGCCCACGGCATCACGCTGCTGATGGACGATGCTTCGACGATTGCCGGCACGCGCTTCCTCGGTTGGCACGCTCTGGGACAGATTTCCGGCTGGGGTCCTTCAGCCTGACGCACGGCTTCCGCACGGCCCAAGGTCGCGACGGCATGAATCGACTATCGCCGCATCCGAACAGGTCCGCGCCAGGGGCCTGATCGAGCCCGAGGAGGTCCTCGCCATGCACGGGACGAAGTGCGCCTTCATCGAGGCCGAACTCGCACAGGCCCATGACGACCCCGCGGTGGTGGCCACTCAGCACGCGCCCCATTCGGACAGCCTACCGTCCGCTCACGACCACTTGGCTTGGTGCGACGCCTCGGATTTATCTGCCATGATCGAGGCGCAGGGGCTCGAATTGCGGGTTCATGTGCACATTCTTCGGGATGCGGACTACCGGGTTGGCCCGGGCTCGCATCGTCAGCAACCCTCGCGGTCACGTCGAAGAGGCGACAGCATTCGTCCCGGATCTCGTCGGCGCCGTCAGTTGATCCGATGCCGGACGTTTTCTCGCGGCGAGGATCGAGCGGTTGGTCAGCATCAGAGCGTACCGTATCCCTTGTGCCGGAAATCTATCCGACCCGATGGCCCAATTCGCGCGCGAGGGCTGTCCCGCCGGTACGGCGTCATTTTCCGCCGCGCGCGGATCTCGGTGACCGTGCGTCCGCAGCCCAGGCACCAACTGGTGCGTCCGTCCCACTGGCAAGCCCCGATGCAGGGGGCGTCCTTTTTCATGATACGGCTCCGCACGCCCCACTGCATCGACGCCGCTGGACGTATGGAGGTGAGATCCTAAACGGGTGAGTTCGCACCGGCGCGCTCGTAGGCACCTCGATCTCAAAATAGACACTCGGCGTTCGGAAGGAAGGAAGCGAGTTATGGTCCGCCTCAACGAGATCCGGGTGGGCGAAACCGCTGTTGATTTACCGGCGTCTAACGATGCCGGACTTATCTACATTGGCCGCATCCACACCACCTTGGACCGACCGCCTAGCCTGTCCGCGCCAGGGGCGCGCCGATGGCCCGCTGTGTCGCATCGAGGTATTCGAGCCCTGGGCCGCAGCCTTGGACGGGCTCGATGCATACGCTCGGATTGAGGTCCTGTACTGGCTCGATGCCTCCCGTCGCGACCTCGTCCGGCAGAGCCCAGCCAATGATGGCCTCGCAAGGGGAACCTTCGCCTTACGCTCGCCGGTCCGCCCCAATCCGATTGGGACATCGATTGCCACGCTCGTCGCAATCGAAGGCCATGTCCTGGATGTGCGGGGCCTCGACTGCCTGGATGGCACACCGCTCCTCGACCTCAAGCCAGACCGGTCCCTCTTCACGCCGATCGCTCCACCGCAGCCCGGCGATTTCGAAACCGACGCTCGATGACCTGACAGTTCGGACGGAACTCTCACATCCGGGGGGTGGCCTGAATCGGAAGCTAGCTATATCCAAACCGATATAACGCTGATCCAACACGCCGGAGCGATCATTGGCCGATTTGCGCGCCCATCCAACCCTGCGGGCCGTTCGCACGGCGCTAATCTTCGGCTGCGTGATCCTGGTTTCCGCAGGTGCAGCTCAGGCCGATCCGATTCGGGTCTACGCGGCCGGCAGCCTGGTGGCTGCGCTCAAGGATGTGATCGCCGCCTCGGGCCTGCCAACCGACGCGGTTGCGGTGCCGACCTTCGGCCCGGCCGGGCTTTTGCGGCAGCGGATCGAGAAACGGAGAGAAGGCGGATCTCTACCTGTCGGCCGATCTCGCCGGCCCACGTCGCTCGCGGACGCAGGGAAGGCCAGGGACGTCGTGCCGTTCGCCAGGAACCAGTTGTGTGTGCTCGCCCGGGCAGACCTCGGCCTGACACCCGACAACTTGCTCGACCGCCTGCTTCAGCCCGATTTGCGTCTCGCGACCTCAACCCCCGGCGCTGACCCCGGTGGTGATTATGCGGACGCCGTGTTCGACCGGGCGCCGAGGCCGCGCATCCGGGCGCCAAGGCGACGCTGGAGAAGAAGGCGCTGAAGCTGCTCGGCTCACCCAACACGATGGTGCCGGTGGCGGGTCGTAGCCCCAGCGCAACCGTGTTCCTAGGCAACAATGCGGACGCGCTGCTGTACTACTGCAGCGGTCAGGGTGGCACGATGAAGGAGGCGCCGGGCCTCGCGCTCATCCCGTTACCGCCGAAGCTGTCGGTTCCGGCTGTCTATGGGATGGCGCTGATCACCGACAACCCGGATGCGATGCGCCTCGCCTTGTTTCTGGTATCTGAGAAGGGGCAAGCGATCCTTGCTCGCCACGAACTCGGGTCCATCAGCGCGCAATGAGCCACCTTCCGGAGCTCCGAAGCCGCACCGCTAATCGGCCTTCAGCAGACCAAGCTTGATCTGCGGTCCCGGTGCCCGACTGATCTCAATCGTCACCGTGCCGGCGTTCAGGGCGAACCGGAGGCTTTTGCGAACACCAGGGCAACCAGCCTTGCCGCTGTGGGGCGCTGGACTTGAGCGTCGTTGCGGCCATCCTGGCTGACGTCGACCCAACCCTCGTCCCGAGAGCGTCAACTGATAGGTGCCCGCGAACCGGGACGGTCGCGGTGACGAAGCCTGAGAACGTCCCCGGCTTCATCGGCTTTTCGGATGAGACGGGCAGCGTGACGTCAGCCGCCGGCTTCAGGGTAAGCTGGAGGGCCCAGGTGCTATCAGGCAGGGCCGATCCGCTTCCGAGTGCGAGGAGATCCGGCGCATTGAATGCCGAACGCTCACGCGCCACCGACCATGAGAATTCCGCGCAGGCCGGTGCGTCCTTCGGCCATGGCCAGACCCACAGGGCACACGGTCAATCCGATGGCGAGGATGGCGCGTGGAGAGCCGCATATCAGTCGACCGCGATCATGACGTCGGAAGCCTTCACCACCGCATAGGCGTCGCTGCCAGCCTTCAATCCGAGGCTGTCGACCGCTTCATTGGTGATGGAGGAGGTGATCACCTGCCCGGGGCTGATCTCGATCTTGACGTGCGCCGTGGTGGCACCCTTGTCGACCGAAACCACCTTGCCCTTGATGACGTTGCGCGCGCTGATCTTCCCGGTGCTTGCCTTTTCGAATGGACCCGAACCGGGTCGATCACTGCCCGCCGCCGCTGATGATGCTGAAGCCTTGAGCCTCGAAGAAGGGCTTGGCTGCCGCGCTCCTGAGGTAGTCGAGAAAGCGCTTCGCGCCATCGCCCTTCGCGTCCGCCGTCACGGCGAACGGGTAGACCACGGGCGGATGGCAGCCGGCCGGGAACACACCTACGACCTTCACCTTCGGATCGGACTTCGCATCACTCTCGTAGACGACGCCGAGGGGCGCCTCGCCGCGTGAGACCAGAGCCAGAGCTGCTCGCACGTTGTCGGTCCTGAGCCAGGCGAGGCTGGACATTCGCCCATATGCGGAAACTTCTCGAAGGCGGCCTTCGCGTACTTGCCGATCGGCACCGAGTTGACTTCGCCTGTCGCCAGCCGCCCGTCCGGGCCGAGCGCCTTCGAGAAGCCCTCCGGCGTGAAGGCGACCGTGCTCTCCTTGGCGTCGCGCGGCGCGATCAGGACGAGGCGGTTGCCGAGCAGGCTCACCCGCGTGTCCGGACGGATGAGGTTCTTCTTGGCGAGATAGTCCATCCATTCGAGGTCGGCCGAGGCGAACAGGTCGGCCGGTGCTCCGGCTTCGATCTGCCGGGCGAGCGCGGACGACGCCGCGTAGCTCGCCCGGACCATCACCCCGGACTGCGCCGTGAATGCCTTGCCGGCGTCGTCGACGGCGTTCTTGAGGCTGGCTGCCGCAAACACCGTCGTGGTCTCGGCCGCCAGCGCCGCACCGGCGGTCAGGAGGAGCGCAGCGACGACGCTGGCGCGGAACAGGCTTCGCATTCGGTAAGGGTCCTTGGTCGGCTAGGAAACAACGGAAGGGGCCCGAGCGGGGACGAGAGGTCAACTGAACTCCGCCAACGCTATGTCTGTCCGTATATAACCTGGACCTCCGAGCTGAACAGCCCTGTGGCAGCTCGAACCAACCGCATGGACCAGCCGCTCGCTGCGCCGTGTTGCATCTCAAGGGCCGCGCCGGGGTGTTTGCACCGGCACGGCCCTCAAGCATTGTCCTTAGTTGTGCCGCCAATCGCCTCAGAGGTTTCCGAGGCGCGTCGTGATCGCCTTGGTCTCCAGGTAGTTCGACAGCACCGCCTGACCCATCTCGCGGCCCCAGCCGGACTGCTTGTAGCCGCCGAACGGCAGCGCGGCGTCGAAGACGTGGTAGCAGTTCACCCATACCGTGCCCGCCCGAAGCCGGTGGGCGATCTGCTGGGCGCGGCCGGTATCCTTGCCCCAGACGCCGGCGGCGAGCCCGTACACCGTGTTGTTGGCCTCGGCGATCAACGCGTCGTCGACCTCGTCGAAGGGCGTCGCCACGAGCACCGGCCCGAAGATCTCCTCGCGCACCACCTTCATGCCGGGGTTGGTGTCGGTGAGGATCGTCGGCGGGACGAAGTAGCCTTTGCCGGAGGGCACAGCATTGCCACACGAAATCGCCGTCGCGCCCTCGGTCCGGCCAGCTTCGAGGAAGCCGTTCACCCGCTCGTACTGCACGGAGGAGACGAGCGGTCCCATCTCGGTGCCTTCGTCGAGCCCGTGACCGAGCTTGATTTTGCCCGCCTCGGCCGCGATGCCCTCCACCACCTTGTCGAAGATCGAGCGGTGCACGAACAGGCGCGAGCCGGCGTTGCAGCACTGGCCGTGGTTGAAGAAGATCGCCGCATTGGCACCCGGGATGGCCAGCGATAGGTCGGCGTCGGGCAGGATGATGTTGGGCGACTTGCCGCCGAGCTCCAGCGACACGCGCTTCAAGTCGCCCGCAGCCGCCTTGACGATCAGCTTGCCGACCTCGGTGGAACCGGTGAAGGCGACCTTGTTGACGTCCGGATGGCCCGCGAGCGCGGCGCCTGCGGTCTCACCGAAGCCTGCGATGATGTTGACCACGCCATCCGGTAGTCCGGCCTCCTGCATCAGTTCGCCGAGTCGGAGCGCCGAGAGCGGCGTCTCCTCGGCGATTTTGAGGACGACCGTGCAGCCGGTGGTCAGCGCCGGGGCGAGCTTCCAAGCCGCCATCAGTAGGGGGAAGTTCCACGGTATGATCTGGCCGACGACGCCAATCGGCTCCGGCCGCGTCACCGAGAAGAAATCCGACCCAGGCGCCGCGAGCGCCGAGATCGGGATCGACTTGCCCTCAATCTTGGTCGCCCAGCCGGACATGTAGTGGAACATGTCGGCCGAGAGGGTGACGTCGGCGGCCTTGGCGACCGCCTTGGGCTTGCCGTTGTCTATGGCTTCAAGTGCGGCCAACTCGTCCGCGTGCTCCAGGATCAGATCGCCGATCCGGTGCAGCAGGCGGCCGCGGGCGGAGGGCGTCATCCTCGACCAGGGGCCGCTCTCGAAGGCCCGGCGGGCCGCCTTATCCGCGGCGTCCACATCGGCCTTGTCGCCCTCGGCCACCTTGGCGATGACCTCGCCGGTCGCGGGATCGGTGACGTCGAAGGTCTTGCCGGACTGGGCGGGTACCCACTTGCCGTCGATGAGAAGGGGTCGATCCTTCGAGAGCCATTCACGGATGGCGGGGGGAACGTTGGGGGCAGCAGTCGGGATGTCGACGCGGACGTTCATCGCTCGTTGTCTCCCTGTCAGGCCGCTCGCCGTTGTGTAAGGCTGCGCGTCCAGGACGCGAGAGCCTGCAAGCGGTATACTGAGCAAGATATAGCGTTAGCGCGTTAGGGCAACCGGGTTCCCAAAACCTGAGAGGCCACGCGCGAGAGGAACGAGTTGATGGCCCGGCTCAGCATACGGATCGATCTTGCCCCCGCATCCGCATTGGGCCGGGCAAGGTACAGCTCCTGGAAATGATCGCCGAGCACGGCTCCATCTCGGCGGCCGGGCGGGCGCTCGGGATGTCGTATCGCCGGGCATGGATGCAAGGTCGAAGAGATGAACAAGGGGTTCGATCAGTCCGTGGTCGAAGCTCAGATCGGCGGGAAGGCCGGTGGCGGCGCGCGCCTGTCCTCCCTTGGCGCCGATCTCGTGGCCCACTACAGGGCGATTGAGCGGGCCGCCGACCGGGCGGCCGCGCCATTCCTCGACCGCCTGAGCGCACCCATCGCCCATGCGGAGAGGGAAGCGGCGTCGGAACCCCACTAGCAAGCCGCGGTTCTTTGGGCAGATTGCTATATCTGAACGGATATAGCGGTTATCGAGACGCCCATGCCGCCTCATGCCCATCTCGAAGGTCCCGCGCTGCGAGCCCTGGCTTCGGTCGGCCACCTGCCGTTCGTCCCGCCGCAGGCAGCCGAGCCTATGGACAAGCCCCGAGACCGCATCTGGGAACTGGCCGAGACCCTGCACTGCTCGATCGTCGGTACCTGCCTGACCAACGCCGAGGCCCGCGCGATCCTGGCCAAGCTCGGGCGGCCGGACGCGCGAACCATCACCGAGCACCGGTTGCACGGCGAGATCGTCCAGATCGCGGCCCGTAAGGAAGGCGTGGCCGACTTCTCCAGAAAGCCTTGGACCGGCGCCACGAGCGGGAGGTCGAAAGGTTCGGCCAAGCACGGACGCAGGACGCCGTGCGCACGCTATGGAAAGCCTCGTTGGAACGGGGTGAGATCCCCGGCGCCTACTGGGCGGCGATCACGCATCCGGCGACCGACTGGGCCTTGGTCCAGGACGTGTTCGGCGAGGTGCACATGCTCTCGCACCTTGTCGGCCAGTCGAACCGGGCCGACATCCGCCGCCTGCGCCAACTCGAAGCCGACCTCGCCGACCGTGAAGACAGGGTTGCCACTCTGGAGCGACGTGTCGTCGATCTCATGAGCCAGCGCGACGGCTTGAGCGAGCGCAACCGTACAATCGAGGCCGAAAAGCAGGTCTCGCGTATCGGCGAAACCCATTCCGCCCAGTCTCAGCCAGACGATAGGAGGGAGTTAATGGTGCGCCTCGACCGGGAACGAGCGCACGCCGAGTCGTTGGAGGTGAAACTCGCCATTCTGACGGAGGCCGCCAGCCGCCTCAGCGCCGATCTCGCCTCGGAAACGGCGCAGCGCAGGGCTGCCGAGCTAGAGCTTTTGGCGGCCGAGGCCATGCTGGCGCAAGGCGAGGGTCCGGCAGGACTGGATTGCGAGATGCCATCGGCTTCCGCGAAGTGTGATCTGACCGGCCGGACCCTGCTCTACGTCGGCGGGCGTCCGCGGCAAGTGGCCCAGCTACGCCGCTTCGTCGATGATCGCGGTGGCACCCTTTTAAGCCACGACGGCGGGATCGAGGAGAACCTTTCCCTCCTGCCGGGACTCGTAAGCCGGAGCGAGCGCGTCTTCTTTCCCATCGAGTGCATCAGTCATGAGGCGACCAATGCCGTGAAGCGGCTCTGCGAGGCTGGCGGCACACCGTTCCAGCCAGTCCGAAGCGCCAGCCTCGCAAGCTTCCTGCACGTCATCTTGAGCTCATCCCGGACGCCCTGACGGCAGCGGTGGTGAAGGTCGTCGATGACGTAGGCGTGGGCATGGCCGTGGCCGTGCGCCGACGCCAGATGCGGGTGGGACGGGTCGAGCTCGGTGGGCGTGCTCGATGGCCTCGGGGTCGTCTGACGGCCAGAGCAGCAGCGCTGCGGCGGTCGCGCGCGAGCGTGACGAGGCTGAGCGCCGCTGCCGCGGCGGGCATCCCGACAGTCGCCCCGAGCCATCCGGCCAGCGGGTAGGTCACGAGCAGGCGGCATGCAGAAGGGCGAACTGGGCAGCGAACAGGGCCGGCCGGTCATCGGGCGATGCGGATCGTCGGAGCAGGCGACCGGTCGGGTGTCTGCGCCGCGAATAACCGATTCCGAGCACCAGCCACGTCCCAAGGAGGGTGACCCCAACCGACGGCCCGGCTCCAGGAGACCTCCGCCGAACCCGAGCAGGACGAGGCCGAGCAAGGCCGCCGAGGGGATCATCACGGCGCGGTCCGAAAGGCGGTCGAGGATCCGCGGCAGCAGCAGGGCGGCGACCATCGAGCCGCCGCCGAACAGGCCCGAGCGCCACGCGACGTCGTCCTGCGGGCGGTGGAGGATGGCCCTGCACGATGACCACCGAGTTGACGATGACCATGGCGCCGGCCGCCGCAACCGCGACGTTCAGCGCCAGCAACCCGCGCAGGCGCGGCGTGGCGAGGTAGATGCGCAGGCCCCTGGTGGTCCGGTCGTGGACACCGGCTTGGCGGGCCGGACCTTCGGGGTCGGGAGCGTCGTGGTCAGGACCAGCGCCGCCGAGCCGAG